>CM060130.1:13867889-15085389 GCA_030522415.1 Channallabes apus
GAGCTTTATGTCTAGCAGCGCTCCTGGTCCTTACTGTATAGTATATGGTTAAAATGACCAATAAAAAGCACTTCGACTGTGAATTAGAAAAAAAAAGATTTTGGAATATTTTGGATTACATTTGAAAGATGAAGGATTATATTCTGAATTTTTTTTTTTTTATGTGACAGAAATATTTTGTTCAAACAGTATTAACAACAGCAACATAGAACTTAGAATGTATAGAAGTTCTATAAATAACCAGTAGGGGTCACCAAAGTCCATACAAAGTCCAGATGTACTTCTGCTTCATAAAAAAAAATTTAAAAGCTTCCATTTATGTGCAATAAATAAAATCAACATATTGTGTTTTATACAGTATATATTCAAGTAAGAAGAAAAAAACAGCCCTATTTTTATGTTAAAACCAAAATTTGTTGCCTTTATTATGATTACTATAATTTTAATCCGGCGGCGCGGTAGTGTAGTGGTTAGCACTGTCGCCTTGCACCTCCAGGGTCTGGGTTCGATTCCCGGCCAGGCTCGATTCCCGTCTCTGTGTGCATGGAGTTTGCATGTTCTCCCCGTGCTCGGTGGGTTTCCTCCGGGTTCTCCGGTTTCCTCCCACAGTCCAAAGATATGCAGGTTAGGCTAATTGGCGTTCCTAAATTGACCATAGTGTGTGAATGTGTGTGTGTGTGTGTGCTCTGCGATGGATTGGCACGCTGTCCAGGGTGTACCCTGCCTCGTGCCCTGAGTCTCCTGGTATAGGCTCCAGGTCCCCGCGACCCTAAATATAGGATAAAGCGGTAACGAAGATGAATGAATGAATAATTTTATTCTTTCCAGACAAGAATAGACACATCTTTAATCATAATTAGAAATGAAAATTCCAATGTTTGGAATTTTGGTCATTTAGAGGATGGATTTTAATAGATAAAATAGCTAGGAATCTTGAAATCCTCCTTTCTACCATTAACAAAATTCTAGTTTCATTTAAAGAAAATTGTAAAATATCAGCAGAGTCATGACCTGATCGACTCAGATATCTTCATGCTGTTTGAAGTCCTGTTAAGAAAAATCCTTTCATTGCATTCAAGTTGTTCTTAAACCTGCTAAAGCAAAGTCAACAAAGCATTAATACGGTCTCGATAGATAAACTTTATTTGTAATGTAAAGTAATGTAACAAAATACTGATGCATATATGTAAGAAATGTAACAAACTTTGATGCATATTATTGAACATAATCCTCGGGGTGTCCTTTCTTTCTGTGTGCATCCCAATAATGGTCGTAATATAATGGGGCAAAGAGCAGAGTTTAGAATCTGTGTTTTCAATTAAAAAGACTCTAATTTAATTCAAAGGTTCAGCAAGGGGGAAAAAAAACTCTGCTATTAGATTAGGAGCAAAGAAAAACAATAAACTCATGGCCATAACCACTGTTTTTGAGTAATAATAACAACAATAATCATCTAATTATGGTAATATTGTTTATTTTTCATGTATCCCTTTCTTCTAGCAAAACTTGGAAAAACAATGAACCATGTGCAATTGTAATTAGTAATTATACTGAGTCAGCCGAAAAAAAAAATATATATATACACACACTTTGAGGAAAGAAAAATAGTATGATGTATATTATATTAAAATAATATTAATAATATTATCATTACATGATCATATACACTACCACTCAAAAGTTTTTCAAAGGGATTTCAAAACTATGAAATAACACATATGGAATTAGGTAATTATGTTACAAAAACAACAACAACAACAAGAACAACAACAACAACAACAGTCAGTTATTATTTTAAGACATGGAGGTCAGCTGTTCTGGAACAGTTCATGCAGGAACAGTATTATGTCAAGTGCCTTGGCAAAACACTGTCGCCTTGTACCTCCAGTATAGTGAGTGCTGATTTAAACAATGATATCGAACATCCACATGCTTACATCATTGCTTTGGCTTCTTTGATAAAGCAATAGCACCTTGGTTATCCTCAGAGATTAGTACAGGTATATACAGACAGTCATTTTCAATACTATTCAACAACTGTACAAGGAACATGCTTTCTTGTGTAGTTACAGCCAGTGCCATATACTCTGCATCATATGTAGATAAAGCAGGAGTGGACTGTTCCTTTGACTTCCAGGAGATGAGAGGACCATTTTGAGTAAGACTAAAACAATATCCTGTTGTCTGATGTGGATCTGTCGCCCAGTCAGCATCACTATATATAGTTTATAAGTTTTTCCTCTCCGTCGAAATATAATCTATTCGATCGGTTACCAATTTCTCTCCATGGCCCATAACCTGCTGACGCAGCTATTCTTGCTTATCATAACCAGTAAATTATATTAAACTATACGGAGGGGGATAAATGCACACCACTTGGTATTCTGCTGAACCGAAACTGCCTTTTTATTTACATATGACCTTTTATGATAGACAGGTCACATATCACATGAGCGGTGTGTGTTAACGAAACCATTTGTATGACTGTGGCAGGAACATTATATATTACACTGTAAAAAATAAATAGTTCATTTTACGGTAAAAAAAACGGCAGCTGTGGTTGCCAGAATTCTACCGTAATTTTTTTTTTACAGATTTTCTTTTCTTTTTTTTTTTTTTTTACGGTTTATAACTGTCTAATTAACATGTTTATGTTGTTATAAAAACAGTTTATTCCCGCCAAATTCCAGGGTTTACATTGTAACAAATACGGATCATAACCATGTTTTTGTATACCAATGTATATTGGGGGGGGGGGGGTGACTAGTACCTGGAGGAAACCCACCTAGCATGGAGAGAACATACAAACTCCATGCACACAGAGATGGGAATCGAACCCGGACCGTGGTGGTGGAAGGCGACAGTGCTAACCACTACACTACCATGCTTGCTACATAATTGCTGTCGTTGTTGTTGGACTATTTGTTTTATTATGAATAACCACAGTAAATTCATTCGGCAATTCTGTGAAAGCATCATTTTATCACACTAGCTGGAACTAAAGGGGTTACATTGGAAAAAGTTACATTGCTAAGCATTCGGATTTTATTGTTAAGAAACTATTAAAAGTACTTTTATACTAATTGATGAATACAAACCTAAATCAAATCATCAAAACCCATCAAAAGTTATTCAAGACTCGGACATCAGCATGGTCCCATGTATTTTTTAATAAAGACAGCAAAACAATATTTAAATTCTCAAAATCAAATATACAAATGTCAGGGTGGACATTTCTTTGAGCAGACAATCTAAGTATGGCGGTGGCGGCGAGCAAAGTGGCGCGTGCTAGCGGCTAGCGTGCTAGCGGCTGTCCTCGCCACAGTCATCAAAGGGTGGAATACCATTCACAAATATGAAGTCCTTGGTTAATGTAAATTAAACGGCTATAAACCGTAGAAAAAACTATTAATATCCGTAAAATATACAGTATAATGAGTGCAGTCCCGTACAAACAATAACGTTGCTCCCGTATTGTTTATGGTAAATGTCTGGCAACCACAGCTGCCAGTTTTTTACCATAAAATTTTAAAGTTTATTTTTTACAGAGCAGATATTTTTCTGATTTTTAAACTCTATCAACAAAGGTTTAGTAAAATATAAACTGATGCTCCATGATATTAGTAACAAATACCTTCTATGAGAGTTTCCTTTTTATAAATACAGTATATCATAAATTTTACTGCAATAAACCATATTTTCACATGTTTTTAACTGTTCAATTTAAGGTCTTACTCTGTAAAACTAATTACAGTTTTTCTCTGTAAATTCTACGGTTATCCCAAGTTTTGTGAAATCCGGTTTTATCCTGTAGCATTTATACGGCATTTTACTGTTAGAATTACGAACATTTTTTAAAGTGTATATACTATATATAGCATTAAAACATGTAAAAAAAAAAAGTTTAAAGGATTTGAATACTTATCTTCTTAATCTACTTGTTATGTCATATTCAGTGCTTTTGGGGATGATATATATATATATATATATATACTGCATATGCTTGTTTTGGCTGCACATGAGGTTAGTAATTAGCATCATGGGGCACATTACCTACACAGAGCTTTACATAGAAGAGAAACCCATTACCGCCAGTCCCAGTCCCAGTGGTACCAAGTGCCCTTATTTGTAATTCCTGATTAGCATTCAGGTTGGATTCGCGGGCGCGGTAGCAGGTGCTCAAGCAGTAGTCTTACACTTGGCCTCAGTGCTGCTAAAGAAGCCCTCTCACACCTCCACCAGACTTCGGCTTTGAATTGCTGGAAATCAAGTGGCTTGTAACACAAACGCCGGTAGGGTATCACGGGCGCGAGAGTGAAAAGAATCTGTGTTAATGTGCTCGGCCATCACACAGTGAAACATATTGCTTACAACCAGCACAATGACTCCAGGGTGACTTAGGTTACGCGTTCCTGCCAAGCGGCGGAGTGTTACAGTGAGAGCACAAGGCGCCATACTGCGATAAGGAGAGGTGGAATAGTGGATGAGTCTCGGATTTCAGCCGTCATCCAAAAGATGCTGATGGACGTGCTTGAATGAGGCTTTTGATGCACAATTCCAGTTTAATTATAGCGGTCAGCTAGTTCGACACCGCCCTGAAAGAAGACATGGAGACGGGATTGGCTGATTAATCCTGAACAGGCAGGGGATTAAACACAAGCTTTATGAAAACGCAACACTTGGAATTGAATGATACTCGAGAACTCTTTCCGAATCTTGGTAAAGAGGGTCTTGTTGTCTATTTTGCGGTAAATTATGTGAGGTCTCATACTAGTTCGAATTAGGAGTTGATAAAAAGCCTCTCATCCAGTTGCCTGTAAAAGCTCCAGGTGCCCTCGGATCTCCAGGTAGTGTGAGATTTCACACGCCTGAAACATGGCGCGGACTCTCTAGTGTCAGGGTGGCAATGTTCAGAGCAACAGCGGAGAGAGAGAAAGCAGCTGTGTCCTTCAAGGCCAGCAGATAAGTGTCAGGCTACCTGGGGTGACTTTAGAAAGCGTGATGAAGTCAGCCAGCATACATGCCCCTGCTGGAATCCGTTCAAGGTGCCATGCTCCATAAACAGGGTGCACATGGAGAATGCTGTGTTCAATCTGGTGTGTTTTGTGATTCAAACCCACGGTGAACATGAGTGGTACGTTCCAGATATATGTCACTCCCAGCCAGAGCTGAGACGATCTCCAGCAATTCTAGCAATAAGGGGGGGGGCGGCAGACTCTGAGAACCTCGTAATAGATACCCTTATGTCAGCCGTGTCTTGCAACCCCACCGAAAAACAAGGACTCCCATTCACATCACCCACCCTCCCCCTGCCAACTTTCCATGAATAAGTAATCATTCCATCACGGAGGCGGGCTGTGCACTTGGACCGGACCATTTTATATGGCAGCCGCGAGTAAATCGATCCCTTCCCGGTGGAAACAGAGCCGGTGAGTGTCATGACTTGAGCAGCGCTGTAACCCTAGCTTTGCCTTTCGCTCTCGCTTCTCTGTTTACCTGTCACATCGGGCATACTGCTTTACCCACGCTGAGTGGCAGCTCACGTCGCCTTCCGCTTAATGACACGTTGGAATATTTAATTGCCGACAAGATTGAGAAGAAGTGAGCGGCGGTAACCGGAGACGCACCTTTTCACCAAGAAATCGAAGGCTAAGAAGGCAGCTTGATCCCTGCCTATTGTACCCACAGCACACGCCATAGCTTAACATTTGCTTCAGCAGATATAGGCTTTCAGTTCTGATCGAGTAAAGAAAGGAAGACAGGGAAAGGAGACAGAGGCGTACAAGACTTTGGTTTGTTAGTCGGGGGTTTGTGATAGCAGCTTTTCGTGAGACCAGGTTTGTTAGCATTGCTTCACATGGAAGTTAATGAAATGGACTGGGAGTCTAAGATAAGAGTTCGCAGTCAAAGTGACACTTGATGTGTTGGAAAGTGTCAAAAAACAGCTCCAAGATGAAGGAAGATCTCAATCTATTCCAATAGTCGGGGCAAATAAGAGGCTAGAATCAAATTAGCATCATCAGCATAAATCATCAATGCTAATCAAAGATCTATTTTGCATGAAATTCTAAATTTGAGTATTTATTGTAAAATTATTGTAACCAAATAACCTGAAAAGAAACACAAAACAAAAACTTTTTTCATCAGAAGTGTTTGAGTTTCTATTGAGTTTAACCACATGTAAAAAATATATCGATATATCTGTATTTCCTGACTTAAACCAGAAGCGCTCCTTGACATGTTCCCCTGTTGATGATTCTATAACGTCGCCATGCTAACGTTCCCCAGGCCCCCGTTTCAAACCCCCTTTAAGCCAGCGTGAATGAGAATGAGCCAGTGTCGGCAACATCACGGTAGGCGTATTGCTTTCACTAGGGAGGCGATAAGATATGGTGAGGTATCGCACACCCAAGAGCACCGGCACTCAGAGGACAATAGCTGCTGCGCTTTCTCCAAAGATCCGCTTACAGCATCTCTGTATGTTGGGTCTCCAGCTCCACACTGATAAATACTGCATCCTGCCATGTTTGCGATCAATAATTCACTTTCTTTCCAACCGCCACTCTCTCTGTACAAAACAAAAAGAAAATTACCTTGTGTTCGGGCACCTCGTGGTTTCAGGTGTCTGGGTGATGCGGCAATACAATGGAAAGGGATTAGTGGATATTTTCCGTCGTGATAAAGGTGAGGTTAGATCCCTGATCATTCTGATTCTTTATGCACATATGTCGCCATGCGCAGAAGGTTTTTTTTTTTTTTTTTTTGAATTGAGATTGAATGAAGGCTTCAGTATAGCAACCACTGAAAACCCTTTTACTATATACGTGTCATAAACCCAGCGCTAAACCGCAGTTTCGAGAAGTTTTCCCCAGACTGTAAGAAGAACTTGCACTTGACCTCGCCACATTTCCGAACCAGTGAATATGGCACTGTGATTGCAGCTCAGTAGAGTGGAAAGCGCATGCAGCGAAGGCTGAAGGGAATTTTTCGACACAGACTCGACCGCCTTTTAGATCAATACTTGTCTCCAGAGATCTGTTGGCCTCCAACAAGAGGGGAAGAGTCTGTGATCTCATTAAAGAAGTGAAAGGAAATGTGCACAGTTCATGACGAAAGCCTGAGGTGGAGGGTGGGCTGATTAGGCTGGATCTCATCCCTAATACCCACCTGGATGCTCTGCTATTAGAGTGGAAAGCTGAAATGTTCTACGAAGCTATACATGTGCTAATGTCTAGTTTAGGAAGCTTAAGAATAATGAACAGTGTCATAGTAAAAGACTACTCTTCCAAATTGAGGTGGTTCTGGCACATCATTTGTTCCCAGTAGAGCTGTATCAGGCCCTAGACTGAGCCCTTGGACCTGGACCTGTTGGGGAGATTGTTTCCTACAGTTGGTTGAGGAACAAATCCACGGCCATGGCTAGAAGTCTAGACTGACTTTCCCAGCCTTTGAAAAAAAAAATGGAAGGGAAATTTTTATTTCCCTGGACAGATGGCGTTCTCATATTGGCCTCCATAATGTACCCTTCAAGTTTCAGTTGAAGAAATGAGGATTGTCATAAAGCCTCAAATACTCACTCAGTGGCTGACATGAACATTATTTTTCCCAGTTGTAACATGGTAATTACTGTTACCCAATATAATGCATAGTAGAGTAAGTTCCAAATGTAACAGCTGATGATTCGAGCCAGGTGTGTGAATACTGTTTCAACTGCGATATGTGAAACATTTTCCTTTCTTTCTTTCAGTGGAACCTTTACATTTACAGCAACTGTAGATGGTCTTAGACTAAGGATGACTTACATTTCTTTCATCTTACATCTGAGCAGGTGACAGTTAAGGGCCTTGCTCAAGGGCCAACAGTGGTGGTGGGGTTTGAACCTGAGACCTTACACTTAGTAGGTCAATGCCTTAACAACTGAGCTACAGCTGCCCAAACAGCTCATTTACTGGGAATGGTTATTTTAGGTGAAATATCTTTATTTCTTAATTCCTGTTCACTTGTCAGAGTATGGAGAACACGTTCCTCTGTCTCTCTCCTTTACGATGGATCTATTTTTCAGTTAGGTATTCCAGGAAACTGTACCTATGCTAGAGAGTACAACAATGAGGTGCAGAAATTGATTTGAGGAGCAGTTGTCCAGGGAACATTTTTAGTTACATACTTTCTGCGACTGATTCTGTAATCATGCACTACAATAGTGACATCACTGTAAACTGCTAAAGGGTTCCAAATTTTGCCCATGGGCAAACCAATAGAAATGCAAAAGAAATAGGAAATTCACAAATCAAACTTTGTTGAATTCTAACGTTCCTAATAAACAATAATAAATACTAGACTAAAAGTGGTTAACACTATGGCCTCGCACCTCCCGGTTCCAAGTTTGATTACCGCCTTGGGTCTGTGTGCATGGAGTTTGTTTGTTCTCTCTGGTGGGTTTCCTCCAGGTTCTATGGTTTCCTCCCAGAGTCCAAAGACATGCAGATTAGGCTAACTGGTGTTCCCAAATTGCCCGTAGTGTGTGAGTGTGTGTATGTCCTGCAATGGATTGGCTCCCTGTCCAGTGTGTACCCTGCCTTATACCCTAGTTATTCTGGGATAGGCTCCAGGCCCACCGTGACCCAGTATAGAGATGTGATATAGATGACATAGATGTCTAGACGATGACATAACAAATAATAAGATTGATTATTTCCCAATACTGGTATATCCCATTTCCCCCCCTCTCATACCTGGGGATTTTGTTAATTATAAGAATTTCTGATTATTGATGAATGATAAAATATGGCTAGAATTTTTAGCCACGTATATGTAGGCCTACCTCAAACTGTTTCAAAAAATGATGGTGTTTGTACAATTTCCCATCGTTGGAACTTAAGGTTTGCCAAGGACGAATTGACTGGAAGAATCCAAGTGTCCTGCATCTCAACCTCAACCTCATTACACTTGATTGGAAACATCAACTGCAACACATGCCTGCTCACCCGACATCACTAACCCTCTCGTGGCAGAAATCCACACACTCCAAAATCTGGTGGAACAACGTTAAGACTGGTGCTTAGTCTGTCACCAAATGGGAAATATATCTGGAATTGGATGTTCAGCAAGCACATGTAAGTGTGACCACAAGGTGTCCACATATTTCTGGGAATATAGTATATATTTGATTGCTTTGTTTACATAAGACAGAAAAAAAATCGCAGTTTGTCTTTTGTAAAGCACTTGCGTAAATCAATTTATTTTAGTGCTTGGATTATTGTGGAGATATTACTACTGTTGCCAACACCTGCTCATTCAAACCCCTGCTCATTCAAACCCCTGCTCATTCAAACCCCTGCTCATTCAACCTCATAAACTTGACTAAACTTTTTCAGTCCGTATACACACACATTATGTTCCGCTTGATGACCATCCATTTGATTGAACTTCATATCCTTGGGCTTCATCCTGATAGCATGTACAGGTAGAATGTTTGTTTACTGACATTTCTCCTCATCCTTTTAGCTCATGCTCTCACATACATATCACATTTGAGGGATCCTTGCCAGTGGGCAGGACTGCCATTTGCACATATGTAAGCTGTCGAACTATATCGGGTGGCGCTTTTGGATAAGATCTGAACGACACGTTCCCCAAGGCTGGTGGCCTTTTCTGTTCAGTGACAGCATCTCCGACACCAACCTCAGCAAAGCCTGTGGTACCACAAGAGACAGGGAAGTGTTGGCCTTCAATGGATGGCTGTTGGACGGCATTTCCACCTCGCTGCACATCCAGGGCTCTGACAGACGTCAAGATTTATTTGCAGCTCACACCCTGGGCAGCGTGGCCATTTTTTTGAGGCGGACGGGAAGCGATAATGGCATGGATCTAGTGGAGTGTGTGTAATGATGCATTGCTTCATATGCCAGCTGTCAACTCCTCTTAACGTGTCAGGACTCGTCAGGCTTTTCAGTGCCAGTTCAAGTCTTCGGGCATGTTTCCTCTAAAAGCAACAACGTTAAGTCTTTGATTGCCAAGATGATTAACACATTCTGTAATGTCGTCCTTTGTAGGAAACTGTTTTTTCATGCGCGTAAGATGAAGGTACGTTCCAGCATGCTATCACCTGAATTTCAAGTAAATATGTGATTACATCTGAAACATGAAACTAAGTGTAATGTTTGTATGTGACAATAAATTAATATTGCGAAAAATAAGTATATGCATCTGCAAATAAATCCACAGACACCACATGTGAAGATATATGAATAATTTAGTCAATTACCCAATTCCCACCCGATGCTCAAACCTCAGGCACTGGATGCAGTGCTGGTCCCAAGTCTGGATAATGGAAGGGTTGAGTTAGGAAGGGCATCCAGGATCAAATCTGTGCCAAGCTGCTGTGCGGATTCGATGGTCCGCTATGGCAACCCCTCAACAAGTGCAGCATGTATTGTGCAATTTCAATATTGATATATTTTTTATGTTTTTATTTATGTATATCAATTTATTTTATTATTCATTATATATCCCAGTAATACTGTATTTACTCCCAAGTTAATGTAAGCAGCTTCATGCTTTCATCTATTACAGGAATGTCTGTCAGGGATCCCAACCTTTCAGGCCGAATAGCTCTGAAGAGTTCACCTGTCAGTTCTAAAACTACATGGTGTGACACCACTGATTGAGCATGATGCCCGGCTTTCAAGTTCGCCACCCTGACAAATCTGTCTGTGCCCACCTGGCATATTTCTCTTGCCAGTATAAGCATCATCAGTTTGAAGACATCTGCTTAGCAGCTGACCTTCACTTATTCCAGCAGGTCATGTTTGCTAATTCTGGGAAGGTGTTTGGAATTCATCCAGGAATGTCTGGGCATTTACTGCAACCTTTTGATTTATTTACTCCACAGCTGGCAAATTCGATCCAAAAATACAAAGTGAAATGTCAAAGCTCAAAGATGATCTGGATGGGGACACTGTGGGTCATGTGAGCTGGGGGGACTGCTGGAGCACCCGGAGGAAACCCACCAAGCACAGTGAGAACCTGCAAACTCCATGCACACAGACCTGAGGCGGGAATCAAACCCAGCCCCTGGAGGTGCAAGTCAATATACCACTGTGCCAGCACTAATATTGTTTTTTTTTTTTTTTTTAAATGTCACATTATTTGAAAAACAAACTGCAACATTTATTGCTCATGTTTATTACATTATAATAGACATTTCTGTGGCTGTGGAACTATTTTTACTTAGCATGCAGAGATGCAATGTTTTTGGAAATGATGATGCTTGAGAATTGAGATTGAGAATTATGTAATCTAATCAAAATTGTTTTTTGTTCGGACTTAAATTTTAAATAGATCAATCACATACTTGTATTTACACAATTTTTGTATGTATGTGTGATACAAAGCTGAGCCTACATTGATGGCAAACATACAGTACTGCATGTTACTGAAAGAGGATACTGTAAGTGAGTTAGTTTAGACACTTCAGTAAAGTAGACATCCAAGCCAAGACAAATGAAGTTTTTGACTCTAGTAACCCTGTAACAAAGTGTGGAGATTCTGTGTCCAGCCAGAGTGAGTGTCAAAACAAGAACCACATTGTGTTGGAAAATTTATTGAAAAAATGCAAACAATTATCACACAAAAGTAACTATTTCCCCCCTTTTTTGAATGATTTGCAATTTTGCATCACTCAGTGGGCCAGTTTGAAATGTCTTTTTTAAAATTATTATTATTAAATTATCTTTTACTAAAATGTAGAGGTAAATAAGCTATTTCAAATTTACAATATTCTATTTAACATTCAGTTTTTTTTATGTTTTGTTCTGAGGCTTTTGTGTAAATAAGGGGAGCCAAGCATTGCTCAGCAGCTTCAGTCTCCATTTGTTTGGGTTGGTGTCACCCTGGTTTAACTCATGGCCATGGCTCCATAGTCACCCCCCTCAACACCCTTTCATCCACCCGACCTCCAATCTCAACCCACTGCATTGTAGTCGAGGCTCTTTAGCCCTCTTTAATGGCTCTGGAGCCACCACAGAGCTGGAAGGGAGAAAGTAGGTTCTCGAACCAGGAAATGGTGTTTTCACTAAAGTTGTGTTATAGCACATAAAGCGTATAGCAAGCTGAGATTAAGAACTGTTTCACAATGTTATTCATGTAAGATAAACTTAAAAATAATTCTGAAAGAAAAGTACTTTGATAAAAGTTGTACATTCTAAATTTCACTTAATTGGGTTGAATATTTTTTACAACATGAAAGCCACAAATTCCTGGAAGTTCCTGTGCAATCAGGAAAGAAAAACTCCATAGATGTTACAACCTGCTCATTCAGTGCATTCAGGACGTCAGCTGGCTTCATTTTATTGCCATTGCTGAGTCTAGACCTGATCAATCCCAGAGGCAATCCCAGAGGTTTGTACAATGGACACTATGGATGATGGGTGTCATCCCATCTCTTTGCAACAGGGGCTATCTACCTTTTTCTAAGTCCTTTTTTATCCAATTTCACTAACAAGTGGAGTAATGGTAAGCACTGTCATCTTGCCCCTCCAGGTTTTTGTAAATGGGAATAAATACAATGGTCACCATTGGCCTCCATAGACCCTTGTTGGACTACTGAGGTTCCTAGATGGATGGATAGAACAAAAAGGGATTTCTTATGGCCACTGTTGTCCAATGGTGGACCCTTGAGCAAGGTACTTCACCCCCAAGTGCTCTGATACAATTGGGGATACAACCTGGCTCCATAAGTAACAGAGCCACAGAAGCAACAGACAGATCTCCAGGGTGTGGAGTATCCATCTCCCAATGTGCCGGGTTGGCATGTGGTTGGCCCCTAACTCCCCATCCCCTACATTAGACTATATTGTCATATAAAGGCAAAGAACAAGCTATGCTACATAGAAAGGGATGTCATTGCACTGTGGTTAGGTTTTAAAGCCAAATTTGAACTTTTTGTAACTTTGTAATTTGTTTCATACAAATTGAGTCATGAACGCATTGAATTTGTGTCTTCTCTTATCACAACTTACAACCTGAAATATAGACGTGCTATGCTAATGAAACTGGCTCTGAAGCCTGTGGTGTGATCTGAAATAGTCCAATCATCGCATTAATAAGAAAGTGATGCCTCAAACGCATACTTACAATAACACATGTGAAAAGTCTCCAGTGAATAGGTCGTGGCTTTCAGGGTGGCCTCTCACTGTCTAAACAGGAGCAGTAGTGCAGGACTAATGTGGTAAAACACACAAAACCACAGTGCCTCTGAAGATGAAGAAGACCACCTGTGTGTTGAAAAGTCGCTGAATCGTGTTGAGGTGGCGTCGCTGGCGCACGTCCAAGCTGAGAGAAGAAAAAGGAGAAGCCACAAAACTCACATGATTTGTGAAGCGGAGGGAAGCTTGATTTGTAGATAGACTGTAAACTGAGTGTGTGAAAGCTTCTCAGTCTTAATACGGGTCCAGTTATTTACATATAGATGCTTGTACAGGTATGCAATAATAAAATAGTGGATTATTTAAAATTCTGTTTGGCTGGGATTCAGATTATCTTTCATATTTAGAACTTGTTGTAATATATTCTTGTTTCTATAGTAGTAGTAATAAAATAATTGAAACATGTGAACTGGGCATGGCATATAGACATAAAAAAGCTTTTTTTTTTTTTTTAATTAACATACCTTAATAAACATTATTAATTTTAAATCAGAACTTAAATAAAATATTTGGTCAAATATTTTCTGACTTGGAAATATGACAAGCTGAAATATATAAAGTATATACAGTATATTATATATAAATTCAAGTTGTATTTGTCACATACAGTACACAGTCTTACACAGTATGTATGATATGTAGTAAAATGCTTGTATGGCCACGCATGACCTAAAATCTACAAATCTATAAAAAAATATATAGTAAAACCTTATTGAATATAATAAATATCATATTAATAAAATATTCAGTATATTATCATATTATTTTCAAAATATTTTCATATATAATAAAATATTATATATAGCAAGTTTCATCTTTTCCCAAAGTGTGTATATTATATTATATTATATTATATTATATTATATTATATTATATTATATTATATTATATTATATTATATTATATTATATTATATTATATTATTATACATGAGCTGTTTTGGGACAATATGCACCTGTGGTTTATTACCAGTAATTCTCAGGTCACATCACACCATCCTGTTGCTGATTCTTTTTCTACACCATCACACCTGTTTCCCAACATGGCGGAAATATCTTGCAAAATGGCACGGTGGATAATTTTTGTAGGATAAACATTCCAGAGAAATTAAAATCAGAGAAGACACTAATCACGTGTTAGTTTTAAATATCATGAAGCATCACTTTGATCAATTTATGTGATGTAAATACTTTAATAACTGGCAACTATAATATTATTGAGTTTTATAATTACCATATTATGATGATTTTTAATATGTTACAATTTATATTTCCATGCAGAATAAATGAATAATGTGCTCTCCTTATTATTTGTTGTTAGGTTGCATGTATTGATTGTATTATTGTCCACACCCATGCCAACCAACCACCACTTCCTTTATACCCAGAAAGAAAGAAAATCCAAAATAGCTCACACTTGAACCATAAACATGGCACTTTATTTAGCAGGAGGGTGGATGAAAGCCGCTTGGCCATTGGAAAGAGGCTTGTGCATCTGCTTTTGCTTGTCCTTTGTGTATTATTTCTGATGAATGAGAGGCAGTGTCAGCACAGGTGGAGTGTCACAACAGGCTTTGACTCTCGGACTTATCGTGCCAGCCGACAATGCGCGCCGGTCCCTGCATACAAAGGAGGGCGTACGGGAGAGAGAAGAAGAACAGCCGCAAATCAAACATTCTTACAATATTACCGCCTCTTTCTCCCTTTGGCCATGCTTTCAAGAGAGATTCGCTTTTTTCCAGCAAAGGCAGAGACAATGGAGATGGACAATTAGCACTAAAACGCTGATTAAACACTGCAAATGCAGCCGCTGTTGTGTAGTTGTGTAGCGCTCTGGCCCGACCTTTTCAGTGTCCTCGAATGTGCTGTGCGCTTCAGGCTCCATGAAGTACTTGAGAATGTGTGTGTGTGTGTGTGTGTGTGAGAGTGGGAGAGAGGTCTAAACACAGAGGCCTGTGGTTGCCTTTTGTTTGTGGCTGTTTGTTATAGCGTGGGCTGGACTTTCTTTTTTTTCAGGGTCTGAGAGTCCTGGTGTCTCCATTGGCGTGTTTGCTTTACTGTCTCGCTTCGAGTAGGGGGGAGCAAACAAATGTCGAGATGTCAAAACAGTTTGCGTGGAAAAAGCCTCCGCTAGCAGCATTTCTAATGCCATTTAATGCCACGAGATTCCAAATCGTTGTATTTGTGTGTTTTGCATTGCCAGGCAATGGAACAGCCAACGTAATGAATTGACTCTAAAAGGAAATAATAAATCTCAAACCCTTAAGCTTTCATTGGTTTCATGGTTGGGAAAGTGGCTTAACTACAACAGAGTGTTTAACTGTCCAAGTTGAAGATTTTAGTAAGATAAGATCCATAACTGTTTAAGCATTTTATTTAAAAGGAAAATATTCACAGTCCAGCAACTGACAGTCAAATGGATTAAAAGTGAAATGAGACATTTAAAGGTCTAGATTGACTAAAAAACTATTTTTCTTATAGGTACCACTTAATTAAAAAAAAATGTTTTGCAAGAGAACAAAAGATTTCAGGATTGGCTGTTATTGCTTCATTTCTGATTATTTTCCCCAAAAAATCCTTATATTTGAATATGCTTTTAGGATGTAATATTACATTATAGATAAAAAATACAAGATAATGAATACAATATTACATTATGTAATACATTTAAAAAAATGTAACTTTTTGGCAAATTCATGGTATAAAAAGTAAAAAGGAATAAAACAGTTTGTTAGTTCTAAACGTATCGTTTATTCATCTCAAGAGCCTTTTTGTGAATCAAGGTTCAGTAGATGATTTATCTGTGTTGATTGTGACTTAGTGGTCAAAATTGACTGATGCAGTTTTTTTTACTGTAGTGATTTACAATTTGCCCTTGAACTCGGAATTTCTACCATACAGAAGTGTTAAGCGTTACATTTTAGGTCCAGTCTTCCTATTTCAATAAAAAAAAATATGTTAATATAAATAAATGTAGTACTAAAATTTTTATATTTATAACTTTTCCTGAAGTGTGTACACATTTCTTTTTATTTTTGGCTTACATTTTACATTTGCCTTAAAATAAAAAAGTGAACACAGCAGGGAAAAAAAAAAAAATATATATATATATATATATATATATATATATATATATATATATATATATATATGTTGTGATCGTAAAAGAAAACCCAGTGACACGGTGGACCACAGTTAATGAGCAACCAGAAAAAAAAATAGTCATACACACATACTGTAGCACAGCGGTGAAATCTAAGCTGGACATCTGTACTATTTTGCATTTATTTCTCTATTAATGGCAAAGCCACAACTTCCTGTCCTACCACTTTACTTTAACCTCTTGAGAACTGAAAGTCCACATATGAGGTCATCAGATTTTCCTTCCGAATACACTGTTCTATATACAGGTATATCCTCATCTGAGGACTATTGGCTGTTATAATTTTGCCAAACGTCTTAGTGTTTGAAGACATTCATTACGGTCAGTTACGGTCGGTTAGTTATCAGGTGCTAATAAAGAGAAACAATGAGAAGACATTACAAGGTACAAAACAGGAGGATATTGTTTTACCATAAACTTCACAAATAAGCATTATATAAATATTTAACCAATTCATACTTTACTAATATAACATAACATAATAATGAATTAATACATGCTCTAATCCTTAGTTTTTGAGGGGGGAAAAATCTCAACAGTTTTAGTTTAAGCTTAGGTTAAACATCTTGTTCCCTCAATCTCCTAATAATACAGAGACCCGCACTGTACAGATGTATACACCCCTATGTCCTGATGTCAAAGTAATGTAAAAGTTAAGCTTTGAAATACAACAAACATACTTCATTGCAGCTCAAATACACTTCATATAGTTTATCATATAGTTTATGATGGGTTTCACTGCAAAAGTCTATATAATACACAGAGTCAGACAAAAATTTTTATACACATTTCTGGAAAAGAAAATGTAATATATTGTGTAAATATTTGAATACTAAATGTATTGGTACACATTATATATTGATATGATATTACATATATATGATACTATTAAGATAATAATATGATCATATTATTAATGTTATATTCATATAATATACATCATAAAAATTTTCTTTTCCGGAAGTGTATATAAATTTTTTTTGGCTGATTCTGTATATAACTATATAATAGTTATGCAAAATAATCGCTGCTGTGAAAGAATTCGATTATTTAAATGAACTTTTACAAAATACTAAAGACAACAAATTTTTTTTACACTCCTTTACTACTATTGCAGTTTCCCCAGCAGTCATGGTCTTCTGTGATAAGGTGATATTTATGGGATCAAATTTCCATCAAAAGTATTGCGGTAACAAAAATAATAATTGTAAATAAAAGAAAATGATAGACTTGTAAAATTATAACACACAAAAATGAAAAATAGATGCAAAGTTATTTAGAAAAACAAACAACGCGGTCACTGGAAAAATAATAAGCGCAAATTCCAAATGTAAACCCATTACAAATTATATTGCACAAAACCGAAACACGAATTCAGCATATTTCGAGTCACAAACAAAATCAGGTTTTCCACTCATATTCTATTTTTTTGGGTGCTTATGCTCCTTTCCCTTTTGCTCTTTTGATGGAAATTTGATCCCATAAATATTGTCAACTATTGAAATGAACTAAACGTTTTGTAGTCTTTAATGTTTCTCATAATGTTTGTAATTAAAATGGTTTTCTGTGCCAATTTTTTTTCTCTTGCTCCAGTTTGTTTCCGTTTATTTAATTTTTAATAATTCAAACTCAATCAACACATTACTAAAACTAAATTTTATAGTTACATGACCAACAACCTGCGATGGATTGGCACCCTGTCCAGGGTGTACCCCGCCTAGTGCCCGAAGTCTCCTGGGATAGCCTCCAGGTCCCCGCGACCCTGAACACAGGATTAAGCGGTATAGAAAATGAATGAATGAATGAATGAATGGCCAACAACCACAATACAGTTAATCCATTAATGCAAAACTGTGGAAGGTGGAGATATAGATGTTTTTTAAATATTAGAAGAAAAAAAATTCACTGAAATAACTAAAACAATTTACACATAATACAAAGGGTTTTCAAAACAAACCGTGAATTGTGATGACATTTCTCATGAATGAAGGCATAAAAGCGATTGACATTTACAGAAGTCTTTAAGCACAATACAGCGATGAGACTCTTAGTCGCAGTAAAACATTTGACACGTGCAAACATTTAAAAAAAATGCTGTATGTCAATGAATAAACTATATATATATATATATATATATATATATATATATATATATATATATATATATATACAGTCATTCACAAACACCACTTGCACGTTACAGGAACAGGTGGGAGTTATTGACACATCCTTTGTACATTCCTGATGTGTACATTCATGCTTTTTAACACCACTAGTAACAAAAAGAGACTCTGCACAAAACTATCAGTTTATAAAACTTCCTGCTTATTTCACACAAAAATATTTATTTTCTTGACTTACAAAATTGGATTTATCTCGTTTTGGAGTGAAACCCCTAATATAAATACAAATATAATGATGATCAAAATCAATGACTTGACAAAGACATCAGCAACCAAAAATTGGAGGTGTGTATGAAAATGGCAGTAATTCCTCCTTGGATAAAGCAAATGTTTTTCCAAAATCCTTCTAAATCTAAAAATCTTGACTTTTGCTTACACTTACACTTACATTTTGAGTGTTTAATAAAAAAAATCCACACTACATCCCATCCATCTAGGAACCCCTGTGGATGCCAATGGTGACCATTGTATTCATTCCTATTTTTACGACTGTGATAGAACCTCCGGTCAACATTCACACACGCCTTCACACACTATGGGCAATTTGAGAACGCCAATTAGTCTAACCTGCATGTCTTTAGACTGTGGGAGGAAACTGGAGAACCTGGAGGAAACCCACCAAGCACGGGGAGAACATGCAAACTCCATGCACACTGACCTGACACGGGAATCAAACATAGGACCTGGAGGTGCAAGGCGACAATCCTAATCACTACACCGCCAAATATGTTAAGCTAAATGCCAAAAAACCTTATCTTCTTAAACAAGTAAAAATACTCCTGTAATATATCGTACTGGAATGTCATCGATAACTTTGTCCATCACGCGTGACTGCTTTGCTCAACTTTGTTAATGTCACCATGACAACAGCAAACACCAAACTAGGTGCTGAAGTTTAACAGTTAATAATCTGAAGAGGGTCTCGCACATGACTAATGGTTTGACCAGCAACCGTGGATGTCGACACCTTTCGGACTGCGTGTTTTTTTCGGCATCCAGGTGAAAACTGTCTTCCCAGAATAACGATGTTTAGCTCTTTCAATGTAATCTACTAAATAAATGTCTGTAACAAGCAAGTAAACACAACCCAAATCCTGCAACCCTGCAGCAACCTCACACACACACACACACACACACACACACACACACACACCCTACACCTTCCTTCTTTTGACCAGAGCCATTAAAGTGTCATGTCAGGATAATTAGTGCTGTTACGACTTGTTTAGTGGACTATCAGAAGTGCTGGACACTCTGTCTCTGTCAAAGAGACACACACTTTTGCTGTCTGCGTTTACAACCTAAGTGTGTGCTTTGGTATTTGTGTGTGTGTGTGTGTGTGTGTGAGAGAGAGAGTTTGGGCTCTCACAAAGAGCAAATGTGACCTTGTTGACACAAAACGTCTTTTTCAGGCTTCGCCATGTCTGAGGTTGTTCATCTATGACTGTCACAATGACAACCAAAGTGACTAAACTGCTGCACCTTAAACAAACACGTGCACACCATCCCTGCCCCAGCCCCCACCCCACACACACATTGTTTTTTTTTGTGTTTTTTTTAAACCTTACCTTTATTTCAATACATAGTTAAAATAATTTCTCACCAAGTTCATAGCTTTATATAATGCTTTTAAAACTGTACTTTATACTATACATATCTATAACTAAACTATACTATACATAGGGGGGAAAAGTATTTAAAATAATTTTCTCTCCTTTCTTTAATTTCTTCATCTTCCAAGTGGCTTTACCGTAATAGTTCAAAACAACTTCATATAGTTTTTGTTGTTAGCTAGTGGTGTATGTTTTGCAATAAACAAACAAACAAACAAATTAATTAATTAAACAACAATAATAATAATAATTTTTTACAAATCTTTCCATGCTTGGTGGGTTTCCTCTAAGTACTCTGGTTTCCTCCCACAGTCCAAAAACATGCAGATTAGACTAATTGGTGTTCCCAAATTGCCTGTAGGTTGTGAGTGTGTCCTGTAATGGATTGGCACCCTGTCCAGTGTGTACACTACCTTGTGCCTTAAATCTCCTGGGCGGTATAGAACATGAATGAACGAATGAATGAATGAATGAATGAATGAATAGAATCTAGCCATGTTTTGAGGAAAATTGCAGTTAGATTAATGTTTTGGGACAATATTCAAATATTCATGTTGAAATGATGTGTATGTCGCTTGCTCCAAACTTGATTATTTTCCAATAATCCAAAAGTGTTATTCCTCTGACACCATGGAACTTTTCTAACTTTAACAATGCAACAGTGAAATATTGTTCTTATTATCAATTTATAGTCACATTTAAAGTTCATCTACTAAACAAATCCGTTTCCATTATCAGCTACGACCAGTCGTTCATTCGCTAGCCCCTTTTGATTCTATTATTTCGTTGAAGCGAACTGGACAAAACAAACAGCTCGTCCAACACCATAAAATGTAACTCCATCCTTCAGTCTGCATTTAAATTGGTTCCTTAATACACGACTTGTGATTGATAGACAGTTTGAGAAAGTGACATCACACTTTTTTTTTCTCTTTACCATTCAATCTGATTTTAGCTGGTTTTACTAATCAGCTAACTAATAGCATTTTCTGAATTGAAATAGATGTGATCAAGAAGGAAAAACACTAAGGTTGTATTTACATTAGGAATAATTACGCCCCTTCCCCATTCCACCGACTGGCCAGCCTTCACATTGCTCTTTGATCTCCGTACTCAGACACGCTTGCATGTTTTTATCCTCCGATACAGCAGGTGGCAGTATGAACTTTTACCATTAAACCATTAAACACAAGAGAAGATGAGAACAAGCCAGTTAACTTTCGTGCTCACCTCTAAACAGCTATCAACTTCTGTTCTTAGGTATGATTGCTACGAGATTCCACTCATGCCCGAGTACGCTGGATCATTCCCAAGACCGCAGAACGATTGTGTTCTCACTTATCAAAATGAACCAGACTTTGGGGTCAAGTGTTCTTGGAAGCAATCCCTGGGCTCTGATGTGAAATCATCCTAAAATGTTCAGGACAGATGGGGTGTTCCTCCAGGATTAAGAACCACTGGTTTAGATGAGCCAACTTTAGATACAGTAGATGGTTGGTTTGTAACTAACAGTACTGATGCTGGCTAACTTTTTGTTGAATGGTATTGCTAATTCAGTCGAAAATGTTGATAAGTGTTTACCGTTCAGTGTAGTGGAACAGTCTTTATAGTCACTCAGGGATGTAAAAATCACCATATTCTCTATATCTAAAGCAGTTATTGTTAATGAAACTAACACAGACCAGGAGTTTGATATATTATGTTTAACAGAAACCTGGATTAAAGAGAACGAGTATGTAGCTCTAACTGAAGCTAGTCCTCCTGGATACAGCTACATACACCAGCCTCGGCTAACTGGTAGAGGAGGAGGCGTCGCAGTTTTTTACAATGACAATCTGTCTATCGTTGAAAATTACGGACTAAAATTTAATGCATTTGAAGTTCTCTATACTAACATAACAAGTGTAGCTACAAATATGAAGTCAGCTCAGTTGATCCCACTAATTATCATTTACAGATCTCCAGGGCCGGTCTCTGAATTTCTACCACGTTAAACATTCACATCAAATACCACACAGAGCTTTATCAATAATCTGCCAGAGTTATCAACTTTGATTGGATCGCCATCTGACTCCACAGAACTCGATCAGGTGACTGAATATTTAGAGTCGACATTTCGTTATACCTTAGATAATGTAGTTCCAGTTAAAAGAAAAATGATTAGAGATAAGAAACTCGCTCCCTGGTATAAGGACCACACGCGCACTTTAAAATGGACAGCTCGAAAATTAGAACGCAAATGGCATCCAACTAAATTGCTAGTATTCCAAATTGCATGGAAGGGGAGCATCCTGAACTATAGAAAAGCTCTAAGTGATGCTATTTCATACAGTAGCTAAATTAACTAGAAACAAGACCACTGCAGAAGTCTCCACAACAACAACATACAGTAGTGAGGACTTCATGAACTTTTTCAATAACAAAATCATAAATATTAGGCAAAAAATTCAGGCTTTGAAACCAGACAATTTAAGTTATACAGATGATAAACTAACCACACCACTTCAGAACCTAGAAAACTTTACTCCCCTTGAAGAGAATTTTACAAATTTCACTAATCTCTTCTTCAAAATCGTCAACCTGTACTGTATTGTGGCGTGGGCGGGCCGGCGGCTGAAGACCGTCATGCTTTGCGGGGGTTTTCTCTGTCTCTACCATGAGAGAGAAGGGTGTTTGGGTTAGTGGCTTCGACCAAGTTGGGTGCGTTTATGTGTGTGTGCTTGACCTGTGTATGTGTGCTTGTGCTGTGGTAATAAACTACTCCCCAGCCATTTGCATTGGGGAGCAAGTAAGCTCACTCGTACTCCAAGATCCCTGCTAGCGTCGAAAAACGCTACATTGGTGTCAGAAGTGGGATGGAGAATTTTGAGTTTGAGCGAACGGCGGAGGACCTGCGAAAGATTCAGGAGGGCCGCGGAGTTGCAGCACGACTCCGGAAGAAGCATCTCCCGGATGGAACCAGTGCCAGCAAAGTGGCACGACGAAAATGGAGCGGCGAGATGAGGATCCCGGCACTGGATCTCGGAGCGGAGCCCAACGGTGACGCTGTGCAAGTGTCGGAGCAAGCTACAGCTCTGTGCCGGCGATGTGCGCTGCAGCTGCGCCTTCCTTCCTACAACGGCGCCGTCGAGCCCTACGCGTTCTTCGCCCAAGTGGAGCTAGCCGCCGACTTCGCAGGCTGGTCTCCGGCGGAAACGGCCATAAGGGTTGCTCTCTCGCTGAAGGGCGCCGCGCTCCGGGCACTGGAAGACCTCCGGGCCGATGAGCAGAAGGACTGGGCAAAGCTCCGGGAGTCGCTTCACCTCTGGTTCGGCGCCGGTGACCGTCAAGAAGCAGCGTGCGAGGATCTGGCAGTCCGCGAGCGGCGCGCATCTGAGCCACTGGGCGCGTTCGCCATGGACTTAAGAGGCCTAGCGCGCCGGGGCTATCCAGAGTGTGAGCCGACTAAACAGGAAGAGCTAGCGTATCGCGCTTTTCTTCGTGGGCTTCGACCGCCGCCGCTCGGGGAGCACATCAGGTTAGCAGCACCAGCTTCCCTCACCGAGGCGCTACGCGCAGCACAGCGCGCTGAACCCATAACTGCGGTGCATCACGGCGAAAGAGCCGAGCGATCGCCCGCAGCTCGGGGGCGCTCGGTAGGTGAATCTAGCCGGGGACAGGGCTACCCGTCACGGCTAGACAACGGAATAGTCTCTGGGGTTTCGCGGCGATGCCGAGGCAACGCTCCTGGGTCTGAGGGACAGCGTACCCCAGCAGCCGTCGGACGAGCGCCAGGTGAACATCCGGGCAGCAAAGCACGTCGTCGGTACTGCAAGCGAGGTGAAGAGCGCGTGTGCAGAGTTACTCCTTCGCCGAGAGCATCGCCCGCAGTCGTTTCACCTGCTCCGCCGCTGGTCAGTGAACGCTTTGTCCACTACACGGCAAAGAAGGGCCCCACCCAGCGCTCGCGGGCATCGCTGCTGGACTTTCGGGTGGGGGCACCTGTGGAGCGTATGGGCGTGGACACTCACAGCCGGGGGCGAGGCTTTGCTCCTGGTGAGCAGGTGTGGGTGTGTTCCGGAAGGAAGAGAGGGCGTTCACCCAAGCTCATGTCTCACTGGGTGGGCCCCTGTACGGTACTCGCTGATTTCATCTACCGGGTGCGGTTGGCGGGGCGGACGCGAGTGTTGCTCCACCGAGACCATCTTGCGCCTTTCCATCCGCACGCCGGCGAGACAGCGAATTCTGCGGAGGCCGGACCGCCTCCGGGACAATGTGCTTCTCCACAAAAGGACCCCGGCGTGCACAGCGCCGACCGCCTTCACGCCTCCAAGACTGAGAGTCATGGTGACCGGGGATGGTCACAGCTCGGGTGGGGGCAGTGTGGCGTGGGCGGGCCGGCGGCTGAAGACCGTCATGCTTTGCGGGGGTTTTCTCTGTCTCTACCATGAGAGAGAAGGGTGTTTGGGTTAGTGGCTTCGGCCAAGTTGGGTACATTTATGTGTGTGTGCTTGACCTGTGTATGTGTGCTTGTGCTGTGGTAATAAACTACTCCCCAGCCATTTGCATTGGGGAGCAAGTAAGCTCACTCGTACTCCAAGATCCCTGCTAGCGTCGAAAAACGCTACAGTATATTAGATCCTATACCGACACATTTTCTCAAGCATATAGTACCAGCAATAACAGAACTGCTGTTGAAAATAATTAACTTTTCACTCAGCAGTGGGTATGTTCTCAAATCCTTTAAATTATCAGTTATTAAACCGCTAATTAAGAAACCTGACCTCGACCCCTGTCAGCTGTCCAATTACAGGCCAATATCAAACCTCCCCTTTATCTCTAAGATTCTGGAAAAGGTAGTAGCGCAGTAGCTATGTTCATATCTACATAGAAATAGCATAAACAAACTGTATCATGCAGGATTTAGACCTCACCACAGCACAGAAACAGCACTCGTTAAAGTAGTAAATGACCTCCTATTGGCCTCTGATCAGGGTTGCGTCACTCTACTTGTGTTACTCGACCTCAGTGCAGTTTTTGACACCACTGATCATAGTATTCTCCTTCACAGATTAGAAAATGTAGTAGGAATTAAGGAAAGGGCCCTATCCTGGCTCAAATCCTATTTGACTGATCGTTATCAGTTTGTAGATTTAATTGGTGATTGTTCTAAAGTGGAGTTTGGTGTTCCACAGGGTTCAGTTTTAGGCTTTTTTCTTTTTACATGCTTCCTCTGGGCAACATCATTCATAAGCATGGTATTAGTTTTCATTGTTATGCTGACGACACACAGTTTAACCAGCTTACTAAAGTTGAGCAATGTGTGCAGGACATTGATTGGATGTTAATTAACTTCCTTTTGCTTAATCCTGATGAGACAGAAGTTCTAGTCATAGGACCGCAAGCAGCTAGAAGAAAGCTTTCTGATCACACTTTAACTTTACTTTTCTGTTCCCTCAAGTGCAACAGTAAAAGACCTCGGCGTGATTATAGATTCCAGCCTTTCATTTGAAACTCATATAGATAATATCACCAGGATAGCATTCTTTCACCTCAGAAATATTGCCAAGATAAGAAATATACTGTCGATAAACAATGCAGAAAACCTAGTTCATGCTTTTATCACTTCTAGGTTGGACTATTGTAATGCCTTACTGTCTGGTTGTTCAGTTAGGTGCATAAACAAGCTTCAGCTAGTCCAGAATGCAGCAGCGAGAGTCCTTACTAGAACCAGAAGATATGAGCACATCACCCCTATCCTATCTTCACTACATTGGCTCCCTGTGAAATTTCGCATTGATTTTAAAATACTACTCTTGACATATAAAGCATTAAATGGTCTCGCGCCGCAGTATCTGAGCGAACTGCTATTGTCTTACGATCTGCCACGCCTACTTCGGATTCAGGCTGCTTGTCAGTACCGCGTATTATGAATACTACAGCTGGGGGTAGAGCTTTTTCTTACAAAGCCCCAAAATTATGGAATAGTCTTCCAAATAGTGTTCGGGACTCAGACACAGTCTCAGTGTTTAAGTCTAGGTTAAAAATCTATTCATTTAGCCAAGCATTTTTGTAAATAGATTTGTCTTAGGTAAAGGAGCAGATCTGGGGGACTCATGGACGTAGAGTATTATGGTGAACTGGTATGTTTAGATGCTGTCTTCCTCACTCTCATTGATCACTCAGGTTTGTTGACGGTGAGGTGATTGGTCGCTTTACATCTCTCTGTCAAGTTATACTTGTCTGCTAGTGATCTAGACCCCCTCTGCCCCCTGGAGATGTCTCACTTGTCCTGGTGTCCTGCTTCTGGTTGGAGATCTTGTCGCATGGATGCCCTGTGTGGTCTGCCTGGGATTCGTGTGGGATTCTACTTTTCCACAAAGACGGTCCTGTCCTCGGCTGATGCAGGCAGCTGTTCTCTGAGGATTTGTGACTTCAGTCGCTCAATAGTTCAGGACAGGAACTTCCTACAGTCTACCTGAGACTCCAATAACAAACTGGACTCCATTTTAACTTAAACACATCTCCTGTTATACTGAACTTCCAGTCTCACACAGTATGACTGCAGATCAATCCCTGCTATCTGTTTCACCCAGATGAGGATGGGTTCCCTGTTGAGTCTGGTTCCTCTCAAGGTTTCTTCCCATTACCATCTCAGGGAGTTTTTCTTTGCCACTGTCGGCTTGCTCATCCTCCTCGGCTTGCTCATCAGGGACAGTCTTATTATTTTGATTCATAAACGTTCACATCTTATACAAACTTAAATAATTCTTTTGATAAGCTGCTTTGCAACAATGTCAATTGTTAAAAGTTCTATACAAATAAAATTGTATTGAATTAAAAATAGCTTGATATGAGCTTTATCTACTTTTAGAAAGCAAATAAAAGACTTCACTCTGCATGTTGAAATTGGGAAATGCCGTTATGACGACCAGCACATTACCATCACTGTACAAGATTCCACAAACATTAGGATTCGCCTTCGCGGAGTGAAGCCAGCCAAGCTGTCTATCCTCACACAGACCCCCCCCCCCACACACACACACAGACAAACCTTGTGTGTTTAACCTACACATTGCAGGGAAAAACCAAGGCTGAGCTGTCTGGACTGGCCTGGCCGTCTCGCCCCGCAGCACGCAGGTTATCTGATTGCGACTCTCTTAAGCACAGCTCACCTTTGAGGCACGACCTCGCCTTAACCACATAGCTCCCATTCCTGACGAGAAACCCTGCTCGTGTCCTGCGCAACTTTTTCAGACACACACTTTTTCCAGCTTCAGCCCCTGCCTCTGAGACAGAGCCTCTGGTCATGGCCTGTAGATATCCATCAGGTTTTCGGCCACCATTCGTCATTCCTGCTGCAGGTTTGTCAGCCGCTCTTCGTGCGAGCCTTTGATCCAGTCATGTCATTAACACTTATCTTATCTTCAGGGTTTTTACACAACTTTCGCTTTTGTAATCTGATGAGAACCTGTCTAACAGTCCTGTATGATTTACAGTTCACATGATGATTGTGTAACTGCGTTCATGAGCTCTGCTTTAATGCTGATTGGCCAGGTCAGTGCAAGATGTCTCCTTCTCTCCACACTTCATTCATCTCATGATCTGTGTTTTAATATTAAGTGTTTATCTAAACACACATTATTAGATGTGATTGCTTTCCTCACGGTGAACTAACATGGAACAGATACAGTGTGAAAAGGAGCAAATGTTATTATATACAATATATTTTACCACATAGGAAAAAAAAATCATATTTTGATCTTCCACAAAGTAGAAAATGCTAGAAATATTACTTAAAAATCTGATTTCTATTAAACATGCTGGTTTTGAAATTATGGTGAGAATATCAGCACTGAGCCTCATCCTGTTATATCTACCAAGTTGGAGACGCGTAAACAGTAAAAAGGCCTTGGAAATTCCTCCATATATAAAAAATTTCAACATTTATACTCTTCAATTTGTATGGCCTGGTGTTGCAACTTTGAATGTGTTGCAACTTGAGCAAAATGAAGAAATAATGAACACCAGGCCTTCATCATTACTGGGGATGAGACATGGACTCATCACTATGGGCCTGAGAATAAACAGCAGAGAATGGAACGGAAACATCCTCAATCGCAGACCGAGAAAAAGTTCAAAGGTCCACTATAAGTTGGAATATTCATCAATGCTTACAGTTTTATGGGATATTCGAGGGTCAGTATTGGTACATTATCAGGAAAAAGGTTCAACAATCAACAGTGCTTGTTGTTGCAAGAGACACTTATTAAAGAGACAAAGCCTAAACTTCAGATTAAATGCACAGAACTGCTATCCTAGGATGCCATGACCCTATATGATGATGCACGACGATGCACTTCTGCTCACACTGTTGACTTTGTTTTGAGGCGTTAAAGCATTCTTCCTATAATCCTGATTTCGCTCCTTCAGACTTTCACCTGATTGGTCCCCTGAAAGCAACCAAACAAGGATGAAGATTCACTTCTGATGAAGAACTGAATACAGCTATGCATTCGTGGCTCGCAGCTCAGCCTAAAACCTTTTTAGTGAGAACCCTTACACAAAGAAAATATATCTATCTATATATTAACTGTCAATATATTAAATAATCAACTGTTCTGATCTTCTGGTAAACTGTAAAGATTTTATAATGTTAATATTTCTCGTTGCTATACTAACTGATACTAACTAATAATTAACAGGAAAAAAAGATATTCTGTTATATGCAAAAATATATTCACAATATACATAATAATATATTGTATTAATATTTATATTAATTTACATATATTGAGAAATATATTCAAACGTATAACTTAATATATGTAATTTTACATACTTTACAATATATTGAATTTTACTAAATATATCTATTTCTTTACATTGTTTTACAATATGCTTATATGTTAATGTAGTTTGAACTAAATGGACTTTATAGGCATTAAACAGAATTCTTTGAATCATTAATTCTTGAACATGCATAAAGTTACAATTATGTTTCAATAAAACAATTAGAAGTATAAATATTATGGTTTTTGTCTTCATTGCAATATATATATATATATATATATATATATATATATATATATATATATATATATATATAACCATACATGGTCAATTCATATATATTGCAATAAATTAATAAATATAATCACTAGTTTCCTATATATGGAAATGTATTATTTAATATATTATATTTTACAATATATTGCCTTTTTTTCCCGTAAGAGAGAATACGAAAGCTTGTTGACAGATGGACAAAGTGTATTGAGAAGCAAAGAGATTATGTCAAAAATGATGTATTTGTATTATCTATAAAACATATTCTATAGTCAGAGTGTGGATCATTTTTGACTTACTCTTGTATTTATATATTTGGGGTTATTCCCTTGTTGCAGGATCAATCTATGGACATGTGCTAACCTTTTGGCAGATCCTGACAGTGTTTTTGGTTTGGGACATCATCAATCTTCCCAAGAGCTCCTGAACTCAAACGAGCCACAGCTGTAAATCAGCGTTGATCTGTTATCATATTTTAAAGAGATTTTGGGAGCTTTTTCTGGTTTTGTAAAAAAATGTGACCCGTCACATCAAATCAGGGATTAAGTCGCATTTTGGGTGATTTGAGTTATGGATATTTTCATATTCCTGGTTCAAAAAGCTCCACTTTGAGATCAATTTTATTATCGTCTCATGTGTAACTGCTGAGAGGCCAGTGCAAAAAACAAACAACAAACAAAAAATTATTGAATTAAAAAACCCTAAGAAAATCCTATTTTCTCAAACATTTAAATAATGAATATGAAACTTCACCAGCAGAGAGGTTTTATAGCAAAAAAAAAAAAAAAACATGTGTTTCTATCTATCACAACTGAAGTGACCAGCTTGGATAGTGCTCATTAAACTGCTTTAAACGTATTTAGGATTAAAACTTTCTCAGTTCCATTGAAAGATCAGGAGAATAAGGTATTTATCCTTATATGATTTCTTCGACAGTTCGAAACTGAAGATATTATAAATTACACTCCAGGTTTGGTTGTAGTGCAAAACTAACTTGTGGGAGTTAAGACCTGACAAGACATGACGGGTCACAAATGCAGATTGTGTTTATGGTGTGACCACTACATACAATTCTCATGGTGATTCTAACAACATAGCTAAATTCTCTTTGCTGCACTGATTTTAAATAATGCACTTTCAGAAATAAATGTAGCAAACAATGATTTTTGCATAAATAACTAAATAAATACAGTACTACATTTACTACTACTACTACTACTAATAATAATAATAATAAAATCCAAAGTAAAAGCAATAAAACGAATATTTTCTCGTTTTTAACCAAGTGATTTTATACATAGACCTAGTTGTATAGTTATTAAAACTTGTTTTATGATGAGTTTATTGTTTTATTCATTTCATCTCTTTTTATGTGAAGTACCTTGCCATTTTATGGAAATTAACTTTTATAATTTATAATTTATATGGTTACTTTTCCAGGAATATGGTCACTTTTCTAAATACGATTTAGCACTCACAAACTGGCATGTCATACCAGTAGCCTGGGATGTGCATCCATTCTCAGTGTCCTTCAAGATCCATCCCTCATCATCATCATCATCATCATCATTGCAAGCACTACTCCGATGCTGGATCTGCATGCCTGGGCTGTCACGCAAGCCTGCACTACGGTTCAGCGGCAGGCTATTGTGAGTCAGGTCCGTTTTATATGGAACACATGTGTATTAATGACAGACACGGAGTGCGCAGTGGTTTTTGGCGGCCCGACGGCATTATGGAAATGATTACAGGGGACAGGGCTGGGGTGGGGCGACTTGACATTAGCATTGCTTTTGATCAAGCCGTTGAGTGAGGTGGCGCTGAGGAAACTCAGAGCTAACGCTGGCACGGCTTGAGACGCACCGAGCAGGCCAAACGAGCGGCAAAGGGAAATGAAGGCTCTTGAGCTCGTGGCTTTTCTCTTGCACAATATGAGATGTGGTTGGTGGCCAGCGGAGACGGGCCTTATTTCGGATCTGCGCTGCAGGAGCGAAATGAGCTGGTGCTACGAGGTTAGGCAGGGGAAAATACGAGGTCACGACCAGTTCCTGTAGACCGATTTCGCGTCGGCGCATCTGGGTTTCATTCCGACATGCCATGCTGTGGAAACCGCTTTACGACGTGGATGAACAGCGTTGCTGCCATGTCTTTGCTAGACTGGAATATCGAGGCCTAGCAGTTTAGATGTAGCAAAATAGTTTGGTAGATTCTACTTTTGTCAGTGTAGCTATACATCAAAACTGTCAATGTACATAAACAGTACATATCTCAATAATGTACTTTAGTGCAACTTTCATTTACCAACCACCACACATGCTCCAGGGGTCAATTTTTCACTCATCAAGTCATAATTTTAAAACCTGAATACAAACGCACTGCTTTTACTAGATATGTTCACCCTATTTGCTATGGTATAGATTCTTTGTAGGTGTAATTTAGGTTTCTGTCAAGTGACCAATGACTGCAAACATTAAGTTAGTTGTATAGGTACTGTAGGAATAAAAGGAAAGAAATTGTTAAAGCTTGTTTTTGTCAATCACGTCAATCTCAAGTGGTGAAAGTTGAATTCAGGGGTTATGATTTTCTGTTATAAACTTATAAATGCGCTCACAGGGAGACGTCCATGTTACAGTTACAGTAGGCGTTATCTAAGAATTTTATAACCAAGCGTTCTACTACGAGGCACTTTTGCAGAGTTCATCACCATCATCTGTTCAGCTCAATTCCAACTAACTTTGGATATAAGCAGCTGCCAAATAAAGAAATGTTTAATTTCATTCAAACTCATAATATTCACCAACCATATATATAAATAGTGAACATCCCAATAAACTGGCATCAGAGTAAAAAAAAAAGTTTGTATTCAGCTTGTATTGGGATAAAAGTTCCACAGAACCCTATAACTGCTTCAATTTTAGAAAGGGTTCCAAATTCAATTCACTTATTCACTCATTCATTCATTCATTGGTTCATTTATTCAATGATTGATTCATTCATTTGTTTTTGCTTGAGCCATTCCACCCTGGTCAGGGTTATGATGGTTAATTTGGCATGAGGTGGGAACACCACTAGTCTATTGCAGGCTTCAATTCACCATACCATTCCAAAAAAATTGAACCTGGAAAAAAAACCCTACTAAGAAAGCAAATATAAACATGAGGTGCTCCAGGTAGTCTTGCCTCCTCATCCACTCCAGGATCCATGGTTCAGTCATGAGCTCAAATTACAGAGTTTCCACTCTTTTCCCCTTGTCCACATGGGTTCCCTCTGGGTTCTTCAGTTTCCTCACACTGTCTAACAACATGGGACTGGATGGATTGGCTGAGATACTGTAAATCTTCAGTAGGTGTGAATTACCCATACTCTTTGATGGACTGGTGTCTGATTTAATGCGAAGTCCTGCCTCAATCCCAGCATTCCGAGGATACACTCTGATGAGGATGAAATGCGTATTAAAGTGAATGCAAACAACTTGGCAACCTAAAGTTAAATTCAAATCAACAATAATGAAAAAATTGCTTTCTCCTTGTTAGCACAGCAAAACTAGTTTAGGGTCTGAGATTTAAGAAATAAAATAAATAGTTAATAATTTTAAGGTTATATATTTTTCTATTAGTTGTCTATAGGATTTACCTTGTATCATATTAAAAATTATACAAACAAAAGTATGAATGTAAATGTTAATAAATGTGTGATATCATTAGAAATGGGATATTTGGATCTTCATGGGCTCTCAGCTAAAAATTATTAGACTGATCCCAGATTAAGTGATGATTTGGCTTAGTGAATGTTTCTGTACAAATGTCTGAATGAATTCTCGCCATGAATTTTTCCAAATCGTTCCTGGGCTCATGGTTAATCGATTCAGACATGTTTCCTTGTTTCATCTTAACTACCAGCACGTTACCCCAAAGCCCTCCGCCATAAACAACGAGCCAGCAGTGTCTGCTCCACATTTAACTCTTTGAAAGGAAAAAACATCCTTTCAACTCCAGTTTTGTGACATATTGAGAGCCTTTATTTTGCTAAAAACAAAAATATGGTATCACTCAGTAAATGTTGCACTTAAAAGGCTCGAATAACAGAGTGCTCTGATAGAACAGATTAGGATGATCAAACGCAGGAGTCGAGCTACCTTCCGTGACCCCGGTGAATCAACTGCTCTCTGGAGTGCTGACTTTCTCCAGGCCTTGGAGGGTGTTTGGTGGAGAGAGGGCAACCCAGCTCCAAACACAGAGCCTGGAACGGAAAGCTGCAACTCTGAACCACAGTTTATTTCTCTGAAGCATCATCGCACCGGTGGTCACGGGGGGGAGGTTTTGCATCAAGCTTCCTTGCAAGCACGCAAGAGAAATCTGAATGATTTCGTATCCAGTATGCTTGAATTGGACTAACTTTAGCATGAATTTCACCCTGAGCTGTGTGCATGCTCTGCTAGGGGTGGAGGAAGATGGCTCCTTGCCAAACAGACATACATCCTGTATGTGTGTGTGTGTATGTGTGTGTTTGTGTTTTATTAAAGTTATTGAGTCCCTTGTGAGCTAATCATAATGCTGCACACAGCAGAGTGTAGGTCAGACCAGACCTAAGGCTCAAAATGTTCAGTCTGAACATCAGGGGATCACACGGGAGCTACGACCTACAGAGTGATGCATGACACACTGAATTGAGAACAAAAGCATTAAGACAAAATAACTTAATAGTTAATTAAATGATGCTTTCTTGGTATTGATGAGTGGAATGGCATGTTTCAAATGTTGAAAGAAATCCTTCAACTGTTTTGTACACCTTATTTTATCTTAATTATTTATCAAACTGTTTGCATATGTATTATATGTTTACTTAAAATCGACTTGGGGTATATGGATATATGTGATATATTTTTCTTCTTCAGTAATAAACTAAATAATGTTTAGCCAAAAGGGGGCGATATAATTCCTGCAACAGACCGCAATCTCTCTCTCTCTCTCTCTCTCTCTCTCTCTCTCTCTCTCACACACACACACACACACACACACATGTACATGTACAATTTAACTCTTTGAATGTATAATAATAATAATAATAATAATAATAATAATAATAATAGTTGGCGCATATTATTGATGTTAATTTTATTTTGCATTTCTTAAGTTTATGTTCTTTTTCTTTACACGTGCAGTCAGTAAACATGGATTTTATTCTTGTTTGGCCATAATTATAATTATTTTTATTTGTAGGTGTGTTGTAAAGATGTGTACTGCTATGATGTTGATACACTCCATTGATCCAAAATGCACTTACTGTTTATTGTATATAGGCCAAACAGAATGCAACAGTAGGCTTTTAATAAAGTGTTTTTGTGAGTGTGGACAAAAATGCAAAAAAGAAACGGAAGATTTTTTGTGTTACCACGCATGCGCATTGGAGCTGCGGCCACAGTGGGCTCAGACAGGCGCCGCTTTCTGCACAAAGACCTGTCGCACTGACGCGCGGGTGGAATCTGTACACGCACTAACACACACACACACACACACACACTGCTCCCGGCGTCGCGACGAAACTGCTTGAGATAGAGAAAGCGTTTATCTGGGACATATTTATCATCTCTCTCTCTCTCACACACACACACACACACACACCAAATCTAAACAACTGATACTGATAACCTAATAGAGCGCGTATAAATAATGCACACTCCATTTGCAAGCTTCCGATCACTTTATATATTGATTGATCAAATCCAAAAAATTAAGTTAAACAAAGCCTAAAAATTAACAATTTGGCACGTGGGCTAATAAGTAACTAATGCTTGAGAACGCATTTAAGTTTGCGTCATGAAAGAATACTTTCATCAGCAGCCATATGATTCATAGCCAAAAAATAATTATAATAAAATAACTCGTGGTAGATGTTCTTTGAGTTGAAAGTGACTGCGAAAGTATACAAAAAGAAAACAGAGCTTGAGAAGTGAAGAGTCAACAGATGGCGCAAATGCCTCGGGTTCTAGACATGTTCCGAGGCGCATTAATCCAACTTGAGCTCAACTTAAAGCTTTAAATCTTATAGAGATGTAACTTTCTTTTTGTTGAAGCTGTGCTCACACCAATGTTTATATAGATCATTCGATTCTATTGTTACTATTGCATATAAGCCTACTTACTTTTTATGTATTAGAAAAAGACTGATTAATTTCTGGTGTGTGTGTGTGTGTGTTTTTTCTTTTTTTTTTGCGCATTCGATTTGGAGAAATTCTAGACCTGGATTTCTGACAATAAAAACGGTTTCCATATGCGCGTGCATGAATTTCAGAATTTCCGTAATCGAACAGGTTCCAAATTTTCAATAATTGCTCTTTAATCAGTGTCTCCATCAACCAATTATCATCCGCCACGTCACATCAGTCACACCTGTGAATAAAGACGTGGCCATAGAAATGTGCAACACCTTCCCTCTTTTATTCAAATGCAGAAAATGCAAAAACAAAACCACTTATTGTTGTTATTAGCCCCGACCACGTCCAAAAAATTAGCAGAGGAACTATTTTAAAGACTTTCGCCAGGACATATATTCATATATTTATTTTTTTAAAGAAGAAAGAAAACAAAAATAAAGAAACCTGAGATTTCCCTGTTAGTGCATCGCTGTATTTAAAAAAAAATCGCAACGCAGTATGATGTACGAAATTCAGCCTTGCACGCAGAAAGCGAGATCTGCACCCACACACACAAACACAGAGACGCACACACACTCGCATTCCATCCAAACAAGCGCTAGAGATAATATTGCTATAAACTCAGGTAATTGGGGGCAAATATAAATGTAACAAATTGCAACCTAGATAGTATTTACACGCCAATGTACAGTCTGAATAAATTAAAACACATCTTCTTCAATCCGTTCGGCTTATTTACATAGTTATTCTGATCTGCATATTACATATAAATAATTAGAAAATAAAAAATAAAAAGAGTCCCAGATACAAGCACATCAAGAAGATCCGTTGATTTTGATTGTATTTAATCTTAGCCAGAGAGCCACTGGGTTCAAGGTCATTTCACTATTCAGTTCCCATCACCATGATTGAAACCTGGACTGAATTTTTTTCCCCTCGAGATGTTCCTCCACATCCATTGCATGACTTTTCTTTTCAAATCCAATTTTAATGCAAATACAGTTTTGCATCCAAACCCCATTCTGAGCCTTAAACACGTCACTTTGGAGACTCTCGTGTCGGCGACCCGTCCCGCTGTTTCTCCAGTCCGCTCACGAGCCTCTGTATGCTCTGCAGTTCGTTCATGGCCTCTTTGACGGGCGCCAGAGGGGATCCGTGCGGCCTGGGTGCGGGACTGCCCTCCCTGCTGCCCGGTTTGGAGGAGGACCCCGAGCCAGAGTCTGCGTGATCCGCACCCGGAAGTCCGGCGCTGAGCAGGCTTGAGGTCGGCGGGATCTGGTAGGGGTTGAATCGCAGTCGGGGTCGCGAGCCGCTCAGTAACGCGCTGCGGCTGAGACAAGAAGCCACACCGCCGGCGGGGAGAGACGAAGCCGCAGCAGCCGCGGCTGCCGCCATGTACGTGTACGGATAGGGAAGGAGACTGCCGAAGGGTGGCATGGAAATACCCTATAGAAAGGAGAGAGTGGGTATTATTATTATTATTATTATTAGTAGTAGTAGTAGTAGTATTTGCACGTAGGTATTAATGTTTACTTGCACCGCTCACGTACACGTATTAAAATAAGTGAAATATTACAGCTTAATAAAGTCAAATCATATGTCATGAATCATAATACATAATAAACGTAAATCAAATGACATAAACCATATGTACTACACATTGCCAAAGGCACAAAGACAAATGGTAAAGAAAGTTGACTGTACAGGTACAGAAACAGAAAGATTATGCTCCTGCAGTCAGATAACACAACACCTTACTTCTTTATAAATAAAGTCTGTAATTGAGTGTGGTCTTAAAAAAAAAATAATAATAAATTTGGTACAACGAGCTACAAGCCCATATAAATACTTTAAATGCATTAAGAGCCAATATAGATATGCAACAAAAAGACATACTACTACTATTATTAATAATAATAATTTATATTTCTAATAGTTGTTCAAATTAGTTACCCTAAAAAAGTTGGAATTGCAATATTTATATACAAATATATTACATGTATATATTTGTAAATATTATTACTTTTGTTAATATTGATATATCACTTCACACAGTGAAAATAAACAATGGCAATAAGTGTGAAATGGTCTTTTACCTGAGACGCAAACATGTGCGGTGATAGGTGGAACGGGAAGGATCCGGGTGTGCCAGTGCCCTGAGGTGACAGACCTCCGTTCTCCAATGCGCTTGCCCCTGACATAGATGCCAACAAGTGCCCCATGCCCATAGTTGAAAAGGCCCCAGGGGGCAGAGCGAACTGGCTTGGGTGAAACAGCAATGGATGCCCTGCTGCACTCAGTGGGTTAAATAAAGGCTGACCATGTAGGCCAGACAGTGCCAGGCTCTGGAGGTGATTGGCACTGAAGGATGATGGGCCCTCTGTCTGGATCAGCAGTGGGGTAAATCGTTCCTTGCCCTCTTTCCTGGATGGTTCGGACTCTTTGGGGTTTCCTCTCTCTGATTTGTCCTTTTCTGGGTTTCTGCTGCCGAAAGCCGAGTCACTTTCTCTACTTGAGTCTGCATAGTCCTCTTTCTTGTCAAGGTCAGGTCTGTCCTTGCCCCTTTCCTCAGTGCTTGGCTTGAAGGGAGATGCTGCTTGTGGGAGAGGACTACTCATTCCTACAGACATTTGCTCCTGGTGATCAAACTCTTGATCGCTCTCCGCTGAGTTTTTCTCATCTATGAGATTTTAACAAAAAAAACAAGATGTAAATATGACTATGATGTTCCATGCAGGCATCTCCAGAACCTTTAACATTATGCAAAACCTTTTTATACATACATTGAACATTTTTCAATAATTGTAAATAACCAAACTATGCTTAAGGGTTATTACCAATATGAAATAACAAGAAAATATCTAAATCTACCAACAGCATTTAATAAGCTATAATTATTTAACAATTATTTTAAGAAATTGCATTAAAGGCTAAAAGAATAATAATAAAAAAATAATAATTTCTACTCAAAACCACTTCCTTCCTTTCAACCTTCGTTCTTGCCATGTATTGGCAGGTGGGTTTGTTTCCCTTAAGTCCCAAAGACATGAAAAGCTAATATGCCAATGGGACATTCAGTAACATTATTTAAAACGTAGCTTAGTTAAGGTGTGCCATGTAAGACCTGAGAATTAAGTCTTGTAATTGGCACTTAAAACCAGAGGCTGTGGTGCAACATTTTAGGAGACGATTATTGAATTATTGCAATTGGTTTATATTTATGTAGGTAAATTTTCAAGTGTTTCTCATATCGAAATATCTCATATCGAAATAAGTATGGCTATTGGGTAGAGATATTTATTTATTTATTTATTTATTAAACGTTGTGCTATAGTGGAGGAAGTCATAACTCACCATTACCATAGCTATTACATTTACAAGTTTGTTTTTTAGTTAAGAAACAAAGTTACATATAACTTTAATAACTTTATAATAACAACGTGTTCTGTGAGTAAACACGTTGTCCAAGTTTTAAAGAACATCATAATAAAATGTGACCTGTGATGGGAAATAAAAAGATAAATATAATAAAAAAAATCACTATAGCACTGTTAAATTACCCATAATGTATTTTACACATTTAATCAAATGAGCACAATAGCTGTATGTTTGGATTGTCCATAGAACTCAAAAGTCTGTACATGAGAAATTTCTGGAATGTATTTTTCGGTTAAGGGGGTTTCTGGCAGGTTTCATGAGTGGCCAAGATTAATGATTAAAATAAATAAATAAAAAAAAATAAAAATAAAAAAGTAAACTGTAATATACAGATTTGCCAATGCAGACTCAAATGTAACTAATGGTTAAAATCAATGAAACAACAAAAACAGTTAATAATAATAGGTCATAATAGGGGATTTTCAAATAAATTTTTTTTTTTAAACTCATATACAAGTAGATAAAATAATAAACAGCTGTTAATTATGGTTGTATAACTGCTCACACACCTCGGCTCGACCTGTTTAATTTTATGGGGCTTGTTGATGATCCTAAAGGAGAGTCAAGCGGCTCTCTGGTGCTCGGAGGGTCGCAGGATGAAGCGTCAGATTCTGCTCCGTCTCCTTTGGCGCACGCCTCGTCATACACGCGCAGTGCCGGCAGACTTAACTGCTTCCTGAGCAGCACATCATAAAAACAAACACATTTATACAATATCACCTCATTCTCAACCTTTGTAGCATAAAAATACAACCAGATTACATGTTTGCAAGCTGATTACCTTTTCTCTCTCCTGCCGTTGCCGGTGTCTCTGAATCCTTTGGCGAAAGGGTTGTTGTCGATTTTAAGCTGCGTGATCTATGAGAAGTCAAGCAAAAAACATGCTGAAAACGGTTTCTTGTTAAAAAAAAAAACGCGCAAATAATACAATAAACACAAACAACGCCAAACTAATAAATAAATCACTTAAATAAATGAAGAAATAACAGGCTATTAAACCTCAAACCTTGCACCTTGAAATTCCTGTTAGGTGCACACAGTATACGTACCTATTCAAAGGTTCCCAGATTTCAAATTCCTTTTGTTCTTTTTTTTACTTCTTAATTCTTGCAAATTTGCACGCGTTTTGTTGTTTCTTAAATTGGCGTTTAAGCATTTTATGTACACAACCTACCCTGATAGATTATAGTAAACACCCCCAACAGCCCACTTTTGGTTCCGTCTATTGATTTGGCTTGTGATAATAATAATAATAATAATAATAATAATAATAATAATAATAATAATAACCCACAAAAACGTGGGAAGCTTCAAATTTAAGTGATGGTTAGTAAAAATCTATACACCACGTGTTCGTGTTTTATAAAAAGCTAAGCCAAAACGTCGATCTATCGGCACAAAATCTAAACATCTGCGCTACATGTAAACAGTTTCTACTTTGTCAAAAACAAACAATCATTTTTGAAAAAAATGCTGACTTGCATTTAAAGACAGCCAGCATTCAGTAGCCACGATCAATAGAAAAAGAGAAGTATGATAAATCAATTGTTATATAGACAAATCTAAATAAATAATGAATTCATTGACAAAGCATTGTGGCTCTCAGTCTGTTTTAGTGCAGCCATGTCACACATTTCTTTAATTGACCAAATTGCAGGCTATAAAAAAATATTATAATAATTCTTATGGGAAAATGAGAATTCCAGCGATTTTTTTCCAAGAACAATTTCCTGTAGGCCATTCACTAATAATTGTACCTCACCTTGTCGTTCTGATAGGCTGTGACGGCTATGAAGTCCGTTTCTGGAAACACGTACGTCCTGAAAGTACTGTAGGGGAGCTTCAGGATGTCGTTGGCTCGAACAATATGGAACCTGGGTTGGTATTTGTGCATCGAGTTTAGGATAGTCTGGAAAACAATTGGGTTTTGTTAGACATCTGTTTATTTCTTAAATAAAGCAAAAAGTTGGTAATTATTATTATTATTATTGTTGTTGTTGTTATTATTATAGTCCTACTTTCGGTAGTGTTTTTATAACATTCACAATTGTTCACAATAATTGTTCACCATAAAACGGTCCAAGTTACAGGAAGTTTAAACACACCATTCATTATCCATTGCCAGTATTATTATTATTATTATTATATACGTTATGCTTTGTAGCCACTACAAGGAGAAGCATGGGTTAACCCTCTGCCGCAGAGGAAGGCTGGCATGTGGAACGTGGTTTTCCTAGTACCCCATGGCATTTATTTTTAAAGCAATCACTCGGCAAGCTTTCCTCGCTAAACTGCACTTAAGGGGCCGGTGACTGAAAACACTTTGGGGGATCTAACAGTTTCCTCTCGTGCCTCAGGATAATGAGATCCAAAAAGACGCCAAAGGTCGTCGTAAGAGGCCCATGGAACTCCTAATGAAGGAACATGAGCAGGATCGCTGCGGTAAAGCTTTTCTTCTTTATGTATTTATTTATGTTTGCTTGTTTTGTTTTCTTTATTAGTATTAAACCACAGTATAGTATTAGTGCGTTATTGTGGCATATACATGGAAACTCTTATTAAAGCATTAAAAAGGGATGGAATGCATTAAAGATGGGATGTGGGTTAAACCTACAAAACCTAAAAGCACGAGACCAGATACAAATTTATTTAACAATAATCACATAATAAGAGCAGCAGTAAAGAATGTTTGCTTTTGAAAGCAATTAATATGTTGTTAATAGATTAGCAATGCAAGGATCTACCAGGGTTGCTAATGTTATTAGCATTCGAATAGGAACAATGTTATTGTACATGATGTCAGAAAGCGTGAGAGTAACTGAGCCTGTTACTCCTAGATGAAACGAACACGAAATGTTTATTACTCAATTTATCCCCTTTAGATTAATGTCTATGCATTTACTAATTCATTCACTGTTATTTCTATTTGAGAAAATGTTACTTCAGGAGCAATACGTTCATATACCTATAGACATAAAAAGACAACGATAATAATAATAATAATAATAATAATACAGGCAGATGTCATCTTTAAAAAACAAAAAACTAAGTTTTGCTATTGGTTTAGCAGCACGAAAGCACAGACCACAGGACATAGGATCAAAAACAGGCTTAACACACACACACACACACACGCGCGCGCGCTTCACTTACGAATCCGTGCTTGTCGGAAATGTTGTTGGTGAGTTTGAGCTTGTGGAAGGTCACCGGTTTGGCCATCCACTGCTCCCCGGTTGCGGGACTGTCCGGGTGAATGTACATGCGCTTGGGCATCTCAGGGTCCGCTTTCCCCGCGACCATCCAGCGAGAGTTGTGGAATTTGTAACGACAGTCATCCGCCGCCACGATGTCCATCAGCAGGATGTACTTGGCCTTCTTGTCCAGACCGTTCACGCGGACTTTATACGGAGGAAACATTCTCCTGCGCGCAGGGAGCATATACTTTGGAATCCAGGCCATAACATGAATAAAGCAACAAAAATATACATCCAAATGTCCTTAATTTGCAATTTCTAAAATAAAAGGGATAAATAAAACGCAAAAAACCCGTTTAATTAAACCCTGAGCCTGTTATAATCTTTAATATAAACGGTGGGATATTACAGAAACTTCAGCTCTAATCTTTGTTTTAAATACATCCAAAACACAGTCTTCAAGTCATTCAAAATATGAACAATCGTCGGTTTATTCTGATTTTTTATTATTATTAATATTTACAGACTAGAACACACATGGAACACATAAAAACCTGTTTAAAAGACTTCCTCAAAAATGTCCTCAAAATGACCCCCGTGAAAGGACTGACTCTGAAACCGTGATTGATCTCATTTACAGTGCAAATAACACCTTAAACATCATCGCGCAATCATTTCACAACAATTACAACATGGATGCAAGAGAGATATATAGAGAGAAAGATAGAGAGACCAAACAAACAAATAAACAAGCGAATAAATTGTTTGCTTATTATCCAGCAGTGACCCGTGTCATTTAAGTGAGCTAGCTTGTGCAAAATTGGTCTTCTAAACAAATTAAACATTTATCTTTGTTTCATGCAATTTTCGCTCTCTGCAGACGTCGCCGCAATGTGATATAAAAAAATCTATATTCAAATGGCTTTATTATATTAGTATTTATTATTTGTTTTCTATTTCATCACAGTTCTCTGCATTTAACTGATAATAACACGAAAGTAAATAATACTTGTTTAAAAAAATATATTTCTGAATGTTTTATTCTCTGCTTTGAGTGTTTAAAATACACTATAAATAACTGTAAAAACTTTCTTTATTTTTGAATACACAGTATTACACCTTTATTCACAAAATACAATCATTTAGTAGATACAGTGATTTTTGTTCTTCTCTTAAATTTTTCTATACCATTTGGACAAAATTAATTAACGCTCACCTTCCAGATTTGGTGATGACCATTTCAGTGCCGAGTTTATGAAACTGATCCCAGAGCTCCTTGGCATCGAGTGTCACTTTGGGGTCGTCATCTACCTCCTCCTCTGGCTCGAGGCTCTTCAGTGCGCGGAGGTGCGCGGCAGCGGCTGCCTGCTGCTGCGAGTGAGAGTGGTGGTGATGGTGGCCGTGCAGGGCCGCGTGCAGACCCGCCTCCGCGGCTCCAGACAGAGCGTGCTCGGTCAGTGGCTTGGGAAGAAGCCCGAGGCTTGGGAAAAAGGAGGCGGGCTGCGCCGCGGCAAGGAACGCCGACACGGGGAAGTCGGCGGGCCGGTGCGCGTGGAACGGGTGATAAGCCATAGCGCCGGTCCCCGTGAAAACCGGATCTCTCATCGGTGCATCCACTAGGAAGGAGCGAGGCAAAGCTGTAAGAAGCGAGAATCGGTTCGTGTATGTCCGACTGACAAAAAGGAACAATAACCGGCTGATAAAAATCGCGCAAGAGTGCGCCAAGAACTAAAGCGCAGACGTTTTCAGAACGCAGACGAAATGAGGAAATGACCGGTCACAGGTTACTGTTAGTCCTGCTGATGCTCCAGTGCAGTGTTTAATATGTTATCATCCGTCAGACAAGCGACATTGACACTTCACGGATTTTCTCCCTCTTTCTCCAAGTCCTTTTTTTTTCCGTCAAGACGTACCGGATAATGAAGCAGCTCCAGGAACACCCCAAACCCATTCGGCGCTCAGCGTGAGGGAGGTTGCGTCTTCAACACTTGGGTGTCTTTTGCGCGTCCCTCCGCCTCTCTGCTCGCCCACACTAATGAGCCAAAGCGCCTTGATTGCCGATTTTACGCGTTCCGGACCAATCGCGGCGCGCGGTGGGCGTGACCTTGACAGATCGAGCCAAGGAGGCGGTGCCAAGGAAAAGGAGGAGGAGGAAGGGCGAAGGGAGGCGGGGAAGGAGAGGGGTTGGAGTCCAAAGGTGTCGGAAGCTTTTGCAGCGAGAAAACATGTCAACAGGATAAAATATTAACCAATGACATGGAGAAGATGTGGAAATCCCACCCTCCTCCTCCTTCACCCCCACCCCCACCCAAAAAAGGGCAGGCGAACAGCAGAGAGAGTGAGAGAGCCTTCTCAAAACACAACACACACACACACACACAAACAAGTGTGGGTTTGGGTGTGGGTGTGTGTGTGAGAGAGAGAGAGAGGAAGTCATTTTGCACTTTTGGGATATTAACAGACTCATTTAGCTTATTAATTGGTGACTTTTATGTCTGAATAATAAGAAAAAACTATTATTGAGAAAATACAAACACACACTTTACATTACTGATTATATGTGATACTGTGTTTTGCGCATATAAGTTATCGTTATTGGTTATTGTTATATCGTGACGGTTTTAGAAGATATTATACAAAAGGAAAAAAAACTTTTTAAGATAAGCACACTTTTTTCATTATTTTGGTTCACGTGATATCAACAGGAAATCTCAATAATGGACTATTATTAAACAATAATCAGTTATATTCTATCCAGATACGCATATTGCACAATTCTAATGAGTTTTCTTTGTGATCTATCACACTAGTTTCGTCGATGCACACGGAAGCTGTCTAATCAAATCTACAAAATAAAACCTTTTTTTTTTGCTCCTGGCTGCTCAGAAAGCTAAAGCGCGGCCCCTTTAAGGCGCTCCGTCAGCGCGCACTGATTAAGTGGGACTTCGCTATTTGTTAAAAGGGCGCTTGGCGCCAGTCGGCTGGGGTCCTACAATAAGAACCTGGCCCGTGTCACTTCATATTTACCCCCTGAGTCCTCAAACGGCGCGCACCCATCCGCTCAGGGCTCCCATCACCAAACAAATCCACTAAAACCACATTATCAGTGCGCGGCAACCTAATTAACTTAAAAAAAGTGTATTTGAGAAGTTTCACGTTTTGTTAACTTTTACACACTACGCTGTGAGATCAGCTAAAAATGCACGCACACTTAGATAATGATAGTAAGTGCTGCAGGTGTTAATGTAACCCGGAAGATGTTAAATCTGAGCGTGTAAGTGGTTACTGGAACTTTATACAAGTGTGATGACTTTTTGCTCACCGCACAGCACAGACATTCATTCATAAAGGTACATGACTTCACCCAGTACTCCTGAGAGAGAGAGAGAGAAAGAGAGAGAGAGAGAGAGAGTGAGAGATGGGGGGTGAAAAGGAATGGGGCTGCTGCAGGTTTTTGCTGTTTTCCTACTTCTCAAAACATTGACATTGTCTCTCGGGTTCAATTTTGAACATCATCAACGTTTTCTTCCCCCCTGTGGGTGTGAGTTTGTTTTTGTGGATGTTACACATCACGGATGAAGGAGCACCAAGGACCAACCGTGTGCATCAAAAAGCAGCGTGTTCAGCACTTCATGGTAAGATGGAGCGTCGCTAATCTATGCAACTTCCACAAAACGTGGCAGGTGGACTGTTTGCTTGGAGGTATTCCAATAGGAATGTTTTGTGGACTGTGAAAACAAATAAAACATGCCAAAACAGAAAGATGACCATTTTTCTTCATTGCTTGCATACGGGTTAAATGATTGATCGTTTTATGGGCTATCAAGCAACAGTTCATATGTTACTATAAATTATTCGTATCAGACATCAAGATACGAGTGTTTACAAGCGCTTCTTTTCTAAAACCGAGGCGTTTTTTCTTGCAAATGCTTAACTTCTTAGTTATATTAAGATTTTTTTTTGTAATTTGTATTATTTTTTATTTAACTTGTATTATTAAAATGCAACCTATGATCAGTCTTGTTTCAGAGAATCAACCGAATTTGATCTAGCGTAAAATGAAATACATTTCCGTTTAAAAGCAATGTATTATTAATTTAATATTTAGCACGAGGAAGCACCGCCTGCGACTTTGCTGAGGCTGTCGGTTTTTAAAAACCTCACTGAAAGCAAACGCATTAACCCCACACGAAGGAAGTTGATGATTTGCCGTGTATATGCTCATCGAGCTAATTATATAAACAGAAGTCAACACGGCGCTCGCGACTGTTTATTTGCACTGGGTAGAGTGCATGAAGCCCTGTAACTACTGCTGGATGAAAACACCTACAGTGTTGCAGCAACACACATAAAGGGTGGAATTAACACACCTACAATGTTGAACCTGCGCTTAAAGTGTTTATCTGGAGCTAGAAGGAAATAAAGGCAGAGTGTTAATTCAACTACAGACACTTTTATATGTGTGAGGTCTTCCACTCATTCAATGTCGTAATCCTGGTCTAATCTCACCAGAGAAAGACCACTGGCGAACAAAGTAAAAGCACTTTGTTTTATTCTCAAGTATAAATATTCTTATGAAATTTTTCGACTTGTATCCCACCCCAGATTAATAGTGGTTTTGAAGGTCTAGACTCTTAGAAATAAAAGCTGCATATTTCAATGGACTTGGAGTAATACTATCACCGGTGGATCTATTGAATCTTTCACAGCCAGCAAAATTCTCCGTGTTGACTTAAAACTCAGAGTGTTTTTATATATGTCCAACTGGTGGACACAAAGTAATTTTTGGAAGTAGTAAATCAATATTATGGGCATTAATTCAACACTGAGGGTTTACATTTTTTGGTATATATTTATAACTTATAAGTCTAACCTGCACTATAAAGTGAATTGACTTTTTGAAGATAATTGAAGTTACACAGCATACATTTCCCAGGTAAAAGATGCACACCAATGTTACACCCAGCATCACAGAGACAAAGCAATGTACAGATATAATTTTATTTCATAGCCTACACTATTCAGAGCTATCTGCACTAGTTTGGGTGTCATCTTAAAGACGTGACACGTCTTTACAATAAAGTATATATCATTAAGAACACTTTCTGTTGAAACGACGTACTGTTAATTCAATAATTCATTCAGTCATTCAATTCATATATAGGGTAAATGTCAGACCATTCTGAACAGAACACAGAACACATGGAAGTCAAACTACACAGAGTAAAATATAACTATTAGTTATACTACTAGAATTGTAATGTTTTAAAAACAATCAATAAATAAATAATATATCTGGCTATAATCAAATCAATTCTCTTATGCTGTTCTCACGCAAGCTTATGTTATGCGTATTTTTATATGTGTAAGATTTCCTCTTTGTCCATTAGTAACACTATAAAATGTGAAGTTAAACAAGAATTATTCAAGTGCATAACCCTTTGAAGTTGTGTCTAATAATCTAAAGACACAATTTTATTTTTTTAAATCATCTTATTTGACAGTAAATGAACACTGCAGTCGATAATGAAACATTTTCTCAATTTTGCTTTCAACAATGTAACAAATGATGTGTTGTCACGACTTAGAATTAAATGTTTAACCTTTGGTACGTAATGAGTAATTCAATTTACACAAACAGAATCTGCAAATCTTGTAACTCGACTTGACAAAATTATAAGAATAAACATTTCAGATGTGTCATGTATTATTATTACTGTGTTATTTGTGTTCATTCACTTCTTGTTTAGGTGTAGGCCTATCTGCCTACATTTTGGAAACAATGTCTATACAATACTTCTTTACAGAAATACCGATTTCAAGCAAAGCGACCAAAAAAACACATAGGAGCACAATAAATGTGCTAATTAAACACAAAGTGTTTAAACATAAACATAAAGTGTTAATTTAAGCTTTCTTTAAGTTAAGTTCTTTTTATAAATAATAATTCAACACTTTCTTTTTCAAAATGTGTATAACGTGTCTAAAATTCCGATGAAGGAGAAAGAAGATGTTTGCATAAAAATTATTATCTTTATGCAACTGAAATTAATCACGACGCATTTATTACTAAACTTGTCATATTTTAATAGGTAATTAGTGTAACCTAATAGTTTTACAATTAGACTAAAAAACTCAAAACAGTATATTTGCTTCCTTTTGTTTGTGTAAAATTGAAGGAAGCCAAACAATCGAACACAAGACGCAAATCCAACATTACACAAAATAACAACTACAGGTCTAATTATGTAAAGTAAACCTTTGTGCAAGGGATGAGCCTCATCACTAAAAGAACACTGATCATTAGTTGCTAACACAGATTTATCAACAAGTATGCATGCTTTGTGTTTAACATCATCATAGATTATCATCACAGGAAAACAATAACATGTAATTGTACTTATTGAAAAAGGATTGAACATTAAACTTCATGATGTAGCGGCGATACGTCGCATCTTTGGCTTGATTCTAAGAGTCTTTGATCAGCAGTTCATGACCTGAGCCTCCACTCTCTAATGCAACAGGTTTCAGTTAAAGCCTCTGAGTATCAAACAGTTACATTTCTTAAAAAGTTTAAAATGCGCCAATGCAAATAGAATAAAAATACTTCAGACGAAATGTATGAACCATAAAAAGTCCGGTGGTGCATTTTTATTTTTTATTTTTCAACTTGGTGTCCTATAAGGAAATTACAGTACAGCGTCAATTACTTATGGACGTTTCTGAATACCTTTGATTGTGTTTTAAGAACAACAAAAATAGTGGACATGCTATACCAATATTGTGAAATAACAAACAACTAAAGAATATTTAGAATGGGTTGATTAATTGCACATACATATAATCAAGAAAATAATTGCAAACTGTTACAGAATCATCAAGTAGCTCCAGGTTCATGTACGAGAAAGTATACTGACCACTTCTAAACCGACAGTTAGACAAGACATATTCTCTCAGGAAATACGTTCTACTATCGGAAATTATATAGGCTGTAATAACAATGTACCAGTGTAATAGTAGCTTATAGTTCCCGCAACCACCCACAAAACGGCTTTCACTGAAAAGGGAGACGGAAATATTTACTGTGGAATACAAATGAAATATTTTGTGGTTTGTCCTTATTCGAAAGTTTATTCAATTTAAAATAACTGGAATAAAAATATATATATATTTTATACATTTATTTTTAAAAGGGTGCGTTAAAATAAAAATATTAAAGCAATAATATTAACACCCTTAAGCTGTTTATCGGTAAAAAAAAAAAAAGGTTTGTCTGGAATTTCAGAATCTTTGATCTGGAAATCCTAACAGGTGTCATGAAAATGGTACAAGTTTTACCTAAATGAGCCAATTTCAAATGTACAAATAACAGCAAATTCACATCAAATGTCAAATAAAAACATCTCGTTTGTTTTAAATGTACATTCTAGAGAAAATAAAACCACAAACAGAATGCAAACAGATATTGACTTTGGAGTGAAGTTACATCATATTCTAAAGTAAAAAACAATATAACGAGGTTATAAAAACACAAATGTGCATGTAGAGGTTTTGCAACGATACGAATAATGATTAACGTAAAATAACGGAAAATTTTATAGAACAGCCGAAGCGTAGATTGGTAAAATTGGTAAAATCAATTATATTAATTATTGTGTAAAAAAAAAAGCTATTAAGATTAGCTTTTTTAGAATGTTTGCGCCATTTGGCTTGTTTAACGCTAATATGCTTTTGTGTTTAATTGCGCTTAATTGACTTATTCTGCATTTCAATTGGTTATTCTAAATGTGGAATTTATTTGAATTTTTCAAATATTTTACGGTGTCATTAATATAATTAATGGTTATCTTTAGTGCGCGAAATCTAAAACAGCAGCTGGCAACAACAAAATCAACAACAACAAAAACATCAAAATGCTTAAATTGGTAGCTTGAAAACAGCCTAGCTTTTTTATTTTATTTATTTATTTTAAAAAAAAAATCTTTTTATACATGAGTGCATCAATACACTAGAGTGTGTGTCCATGTCTGCCTGCATGTTTCCAATAAACCACACTAAAAGCGAACCGAAGAGGTTGAAGGCCCACTTTGTTTCGTTTTGTTCCGGCAACAAAAAGCCCAGATTTGGGGGTTTGCTTTGTCTAATGGCATTGTTTTTGGTTAGAAAAATGCCTTTCGTCTCCAAAAAATTGCCCTCGTCTTGAGTGAAGGTAAAACCTCAATCCATTCCTGTTACCCTAGAAAATTGTTCAGGTTAGATTGCTGCATTTCATTTTCTTTATACTACACACTAATTCCAGATCTTACAGAAAAAAGACATAAATAATCTTAATTATGTTTTAAAGACAATAAATAATAAAGCCTACAAATAAAATGATGTAAATGTAGAAACAATTCAATTATGAAAAAACAGGTAATAGTTGCTATGTACGCAGTATGTACAGTATTCTCTGTGGGTAAGTGAGAGTAGCATGAATAAAATAATTGGCAGACAAGCTGTCCTATTAAGTCATTTAGTATTTGATGCTTTAAAATGTTGCATCTTGCAAGGTTTCTTAATATTTGTGCTGTTGTCAAAAATATATTTTATTTAAAAGGCTATACAGCCAATGTTTGCACAAAGGTGTCTTTGTATTCATACAGTTTAGTGAGAAAATTAACTGTGGAATAACAAAAGGGTTAGCTACTTGGATATTGGAAATTTAATCCATTTTATATCCCGCTGAACCATAAACATTTGATTCAACAGTTAACCAAAGATTGCCTTTCATATAAAATGCTGGACAATTGTGTAATGGTATAAAATCTTTTTTTTTTTTTGCACTTTTTCAGTGCTCCCAACATACATGAATGTGGCCCGAAATGTTTGAGATGCCTTAAAAAGGTCACCCATCCATCCCGCTTCACTGGGTCGATCCACCACTGATCAAAGGCAGCCAGACCCGCTGGGGGTTCAGCTTTTCTTGTATTAACTTCACAGGTCAATCTCTCTGCACATCTACCTTGCATTTTTCAGAGGAATGTTCAAGATCTTATGGTGGTTCCACATGGGGGGAAACGTCATTAGACTTGGACAGTTAATACAACAAGCATTTATATCCAGACTGGAGAATCAAACTAGATACCTGTCCAAAAAAGAGCAACTAACTTTTTCATGATCTTGTTCTGCCTTTCCCCTTTTGATTTTTATGCACAACTGATCATGGCGAGGATGATACCAACAAAGGAAACCAACAATGAATGAAGTTATGGATGTCTGTTTTGCAGGATGCTCAAACAAACAGTGAAGGAGGAGGGGCGCAGAGGGAGAGATGGGGTTGCAGTGGTATGACAGTGCAGGCCTGAGTGAGGAAGTGAGCTCAGTGCTCCCACACAAGACGAATGGCTCCCCAGTTAACAGGGGTAATAACTTGTAATCAAAGCCATAAGACAAGCCAAGTTTTGGGCCAGGGTGGAGGGGTTTGAAGGGGTATTACTTTCTCTTCTCTTCTCTTCTCTTCTCTTCTCTTCTCTTCTCTTCTCTTCTATTTACTTCATTTTTCTTTTTTTTCATCTCCTTTTCTGTATTTATAGCCCACATGATGAACCTGGTCTTCTAGTTGCAAATCCATAAGAATCCACTTGAACCAACTTGTATGAAAAATTATAACTATTCAACATTAAAGCAAGGGGAGTGTTTACTGGGTCTTATCTACAACTTCATTCATATAAGAGCCACTAAAACCCACTGTCTGTATTTTGTGTAAGATCAAGTCGGCCAAACAAAATGAATGCCGCATGTTTACCCGCTTGACTCGGCTGCAACGCATACCTCCTCCCTTGCAAACCTTCATAAAATGTACACTGTGGATTTGAGAGGAAGGCACAAGAGAGAGTGAGAAGGGGTTCTGCTTTTCCTCAGTCACCACAGCTGAAGGACGAGCTGAATCCTCCAACTCCCCCTCCAATGGCCCAAAAGAAAAAAACGCCCGTCCACATCTGAGGGCAGGAAGGAGATCATCAATCTCAGGTTGGCGACGCCACTTTCACCTCTCCGCTCACACTCCACACCTGGGACACATTTGACATCGTGTTAGGTCATGTTGTCCTCTGGTGGAGTCAACGCTGGGTCGAAACAGTAAAGCAACAAGCCCATCATGAAGCTCTTCCCTGTGATAAACAGGAAAGGGGCCACAGGGAGACTTTCTTTCTCTGGCTTATGTTGCTAATGTACTAAGATTTTGCATTTAACTGGTAATAATAAGATAACTGGTTAAAGATAAAACAAGGTGAGGATCTGGTAATGATGTAGAGCAAACACAAGCACATTTCAGCCAGCAAACATTTTGGCAATTGCTCATTAATATATAATAACTCATACAATACTGTATATAGCTATAATGTGACTTTTAACAAATTGATTTGTACTTAATTTATAACACCAGCTGATGTGGCAAATGAGACAAATAATGCTTCATTATGAGCGCTTACATGAATTGATTGGTAAATCAAATACTATACATCAATTTGATAGTCCTTTCTACATATTTAATACCTGAACATATATACACCACTTTCTGGATGTCTAAAGGCAGCTAAGGACTTTATCAAAGCTTAATCTGCAATGATATCACTTTCCTAGCCCAAGCTTGGGCCCCTGTGCCACTCCGAGCCTCAGCTCCCATAGGAATGCAAGCGTGGCTCATTACACTAAAGGTCTTAAGCTGATGAAAACCATTTAAGACCTGAAAGCCTTTCTTGTGTGGCCTAACGCGACTTCATTCTAGCACTTCTCAGACACTGTACTAAAGGTAAACATAGGGAAAATACAATGGTTAAAAAGAGCCATATTAATTCCTGAGCTGTTTTTCTTTTTGTACTTCTCTATATATTTTTTTCAGACATTTCCAAAAACAAACTTGAAAAACCCTGGTAAATTTGTATCTTTTGGAGTTCCTGCATAAAACTATCTACCCGGACTCTGATCTTGATCTTTTGCTGTCTGAGAGATATAGGAGAACCAGCACAGCTACTCTCAGGTCAGGCTTCTCATATCTCCCCAAAACTCCTCTCTCCTTTTTCATGGAAATGTCCCCCCAGATTAAGAACACATTGCCCCAAATGAAAGACTTGCGGTGACAGAGATACATGCAGCAAGGCATTAGCCTGCAAAACCAAGATGGGGATCAAAGGGGGGAAAAAGACGGTCGTAATCAGTGGGCTGTGTGCCAGCATTGAACACGGATGACTGGAAACGACCCCCTGCTCCTGTCTCTCTGCCAATTAAGGCATCTCTATCACAAGATACCCGTCAGTAAGCCACACCTGCCCCAATCCTCACCATGTGGCCCCTCCTTCTCTGATTTATGTCATTTCAAGTTTAATGCAGCTGTCTCCTGTTAGCGATCTCACGTCAAAATGTTCCTTGGAGGAACCAGCTCCAGGAAGGAGGTAGAAGAGACTATTTCATCTTCATCTACCCCAATCAGGGTTCATTAGAGGAGACCAGTCTGCAAAACATCCTTACCTCTTTGTAGCATGTCATATAGAAGATGCGATCATGTTACAGTGAATAGAGATGCAAAATGCCATCTGGCTGAATCAATATTTGTCCAGAGCTAGCATGACAGAGTACGCTTGCGTGAATACATTAAATCATTGCAGCTATGCTGTTGACAAGAAGTACATTTTAGGAGGAAAATGTATATGGTGCCTGCATTCTTTCCCATAATTCAGATCAGTTTCTTAAGTCATAGCCACATAACAACGGAGAATAGTAGAATTTACACAAAAGGGGTACAAGTAGAAGGGGTGGTTTGGCAGCAACTTTGAATAAACTTGAAATTCTTCCAATATTTTATCTTCCTTGCTCTTAAAACATTAAAATATGCAAGCAGGCTTTACTTTTACCTCTTCGTGAGTTGAGCATTCATTATCACAACTTACAAGCAATAAAAACCAATAAGCATGTGTTGTCACACTGATCTATGTGTAGTGGGTTAATAACAGGTCTGATGGCATGGAGCATTGCTGTCATTAAATGTGCTCTCAGACATTGCAGGTGGAGTGGCGCAAATCCAGCGCCACCTTCAATTAAGCTTTAATGAAAACCCTACTGCTGCTTGGCTGTTTCCTGGGGCATGTGAGCGCTACCCTGCCAAGTTCAGAGTTAACCTACTGACCTTGGATGATATCTCCTTTCCACATCAGCCATTGGCTCAATCGAGATTCAAATCTGCTAGGCTTTCAAAGTTCACATGCAAACATTGCAAACAGGGAGCAGAACATGATTCGTTTGAGTGATTAGGCATGGTGTAACAGCATGATCGAATGTACACACTTATGGACTACGTTAAACGGAAGAACAAACAAGAAGAAAGTACTGCGCCACTGGTATGGTCATTCAGTCATGTGACATTGTATTCAGCAAGCAGTCTAGGCCCAGTGTCTAGAATTCAGGTCTAGTTAGTCATCTTTACCTAAGGAAATGTGCCTACAATGCAGAGAAAGTCCGACTAAACAGTAACATGGATGATAAGTTACAATGTCAATTTCAGAGTGATTGTAATGTGGTTTAGTCATTATAATATTTGTATCATTTTATCAGTTTGAATAAATAATTGGTTTTTGGCTGTTGACATTTACAACTTGTTATATGTTCAAATTAAATGGATTTAAAATATTGGTAATAAACAGTATATCAATACTTACATTTAGGCATTTGGCAGACGCTCTTATCCAGAGCGACTTACATTTTTATCTCATTATACATCTGAGCAGTTGAGGGTTAAGGGCAGTGGCAACTTGGTTGGTTGTGGGGTTTGAACCTGGGATCTTCCAAACCGTAGTTCAATGCCTTAACCACTGAGCTACACCTGGCCCTACTAATTACAAAAGAATGGAAAAGAGTTTCTACTTTACAAGGATGATGAATTTGTCTTTTTCTTTCTTTCTTTGAAATCTGGGTGTTCACTTGGTGTTCACAGCTAAAAAAAAAAGAGCTCTGTTTACAGACCTGTGATTGGTCGTAATTCAATATTTAGTACGGTATTTAGTGTAAGCACTATCTGAGCATTATGCTAAGGAGGGCTTTGTAAGAGCTTCATGTCTTGATCTCGGCAATATTAACCCCAAATCACAACTTAATTCAGCAGTGTACCTAAATAGCCACTAAAACATGTAATTGGACACATTTTGCACAAGAATTTGAAAAACGACCTCACAAATAAAATGTAACAAGTTACACATGGATAAAACATCATGTTTAGAGAAATTAGCCATTACCAAATGCATGCAAATGATTCCATTATTAGCCTGGGATTAGGCTCAAGAGCAGAAACTCTGCAACTGCTTCCGAAGATTGTGAAGGAAAACAAAAGACTATTGAATTAGCAATTTTTGAACAGAAGAATTACAATATCTTATAAGTATGATTATAATAGTCTATAGTGTGTTGAACCTAGAATGGACTCTAGAACCTAGAATTGAACCTAGAACCTAGAATTGCTTAATGGAAATTAAGCAATTTCCCTTTGGGATTAATAAAGTTCTTTGAATCTTGAATCTTGAATCTTGAATGTTGTAGAACAGAATTTGTCTGGGATTAAAACTAATAACCAGATGTGGCATCAGTACTCAATATTCAAGTAAAAGTACAAGCACTTGTCTAAAAATGTACTCCACTACAAGTAGAAGTACCACAAGTGTTTTACAAGCATAAGTACTAAGTACATGCTCTAAAATGCATTCATTCATTCATTCATTCATTCATTTTCTATACCGCTTAATCCTGTGTTCAGGGTCGCGGGGGACCTGGAGCCTATCCCAGGAGACTTCGGGCACTAGGCGGGGTACACCCTGGACAGGGTGCCAATCCATCGCAGCTAAAATGCATTGTGAGTACAAAAGTACAAGAACTCCACAAACAAACATCTTTTTCTGCATGAATGTGTGATTTAAGAATATATATATACGTGTTACCTTGCCTTTACAAGTCTTTATTTAGGGAGTAAAAGTACAGGTTTTATAAGTAGAAGTTTAGGAGTAGAAGTAAATACTAACACATACAAAAAATACTTAAAGTAGAGATACGGGAAAAAAAAATACCCAAGTACAATAATAATTGATTTTTACTTCTTTACTTGCCACCTCTGCCAGGAAAACAAATTCTTCAGTTTGAGAGAAAATGTATTCAAATATTGTATTCAAATATGTATAAAAATCCACAAAATATATCTTAACTCTTAATTGGGTGAAGAACCACATTTGGTAACTTACACGTGACAGATTTAGTACCTAAAAAAACATATTTGTAGAAAAAAAAAGTTTTTTGCACATTTTTCTGTTTTAGTTTTACTTTTTATATACATGTTTCTTGTCTTTTTTGATTATTATTTTTTGGAACAATCATCACCCTAGATGGTTGAGGTATATATGGTAACTTCCTGACCTTGAGTTGCAACATAAAAATTACAACTATTAATAAGAAAAATAAATCACAAAAGTAAAATAAATAAATAAGTAAAAACGTCTTGAAATTTTTAAATTTTTCATGAATTTTACTCTTTTACACTTTTTTAACTGTTCTGATAATATTGCAATATAACAGTGTTTTATATAGTTTTACCTAATACTGTACAACTATACATTCCAATCACATATTATGTAATTCTTCTGGTTTTCAGAACAACAAAATTAACCTTAAACACATATATAGAAAGCCTGTCCCTCCTAAAATGTAAAATACATTAATTATAGCAACTAATTAGTTTATACCATTTTAAATTGGCAGACTCTTGCACTGTATTTTATGCCCAAACAGATCTTCAGCACAGGCCCCAATGCGGGGCCTCCTGCTCCTCCGGAGATGACCTCATATGGACAGCTACCCTTAGAGAATCCTGGCCATCCTCTGGACAGAGTGAGCTTGGAACCATCTGCTACCATTCGGCTGTCCACACGAGATGAATTCAGGAATGAATCATAGGACATGTTTATAATAGTAATAATATTAATGCTACTATACACTGGGGGGTTATGTTCAGGGTAACACACAGGTGTTGGGTTCCATTTAAATGAAGGCTGCTGAAAGAACAAGAGCATCAAAAACAAACAAAAAAAGAATCGTTAGTCTTCTTTTAAATGGAAATGAAGTTTAGCGTTATTGCCGCTGACACAAAATGGAGTCCATTTTCTTTTTCAATTCACCTTGCTCCTCCGCTATCCTTCCTCCCAGGCTGAGCTCTGTCCATGTCTGTGACCTCAACCCTAATGCGATCCATAATGAATTTTGTGTTAGATTAGGTCCATAGAAATGGAGGCACAAGCACAGGGTACAAGTGTCTGGGAGTCTATGCTGTAATCGAATGACGGACCGAGTAAAGACAGAATTTTCAATTAGTGGGAAGGCGAGCGAGCCAGCGTGGGTCCCCGCTGCTTGGCCTGCAAATGAATAGGGCCAAATCGAATCACAGCCTAATAGACGCAGTGCATGAGAGGAGGGAGGGGTCCAGTCGATGCTAAATGAATTAAAGCCTTGTGACCTTCTATTTCTCTGTGTATCCTCCTGTGCTAAAAAAAAATAAAAAATCATAACAAAATCAACAGTTCAATGAAACTGGAAGGTTGTTTTAGAAATTTTTTTGACATCTGCACATTTATTATTATTATTATTATTATTATTATTATTATTATTATTATTATTATTACCACCGTTCTTGTTCATGTTGATGTTGTTTATGTTCAAAACACTGAAGGTACTAGAATCCTATTTTTTTTTCTAGAATCCTATAAGCAATAGAGATATCAAATTCAGTCAATATTTCTTTCCGCTACCCAGAAACATGAGATAAGCCCAGTTTATCGAAAGGAAACTCTATAGCACGCCATTGTACGTTTTTGCGAACACAGTGTTATGGCTAATGTTCTAAAAAGTATTTAAACAAACATGATCCTAAAGTTGATAACTTCTCTCAGATTGATTATTCTGAAAATGTTAATTACATTTAAATCTTTAGCAACTAAACAAGTAAAATGCATTATTATAATAGCAAAAGTCACATTACTGTAAGGCAAACTATTATGCAAATTTGGTGAGCAAATGTATTCTTTAAGGTCTGAGTCAGACACTCAAAAATAGGGTTGTATTTAGTTAATTTGGCCTTTGTGTAATAGTGTATTGCACTACAGTATAGGCAGTACAATGGTGAAGCTGAGAAGGTAAGAAAAAATATAAGGGAGCTTCCTGGGCTGCTTTCTAGTTCATACATAAACAAAAGATATTTAAGCAATTTATCACCCACAAAGCCTGTTTTAATGGTTTATAATTATACATTCAAAGCATAAAACATTTCGATCTACAGCAAAGACATCTCGAGAGCTTCCATGAAAAGAAATCATCTGATTTACAGCAGCTGAGGCCTTTGAAAAGAAGGTTACTTCTTTTCCAGCTTTACTTTTTACGAAATGATTAAGAGGAGAGACGCAGGTTTATCTTTTCATAAAAGGAAAGTAAGATAAAGTAGTGCATAAATTCAAAGCAACATAGTGATTAAAGTATGAGCTAACTGTAGGAAAGAAATTGCGCCTGAAGCAGCTTTCTTTAACCTCCTGAGACCCATCTGTTTTTTTAAAACTGCATTTTCTCCTCAGTGTTTAATTTTTATGAGCACCTGATAATTATATACTGAGTCAATTTCTTTAAACAAAAAGATTATTGGCAAAAGAATTATACATAACCATCATCATATGATGATCATACACATACTAATAGATTGTGTAGTTGGGATATTGCTCCTCCAGGGTCCAGGTTCGAATCCTGCCTTGGGACTGTGTGCATGGAGGTTACATATTCTCCCATGCTTGGTGGGTTTCCTACAGATGCTCCGGTTTCCTTCCACAGTCCAAAAACATGCAGATCTGGCTAATTGGTGTTCCCAAATTGCCCATAGTGTGTCAGTGAGAGTTTGTGCATGTGTGTGGTAGTGCCTTACCATGGATTGGCATTGCAGGGCACAACCATCATCCAAGGTATACCCTGCCTTGCTCCCTAAGTTTCCTAGGATAGACTCCAGGCCCAAGCACAAAGCAATATAGACGACGAGTTAGTGGGTCTCAAGCGGTTAAGACATAAAGGATGGCAAACACTAAGGCAGTCCAATATTACTACCAACTACATAAGTGGTTGCACACGTTGTCCATAGTAGTTGACTTATGACTCTCTAATGATCAAGAATTCAAATCCTATCTCTGGAGCATGGGGCATTATGTGAGAACACACCCTGGATGGGAAACCAGTCTACAATATACACTTATATTCACATAAACATTCACCCGTAGGGGTAATTTAGCATAGTGTGTCCATAGACCTGCATGCTTTTGGGGAGCAGGCGGAAGTGTGGGAGTGGGCCAGGAGTAGCTCAGTGGTTAAGGCCTTGGACTACGGTTCAGAAGATCCCAGGTTCAAATCCCACAACCACCAAGTTGCCATTGTTGGGCCCTTGAGCAAAGCCCTTAACCCTCAACTGCTCAGATGTGTAATGAGATAAAAATGTAAGATGCTCTGGATAAGAGCGTCTGCCAAATGCCTAAATGTAAGTGTCCAGAGAAAACCCAATGTAAGAAGCACACACAATGACCTGAGCTCAGAATCAAACTGAGGACCCTGAAGCTACTACTCACTGGAGCCAGTAAAAACTTGCTAGCTAGAAATTCTTTCCTGATGGTTTTATCTGAGTAAATGTTATGATGGCAGCTCCAGCCCTTTCTCCCCCTAACTAGAAAACTTTCCTAACTCTTCCACTCTGTATTCCCGTCCACTTTGTCAGTTTTTTGTCCCCATTTTGCATCATGTCTTTGTTTTTCTTTTCTTGTGCTTAAACCGAATATCAAGACTCGTGACATGATCGTGTTCAGAGTCCTTGTGCCTGAACCAAGTTACCAGTTGGGGAGAAAAAGATGTTTCTGTGGGCTTACTGGAATTGGAAGTTGGCGATCGGTTCCTGAAGGGGCTTTTCCAAAGAAGCTTGAGCCAGAGGCTGATTGGGCATCCTCGTCAGTGACATCAGAGCCAGAAGAAGAGAAGGATGCTTCTTGGTCCAGCTCGCCTTGGTTGCTACCTCTGGCAAAGAGGTGTTCATCCAACCATGTTGATACGTTGAGAATGTCTTTCTGATTCCCTTATCTGTTGAAAGAATTACCCTGCCTCCCTGATCATGAGACCATTACCCCACCTCCCTGCCCTGTGGAGAACATTGCTTTGTCTCCCTGCTCACCTGTGAGTGTTGCCCAGACGCCCTCCCCCAAGATTGTCGTTCAACTTCCCGGCCCATTGGGAAACAATGCTCAGCCTCCTGAGAACATAATTCAGCCTACCTCCTTGCCCTCCTGTAAAATTTGATCATTTCCTTATTTTCTTGCTCTTTCTCATGCCATATACAGTACATGTACTGTGGGGGAATATAAACCCTAGTACTTAAATTTACTTGGCTTGGGAAAGCTTTATCATAAAAACAGGAACATATGACCATCATGTGAATCTGCTGATGTCGGCTGATGATGACTTCTACATTGTGATTCAAGAAAATCTTTTACTTTGTATACTTTAGAAAGCGAAGAGGCATGTGTTATGATAAAAAAAGAGGTTAAAAACAGAGGAAAAAAAAGAAAAAGGAAGTCATCTGGTCCATAGAACTCACAAAGCCCAAACAGACTTCAGAGATAGCAGTGTACAGGCTTCGGATGTCGGGGGAGTAGGGCGAGGTACTCAGCGGACAGATAGCTCACGCATGAAATGCTATGGAGGTTATCAGTATAAGCTTTGATGTGGAGCCCAGTGGCTATCTAGCTCTGCGCCTGGACTCTGCACTCCTTCAGCCACACGCTGGAACCTCTGACAGCTGCTAATACGCTGGTCACCTCCATCTCTAACCCGCCACTAATGCCTGTGTCCAAAGGACGAAAAATCAGTCGTGTATTCTCAGAATCATGGTGACTTGACTTCACTGCCCCCCCCCCTTCCATTTTAATGGCTTTCCATTATCAGTACAAGTGAAATTCAAGTAATTCATCTAAAATCTCAGAGAAACCAAATCAGGATGATTTGTAAATAGTAAATACTCAGCCAGGGGGAAATGTGATGACCATACTGTAGATCAACTTTCTAATGTTCCAGTTGGCTAATTGCCACCTGCCATTGATCCATCCAACCATGATATGGCCATCAAAGTGGAGAGTTAAGGAGTATGTCCAGGTGATGTTTTGTTATAATCTTCATCTTCTACTTTTTTTTTTGGGGGGGATTATATAACATGTGTTCACCATACACAATTTGCAGTACCAGTCAAAAGTTTGGACAAGCAATCTACTTCAATGTTTTTGTTTGGTGTTTAATGTTCTACATTCTGGAGATTTCAAAACTATGAAATAATACATAGTAATTAAGTAACAACCGAAACTCAAAGCTCAGTTGTTTTGGAACAGTTCTTGCAAGACCAGTAATGTCAAGTGCAAACCCCATCAAGCACCATGATGAAACTGGCTCAAGAGTTACACTACAGTCAAAAGTTTGGTCACACCTTCTAATTCCATGATCTCTCTTTACTTTGTAAAACAATACTGAAGGCATCCAAAAATGCAATAATATCCTTTGAACAGTTAAATGTTTGCTACTCATGCCCTTTAAAGCCTTCATAATGGTTATAATCTGAGGTGTTGGTCTTGCTTTCCTGGGATGGTCTTCATGAGAGCCAGTTTCATCATGGTTCTTGATGGGGTTTGCACTTGGCGATACTGTTCTTGCAAGAACTGTTCCAAAACGAATGAACTCTGTGTCGTAAAATACCAATTGTTTTACAATATAGAAAGAAAATAAGTTAAGAAAGACCATTGATTTATCAGGTGTGTGTATGCATGTATGTTATATATATGCATGCTCCAGGATTCATTCAAGACATCTATGCTGACAATCTTGCCTTGTGAGCTGCTGCAGTTGTAGGCCTTAAATTCTATGTGCTATTTCAGGTCCAGGATTCGGAGTACAGCAATAAATTGTCCAGATCTCGGTCAAGGGAGCTGGCTTGTCCTGTGGAAAAAAAGAGAAAAGAAAAAAAAGACACACACTCTTCTCCTCGACTGTCTGACAGTCTGCATACCAAAGCTTTCCCACCCAGCTTTTAAAATGGCACCATGAAATAATAATGTCTCTCTAGAGTTCACAAGGGAGAACAAATGAGAGAGACAGAGAGAGTGAGAAAAGTAGTGAGAGAGAAACAAAGAATGAGGAATGGACATGGACTTAATCCTTGCATGCACATCGAACCACACTACCCTATGTTTGCAGGCTTTGCAAGCGCAACAGTGATTTTTATTATTCTGAAAAATGAAAAAAAAAAAAAAAAGAGTGTGCAAGAGATTATGGCTGGCGCAGCTGCTCGCCAACAAGCCGGGGCTTATCGCACAGCGCTGAAAATTTCCACAGAGATTTAATCGGCTCATTCACAACAACAAAAAATGTTTAGGAGACTTAAAAAAAATGCGTTCGTGTCCTAGTGCACTCTGACCTGGCTCGCAGTCGTGCTCTTGAGACCCAACGATCACAAACATGCTCTTGAGAAAGAGAAAGATAAGATTGTCTCATTCCAACGCCAGTTTAAAAACGGCAAAAGATCCACACAGATCGACTCTGTTACTGTTCCAAGCAGAGATGGGGTGGTTTTCTTTTGATAAAACCATTGCACTTGATGCACTTGGCCATGTAAGCCATCGTTTTCACACTCAAGCTGCTCAGACATAGATGAAGGCAAAACAGTGTCAAATTGAGACACTGTAAAAAAACCCAAAAAGAATCAAAAACATCCTACTCCTGCAGAAATACAAATCACCCAAGGGTAGGGAGGCGTGCGCTCTTGTTAAATTATGTTTATCAGCTTGGAATAACATCACTAAATCGTAAAAATGGGAATGGAATTGCTCAATAGGCCACTGTAGACAAGTTGCTTCCTCCTTCATGTGCAGATACCATCTCACTCACTCACTCACTCACTCATCTTTTATACCGCTTTATCCTGTATTCAGGGTCGCGGGGGCCTGGAGCCTATCCCAGGATGCTTAGGGCCCGAGGCGGGGTACATCCTGGACAGGGTGCCAATCCATCGCAGGTCACACACACATACTCTCACTCACACACTATGGGCAATTTGGGAAAACCAATCAACCTAACCTACATGTCTTTGGACTGTGGGAGGAAACCGGAGTACCCGGAGAAACCCACCTAGCATGGAAAAAGGTTAGCCTTTTGTTTTGTTTTTTTGTCTCTTTCAGAATGGTTTGGTTACGTCTATGAAGCATCCAGGCATGAAGCACGGCTTTTAAAATCACATCTTTTTTTTGATTCCCGGCGGTGCAAGGCGACAGATACCATCTGTGGGGAAAAATGGAAAAGAGCCCGGAGCTGGACATATAAGTGTACATACTTTCCTCAAGATAATGTGCACACTTTTGGTTCCTGCTTTTATCTTGAATTTGTGCTTAAACTCAGAAGCCAAAAAGTGACTGGCAACGATTTATTTTCCATTTAAGTTAATAGCACACATAAAATTTTAAACAAAAGCACAATATTACAGGTAAAAACACAAAAACACAAAGTACAGGTGACAAAAGTATTTTTCTCCATATCCCAGTTAAGAAGCTGAGGACAGAGCCAGGACATGGTGCCCATAGATTTAAGGGCCTTGCTCACGGACTCAACAATGGCAGCATGCCAGTGCTGGGGATCAAACCCCAGAACTTCCCATCAGTAACTCAGTAACCCACATCCTTAACCATTTCAGCCACCACTGTCCATAAACAATGTGCCCTGACCAGGAAACAAATCTGAGAACACTGAATCCTAACCACTAGATCACCAAAGAAAAACATGAAGAATTTCATGAAAAATAAAAAATCAAACTTTCATTCATTCATCTTTCAAACTGCTTATCTTTTACCAGGTCCCACATCCCAGGAAACCTAGGGCACAAGGCAGGGTACACATGCACAGGGTACCAATCCATTGCAGGGCACACATGCACACATCATATAGTCACACGTTTATTCACACATAAGGGGGATTTTGGGAAGTCCAATTAACCTAATCTGCTTGTTCTTGGAATGTGGGATGACACCAGAGTACCTGGAAGAAACCCACCAAGCATGGGAAGAACATGCAAACTCCATGAACACAGAGACGGGAACCGAACCCGGACCAGCGTGTAACCTTTAGAACCACTAAAGTACTTCAGCAGCCATGGTCATCCATCATCCTCATCCTCATCATCATCATCACTGCAGTTCTTGTCTTGGTCTCAGTCTCAACATGAGTTCCTCATTGATGTCAGAAAGTTAATCGAGATATAAATGCTCTGGATTTGTCGCCTGACCCGCAACTTGTTTCATCATCTTACTCTCCCTGTCTGGAGAGTGTTGACTGATAAACCGTTTTCTCCCTCACATGGCCTTCCTCACAGGCTTTCTAAGTGTGTGCAATCACATCGGCAAAGTATGAGGTTCTTTCTTCACACTCTCATTCACTCAATCTACCTGCCAGCCAAACACACATGCACGCAGACATTCCTCAATAGACTTAATAGCATGTTTTGGGAAAAGGGAGCAATTTTTCAATAAGACTAAGTCTACACTGGATTTTAAAAGCAGTGCTTCACGCCTGGATGCTTCATAGACGTAACCAAACCCTCCTGATCAAGACAAAAAAAAAGATTATTTCAACACGTAAGCTGGGCCCGGACCAGGAATTACTCACTTATTCATTGTCTACACTGCTTATCCTGTATTCAGGGTCGCAAGGGGCCTGAAGCCTATTCCAGGAGACTTAGGGCATGAGGCAAAGTGCACCCTGGATGGGGTGCCAATCCATCACAGAGTAGTCCAATCCATCAATTCATACAGTACATAAAGACACTCACACGAGTACTCGGAGGAAACCCACCAAGCACGGGCATATCATGCCAACTCTATGCACACAGACCTCAGGTGGGAATCGAACCCGGAACCTGAAGGTGCAAGGTGACAGTGCTAACCACTTAGTCGCGATGCCGCCATTAAATAAATAAATGCATTGAGTCTTATACTGTATGATAAGTTGGAAATTCAGGGCTTCCATTCAAATTGCAAAGTGTGAAGAACGACAAGCTAATGTGAAAAAAAAACGTAACATGAGGTTGTGTTTGCAGAAAAAAGTGAAAAAAACCCTTAAAACATATAAACGTCAAAGATCATGACTTGAACACCATGAACCCTCCAAACCGAGCACTTTAAATGAATGAGTCCCACACAGCTCCCCTTTCCGACTTCCTGTGTTATGAATGAGGTGGTGAGGACATATGTAAACAGTGTATTACCCTGCAACATTAATAACAAGCTGCCTCGAGCACAGCATGATCGCTCTTCCTCTCACTCTGGCAGGCATTAATGGCTTGAGTAGCGCTACGCCGAATGCTAACGAAGAAACGCAGTGTTTACACTGAGCTGTTAATGTGCTTACCACCCAGTTCGGGAAGAGGGAACGGACAAGCGCTGGAGCTTAGCATGTGCATGTTGATTAGGAAACGAGAGATCGTTAGCTCTTCGTGACAACAAATACGCATGATATATTGATGATTACTGTAAACAAGAATTTGTGTGCGTTTCGAGCACATAGGGTTGCCACCTGTCTTGGGTTTACTCAGGAGAAACTACAGCATTTCCTAGAACACACACTGTACTGATTTTGTATGGTTGGTTTCACGAGGGTGAGTCAAAAATGATCCGCACTGTTTTATCAATACTTTCTGTTCGAGGCTACTGTCTCCCCAATTCAGAGGTGAACGTGTTACATCAGTTTGTTTGCCGCGCAAATGGATGCCCCATTTGTGATATGCATGATAGAGCAGCTTTTTTGTGGTCTGAGGGTGTACTTGGTGCTGAAACAGCTCGTGGAAGAGCATAAACTGAAGTGGATATCTGCTAACAAAAATTTCGAGTGATAGGCTACTCTATGGAAGGTAACGGTTTCTTAAAGACTAGCATAATTGGTGACGAGACACAGCTTCATTACTAAAATGAAGTAAACGACAATCCTTAATTGCCGGCTGAGAACCAACCATCAACTGGAAAATTCATCAGTGCTTACAAATTTCTACGATTCTCAAGATCCAGTATTGGAAAAATGTTCAACGAACAACAGTGCTCGTTACAGTGAGACGCTTATTGAAGAAGCCGAAATTTCGGACTGCTATCAAGGGTGTCGTGATCTTGCATGTTGTTGCGCGTCCGCACACTTCTGCACACACTGTCAACACTCTGCAAAAAACTTTGTTTCGAGATGTTAAACCATCCTCCCTATTTGACTTCCACTTGTTTGGTCGCCTGAAAGCAGCCCTATGAGGATAAAGATTCACTTCTGATGAAGAAGTGAAGACAGCGGTGCATTCAGCCAAGCTTAAATTTATATATATATATATATATATATATATATATATTTTTTTTTTTATGAGACGAAAATTTTTTTCTTTTGCGAAAGTTAATCCAAATAAATTCTACAGCCCGAGTGCGGATAATTTTTGACTCACCCTTGTATATTGCATAACGACTAACGTAGCAGAAACTACACCGAATTGATTGTCAATGACAGTAAACATGACAAAGCCCAGATTCTTGCATAATTAGATCTCTAAGGGTTGGTCAGTCTTTTTTGTTTGTCAGTTGTGTCAAGACAAAGGACGCAATCCCACACACACACACACACACACACACACACATGTGGTGGCAGAGCTCCCATCTGGCTACACATTTATTTTTGACTCTAAACATATCATTTAGGAGGCATAAAAAGCTGAACACGGCATTAAAGAGATGCATGTGAGACCTGGTTCATTTATCATTTGACCTATCGTTGCTAGTAACGTTTGTCACGCTAGCACCTAGCGTGTACCGCTTGTGCACGATTAATGGCCGGGTTAGTTTACGTCCACGACGCTGGAACTGACTTCGGCTGTTTATATTCTGTCAACACAGCCGAACATAACAAACCATCAATTTCTACAGGACTGCTGAAAGTCGCTAGAGGCTAGCACATGAACGCTTGAGACTGATTTGCATCAGCAGGGTTCCCAGCTTGTACGATTGCAGCATGCTGGCCGTGTTTACTGCTGAAAAACTCAGCTAAACCACAAAATGCTTCGCGTTTTGCAGTGTGTCTAGATGGGGAGCACGCTTGTGTTTGTAACAGGTCACGGCATTGTTTACTGTCACTTTAAGGAACATGCAATCCACCGCCACACATGCATTTAATCTGACATGCATGCACACAGCAATGTGAAGGAAATCCAAGGGCATTAGACATATAAAGCATGATCTCATTCTGCGTGTGCTTGTGTGTGTGTGTGTCTATGTCTATGTGAAGTTGTGGAGAATGGGAGAATAAAAGGCAGGAAATGTAGTAATATGCATCATTTTCCGAACTCACGAAGAGCGTGCTTACAGTTTAGCCAACACCAAACACTGCAAGACAGACGTCAAGTGCTGCCATTTTCCATAAATTACAAAAGCTAGAAGCAATATCGAAGAGAAAAATCTTATCCTTTGAAAAATTTCACATGCTGGTCATTTGTGGTCATGTAAAAAAAATGCGTCACGTTGGCGTAAGGGTTAGCACTGTTGCCTCGCACCTCCAGGTCCTGGTTCGATTCCTGTGCATGTTCTCCCCATGCTTGGTGGGTTTCCTCCAGGTACTCTGGTTTCCTCCCACAGTCCAAAGACATGCAGATTAAGCTAATTAATGTGTGAATGATCATGTGTGTGGTTTCCCTGCGATGGATTGGCCCACAGGTGTACCCTGCCTTGTGCCCTATGTCTCCTGGGATAGGCTCTCCCCGCGACCCTGAATACAGGATAAAGCCATATAGATGTGCAGAACGCCTTTAAAGAACGCCTTTGTATGAATATGACACCATGGGAAAAAATTCTATATGATTACAGTTAAATATATAAAATTCCCACATGAATGTACATTTCACATGACAATTCTGTAACGGCGAGCGTCCTCTGGCCATGTGGAACCAACACTTTCCCTCACTCCCTCACCTGTTGTCAGTGTGTCAGGGTGCACTGTGGGTGTTTTCGTGTGTTTGTGCACACTCCCAGACCTGTCATGCTGAATTATCTATCATGTTGCTGAAGGCTGCCATGGCGTGTGCTCAGCAGGGGAAAGTGATATGATTGATTGGAGCTCGAGCTCCACCTGACTTCTGCTTGCTCATGGAAAACACACTGACTGTGTCTGCACATCTTCGTCTGCACTGGCATGCATTTATCTTGTCTTTGACCAAACTAACCTGTTTAAAAAAAATAACTAAAAGTGGACCAGTTCGATGACAATTGACTTTTCTTTATTAAATCATATTTTACTATGCGCAGGCTTTTTTTCACTCTGTGAATAACATGAAGAAATACAGTATGTCGATGATATGTGGTCACACACATGCGGAGATTTGTACATTTAATTCCAATTTTAAATGTTTTATTATGATTCATTTTTTTATTTTTATTGTATTCTTCAAATGCAATTTTCCCTTTTTTCTTGTACTAAATTTTTATTTTATTTTATCCTATATTTACATTTTAGTTCATGGACAGTCTTATAGGCATTTCACTGCATATCATACCGTGTACATGACAAATAATAAAACAATTAAAAAAAAGTAAAAAAAAAAAGAGCCTTGCAATATGTCTTTGTATGAATATGACTGATCACATGTGAAAATAATGAAATATATAAAATTCATCTAAATGTAAATTCGATATGAAATTTTTGTAATTTCATGCATCATATTTCATACTTCATTACAGATTTCTTTTTCACACTGTGAATAATATGAAGAAATAAAATAGTTTGTTAGTATGAAACAAGCAATAAATGATTTGAATTTCTGTCAACTCATTTTAATTCAATTTGGTTTTATATAAATAGCTCTTTTAACAGTAGTCATTGCTGTAAAGCAACTTCATTGAATCAAAAAGAAAATTAAGCTTTTCTTGAGCCATTAATGGGACTTAATTCGTTCATTTTCTCCTGGGCGTGCATGCGCAAAGCATCGCAAAACCCTCCGTAGATTATGTACAGGAAACAGAAATGAGCGGCTCTTCTCACGAGTCTTCTAGTCCGAGTCGTTCGTTCTTTTGTCACATGACTCCCATAGACGCTATGCAGTGCAATAGATTTAAAAGAACCGCTCAATTCTGTTTCCTGTATAATGCACTGCATAGTGTCTATGAGAGTCACATGCCAAAAGAAAGAACGACTCAGACTAGAAGATATGAGATGTGAGCTGCTCATTCTCTTTATTATAATATGTCCTTAGTTGCATTGTAATATTTTCATTACTAGAACTATAGCCAAAATTTGTGTATATATACATGTTGGGTTTGTTTATTTTTTTTAATTTATTTGTTTGTTTGTTTGTTTATTGAAAAAGTAACATTTTATTTTATTTCTGATCAAAAGAACGAAATGAACTAAATGACTCAAAAAAGATTTGTTAATTTTGCTGAACGAGAGTCAAAGAACCGAAGCACTACAATGTCCCATCACTACTAGATAGCAGGAATTGTTTCACACACTCCTTTCATTTTCATTTACACTCTTGATCATGCATGTCTAGAAATACTGGAACGGTTCATAAACATTATATTTATTTATTGTTGAGATGAAGATCATAACCATCCCAAAGTCACATATGTACGGTGGCCTGGGAAAACCCGTCACATGGTCCAAACATCTTTCCTACAACTGAATATCAAATCAAACTCTGGTGCCCAATCATCATACAGTAGCTGTTTTGCTATGATGTCACCAGTGTGATCAAATTGTACCATTCACCATGTGAGGAACCATCAGATATACAGTATAATCTGGTATATCTTGTTCTCTTTTCTTTTCACAGGTTTCAGAATGCTGATGGTCGATTATTATTGGCACTTCACAATGAGTTTGTTTCCAAACCTCCAAAACCCATTTATTTCCATTGCTGTAGGCTGCTTGTGGCTTGGAAGGACAATAAAGTATTGGTGGTGAAAATGATTTTTACAGTTGCATTTCTAAAAATAATTGCCTCTTTATTCTGCTTAAGTAGTAACGAATGTTGATTGTTTTGACAGGAACATCTATCCAGTTTCTTTTCTGTTCAAGTCTGAAAAAGAAAATAAGGAACGTGTATGAAGGAATTCTTAGTAAGGTTCTGAAAAAGCTTGCATCTGTATTTCTGCATGTGTGTTAAGCACTGACACAAAATGACAGTGACAGCAGAGGTGTTAGATGCCTCACAGGCCTCACAGTGCTGCCTGCTTGTGCTGTCTGCATCCTCACCTTAATCCAAACAGAAATGATGCACACAGCGTAACGCTTCCAGAGTCAAAGGCAAATAAGTTAACAGTTCAACAGCATGCTGATGTAGGGATGCTAGAGGTGGATTGTTTTTGAATAAAACAGAAAGAATGTGTAAAGCCTGATCGCTGACGTCCCTAAACGTTCGATGTTCAATGTGTGATGCTCATCAATGGTCAAGAAACCTATATGAATTTCTTCTATCGAAAAATCTTAAAGCACATAAAATAGTTAGAATGCATTCAAGTCTTCAGTCTGTTTTTGATGTGTGCTCGTAAAGGTAAGGTTATAAGTTTAAGTCCCGCACTGTAACCTTTTGATAAAAGCGCTTAACCTCAATTACTGCTGTAAAAATGTCAACAAGTCCCAGTGAGATGTGCCAAATAATGGCGATAAAAGAGAGGAAAAGGAATAAACGTGCAGGCTTTAAGAGCTTGAGGAAGGGATAGAGCAAGATAGCCTTCATCATCTCGCCATAATTAAAGGGGAGTGGCATGTTGTTGACAAGATCAGGAACTGTGTGTTTCCATGGACTGTTTTTAGACATAGCCATAATTTAAATGCTATGGAAATCATGGGCTGAGTTGAAATGGTTAATGAAAATATGGTTATGGTTTATTTTTGCTAAGTTAAATCCATGGTGCATTAGAGTTTGTAAGCACAGCACAATGCTAGAACAATATTAGAACAAATAAGGTCCAAAGCATTATACATAATAATAATAATAATAATAATAATAATAATAATTATTATTATTATAATTATTATTATTATTATTACTACTATTATTATTATTACTATTATTATTATTCTTAGTAGTAGTAGTAGTAGTATGTACAATATAAATTCCTGAAGTTACCAACAAGTTTGAGACAAATCAATCAATCAATCAATCAATCAATCAATCAATCAATCAATCAATCAATTATTATTACTATTATTATTATTATTATTATTATTATTATTATCCGTGGTGTCCTATTTGGACTTACACAAACAACTCAATTTATATGAAAAAAAAACAAAACAAAAAAAGTGTTTATCAAATATATTTTATTTTTATACTTTACCATAATTTAATTTATCAGCTCCTATATATCAGCTATAAACAGCCATCCCCTCATCACCAGTCATACAAAGAAACCACAAAGTCAGCGCTGATTTTATGGAAATTAAATTCTGGCCAATCAATATATATAATCAATAATTATGTATGGAAATAATGCCATAAAATGAACATTTATCTTGGCAGGAAAATTACTAATGGCAGGTCAAACAATGGCAGATTTGGCAAACAATAAACCAGATTTCACTGAACTCTTTATAAAAAAGAGCTGTTACAATATTTTAACAATTAAAAAAAAAGAAGAAGAGTCATCACCATTGTAAAACAGCCCAACAAACAAACAAACAAACAAACAAACAAACAAACAAACAAACAAATGTTTTCCTTCCCTCTAAAAATCTGATTCTTTGCAATTTCTGAAACAGAACGTATGGACATGTTTTTTCTTGAGCCAAATGTTCTGTAAGGTTGAAAGACCTTTATTTGTTTTCCTATTCCTATGGCCATCTTCTGTTACTGCCACATAAATATTTATTTATACATAAATATTTATAAATTCCAAAATGAACAGCGTATATGTGTTTAGAACAGATTTAGTTGTTGCTGGGACGTCGTGATATTCCAAAGCAGAAACACAAATGCATCAATCTTGCAATCAACTGCTTTACTGTCAGAATCAACGGAGACACATTCGCCATGTATGGGACACGCCCTAGCACAGAGGCTAAGAGTCAAACAGCTTCAAATAGCGGACAAGTGTGTGAGACAAAAAGCATAAACATTTAATATGTGCTGACAGAGGCAATAAGCCCTAGGCCCCCGACAGACTCACTTTAGATGGCAAGAAAACAACTACTATAAATCTTCACAAATGTGTCTTCCCATAAAAGTGTCAGGAGGTCATTTTTATTTGGCCACACAGACAGACAGAAAGCGCAAGGCCAGTGATGCAACTCAATCCAAAGGCCTACGTTATCAAATCATAGCGGAATGACAGGATTGGGTGAATTTGTGCAATTTGTCCATTCATATGTCTCCCAGCATCTATTGCATGTATTATATTCTGTAATTTATAGCTTTGTGTGGTAAAAGCAACTTTACTTATAGACAGCATTAGGTTACAGACTGTTCGCTTAGCAATGAACCACGGAATCGTCGAAAGGAAACCAATCATTCAATCAGCCTTAGGCAAACAAATGTTATAGCTCAAGAAAATTTGATGATGATGATGATGATGATGATGATGGTGGTGAATATGATGGTGATGAAGGAATATTTACAGCTGAACCACTTCACTAAAAAGAGCAGAAACTTTCTTCCTTCTCTCCCTGAACAGGGTGCTTATAAGTGACAGGAAGCAATGAGGCAATATTCACAATGGAAAAGAAATAACAGACTAGCAACACCCCATCCAGCTGCACTGACTGGGGCTAACAGTGGATGTTTGGAGGCAAGTGATGGAACGCAACAGTAACTGAAAAGGTGATAAAAACGAGCCATACGTTTCTGTAGGTGTGTGTGTATGTGTTTGATTGTGTGTGCGTGTACCGTGGACATCTGGGGCAGCAATCAGTGTGCCGCTCTCAAGGGCTGCCAAGGCAAACAAGGCAATAACAAATCCACTTTGCAGATCATCGATCTGCCTCAGGCTGGGCCAAAGTAAACACTCGCAGCCTCGAGTTTGCTTTTCGAAGTAGGGCTTGGGAATCGACAGGCGGCTGCTTCCCTTCTCAATGTCCAGTGGATCCGTCCCTAGTGCTCTCTAATGCCAATTCTTGAGCATCTCTTTCCACGTTACCGCACCAAAACAAATAATGAATTAGCTGCTGTGGGTAAAGCTAGAGACCAAGGCGTCAAGGAATTCCCTGCTCAGGCAATGGGTATTAAGTTTAGAACGCTAGTCCACAAATGATAGTGTAATGCATGTAATGTTGGAAGATATGATGCAATGAGAAGTGTAATTCAGCATACCAAGACATCTTGGACAATGCTATGCTTCCGCCTTTATGGAACAGTTTGGGGAGGGACCTTTTCTATTCCAACATTACTTGCTTTGATAAGTTTGGTTTGGAAGAATTTGACTGGCCTGCACAGATCCCTGACCTCAACCCCATCGAGCACCTTTGGGCTGGTTGGGATGAACTCGAATGGAAATTATAAGCTAGGTTTTCTCACCCAACCTCATGAATGCTCTACAGAATGAATGGGCACAGGAGCACTCCCTAATCGTGTGGGAAGCATTCCAAAAGAAGTGGAAGCTGTTATAGCTGTTAGACCAGCTCCATATTGAAGCATATGTATTTGGATATAATGTTATTGAACTTTTGGAACAACCCATGTGAGATGTTTTGGAGATAAAGTAAGAGAGGCCAGATTGAGGTGGTTTGGACATGTTCAGAGGAGAGATGGTGAATATATCGGTAGAAGGATGCTGAGGTTGGAACTGCCAGGCAGGAGGTCTAGAGGAAGACCAAAGAGGAGATTCATGGATGCAGTGAGAGAGGACATGAAGTTAGTTGGTGTGAGAGAAGAGGATGCAGAGGATAGGGTTAGATGGAGGCAGATGATTCGCTGTGGCGACCCCTGAAAGGGAACAGCCGAAAGACAAAGATGAAGTTATTGAACTTTTGGCCAAATACGTTTGCCCATATAGCATAGTTTACATTTAGGCATTTGGCAGACGCTCTTATCCAGAGCGACTTACATTTTTATCTCATTATACATCTGAGCAGTTGAGGGTTGAGGGCCTTGCTCAAGGGTCCAACAGTGGCAACTTGGTGGTTGTGGGGTTTGAACCTGGGATCTTCCGAACCGTAGTCCAATGCCTTAACCACCGAGCTACCCCTGGCCCTAGAGGTTCCCTCAAGAGGTTCCCTCAAGAGGTTTTACTTAGAATATTTGCTGAATCCTTAGTTGTAGGCTTTACAAAAAAAATTATTACAAAGATCACAAACTGAAGAGCTGGTTAGATGGCAGCAGATAGATACTAGATGGAGGTAATAGCCATTATTTCACTTGCACTCTTCTTCTTTCTAAAAGGCATAAGACGTTATTCTCTTGTTGTTCATGTCGTCCACTTTGAGAGTAAAGACACATGTAGAAATCTTTATATCCTCTCTGTCTCTCTCTCCACCAATGCATACCATTTAATGGAAAGCGAGTTTTTAGCTCCATAAAGAAGCAGAGCGTTGAGGCCCAAAGCAGGAGACAGCCTCCATTGAGAGAGCAAATGAGCCTTGCCACCTCAGAGACCACAGCTTAAAGCATGGAAACTCTGGCCTGCTCTTCTACACCTCCTGGTCCATTCGTCCCAGCGTCCATCTGCTGCGCAGCCAGTTTGGGGTGAACCACAAATCAAAAGCTCCAGCAGTTCTGGATCACTCGCAAAGATCCAAGGCATGTGTGATGTGGACAGGGTGTGTTAAAGGAAAAAAAAAAGAAAAAAAAGAGTGCACGTTTGTGTCTATTTGTGTGCTTGATCGAGCTTGGGAAACTCTGCTGATGAGATAGTAGAGAAACAAATACCCCATTTGCACTGACATGGAGTCGGTGCTCGGAAATGGTGTGAGTGGACCTTTTTAAAGACCTGGCTGACTGGTTTCCACCGGCTTCATAGCCAAACCATTTTGTAATCAGATGTGGAAGTTTACTAATGAACCGTGTAAAATTAATAAGAACCATGGAGCATTTTACAAGTTCGGGAACGAAAAAAAAAAAACATTCTTCATTCGTCATAATCAACAGCTGCATACAAGATGAAAGATATCTTCTCTGACCTTCTAATAATGCTGTAGGATTTTTTTTTTTCGTGATCATCATTGGTGCAAAGTTTTAATTAATATCATTTGATGTCAGTGGCTGTTGAGTTTTGCGGCTAAAATCAAACTGGTGTTGCTGGATGACGATGTGGTCTTTGGTATTGAAATCATGTGCTTGAAATTAGGTCTTGGCTCTGGTACAATAGCACACTCCAAGAAATTGTTTAAAAATGTGAAAGATTAAATATAGAATCCTACAAAGCAAAAATTATATTTTATCAAGTCAACATATCTTGAAAATGTCTACATTTATCTATACTTTCTTACCTTAAGGTTATTATGTTAATTTCTCGTCAAATGTTATTTAAATTCTAAACAAAAATGTCTTGTTCTATCTAAATGATGGATCATTTACCATCTTATATCATTTAACATTTGATTCGGAAATAAATGTAATTATCCTGTATTTGATTTGGTAACAAGGGTGAGTCAAAAATTATCCTCAATCCATTTCTATGAAAACTTCTGTTGGCCGCATTGTATTATCAGCACTTTCTGTCCAAGTCTACTGTCTCCTCAGTCACTGCTGTGCAGGTGTGAACGTGTTACATCAGTTCATCTGTAACTGCGGTGCGAGCTAAAACAGACGGCGAACTTGTGATTCACAAGAAAGTAGAGCAGCGTGCAGTGATTCAGTTGTCTGATGGTGTACCTGGTGCAGAAACAACTCATAGAAGAGAATAAACAGAAGTGTTTGGATATCTGCAAGCAAAATTTACACTGAGGAAGGTGAAAGTTTCTTGAAGAGAATCTTTTCTGGTGATAAAACACCAGATTTAGTGACTATGAGCCTGAGAATGAATTGCAGAATATGGAATGGAAACATTCTTAATGGGCGGCGTGGTGGTGTAGTGGTTAGCCTTGCACCTTCAGGGTCTGGGTTCGATTCCCCGGCCAGGCTCGATTCCCGTCTCTGTGTGCAAGGAGTTTGCATGTTCTCCCCGTGCTTGGTGGGTTTCCTCCGGGTACTCCGGTTTCCTCCCACAATCCAAAGATAGGCTAATTGGCGTTCCCAAATTGACCATAGTGTGTGATTGGGTGTGTGAGTGTGTGTATGTGTGTGTGCCCTGCGATGGATTGGCACCCTGTCCAGGGTGTACCCCGCCTAGTGCCCGAAGTCTCCTGGGATAGGCTCCAGGGCCCCCGCGACCCTGAACACAGGACTAAGCGGTATAGAAGATGAATGAATGAACATTCTTAATTGCCAAGAGCTGGAAAAAAAAATGTTTACAGTTTTCTGGGATTCTCAAAGGGTTAGTATTGGATCATTATTATATACCTTACAGTGCAATGCTTATTTACGACCTGAAGCCTAAACTTTGAATTAAACCCTAATATCCAATATGACGACGCATGCACCACGCTTGGTGGTGATAAACCATCCTGATCTCACTCCATCAGACTTTCACCTGTTTGAGCCCCTGAAAGCAGCCCTACAAGGATGAAGATTCACTTCTGATGAAGAAATGAAGACAGCGGTGCATTCAGGGTTTGCCTAAAACATTTCTTTAATAAGGAAATACGAAAGCTTCTTGTCAGATGGTGAAAGTGAATGAAAAATCATGGAGATTATGTTGAAAAGTGATGTATTTCTCTTTTCTAAAAGTGAATTAAAATGAATTCTACAGTCAGATTTTTGACTGTATTTGAAGAACTGTTTCATCACCGGCAACTAAACTCGCCGTCTCTAATTTGATCTGTAAACAGTGTCAGGAAAGCATATCCCCCTGTAACACATTTCTTTCCTTTTCAGCAGGGGCTCCTCAAGTGCACGGAATTAAAGCGAAGGCATGTCAGCCGGTGACAGATTCTGGATGATGTCACTTCCTTTTGGCGCGTTTCCATGAAGGATGGAGGGAAAGAGGAAGTGAAAAGCAGTGGGAGCTGTATCTTGTATATTTTGGTTCCTTCTCCCCTGGCTTTCATAATATCATAAATCTTTATTGTGATAATTTCCGTGAAGTCTTGCAGCCCTGAACACACACACACACACACACACACACACACACACACACACACACACACACACACACACACACACACACACACACATATGCGCACATACCTTCTGTATTACAGCTCTCATCGCTCATGACCAGTATAAGGAAATGAAGGTAGACCCATAGGAAGTGCATGGGTGGCCCGACAGCATGCCTTGACCACTTTGTGTGTGTGTTTGTGTGTGTGTGTGTGTGCGCGTGTGCGTGTGTGTGTTATGATAGCCTTCTGGGTCATTAGCTGTAATCAGAGGGACCTCTCCCTGTCTACAGCCCCATAGGGCCATGTCAACCATTACCTAATCAACTACTCCAGCTTCCTTACACACACACACATACACACAATCCCTGGACCTGCATGCCACCAAAACATTCTTAGAGTAGGCGAATGAAAAACTTCAAATCCTGTCCAACTGTTCTGCCAAGTAGTAATAACAAGGCTATATTTATATCGTTATTGCTGTGTTCTGCAGGCCAACCCAGAGCCCTCGCGCCCATACATCAAAGATCGCGCCTGTCAGTGACCCCTCCCCTGCTGAGCTTGTTTGTCCAATTAGACACGGGCTGCAGGGGGTGAACCTTTAGTGCGAAATAGGAGTGACGATGGATTGAACGAAAATAGAGCTGCTCATGCGGACACCTTTCCGGACGTCTTCATCATTTTACAAAGCAGATTCAAATATTTATGCACGTCATCATGCTTATATACAGCTCAGCTTGTATACACTCTCCGGTCATATTATTAGGTATCTCTGTCCAACTGCTCTTTAATGCAAATATCTAATCAGCCAATCACATCACAGCAACTCAAGGCATCAAGGCATCCAGACAAGGTCAAGATCTTCTGCTGAAGTTCTAACCGAGCACCAGAATTTGGAAGGGATCAAGGAAGACATTCATCAAATATCCAGTGAGGGCAGTACTCTGGCAGAAATGCCTTTCTGATGTCAGAGGAGACTGGATGGACCGGTTCGAGCTAATAGAAAGGCATCAGTGACTCAAATAACATCTCAGACCAACTATACTGAAGAGCATGTCTCAATGTACAACACGTTGAACGCCACACCAGTAAAGAAGGCTGAAAGGCAGACTGAGGCTACAATTTGCATGGTCTCAACAGAATTGGACATCAGAAAATTCAGGAAGTTCTGAATGCAACAGGGGGTCTGAGCCAGTACCAACAAAGGATACCTAATGAAGTAGCAGGTCAGTTTAATAAAATGGGGAATAATAATAATAATAATAAATTAATTAATTTGATTCTCGCCTGGTGCGGCACGGTGGTGTAGTGGTTAGCACTGTCGCCTTGCACCTCCAGGGTCTGGGTTCGATTCCTGGCCAGACTCGATTCCCGTCTCTGTGTGCATGGAGTTTGCATGTTCTCCCCGTGCTTGGTGGGTTTCCTCCGGGTACTCCGGTTTCCTCCCACAGTCCAAAGACATGCAGGTTAGGCTAATTGGCGTTCCCAAATTGCCTGTAGTGTGTGAATGAGTGTGTATGTGTGTGTGCCTTGCGACGGATTGGCACCCTGTCCAGGGTGTACCCCGCCTCATGCCCTAAGCCTCCTGGGATAGGCTCCAGGTCCCCCCCGCTACCCTGAATAGAGGATAAAGCGGTATAGAAGATGAATGAATGAAAGATTCTCGCCTGTGAGTGTATGGAGTCTGCATGCCGTCCCAGTGCTTGTTGGGTTTTCTCCTGTACTTCGGTTTCCTCCCACAGTCCAAAGAAATGCAGATTAGGCTAAATAGTGTCCCCAAGTACCCTTATGCCTCTTTTCCACTGCATAGTACGGCACAGCACGGTTCAGTACAGCTCACTTCGGTTCGGCTCAGTTCGGCTCGGTTTGTGCTTCCACTGCAGTTTAGTAACGCTTTAGAGTGGGCGGGATTATTCACGTGTCGTTTAGTTGCGGCGCCGCTACTGCCGTGACATCATCGTAAACGCGCCACAAACAAACACACAACAATGGAGCATATCGACGGCATGGTGTTCTTCATTCTCGGCATGTGGATGTTTTTAACAGCGAGACGAAGGAGTTTGTTTCAAAAGAGGCTGATGGCAGCCAAAGAATTTTTGGTTAATACAAAAAGGTGCGTCCGATCCTTCTCTGGCTGTTCTAAATATAGCGGTTCTGTTGTGTCTCGTGTCGCAAGCTCAGTGACGCAGTAATGACGATTTTCTCCGGCCAATCAGTGACCAGTGGAGTTTACACGTCACGTTTTGGTAACGGTTCGGTCAGCGCTTGGAACCTCGGCTGAGGTGGTACTAAAAAAAGGACCAGGTACCACGTACTGTTCCCAGTGGAAAACCCCCCAAAAGTGAGTTGAACTGAACCGTGTCGTACCGTACTATGCAGTGGAAAAGCGCCATTAGTTGTGTGAATGAGCATGTGTATGTGTATGTGCCCTGCGATGGATACGAACCCCATGCAGGGTGTACCCCACTCTCCTGGGATAGGCTCCAGGCCCCCTGCGACCCTGCATACAGAATAAAGCGTTTAGATGATGATGATGATGATGATGATGATAAAACACCAGCTCATTTTTATTTGGATTCATATTTGCATTTCATAGCATCATCATCAAACTTATATCGATCGATTATATCCATACACACAGACATACACCTTTTTTCATTGGTTATGCAGCAGAAAAATTCAGAAATAGCATTATTACTCTAGTAGCCTGGCTAGCTTTTTTGTTAATTGGAGTGTTAATACAGTATAGGAGATACAATTAAATTTGACTTCTTTCTTATTGTAAACGATATAACTTATTTATTTATAATGTCTGTCAGGCAATTCCACACTACTATAAAGTGCATGGCTGCACGAACCTACAGTACAAGCACCCCAAAGCTCATCAACAGGTCCAGGTGGCTAAAACAGACGGTCTTTGTCACCTCGACCGGTTTTGTCCTCACCATGACAGCGTAAATCGCCGCTTCTACCCCAGCACAGCCTAACATAAGAGCCTTATGGATGTCAGCAGAGGACATGTGCCAAGTTCGATGGACCTTAACACATGGCCGATTCTGTAAATATGCTACCGTGATGCGTCTTAGTGGGGCGATCCGGGGACGCTGGGGCCGGAGAGGAGGACATGCAACAGACAGAGGGAGTAGCTCCTAAAGCCTGTCTGATCAGGACACCTCAAAGTGTGTAATCCTCCAGCCTGATTAAACGCTTGGTGTTGAGCGGTCCTCCTTCAGTTATGATGGCTGTTGAGTGTAATGCACATTTTACATTTATAGAACAGTAGCAGAGTAAAAGCAGACAAAAGATAACATAAATTCATAGCACATGGATTATACAGATAAACATCAATTAGTTTATGACAATAACAGGTATATATGTATGTACAGTATGTACACACACAGGTTAGCCAAAACATTAAAACCCACAACATTAATCCCAATATATTGTAGTGTGTGTTCCCATTGTGGCACCAGACCCTTAAACCATAACTCCACAAGACCTCTGGTGGGGGGGGGGGGTGCTGTGGTGTTGGGCACTAGGAAGTTGGCAGCGGATCCTTCGGGTGCTGTGGGTTGGGGGTCTGTGGATCAAATTTGTTTATCATGTGCATCCCATGGGTGTTCAATCAGATTGCTGAGCTCCATACACGTAGAGTTGTAACGCACTGGGCGTTCTAATACTTTGCTATCGTAGCCAGTATGACTTTTATGTGGGATCAGACTGGATGGGCTAGCCTATGGGACACATGGGTTAGCAGTGTCACCTCGCACTTCCAGAGGTTTGCATGTGCTCCCTGTGCATTGGTGCGTTTCGTCCATGTACTCAACCCGTAGTGTATGACTTGGTTCGTAAATGTGTGTGTGTGTGTGTGTGTGTGTGTCTGCAGGATGCCAGAGGTTGGGATTGGATTCATTAACGCATTATTATTTATTTTATAATAAATGGATTGAGGGCGGCGCGGTGGTGGTGTAGTGGTTAGCACTGTCGCCTTGCACCTCCAGGGTCTGGGTTCGATTCCCCGGCCAGGCTCGATTCCCGTCTCTGTGTGCGTGGAGTTTGCATGTTCTTCCGGTGCTTGGTGGGTTTCCTCCGGGTACTCCGGTTTCGTGCCACAATCCAAAGATATGCAGGTTAGGCTAATTGGCGTTCCCAAAATTGCCCGTAGTGTGTGAGTGTGTGTGTGAGTGTGTGTGTGTGTGTGCCATGCGATGGATTGGCACCCTGTCCAGGGTGTACCCCGCCTAGTGCCCGAAGTCTCCTGGGATAGGCTCCAGGTCCCCGCGACCCTGAACACAGGATTAAGCGGTATAGAAAATGAATGAATGAATAAACTGATTGATTACTTTTATACAACCGTTTTCGCCCGAACATATTTCTGAAGTATATTGATAAGAAACTTTCATTAAGTTTAATACTCGCACTATTACACTTTTATTTCATATTAAGCCGGTTCATTTTAACATGAGCAAAATACTAAGATTAATAGATTTCATGGCATTCAGCAGATGGCAGGGTCATGTTGACCTCTGACCTCCAGGCCTATAACTCAAACAAGCCTCCACCCCCAGAAGAGTGAAATTACATTAGTGTGAGCATCGCTTTGTCACAAATTACACTGCATCTAAATATCCAGTCAGTATGCAGGAACAGGAGTGACGTAAAGCGAAGGAGAGTCATTTTTAATCAGTGCAAGAGAACAAATGCAATCTATTTACAATTTGTCCTCCTTTTTACAATGTCACTATCAATGTCAGCCCCTGCCAAGTTAATTTATTTGTAAAAGGACATCTTACTCAGCAGATAAATCTCTTTCTCTCTCACTCACACACGGAGACGAGCAGTTCCGCCCCGTCTCTACATGGTATTATGCGACTCTATGGCATAGCTGTGAAAAACAGTTCACCTGACATACGGTACAGTAGGCTCGATGGCCTATATGGGTATGAAATAGTCCGGCAGGATTACAAGTCTGAGTGTTGGATTTTTTCAGTTAGAAAGGACAAAAAAAAAACCATGAGGGACATTTCGCAAGAGCTTAGACATTTTGTTGGGTCTCTCTGCCGTTCTCATCGCTCCCTCATGTGTGATGATGATGTGAGTGTTCGAACAGTGTGAAGTGAGCGAGGTAAATCCGGATAAACCTGGCACTAATGTCTCGAGGGGGTGAAAAGGATTAATAAGGAATGGCTCCAGAGGGCTTTGGGACGGCTAAGAATCTTAACCCATATTAACCTCTTTTTTATCACGGTATCATAAAATCAGGACACTTCATCCCCAACCAAAAGAAATTGAGCAAAAGTGTGTTTTTTAACATGGTGAGGGGACTTACTGGAAACCTGTGCCATCATCATGAACACATTACGGCGGAGATGGAGAGAAGCATTGACAGATGCAGATTAGCGTCTCTTTACTTAAAACAGCAGAGTGAGAACATGACTAGGAATTGTAGTCCATGGTAGCCATTATTGTAGGCTGTTGTAGGTAATGAAGTTTGAGGCTGATTCTGATTGTGACAGATCATCCATTTATTCATCTTCTATACTGCTTATGCTGTACATGGTTGCTGGGGGCAACTTGGGAATGACAATTTTGTCTCTGCACGTATTAGGACTGATGGAGCGAACCCACCAAGCACAGCGAGAACATGCGAACTTCATGCACACTGACCCGAGACAGCTCGTGCAGTCTCCATCATGTTTCTTTGAGAAACCAGAGATCCCTGAGGACAGCCACATGGACAAGGGAAAAGAAGTGAAACTCCATATAGACAGAAATCTGAGCTAGCTGCAGTTTCGAACCGACAGCCCTGAAGCTTGTCAGGCAGCAACACTGCACACTTTACTTCTATGATTTTCATCAAGAAGACAATAAGCACCAAATTTGAATGAAAGTTTTCTCGCTTTATTATATGTAAGACCAGTCTCTGAAGAATTCCCTTTGAAAGTATCAAAGCAAAGTTTTGCACTTTTGATGAAAGTCATCTGCTCATCTGAAATAGAGTCATCCATTCATTCAGGCATAGTGCAGAACTCAAGATGGGGCCATTACCGCCGGCGCCAACAGCACAACCTTGTCTCGTCCCTAACATGCCTTGATCTCTGAGATGCAGATAAAAATGGATGCGTTACACACTAATACACTCCCTGGTAACACAAAGGAAATTAATATTAGATAGATGAGAGGGAGTGGATGGAAAAAGAGGAATCGGAAGGCTTGCACTCGTTGGCAGATCTAATTGATTGTGACTACGCTCCCGGTTTTCTGACATGTAAATGGATCGAGCCGTCCCCTCCTTAACTACTGCCTCTAATGTTTCTTTAATGTAATGGAGTTTGATCAGGGGTGTCCTATGTCCAATATTTTGCTGTTACGTTGCGCTGCTAGAGGTCTCTGGGGCCTATTGGATTCACGCACACTTGTGTACACACCAGAACGCTGCAGGAACATCCTTGGAAACATCAGACCAAATGCTACTCGGAGCTTAGATTGCACATAATACACGGTGGAATGTGATGGATCTGACAAGCGGATAGGATACACGTGCACAGATCTCCAGGCCTTGGAATCAATGAGGTTTTCTCGGGCCATCTCTAATGCCTCTAACAGCATGGGAAAATCGCATTAAAATCAAGGAGACTAATGACACTAGGCAATGGGTATAAATATAGTTAAGGATGACAGACTGCCATGCGCCGCCTCAGGACACTAAACTCCGATCCAATGCTGTTTTTGTCTCCTGTTTAGGACAGTTTTGTTTTTTATTAGTTTTTGGAGGTTTGCTATAGCACACAAATATCACTTGTCTTTTAAGTGGTGGGACAAATTAGATGTACGCAAGAATAAGTGTCTAATGAAGTCGTTATTGGAACCTTGCATATTACATAAAAAGCATTATTCCAGATAAAATTAAAATAGCAGAACATTGTTGCAGAGTTGGGGGCGCGGTGGTGTAGTGGTCGCCTTGCACCTCCAGGGTCTGGGTTCGATTCCCGGCCAGACTCGATTCCCGTCTCTGTGTGCATGGAGTTTGCATGTTCTCCACGTGCTTGGTGGGTTTCCTCCGGGTACTCCGGTTTCCTCCCACAGTCCAAAGACCTGCAGATTAAGCTAATTTGCGTTCCCAAATTGACCATAGTGTGTGAATGTGTGTGTGTATGTGTGTGTGCTCTGCGATGGATTGGCACGCTGTCCAGGGTGTACCCTGCCTCGTGCCCTGAGTCTCCTGGGATAGGCTCCAGATTTTGTATCATGCAGTTCACATCCACAGGGTTTTTTTTTTTCTACCAAAGTGAACCAGGTGCTAATTCATGTCTGGTGCTAGTGCCGGTTCAAGGATAGCAAACATCGTAAGAAGCTCCTAAGAACTGACTTTGTTTTCCCATGGGCTCATCATTATGTCACTGCAATGTTAGCAGCAAAAAAATCCTAGAGGCAAAAAAATGCTTGACGCAAGCACAACAAGGGCAAACATCAATATCGCTTTGCGAGCAGTTCTCCTGGCTTTACCATTACTAGAAAGCATTGAACTACTCATTGCATATTAAGTCCATTTTCTAAAGATGCTGGCCATAAACTTTTAATAGGTTGTGATAATTCCGCCCTCAGCCCATGACTTAAGCAGTTCTTTGTTCTAGCCCAGCAAAGTGTTGGTGCAACTATGGAACAAGTTTTTCTTTGGCTGTCTGAAAACAAAGAATTGGTTCCAAATTGGGCTGCTTTGGTGGAAAAGTGGTAATAACCTCTAATCGGGGACATTCCAATTTAGTTCTGGCAAATGTGCAAGTTTTTAAAAGTGTCACATGGTGTTTGGCATGTCTAGATGTAAATGGACATGTTTCAAAGAAAGGTCTTGTCAAATCTGACTTATTATGTCAAAAATCACCTGCCCTTCACCTACTGTAGGTAAATTACCATGGAGCATCTTTGATAGTGTGATGTGTAAGTGTCCCGTTCTATTGGTAAGACTGGGTTAAAGCCAAATCAGAGTGTTGGTCTAGCTCTCTCTCATATATAGTACATAAATGGTGATCAGCAACATGCTAACAGTGCTTATTGAAAAGTTCTTCTCATTTAAAACATAGCAATGCAATGAAATAGAATACCAAGGCTACAATTGGAAAAAAAAGCCTTAATAAAGTAAAATAAAATTGGTTTTGGATTTCCTGTTCTGTTTTTGTTTGCCTGGAAAATAGGTCTAATTATTTTTTTACCAGGATCTGAAGCAGTCCGAAAGGAATTACAGGTTGAGACATAAGCACACACCCTGCGTGCAGGCGGGGAGGCAGGTCAAGCCTCCTAAAAAAACAAACTGCAATAGATGTAAGTCTTCAGTGGCCCGGACAAGCGCCGCAGGCGTAGACAAACACACGGAGGCTGATGAAGTGAAAGATATAGAGTGTTTTCTTTATTAAGGAAGGAATGGAAGCAGTAAAAAGAAGGAGAGCAAGTGGGAAAAAAAAGGAACGGAGGGAGGGAGCAAAAGGTACTTCGTCTGTGGAAGCTGGGCCTCCTTTAATACACTCACACACCTCATGGCTCTCCTTCTCTCCTCCCTTATTGTGGTGAGTGATTTGGAGTGATTAAGCCATTTAGAGAGAGAGAGAGAGAGAGAGAGAGAGAGAGAGAGAGAGAGAGAGAGATGCTATTTATCAAGTGCAATGTTCATGGAGAAAGAGTTAAAACAGGCACACAGTTCCCCTACAGGTGAAATCACTGAATCTGTTGAAATCTGGATTAAGGGGGGAACAGGATGCATATTCAGGCTGAAGCTTAAAGCACCATTCAAGCATAAAAGTGGTGTTCAGTAGGTCATTTGTCATGTTAGAGAGAAATAAAGAATAAGGAATTGCAGCTCTCTGCATTAATATTTTGGCAGACTATATGATTTTTGGTTTACTCCATCAATGTACAGTATTGTAACACCAAGGATTAATTTGCATGCCATGAAAAAAAGAAATTGAAGTAGGATAAATAGGAAAAGAAATTCAGCCATTATTTTTTTTAGATTGTGACATTATGGTCTAGTTTTATAAAAAAAAATTCCGAGTGGATAAATAATGAGCTAGTCCAAGTGCAAGTAAAAGCTCCATTGTGTTGCCCTTCCCCGTGGTTCGGTTGCTTAGAAACTGAATAAGATAAAAAGTGGCAGCTATCATAATGAAATAATGTGCAGTCACCTAGATATGTGCATTAATTAAATAAAGGAAATAGACAAGTTTAAAATGATTGTAAAATTATAAAGAGCACTGGAGGCTCAGTGGTCAGTTTTTTGCCTTCCAGGTGCAAGGCCCGGGTTCGATTCCCACCAAAACCCCATGGTCTCAAGTCTGGATTAAATAGGAGTGTTGGGTCAGGAACGGCATCTGGAGTAAAACCTGTGCCAAATTTTTGTGCGGATCGGTTTGGGAGCGGTCGAAAGACAAACAACAACAACAACAACAACAACAAAGTGATCGTTAGATTATAAAAAGCACATTGTGTTTCTGTCAAACAGTTAGCAAGAGTTGCTGTGTTCTCTCCTCTCATCATTCATAAATCTTCTCCTTCCTCTCCTTTAATTTTCTCAATATGTTTAACTCTGAAGTGACTACATGTACTAACGGGTTTTGAACTTGAACATGAAATTCAGCAGCTCACGTTGTAGTTAAAGCGGAGATGCTCATTATGTTCAAACATACACATCACACTTATATTTCGATAAGGACTCATTTTCATTTTCTTTCGAAAAAAGTGTTTGTTTTTCTGGCATTTATGAATGAAAGCTGTTTGATTCACAGCTTCTTTCTTTCTTACGCTTAAAAAAAAAAGTTCTCACTGCCAGTGTTTAAAAGTTGTAGCTCTTATAAATATTATGCTCAATATTTACTACTGAAGTGTGAGAAGAATTAATAATAGAATGGTGTTTAAATCACAGACAGCAAGACGACATGGAACAGACTGCACATCTGGCTACAGAATAGAATGATGTTTTAAATTCAATAGACTCTCTCTGTCTCTCTGCTTTCTCCTCTCTCAGGCATCACCAACATACACATTTTTTGTGAATAAGGATGGTATATCTTGGTTTTGTCTGTGCATATGTAAGGTCATGTCCTTCACTTTGCTACACACACACACACACACACACACACACACACACACACACACACACACACACACACACACACACACACACACACACACACACACACGGTCCTATGCAGTTCTCTTTTCCTTCCGCGGACTTCTTTTGTAAAAAAAAAAAAAAAAAAACACAATTGTACTCCTTTAGGGAATTAAACCAAGGCAGGGAGCACCGCATGCGCTGTGTTGTGTGAGATTGACAGATCATGTCCATCAGTGTGTCTGGCATATTTCTTTAGCGTGCACTGCAATATGACTAACAAAGCAGTTCTATCCATTAATTATGCTAGAAGCAAAATTTCGTGGCATCCTGAGCTGGAACGGACCCTGGCTGATGTTTTCCAGGAGGAAAGCTAAGTCTGAATGTCTCCAGGCTCCGAGCTCTGGCTAGCTGAAGCAGAAGAAAGAAGGGAGTCCATGAACCACCACCATCACCACCACCATCACCATCCCCCCAGGAGTTAGACAAGGCAACCAAACACTAGCCAGACCACCACGAAACCGGGCCGCAGTGCAGTAAACTGTTTGATTATTGTGCCTCCGCTTCTTGCCAGGCCTATATTTAACAGCTCCCATAAGGGGCGAGCCAGGACTGAATTTGGGAACTGCCTGCCCTCCAAGTGCCCCAGGAAACAGGAAGAGGCATTTGACCCCAGTTTGAGCTACTGGCATTTTTTGTTCAATGTGAACTGTGAGTAATACAAGATAGTGACAAATATGACCACTGATTATTCTACGAGTCAAATTGTTCTCATGAAGAATTGTCCGTCACTCCTGGTCTTCACATCATCTATTCACTTTTGTCCCTTAAAAGTATTGTTTGCTGTTTTGGTGTCAGCCTTAATCTTAAATCAGAGCGTCTTCATCTGTATCTGATACTGAGATCGATAGCCCCATCACTGAAATGGACTTTAAATAATGGCTGATTTAGTAAATGGAACAGCGCAGCATCTGGTTCTATCGCTGACGAACGGGTTCAGCAAAAAAAAAAAAAAAAAAAGAGAGAAATAAAAACATCCATTAATTCACAGAATCCTGACACGGACTGAATATTCCCTTCATGTGCAAATGCAATAAATCATATTATTACTAATTTCCAGTTACGGTTAATACCATTAAAAAATCCCTAATAAATTTCTTTATACCGGATTATTTACAGAATTATTTATTTATAAATAATACACTGTCATGCATAGTATTATTCAGTTAAGCCTTCACAGTTAGTTTTCTTAGAATCTAATAGTATTTTGCTCTTTTCATTATTTGAAACAAGTACTGTACATTCCTTTTGTACATTCTATACTATACCTGAATTTGTCTTTCAAGCATTCGTAGAATGCTGATCTATTATTAATAAGTTTCAAAATCTCATGATTACTGCTGCTTCAGAAAGCTCTTGGTTTCAGAGAGCAAGTATATATACACTGTAAATATATATGAGATCCTGAGGATAGAAGACCACGTGTTTCTATAAGGCACCATATTACCTGTAGTACAAATGTTGTTATACAGTATACTGTATGTTTATCATGTCCGCATTTTTATTTTGTACAAAATTTCACTATTTCCAAACACAACTTAAAAAATTTTATATTACAGAAAAACATTTGCATGCACGTAAAGACAACATCATATTATATGACAGACCACGTTTTCAGATGGAAAGAATAATAATGTAAATAGTAATCTGTGCTCTTGGGTTTTGCATGAAAATAGAACGCATGTTACCAGAAGAACTCAGTTTCTCCAGCATGCTCAGTAAAACCTAACATCTGTTTTTTACAATATACAATAAACCTGCACAAATCTATGCCTAACACTACTCAAAAGCATATTTTCTCATTGCATTTTTTTCACAGTACTGTAAGTAAAACAGCTGCTAAGTTTTACTGAGCATGCTGGAAAATATGCCAGAGTACTTCTGATAACTGACACACTTGCTATTTTCAATTCTTATGTTTTCATCTAAAAACTGTGATCACATAATATCTTCAAAGGCATGTTTTACACTGTTTGAAAATAGTGAATGTTTTGGGGAATAATAATACAGACATGATAGGCATACTGTATATACTGTATATAACAAAATATTTACTAAAGACAATGTGGTGACTAAGACTTTTGCATTGTGCAGATGAATTCTCGTGTTGTCCTGAACCTGTGTTTGTAAAATGGAACAACTAATGAAGTTTTGACAAAAATTATGAAATAAATAAAAAGCTTTCAGACTTTCCTATGGCTACAGTAAGTATACAGTATTTCATAATATTAAATTAGTTGGCAAATCCAATTGATTTCACCAATCTGAACTCTCCAACTGACTGTCCTCACTGTTATTTGTAAGTGATCAAGTCAGATTTGATTCTGTTCAGACTGGCAGCACAAATCTGAAAACTTATTGACCTATCTGCATTGGTTGCTGTGTTAAGGACACCGGAGGCGTGAGGACACTGTGGCATGTGTATTGTATGACATCAAATGCTGGCAACTTCCAAAAACACACAGATAATACAGTAAGATAGTTAAGAATGAAGATACCACATCTCCATTCTTCAGATTACGTCGCAGTCTAGTCATAGCGCACAACAACTCCAGACAATATCAGTGCTCATTTTTCAATCATGCATTATGTCCATACTGAGTCATCCTGTGAACTTAAACGTCCTTGTCGCGTTGCAAGTGACGTAACAGACAGTCTGAAATCCATTTTGAGTGGGTAGAGCATCCGGACTTAAACATATCTTTAGGAATACTGTTTGAATCTGATTTCAAGCCACCTCTTGATGTGGTTCAAATGCGATTTACAAAAATCTGATTCAATGTGTTTTTATTTACTGTTCAGACTACATGAAAGCAATCTGATTCCGATCTAGATATGCCAGAAATTGGATTTAGGCTAGCGGTTTGAACAAGGCACTGCAGCAGATATGGTCTTAAATGTAGGTTGTACAATCGCCTCAGGCAAAAATCTTTCACTCGTTCTTTTGTACCTGTTTGACATGTTGTTCCTTATTAAATTGTGATCATTGTTACCATTTAGATAAGCTTCACTGTTGAAAAATAACATTTAAATTTAATCCAATTGCTTGTTTTTGTTATAGGAACACTTCAGAGAAGAGTTTGGAGAAGGTTGGCGTCTTAAGAGGGAACAAGACAAAATCACAACTTCAGAATGGACTACAACCTTTTTTATAAGTCAGAAAATAACTTCTAGCACACTGTAGCATAAAATTAATACTATACTATAAATCAATTAGGAACTATATGTCCAGATATGCTTGTAAACTTTTCCTTTGTTCTTAGATTACTAATTATTATCAAGCTTTAATTTGTATTGTGATATTCTCAACAATCTATTCCTCTAACATATTTAACCATAAATGACTAAGATTAGATAGCTAACTGGTCTAGATATTGGTTTAAATTTCTTTATATACTGTATATATATATATATAAGTATTCATTTACACTGGCCATTTCATCAGGTTCCTTCTTGCTAGTACTAGCTGGACACCCTTTTGCCTTCACAACTTCCTTAATTCTTCATATCATAGATTCAACAAGGTGCTGGAAACAGTCAATTGCACATCCATGATGCGAATCTCCTGTTCTACCACGTCCCAAAGCTGCTTTATTTGCTTGAGATCGGGTGACAGTTGAGGCCATTTGAGTAAAGTCAGAGGTGGAAAGTAATGAATTACATTTACTCACATTACTGTAATTGAGTAGATTTTTTTGTGTACTTCTATTTTTTAAAGTAGGTTTTAAAATCTGTAATTTTACTTTTAACCACTGCACTGATTGATTGATGGAGAACAAACGCGCTAAATTCAGAACGATGGAGACGGACAAAACAGATGTCAGTGATGCAGACTCAGCTGAAGTGAAATGCCAACAAATTCTTATGAAGCAAACCCCTGGTCATATTTAAGCAACCACTTTGATCTCAAGCACAACAAAGGGAACAGATTTATTATGCGAGGGTGTTCCATCCCCCATCCCCCATCCCACCCCAACTTTTACTCTGAGTAAATTTTTAATGAGCTACTTTTTACTTTTACTTGAGTAGATTTTTATAAGGGTAACTTTACTTGTATTTCAGTAGTAAAATGGTGTAGGCCTTTTCCTGGCACACTTTGGGCCACTTAGCACCAGTTGAGCATTGTTTACCCCTCACACTATTAAACTACCACCACCACCAGCCTGAACTGTTGACACAAGGCAAGAGGGATCCATGTTTTTATGCTTATGCCAAATTCTGATCCTAGCATCCCAATGTCGCATGATTATTCAGTCCAAACAACATTGTTTCCGAACTTCTGTTGTCCAATTTTGGTGAGTCCATGCAAATTGTAGACTCAGTTTCCTGTTTTTCTACTTGAACCTTTAAAGTTCAACTTCTTGTATGTTCAGAGATGATCATCTGCATACATTGGTTGTAAGATATTATTTGTGTGACTGTCAACTCGAACTAGCCTGTCGATTCTTCTCTGACCTCTGGTCACAACAATGTATTTTCACCAGGAGAACAGCCCTCGCCGGATATTTTCTCTCATTTTTTTTTTTTTTTTACACAATTCTCTCTAAACCTTAGAGATGGTTGTGCTTAAAAATCAGCAGTTTCGGAAATACCAAGTCCAGCCCATCAACTTTTTATTTATTTATTGATCGTGTATAATAATCTCTCTAGCAATGTTTTTACTGCACTACACACAGGTAGTGAAGCCTATTCATAACTCAGCACTACCTGTACAAATACTGCAGACATAAGACAGGCCCAAAAGACATTAACATTGTTAGCATTCACAACGATAACACAAGGTGCCATTAACGTTCCTCCACATATAAATGATGTTGTTACTGTAAGACATGTGGTGCAGTGGCTAACACTAGCACACATTTATCTTATGCGAGAGTATTAGCATGTGCCTCCCACACTGATACTGTATCTGCAGACTCGCTCGGCTTTTGTTTGATCTGCTGAGCCACAATCTCATTCATCCTGTGTGTATTTGTGTGCGCATGTGTGTGTGCAAGAATGTCTGTGCTGAGTGGTAATAATATGAAAAAAAGATCAGTGTTTGTTTCTTTTCTAGCAATCTCTGGTTAGCATGTATGGAAGGTAAACAGCTAACCTGACACCATCTCTGAGAGAATTCTGAGTAATATTCATTCACTGTTAATTCTTTTTAGCAGCTAACACTTACTTTGAAACACAACACTTACTTTGAAATGCTTTTGTAAAAGTCAATTTTATAGGATTTTATCCGCTTCCGTGTTATTGCTAGCAAGTGGGCTAAGCTGAGCTAACATGAGTTTTTCAGTTTTTTTTAATTGTTAAAGATTTATAAAGTAATATTTTTTTTTGAAAAGGCCATAGACAGTAACTAGCTAACTGACACTAATCTGACATATTTTATTAGAGCTTTGTAAAGTAATATTTATAGATTTTTTTTGCTTTGTGATACTGCTAATGCTAGCTACATGGCTGGAATGAAGATTATTTATATAAATAAAAGAAAGGTTTTGTCTGTGCATTGGTCAGAACCTTTTCAGTGATATCTTTACATTTCATACATTGGAAGAACTGAAACCAGTCTCAGGAAAAAAATATCTGTCTGTGTATCTGTATGTCTGTCCAGCCAAATTTTGTCACAACATCACACAAAACTGGCTGGACAGAATTTAATGAATAGAGTCCTCCAATATTTGCCTGAAATTAAATTTGCACCATAAATGAAATCAAAATGTTGAATAGAAGTGATGTTATGTGCCTCATCATAAACCACACATTTTGACAGCGTACTGCGTAACCGCCAAACCGTGGGAACGTCTTAAGTCGACCGCTGGACAGAATTGAATGGAACCTTTGCAGTACTTACTGTAGATATCTGACTAAAGTTTAACCTGCACCATACAGTAAGTAAAATCAAAATGTTAGTAAAAGCAATGTTATGAACAGGTATCTGCTGGATTTAATAATCTAACTTAAAATAGGTGATTAATAAACTATTTGTCCAATGTAAACAAACACCTGCACAATTAGATATTAATTGGAAATGCTAAACTGAATAATTTTACTGGGATTAGTTCATATTTTCACAGCTGAAATAACAGCGCTGAAGTGAATTTCATTTTAATCTAATAATTTTAAGAAAGGCGGCACGGTGGTGTAGTGGTTAGCACTGTCGCCTTGCACCTCCAGGGTCTGGGTTCGATTCCCCGGCCAGGCTTGATTCCCGTCTCTGTGTGCATGGAGTTTGCATGTTCTCCCCGTGCTTGGTGGGTTTCCTCCGGGTACTCCGGTTTCCTCCCACAGTCCAAAGATATGCAGGTTAGGCTAATTGGCGTTCCTAAATTGCCCGTAGTGTGTGATTGGGTGTGTGAGTGTGTGTGTGTGTGTGTGCCCTGCGATGGATTGGCAGCCTGTCCAGGGTGTACCCCGCCTAGTGCCCGAAGTCTCCTGGGATAGGCTCCAGGTCCCCCGCGACCCTGAACACAGGATTAAGCGGTATAGAAGATGAATGAATGAATTTTAAGAAAAAATGTCATCTTTATCCTTTATCTACTTTTTTGATTTCTCATCTGTGATTTGCTTTCTGATTATCGAACAGGGAGTGTACTTGGCTGGCGATGAAAGAAGTATTACTTAATGTAAACAAGGCGTAAAAACGTAAACTTTTCTATGTCCTCTCTTTCCCATTGATTATAATAAGATGAAATGACAGTAGATTCAAAATCTTGACTAAGTAAACTTTTTTTTTTTACAATTTTCCTCAAATCAATACCATATAATGTTGTTACACCAAACAAAATTTTGTGAAATTAAGGGGGTCATCTTTGTTGCAGACAGACATGTATTCCCAATACATCCCCGATTACATTAAAGCTGATCATCTTATTTTAAGCTTTTACCTTTTTAACTATTTCTAATTTTCCAATCAACAACGAGAACTTACACTAGTATATTAGTATATACATAATATTCAGAGCTAATCTGACAAGTTTGCGGGAATTTTCCTGCATTTAAAAAAAAATCATTACAACAAATACTCGATAGCTTCCCAAGTATGCTAACCTGTCACAATTGTATTAAAATGTATTAAAAATATGATTCATATATTTTTTTCAAAAATATTACAGTTTTGTACTATCCCATTATAGCCTCCTCTAAAAGTCTTGATCTTGGGTATAATGGCATACCAGAGACTTCATCCGGGTTCTAGGAATGTAAATCATTGAGCCTTATGAGGAACCACAGGCCCATTAGCACTTGAACTGGTGTCTGCATATGTGTGCATGTGTTGTATATGATAGTTGGCTCATCTGTCTTCTTTAATGCTCAGTGTCAAAGCTAGGAACCATTATCTCCTCAGCTTTGTGTAAACACATGAGGCCACACAGCTGTGCGTGCATACACCCCCCCCCCCCACCACACACACACCATCTACATTAATATGGGCTCATGTACACACTTGCATGTTCACATTGGTAATCATAGGCCTACCACACAACATCCACTCAAGAACGTTTTTCAGACAAGCTCATTTATGAGCAACGAATCCACGTATATAAATAGGCAGCTTATTAATGCCAAGAAAAACATGCAGTTGTGATGCTGACTTGATTTTTCTCACGAGCGTATATTTATGAAAGCACGGCCCCCCCATACACACATACACACTACAGTTGCACGCAAACTCCTTTGCTATTTCTGGGAGATGTGAAGCACTGTGTTTGTCCATCTATGTGCATATATGTACAGTATATGTTCACAAAGTGGAAGTCCTAAACAAGCATCGCCAAACATGGCTGATAGCATTATTTGTATTGAAAACCCAGTTCAGATTAGTCAAACTCTGATGTAAGGCTACTGTATACATGTTAGTCGTGGTGGGAAGCAAGCAAAGCCCTCTGACCTTTCACGACCCATCACACCCCCTCTGGGAAGTCCAGACTTCAGACTGGCAGCACGTCTACATTCCCAGGACCACTACTTTCCCTACAAATTCTCCCCTCTATCAGGGCCTGGGAGAACCATCGTGAAGTTTGAGGTCCATGGTTCTGCTGGGGTCATGTCTTATTTTGATGTGTTGTAACCTGCTATGGTGAGGGAATGTTCTTCCATGTTATGTGTGCTATTTGTCTCTCTATTAAGAGTTCTGTTAGACATATAAGATTGTAACATGAATAACATTTGATGTAGTCTCACAATCCTGGACGGTCTTACTCATAGTTCCCTACAGTAGGTGGACATTATCTGTCAGTGGTGGCGGAACTGAAACAAACAAACAAACAAACAAACAAACAAAAAGAACCTCTCACTCGCTATTATCGCAATCAAAACTTTCAAATTCAATGATTTATGATTTTGTGATTTACTTTCAATACTAAAATAATACTGGGGACTTTTGTGTCAACTATGAAAGAACACATATGGAATTATGCAATTAAGTAACAACAACAACAATAAAAGTCAGTTTTTAATTTAAGTCATGAAGGTCAGCTGTTAAAGATCAGTAATGTGTCAAGTGCATTTGCAAAACCAATCAAGCACCATGATAAAATTAGCTCTCATTAAGACCATCCCAGGAAAGCGAGACCTAAACCTAATGTACCTCTACATTTAGGCATTTGGTAGACGCTCTTATCCAGAGTTACTTACATTTTTATCTCATTACACATCTGAGCAGTTAAGGGATGTTAAGGCCTTGCTCAAGGGTCCAACAGTGGCAACTTGGTGGTTGTGGGGTTTGAACCTGGGATTTTCCGAACCATAGTCCAACGCTTTAACCACTGAGCTACCCCTACTGCAGAGGAGAAGTTCATTTAGAATAATCGTTGTTGGTCTTTTGGCTGCTTCAGTCGAGGGGTCGCCACAGCGGACACATCTGCAAACGACTTTGGCACAGGTTTTACTATGAATGCCCATCTTGATTATATCCGGGCTTGAGATTGGCACTGCATCCAGTGGCAGGAGTTTGGTCATTGGGTTGGAATTAAACCCAGGCCTTCTACATGCCAATCAAGAAACCTACCACTGAGCCACCAAGGCTCCAAGGCCATTTAGAGTCACCAGCCTCAGAAATCACCAAGTAACAAACAGCACCTCAAATTAGAGCCATTATGAAAGCTTTACAGAGCATAAGTAGCAGATATACATCTCAATATCAACTGTTGAAAGAAGATTGTTAGATATTTTGGACACTTTTAGCATTGTTTTAAATCAATGTAGATAGAAACAAAAGACCACAGAATGAGAAGGTACTGTATGTCCAAACGTTTTACTGTTAGTGTATGTTTATGCTCCATGGTGGTGTAACCTCAATGATGTAACTACAGGGTGGGTGCAGTAGTCATGAGAATTTGAAATAGAAACATCAGAAAAGGAGAGATGTGGTTGTTGGAAAAATTATTTTAAATAATTGAAGTTGAATTTAACTTGATTTGTAAATTATTTATGTCAATTTCAAGTTGTTGATTTTTTTTGTTGTTGAAGGCATAACGCATTTATATTAAACTAAACTACCCATCCAGTACCTACGTACTACTTTTTTACCCAGTCGATTATGTTTACATTCAACCACAACATGGACACGCACTATAGCTTTTTACTTGCTCATTGGATTTGCCAATACATTTATTATTTAAAAAAATTTTTTTTACCCCTGAAGCTGAAAGAATGTATGAACATACAAAGGTAGGCAACAAGGACACCCCATTTGAACACGCGTCACATCTCGCTTCTCTATGTTTAGTAGAAAACCTTTCCTCAATGGAGCTGAAACACACAGTTCCCACGCTTCACATATTTATCCAAAGCTATTTTAAAATCGGTACAAAGCTGTGTGAAAATCTCTCTTTCTGTCTTCCTGTGCTTTGCCTGAGATTTCAACTGTAGTCTGAACGTTGGGAAAATAAATATGAGAGAACAAACTCTGAAGCCGGGAAGAAAGACACTGTTCCAAAAACATGTCATCAAAAATCCGAGGTAATGATGTTCCCTCCGGCGGGAAGCACCAATGGAAATGTTTCAGGGGAAAAACAAAGAATACAAAGTAAAGCTTAGTGGACATAACGGGCTATTAATACCATTCATAATAGACTAATAAAATAATTCATAAATAATAAATTAATATATCAAATGTAATATATTATTTAATTATTTAATATATTATTACATCTGTTAATTTAACCAATTTAATTTTATATATAATGATTTCAATATAAATAAAAATTTCAAATACAAAATCAAATTTATTTGTCACATACACAGTCATACTGTACACAGTACGATATGAAGTGAAATGCTTGTACGACCGCCAGTGACCTTAAAACGAAAATAAAAGCTTATACGTAAGGAATAAATAGTAATAAAAAGAAATACGAAAAAAAAAATCTAACAAGTAAAATAAACTGTACAAATAAGGGCATAATAAAAATATTACAAAATATATAAATATAGGAGAATAAAAAAAGTATATATAAAATTTGAAATTGACAATGGTTGTGCAAATATGCATGAAAAGTGACTTATGAAAGTGTCATGTGCAATGGTCCAGATATATAAATATAAATTAAACATTTTCCTTATTATTATAGGACCAGCTCACCTCCTACTCCAGACAAAAAAAACAAAAAAATAAAGAAGAAAAAAACAGAGGAAGAAGAAAGAAAGAAAGAAAGAAAAAAAAAGAACGCCATGGATCTGTAAAGCACGTCCTCCCTCATGCCAGCCAGTCATGACAAAGTGCTTTGAACTGATTAAACGAGATTAAACAGTGTCATTTATTTGCTTTCTGAAATGCCACATCAAGGGCGCCTTAAGGTCGAACGCCTTGTTACTCAATTTAGTCAAAGTGAAGGAGCAGCGTGAATCTGAGATCAGACCGCGGAGGGACAAGGGTCACGGCCAGTTCAGCGCAGCTGTCTCCAGAGAAAGGTCTTCCTTCATTTTTAGGGCCTAACTTACACAAGATCAAACAAACGCTGCCTTTCTCTGCACCATGGGGCTGAGCGAGAAAGAGAGAGAGACAGACCAAGCGGGCGCCTGTAACTGGAGCCAGGTCCAAGCAATTATCTCTGATAATTAGATCGCAAACCCAAAACGCGTACGCACACACACGCACACACGAGCACAAGCACACACACACACACTAGCAGGCTCTTGGCCTGCCCCAGCATGGCAGCTCAAGGACCTCTAATTCAGTCTAGCAGGGGACATTCAAACATCGGTCCCAATTAGGAGGCCAAGGAGGGCACGCAAACAGCTGGCCTTGGGTTCCGGAATGCACCCACTTCAGTTCATCTAATACCTCCATAATAGAGCTGACCTCAACCGTGCGTGTGTGTGCGTGTGTGTTTGTTTTTCGGAGAGAGCCACTTGTGTTTCCTGGTCCAACTAAAATGGAGGAAGCTGCAATAGCCAGAGACTATACCTGCAATTAATTCCCGCGACCAAATAATAAAAGACTCAAACATGTCTATCATTCTGTTCTGAGAACAAATAAAGAGACATGAGAGAAAAGGACGAAGGTTGAGTACGCCATTCATCCGACAGACTGAAACAAAAAATTGGAAAAACATGCACGGAAGCGTTCAATACAGCATGTCTACATGTTTTGCTTTGCTTCAATACTGGGGCCTTTTTTTGCCCCCCCCCCCCCCCTTGTTTTTAGACTGGCAGGGACGTGTATAAAAAAAAGAGGAAAGGACAGATAGATGAGCAGCTGTAGGTTTGTGTCATTCATTGGTCATTAATGTCCTCTTAGAGCTATCTCTCTTCATTTTCTTTCTTTCCTTCTGCACTCACCGCCGTCTATGTATCCATCATTCTTGCCCCTATCTCTCTCTCTCTCTCTCTCTGTCTCTCTCTCTTTCAGACTGGAAATGCATTAGCCTGGCCTGAGTCTTGTTGCTCCCCATCTGCTTTCATGCTCACTTACTCTGAGCAAAGGAATCGCGACAGAACAAACAGCACGAAATCACAGCGGAGGAAAACGTACAACTGTCATTATACTGTACGTATAGCATCCTGTCATTACGCCATAAGAAAGAGTGGCGCGGGGTAGCAATAAAAAAAAATGTGCCAGTAGGCGTCTGGGTGTTTGTGCGCACATATAAACATGCACAAACACACAAACACACGCTGAAATAAACAGCTCAGCAGGAGGTCACAATCCGCCGATGTGGGCAATCCCAGCTTTTCCTGGCCAGGCTACAGAAGACTGGACACGCCGCAGCTTTATGAGGCCGCACACAAACACAAACACACACTCAAGGCATGGACAGATGTGTGTCGCCAGCTGTTGAGATATGAATAGTGTGGTAGGCTGTTTTTTTTTTCTTCTTCTTTTCTCAGTTTCAGAGAGGCAATTTGTTGTAACACTGTTTATCTAGAAACTACTGACTACTTTTGAAACTAAAAAAAGTTTTTTTTTTTTTCTTAATGACTATTCATCATACTGTGACTCTTTGTCTGTAGAACAGCCACAATAGGTGTCAGGGTGAAGACTCTGGGTCGACTGAAGAGCATGATCTACAGTATTGTGCCATTGGGTCTGAAGGTGATGTGGGGAATGAATCAACGTATTTTGAACAACTGGAGAGTGGTAAGAGTGATAGTGACAGTACCAGTCAAAAGTTTGGACACACCTTCTGATTCAGTGTTGTTTAGTTTTGTGTATACTGGATTTTTCCAAAACTATGCATTAACACATTAGCTTAATAATAGGTACCAACAACAAGCAGCACTGTGACTTAAATGGTTTGCACTGTCGCCTTTACCCTCTGGGTCTCTTGGGATACTTTTCAGGCCCCTCATGAGTGAGTGACTAAATTGGACATCATGCATCACCAGTCACTGGTGGCTCAGTGGTAGGTCTTTCGCCTGCCATGTGGACGGCCCGGGTTCGATTCGGAAGGCAGTGCCCAAACCCCAGCCACTGGATGCAGTGCCGGTCCCAAACCCGGATAAAATGGGAGGGTTGCGTCAGGAAGGGCATCCAGCGTAAAACCTGTGCCAAGTTGTTGTGCGGACTGGATATCCCGCTGTGGCGACCCCTCGTCGAGAGCAGCCGAAAGACCAACATCAACAACATGAAGTTATACTATTGTTGCAAGATTTTAGTTTTGAAAATATTTGAATTTCCATTAAATTGGTTTATTTATGCTACTGTTATGTACATTTTATTTTTATTCTGTGCAGACTAGTTGTATTGTGAAAGAAACTCCTAGTTGAAACTTTAATCTTGCAGGGTGTTTTCAGTGGCTTTTACCAGTCGGAGATTTCCAAGTTGCTCAGCCTCTGAAAAGTTGGAGCAGATGAGCTATTCTGATCACGTCCACTTGCTACAGAGAGTAGGATGATCCCAAAGCTCTTCAGCTGTTCTTCATGTTTGTTTAACATGCATATACGAGTATACCTGAGCCGGCACAGTGGGTGATGGACTAGAATGTCATTCTAAAGTTCTAATGAGCGAAGTGCTGCTGCTCAACATGGAACAAGATAAATACTTAATTGATGTGTTTATTTAATATATAATATATATAAATTAAACAAGAGCACCCTGAAACACACACACACACACACACACACACACACACACACACACACACACACACACACACACACACACACACACTTCACCACCCTCCCGACTGTTTTGACCCTTTTACTTTTCACCTCCACTTGAACTCCTGCTGTTGGTGGTGGTGTGTGTAAGCATGATTGTGCTCACGTGTGCGAGTGCCAGTGGTTAACATCATCAGCATATACACTGCTGGTGTGTTTTGCTGCATGAAACCTGGGCTCTATCCAGTGACTGGGAAAAAAAACCATGCACAAGCACACACACTAAGATAGAGAGAGAGAGAGAGAGAGAGAGAACTGTCAGTGGAAAACTCCTCTGAGGAGCCCCATAGAGAAGGCTGGAGGTCTGATCAAAGCATGGCTTCAGTCGTTGGGCCGACCCTGCCCCTCCTTCCTTTTCTGCTCCTCATATGCAGACAGGCATGATAACATCACCCTGTGGGCCAGCCTGGAGGTTCATACACACACACACACACACACACACACACACATAGAGAGACCAGTATAAAAAGCTCACAGCTTAAACCCAGATAATCATGCCTCCTCTAATAAATCAGCATTGGACTAAGAAGTAATCCTCATTATCTGAAGTGTATGGTGGTACACCAGGGAGACCCGGACAGTAGTAAAGTAGTAACGTGCCCTGGAGCCCACTTGGCACTGGACAACATAGGCGTATTCGAATTGAGTCAAAAGCCATTAGTTCACATTCACCATGGCACGAGATAGATAAAGAGGTGGAGGATCTGAAAGTGTGAATAGTTGAAATACTTTGTGTCAAACAGGTCAAAATAATCCCTGGCACTTAATGGGGTAAAATAACCAGAAGGGCGAAAGGGAATCTATGGAATCTTTAGTTTTTTAATTTTTTTTAGATTTGCTTGGCCACACCAGGAACATGTTTCCTCAGTGAAAGGATGTTGACTATTAATGTTTTGACAAAGAAATGACAATTCATCGGAATTCAATTACAAAATTCACCAGAATTCAATTACAAATTCAATGAAAATCAAATACCATTTCAACAGAATTCAAATACAAATTTTACGAGAATTCAATTTCAAATTCACTCACTCACTGGCTCATCATCTGTACTGCTTTATCCTATATTCAGGGTTGCGGAGGGGCATGAAGCCTATCACAGGTAACCATGCCACGTAATGGGGCACACCCTAGTCTAACCTTAGTCTAGTTTGCATGTCTTCGGACTGTGGGAGGAAACCGGAGAATCCAGAGGGAACCCACCAAGCACGGGGAGAACATGCAACCATAAACACCGAAGGTAGGAATTGAACCTGACTGGAAATCGAACCCAGACCCTGGAGGTGCAGTTTTATTTGTTTTTCTACATATTTATCTCAACCATTGGTGAAAAAAAAAATCATGTTAGTCAGATGCACTGATGCTATCTTCTGTAAGTTGCCATGATGCAAAAATCAGAAAGTTGAAGGTTGGGATCCTCTGCTCTTAGAAGTGCGATTGGAAATTGCCTTAACTTTGAACGCGGTGACACAATGATGTTTGTGGTGTAAGATAATGCCACTGGATTGCATAAAAAAAACAAAAAAAAAAACACAGATCTAACATCTGGTCTTTAGAAGTTATTCAAAAGTGAAGCAGTTACAAACAAGATAATCTCAACCTTTTGAAGGCCATCTACAGGAAAATGTCTGCAATACTGACGGAGACCAGACCAAGCTAGAACAGTGGCCTGCAAAACTATGTAAGGAGTAACCGCATCAAACCTTCCACAGCGATGTGAAGCCGTATCAGGCGAGCAAGAAGCAAATCACCTAAATTATATCCAATAAAGCAAAACTAATAGAGTGATCATGGAACTGAAAATGACAAAACGTCCAGAGAAAAGTCAAATCCAAAACGACATTCTAATGAAAATCATAATCAGTTATATTATCGTGATCACTGCTCGGTTCATGGCAATGCTTGTTGTAATTCTACGCGTCAATAGCTTTTTCAAATAACCAAGAAACTTTTTCTCCATTCATTTTATTCAACTAATTAAGTGAAAGATACTAAAGAGGATAATGCACCATGGAACAATTTCCTTCTGCTCTCTTTTCCAGAACATTTCCAAACCATGTGCTAACATTCTGATATCAACCGCATCGAATTATACCAAAATTCTAACATGAGGAATAAACACATTATATAAGTACAAAATATACTATAGTTTAGTTTGTGCGAGTTAAATAACTCTTTGTGAGGCATGATTGGCCAGCAGCCAAGAGAAGGTGATTGCATAAACTAAATCTGATTGCATGCTGGCTCGCGGATCTGCGCTGGCTAGCATGACCAGCTCCTGTCTCACCCTGCCTTGTGTTCTTCATCAAGTCAATCATGCACATCTGATTAGCGTCTGACTCTTACTGCATGGTGGGTCAGCTTACTCTACTGGTTTAACACCACTCTGAAGACTTCTAAACACAAGCCCTGCCGATTAACACAGGACTCCTGAGCACTGATTGGTGGCAAGGTGGGGTTATACGAGGTGAGTAATTATAATCAGTCTTATAGGGCAAATCAGTGAGGAAGCCTGGGTTATACCCTGCGGCATGGGAAATCAGACATACTCTAGTCGGACACCACAGCATCGTCTGCTCCGAGTTAGCACTTTGTTTTTTTATTGTTGTGTTTAGTGTGATAGTTACTGCACTGATTAATTGCCAATCATAAATCGAAGAGCAGGAAGCAAGCTCGCCGCTTGGAGAAAACCGGATACTCCAAACTCAACATTCCTTAATCAATGTCATCACGGCAGATACTAATAAGTTACGTGGAATCTGGGTTTATCTTTGCATGCCAGAGTATCAATAATTAAATTGGCATGGAGCTGCTACGTTATTTAATCAGAGCCTGCTAGGCTTCAGGAAGAATGATAAGCAAAAATCGAGCACTCCCTATTGGTTAAGGATATGATTTCCCAATACTGGGATATACATGGTAACCCTGTTACTCGAGTGTAGCTGGTTATATCTAGGGTTGTTCCGATTCCGATACTGGTATCGGCAATGTTACCGATACCATAAAAAAATCTGGCATCGGAATCGGAATTTTCCTAAACATAACCTATTTATGCCCGCTGGCTTTGCTAGTTTAGCTTACTTACAGAGTTTCACGGCGTGCGCCTGTGATGGGCGTGCGCCCAAATTGATATCGCACCTCGCTCACTCCGAAGCTCACTAGTTAGGCGGCCTCCCCCCCCTTTAGGTATGTGAAGGAGCAGGGCCGCAGAATCAGGCAACGGCCCATGAGCTATCGCTGCTAATGATGGATGTGTATCTGCACACACACACACACTGTACAGATACACATCCAGGTATCGGATCAGTACTCGGTATCGGCCGATACCCTGAGCCCAAGTATCGGAATCGGTATCGGGAGGGGAAAAATGGTATCGGAACATCTCTAGTTATATCCTTCGATCCCTACATCTAGGAAACTGTGTAGTCCAAATAAGACTCTTGGAGGCAAATGGTGACCATTTCTTATGACCGTGGAGGACCTCCGGTCAACATTTACATGCTCAATTTAGGAACCCCAGAAATCCACCAGGTATCAAATGGGTATCGCAGATGTTCTAAGTTAGCACAAATGCAACCAGTGCAGCAAATGCAGCCTTGTAAACTATTTGAAAAAACAGAGGAGACACATTGAATAATGGACTGGAGAAACTATCTAGCACTAGTTTGAACTTCTGACTTCTGGCCTTTTTGGTTGCTTTCTCTGGCCAATCAGTCCTGGTGGCCTTCCTGCATTTCACCGCTGCTTAAATTGGAGTTGATGGGTCCCATCCGGCATGTCTTCATTCAATGATAGCAGTGCTTTAAAACATTTAGCATGTGAACATTATGGTAGAGGAAGAGGAAGCCTAACGAGGTAGTTCAGAGGGTGTAATAGGTCTTCTTACGCATCATAACTCTGTTTGTGAGTTTTGAAACAGGATGTGAGGAAGCAAAGCCACTATGATACAGACCTTATCAATGTAATTATATCAGTACGTAGAAAAATCTGCTGCGATATAAATTTAGACATAGAATAGGAGCAGCTTTGGCAAGTTACTTAGGCAGCACTTTAATGAGAAGGCAGTCCCAAGGACATGTTGCAGCTACAGCAATTTCTGACAGCCTTCATGAACATTTATCAGTCTATAAGCTAGCACCAACTTCTTTAAAGTTTTATTATGACTCTGTCAGTTTTACAATTAACCACCCTAAGCATGATCTCACTCACTCACCATCTATATCACTTTATCTTGTATACAGGGATGTGGGGCATCTGGAGTCCATCCCAGGAGACGTAGACTTACACTCTGGATAAGGGGACAATCCATTGCAGGGCACACACACTCACAATCAGACTAATCTGCATGTCTTTGGACTGTGGGAAGAAACCCACCAAGCCCGGGGAGAACATGCAAACTCCATACACACAGAGGTGGGAATCGAACCTGGCCCGGGAATTGAACTCAGACTCTGGAGGTGCAACAGTGCTAACCACTAAGCTACCATCACCAACAAAGCATCACTTGTATTATCTTGTAGACTTATTATTTTTCTCCTTCCATACAAACATTGACACCTAACTAGTCCCGTACCATTTGTCGTAAACCAATGAAAGAGGTGTCAAATCGTGCGGCTGCAGAGGGCAATTTACCAGCTAAAAAATCCTATAGACTTAGCATTGAGACCAACTTTGACAGAAAGAATCTGTCAAAGTTGAATGAATATTCATTCATTCATTCATTCATCTTCTATACCACTTTATCCTGTATTTAGGGTCGCGGGGACCTGGAGCCTATCCCAGGAGACTCTGGGCATGAGGCAGGGTACACCCTGGACAGCGTGCCAATCCATCGCAGAGCACACACACACACATTCACACACTATGATCAATTTGTGAACGCCAATTAGCCTAATCTGCATGTCTTTGGACTGTGGGAGGAAACCGGAGTACCCAGAGGAAACCCACCAAGCATGGGGAGAACATGCAAACTCCATGCACACAGAGACGGAAATCGAGCCTGGCCAGGAACCGAACCCGGACCCTGGAGGTGCAAGGCGACAGTGCTAACCACTTCACCACCGTGCCGATTGACAGATTCTAACGCAGAAAAAGAATTTTGTAGAAAAATAAACTTTATGATCATTTTACTCAGGGAACCAATCAGTTTCTCAGGATCACTGTGAAGCTGTCAAGCCCTACCAACCACTTTAGAGCACCTTAACAACTGATCCCATAGACCGTCTTTATAAAAGGTCCAGAGGCTCACAGAAAGCACCACTCACATTTTCTTCAGAAAACTTACCGGTCTAGTTACCAATATTATGTTTTGGTCTCGCTTTCCTGGGAAGGTCTTCATGAGAGACAGTTTCATCATGGTGCTTGATGGGTTTCGCTAATGCACTTAACAATACTGTTCTTGCAAGAACTGTTCCCGAACAGCTGATCCAAACGTTTGCCAGGTGAGACTTATGGACATTGACTACATTGGTGTCCGAGGTAGCCGGTAAGAAGTACTCTCAAGCATGATAAAACATGGTAGGATAAAGCTTTATAAACACTTATGCATGCATATTTCTCACAACAAGCTTATATACAGTAGCTTGCATGCAGCTTCATAAGAACCACCCTTAAGTAGTGCGTGCATAAAGTCTTTTTTAGCACGTTAATGTTGCGTTTGCCTGAGAACCACACTGCAATATCAAGTGCGACATAGATAAAAATCCATATTAACAGAGATTTAATTGTTCTTCTAAGCTGTCTACATGTTAAACTAAGATGCCGAACTAAAGGATAAGCAGGTGGCTTGTCACGTGTGTGTGCATGTAAGTGTCTAAGTGTGTGAATGTAAGTGGTGCATTAGTATCTAGAGTGTGAATGCTTGAACACACACACACATGCACACACACACACTTCAGAGATGATACATCATGGCAGATTACTTACACCCTGTGCACAGGAGTTCCAGAGAGACAGAGAAATGACTTCTCACCTCAGCTGTGTGTGTGTGTGCAGTCTACAGAACATGCAAAAGGCTTCTTTATATGTGTGCTGACATTTGGTTTGATATTAAAATGTAATGGCTCATGTCAGCGTTGCATAAAACACGTCTAAAAGAAAGTACCAATGGCAGCAAGTACTGTATACATGAGCATGTTTTACAGATTCTTTTCTAGCCTAGCCATGTCTGCTTTGTCTCTTTCAAGTAGTAGCTTGGGGGTGTCTGATCAATTCGCTGAAATTGCACTTGAATCCAAATCTGAGTCTGGCAACGTGTCTGGCAAAGTCACACTCCTGTTTTTTAATTAAAACTGCTTCATTTCCCAAAGTCTAAAACTTTACGGGAGAAAAGAAGTAACGTAATTCCGATGTACGAATTTATCCGACTTGAAGTGTCATGCCATCTAAATACCAGGAATAAAACTAGACAGGGTGCTTACGAGCATACCCACATACCCACAATCCTCTGCACTGAGTGAGTGAGAGAGCAAAAAAAAATAAATGTTGTCACGCTGATTACACATGTATGTGAGAAAAGCAGGACATGTCAGTTTCCATTAGCGGGATATGAATTTCGCACTCCGGTCTCGAAAAGTCGTGCCGAAAAACCCATTAATGTCCTGTTAAAACACTTCTGGTGTTGTCGACTGAGAGAGAGAGAGAGAGAGAGAGAGAGAGAGAGGAAATGAGAGAGCGAGAGTAAAAGAGAGCTTTTCTGCCAGCACTTTTACTGCAGCTCTCGCCAGCTGAGGTGTCGGATCAACACGCACTTAAATCGCACCATCAAACTTTAATGGAGGCATCAGAGGCCAGTGAGTTTGGCTCTGATGTTCCCATCAAATACTGTGTAGGGTGTAGGGTGTACGGTGCAGGATCCTATGCTTTGCATCGCCTTTATCTCCACTACTTGGTGAAGTTTGGTGTAATTCTTCATCCGATAATGTGTGCAAGAACACAGTGGCATAGAGGTTAGCACCGTCATCTCGGACCTCCATGCTCCAGGTTCGGTTCACACCTTGAGGACTGTGTGCATGGAGTTTGCAGGTTCTCCCTGTGCTTGGTGGGTTTCCTCCAATCCAAAAACATGCAGATTAGGCTAATTGAAGTTCCCGAATTGCCCATAGTGTGTGAATGCCCTGCAGTGGATTGGCACCCCACCCAGGGTGTACCCCAATCTAAGGTTTGCATGGTGACTAGTGTAACTTAAGCACAACATTGATACACAAACTTCGTGAGTGCAACTGTATGCCTCTTTACAACTGTCTAACACCACCACTTTGCGTTTGTGTGTGTGTGTGTGTTTTTCTCACATTCTCTCAGCTCCCCACTGGCTCACTGTGTCAGGCTTGGGTGCTGCTTCTGCCTGATTGGCTAATCTAGTATGACAAGGCATCTCTAGTGAGATGGCTGGGCAGACGGTGCACTGAAATATTTAACACAGCACTCGCCGGTCATGGATCAGCTGTGCTATAAAAAAGAGAGAGAGAGAGAGAGAGATGGACAGACAGACGGATATGCAAAAGAGCACAGAAAAGGAAAAAAACACACCTTTTGAAACTTTAGGGTCAAAAACAGGAGAACATTGGCAAACTACAGTAACACAGGCTAGTACGTATGTAAAGAATAAGACACAATGGGGAAGTGTGAAGCAAAGTTCGTGTACACGTGTAGAATCATCATCGGATTCTGTACTGGTAGAGTGATTAGACCTCATCTTTGTCCGACAAAGCCCACTTAAATTCCCCAGCTCAGAAATGATATCGTAAAACATAACTAATATTTAAATCGGCTCCAGAGCAAAGCGCTCGCTGTAAGGGAGAGAACCGAACGGGGAAAAAGATCCTCTTTAAGTGCTTTTCTGGCAGAGTTTTTAGTACTCCACTGTGCACTTAGATGTCAAATATTTGGAATAAGAGCCGCCATCGTTCTCACCCAGCTTTGCTGCTTACACTCCAGTGCTGTGTACGGACTCCTTTCGAGTCCCAGATCAGCTCGGAGCAAATAAACAGCTGTGGATTTTGGCCCGAGTGAGTGAAAAAGAGACTCAGTAAACAGACAGTGTTTCAAGCTGGATATCAGTTTCTCTTGGTAGATGCTAAAGATTCCAACTATAAGGACTCACACACTCACTCACCATCTATACCGATTTATCCTGTACACAAGGTAATGGGGGGTCCTATCCCAGGAGACTTAGGGCACAAGGTGGGGTACACCATTCAAACATGACAGGCAATTTGGGAACGTCAATTATTATCTGTAATACAGGAGTACCTGGAGGAAATAAACTAAACACGGGGAGAACATGCAAGCTCCACACAAATGAACCTGAGGCAGAAAACCCAGACCCTGGAGACGCAAGGTGATATGTCTTAACACTAAGCCACAGAGATGTGCATGAGCGAATGCCCCAAAATTTATTGAACTGAAGCAAAGAAGATGTCAGACTACTTTTAGGAAACAATTACTTGATCACAATTATCTATCTATCTATCTATCTATCTATCTATCTATCTATCTATCTATCTATCTATCTATCTATCTATCTATCGATCGATCGATCGTGGCTTGCAAAAGTATTCGGCCCCCATGAACCACATTTTGTCACATTACAGCAGTGGTTTTCAAACTTTTTCTGTCATTCCCCACTTAAGGGGCTGAGCGAATTTTCAAGCCCCACTTGTCAACAAAATAATAACGAAATCAGCCAAGTTTACTGTTTATTGAAATATCAATTCCTAAACCAATAAGATCAAACACCACCAAGTTAAAAAAAGATAAAATACACGTGCAATTGTTACAAGGCTTACGTTGTCACTTATCTTTGCATAATTGACCCCATGTTTATTAGCTGCTCAGCAATCGTTTGTAGTTTTTTTGCACTGGCCAATTCTGTATGCAACTTTGAATGAAGCCATTTGTGCTTTGCTGTCCACTGATTCAGATGTTACCATGTGATTATCCTGCTGTCTGTATTCTGCCAGCTTTCTCTCAAAGACGTCCAGTGGTTTATTAACGTGACTGGAGTGAGTTGTCTCTAAGTGTCTTCCTAATTTGTTGGGTCTCATGCGGTCTGTTGCCAGCGGTTTAAGACACAAAACACACACGTGTCTCTCTTCTGCCCCCACCATCCCCACCATGAATCCAAGCTCAAGATAGGCTTCATTAGGGGTGGGTGATATAACCAAAATCTTCTATCACGGTAGAAGCAATTTTCTAACTCAATAACGATATATATCACAATATAGCAATTTGTATCTGAAAATGCATAAATAAAAATTCAAACACAAAGAAACTGTTTTACATAATGTAATTTTTTATGTAATTTTATTTAACCTGTGAATTGCTGAGGTTTGCCGCATTTTTTTACTTTGGCCATATTCGTTTGGATGCTTGGATTTCAGATGATAGAAAAGGTTTGACGTGTTTCCACCACTTGTTAAAACAGTGCACTTGTGTACCTTACAAATCACGTTCATCTCATTCGTATCACTTTTCTTATACCCAAACCAATTCCACAACCCAAACCAATTCCACAGACGAGGCACCTTTTTTTCTTTACAATCTCCTCGTTCTTGGTTTTGTCACATGTAAGTAAACTCACTGCTGCTGCAGCATCTTCTTCCAGTGTCGAAGTGTATGTGAAGCCAAACACATTAAAAGTGGGACGAAACCGCGGCACCCGATTGAACCGAATATCTGCGCAAATACAGCGCAGCGCGACTATCTGGATAGCGCAGTGATGATCTGGTTTATTTGCGCAGCCCGGTGGATCGCGCAGCGCCGCTCAAGTCACAAACCTGCGCGACCCACTGTGTTTTATTTAAAAACAATTTATTTAAAATGTCAGGACTGTTTAGTATTGTTTCCGCCTTGTCATGCCTGGATTGTACGTGCGCATCCCAGCGGGGTAAAATGTATTTTGATGGTCGGCGCGGAGTCGCGCAGCGCTGCCCAGTGGCTCGCGCAGGTTTGTGATTCGAGCAGCGCTGCTCAAGTTTGTCCGACGTTAAACCGTTATTGTTCCACTATGGTTCCACTTTTTCTCCCGGCCCACAACTGATGTTATTTTAAATTTACTTGTATTAATGATCCATTTATTTGTGTGTGATTGTTTAGTTTTGAGCGTACGCTCTTCATTATCAATAAAGAAAAGCATGAATTAGAGTAGGTACTTTCCTGTTTTTCCTCCCGTTCATTGCGCCCCACCTGTCATGTCTGTATTCCCTACTAGTGGGGCGCGCCCCACACTTTGAGAACCACTGCATTACAGCAACATGAATCAATTTTATTGGAATTCCACGTGACAGACCAATACAAAGTGGTGTACACATAAGAAGTGGAACTTTTTGAAAATTATACAGGATTCCAAACATTTTTTACAAATAAATAACTGAAAAGTGGGGTGTGCGTAATTATTCATCCCCCTGAGTCAATACTTTGTAGAACCACCTTTTGCTGCAATTACAGCTGCCAGTCTTTTAGGTTATGTCTCTACCAGCTTTGCACATCTAGAGACTGAAATCCTTGCCCATTCTTCTTTGCAAAACAGCTCCAGCTCAGTCAGATTAGATGGACAGCGTTTGTGAACAGCAGTTTTCAGATCTTGCCACAGATTCTCGATTGGATTTAGATCTGGACTTTGACTGGGCCATTCTAACACATGGATATGTTTTGTTTTAAACCATTCCATTGTTGCTCTGGCTTTATGTTTAGGGTCGTTGTCCTGCTGGAAGGTGAACCTCCGCCCCAGTCTCAAGTCTTTTGCAGACTCCAAGAGGTTTTCTTCCAAGATTGCCCTGTATTTGGCTCCATCCATCTTCCCATCAACTCTGACCAGCTTCCCTGTCCCTGCTGAAGAGAAGCACCCCAGAGCATGATGCTGCCACCACCATATTTGACAGTGGGGATGGTGTGTTCAGAGTGATGTGCTGTGTTAGTTTTCTGCCACACATAGCATTTTGCATTTTGGCCTAAAAGTTCCATTTTGGTCTCATCTGACCAGAGCACCTTCTTCCACATGTTTGCTGTGCAAACGGGACTTCTTATGGTTTTCTGTTAACAATGGCTTTCTTCTTGCCACTCTTCCATAAAGGCCAACTTTGTGCAGTGCACGACTAATAGTTGTCCTATGGACAGATTCCCCCACCTGAGCTGTAGATCTCTGCAGCTCGTCCAGAGTCACCATGGGCCACTTGGCTGCATTTCTGATCAGCGCTCTCCTTGTTCGGCCTGTGAGTTTAGGTGGACGGTCTTGTCTTGGTAGGTTTACAGTTGTGCCATACTCCTTCCATTTCTGAATGATCACTTGAACAGTGGCTCCGTGGGATGTTCAAGGCTTTGGAAATCTTTTTGTAGCCTAAGCCTGCTTTAAGTTTCTCAATAACTATTCCTGACCTGTCTGGTGTGTTCTTTGGACTTCATGGTGTTGTTGCTCCCAATATTCTCTTATGGCGCTTTTCCACTGCATAGTACGACACGACACGGTTCAGTTCAACTCACTTTTGGGGGGTTTTCCACTGGGAACAGTACCTGGTACTTGGTCCTTTTTTTTAGTACCACCTCAGCCGAGGTTCCAAGCGCGCCGAACCGTTACCAAAACGTGACGTGTAAACATGGCTGGTCACTGATTAGCCGGAGAAAATCGTCATTACTGCGTCACCGAACTTGCGACACGAGACACAACAGAACCGCTATATTTAGAACAGCCAGAGAAGGATCGCACGCACCTTTTTGTATTAACCGTCGGCCTCTTTTGAAACAAACTCCTTTGTCTCGCTGTTAAAAACATCTACATGCCGAGAATGAAGAACACCATGCCGTCAATATGCTCCATTGTTGTGTGTTTGTTTGTGGCGCATTTACGATGACGTCACGGCAGTAGCGGCGCCGCGACTAAACGACACGTGAGTAATCCCACCCACTCTAAAGCGTTACTACACTGCAGTGGAAGCGCAAACCGAGCCGAACTGCGCCGAACCGAAGTGAGCTGTACTGAACCGTGTCGTGCCGTACTATGCAGTGGAAAAGAGGCATTAGACAACCTCTGAGGCCGTCACAGAGCAGCTGTATTTGTACTGACATTAGATTACACACAGGTGCACTCTATTTAGTCATTAGCACTCATCAGGCAATGTCTATGGGCAACTGACTGCACTCAGACCAAAGGGGGCTGAATAATTATGCATACCCCACTTTGCAGTTATTTATTTGTAAAAAATATGCATAAATCAAATTCAGCATAAACACTCTGACAAATCTATCTATCTATCTATCTATCTATCTATCTATCTATCTATCTATCTATCTATCTATCTATCTATCTATCTATCTATCATAAGGATTTAATTCAATCATTCAAGATCTGGTTTGAATTGGTTTGAACTGCCGGACAATTACCCATTTCCCCCAATAACATGCCTGAAATTTTCCACTGTGGATCCACTCTCCTCCAACATGAGGTCACAACCCCTGGGCAGCAGAGGATGACGCTAACACCCAGGGGGCATTATGGGTAGGTAGTGTCAGATTTCCTCATTTGTCCCATTTCCTGCTGTAATTAGTCCGATTTCACTGGCCAACACATAAAGAGAAGACACAAAGGATGCTCCAAGTGCACTATTATAAGGAAGGCACTGTCCGATGTCAGCGATTCCCCTTTTTTTGGGGGCAAAAAAAAGATTGGGCTTAGAAAGCCTTTATACTGTATGAGAGACTGTATGCTTCATTATGTGCTTCCGGGCCTTCACAATGAGGCGTTATGTAAGGAACCATTGATATATACTGTATATCAGGCTTGGCTTTGCCTCTTACAGTATGTGGTGGTCACTATTTAACACTCTTTTGATTTTACCTTAATGCATCTATAATGTATGATAATTACCTAATATTATGAATATTTGTTTCACTTATTAGCAATGCATAAGAGTTGTGTAACAGTCATCACATGCTTTGATGTTTACTACTCATTAAGAAATAGCTTGAAGTATTGCAACATGTTTCTCTTTTAATTTTTTGAAAATGTGGTTAAAAGTGAAAAAGAGTGATTTAATTGCATTAAATTGCATTTAAGCATTCTCAGTTTCTCATCACAAACCGAACCGTAACACGAACACCTCTGTGCATCTTGAGATTCGCTTTCTCGAAGCTCACCGCTGCAGAATGAACGACTGGGGAAAATAAGGAAAGAGGAAGCCAAACTTGTGGCCTAGCAATCCTCAATATATCACCATTAATACACAGGCGCAGGCTTTGTGAGGCTTGGCTGTTCCGGTGTAGTGTGACACGATGCTTGGCAAGGCTACAAACAGAGTCCCGGGCCGGACTGAGCTCGGCATTACAACCTTGATTTCCTCATCATACATCTTAGTCTGAATCTTTGCATATCAAATCCTGAAAATCTACCTCAGGAGTAATACGATCGTGGTATTAAAGTTTGCGGTGGCTCCACGGTAAGCCGCCCAGTGCTTTATAAATGTATATAGGAGCCAGAGCCATGTTTCATTCCCGGGTCGTGAATAAGTAATATGATTTTGATTTAGAAAATTTTACAAGTAATAATTTCTTAATATAACATTACAACAAATACACTGAATATTTCTCGAAGTTTACAAATTTTTTTTTTTACATTAACTTCTTATTCTATTGGGAAATAATTACACTTCTTTTCAAAAATTAAATGGTTAAACCTACAGTAGCAAAACGATCTGCTAATAGAGCAAGAATGTTTTTTGTTAAAAATGATTAAAACTTTTAATGATTATACACAGCTGTATCTCAGCATACAAATTTAAACCGTTGCAGGGACGAGTTCTTAAGGCGAAATTTCATATTGTAAAACCCATTTTCCCATAGGAAATAATGTAAATGCAGGTAATCAGTTCAAGTCACCCAAAAATATTACCAATATTACACATTTCCAACACTATAATCATATTTTTGCATATAAAAACAATAAAAAAATATATGGCAAATAAAGTAAAATATAAAATAAATAGACATTAAACCTCATTTATCCTTAATTTATCCTTAATTCCTCTTAGAATCACACTGATATTGAAAGTGGCTCCCTTTTCTTCTTGTTACCGTATTTGCTAACATTCTTGGGCCCCATGGTGCTACTGTACTGTACTGTATGTCTGACATTAAATCTTGAACGAAATGCAAAAAAAAAAAAAAAAACACAAAAAATGCAAACTCGGTTCACTTGACTTTTCATTGATGCAAACAAATTTAGATGGTGCTCGTGATTTAGCTGGTACACGGTTCGGCTCGTTTCGTTTGTCCCTCTTTGCTGTAAATGCTTAGTATGCCGAGGCAAATTTCTTGCAAAAATTTTATGGTGAAAATTCTTAAGGGCGCTTTTTATGTCGAGGTACTGCTGCACTTGGTTTTTTGTAATCTAATATTAAGACATTTTATATATATATATATATATATATATTTGACTTGATTCAAGATAAAATTAGGAAATGCATCATTAAAATAATAATAATAATTTTATAATAATAATAATAATAATAATTGAAAGCAAGAGGGATACATAATGATGAATAATGAATAATCAGACTACGATATCTGATTTCATATCTTTTTAGCCTTGAGAGCAGGGTTTCCAAGAATGTTTGAGGAAATAAAAATATGAATATAGTTTAATAAAAATATGATATTCTATGTAGTTCATATTTTTATTCCTTTTTCATGTATTTAAATTGTATGAGTCATATCTGTTTAGATCATTTCTAAAGATTGTTTCAATCATTATTCACAACAACTCAGACCTTTGCATCTTTATGTCTGTAGGTCAGAAGAAACGATCAAATCTATCCACAATTGCTTGTTGCCTCATTCGGCAGATATCTTGCACCATGTTAGCCATTAGCCTGAATGCTAATTGCTAACCAAATCCATCTGGTGAGGGTGAGTCCACATCCAGCTGGTCCTCAGGATACAGATAGGATCCTGTTAAACAGCAGTGCGTGTGCATGTGTGTGTGTGTGTGTGTGTGTGTGTGTAGACGTATATATCCTCCAGCAGCTGCTGACCCTCACCTTAAAAAAACACACACACACACACACACACACACGTACACACAAGTAACAGTCTGCGTCTGGTTTCTATTTGGGTGTCAGGAGGGCGTGCTGCACCGCACACACCCGACGGCTCTAGGCGTCAGTGCTGTGACATGGCACGCACACACCTTCTCAATTTAGTCCAAATGAAGCCTGACCATTAGCGTCCCACAGCCAAACCTCAACGCACCACGCTGGCGCTCTGAACACCATCGATCTTTAGAATAGCGGCAGCTCAGCCTGCTATTATTCCTGTGTTGTGAGACTGACATGACCAGTGGGATTAATATTACAACCTTTAATACCACCTACAATTAGCTCATCCTAGGTTAAAAAAAAATGTATGACCATTTTTAAAGTAAGATTTACCAGTATTTGGAATGTATTGCAAACAAGGGGTCAAAATACCTGATCTTTATCTGCACGAAACACAGGCAGCAAACCTCATAATCTAGCTCTGACCTCACCCATTCTGTCAACCTTTGGTCTTGTCCCGTGCACGAAAATACAACAATTTTTTACACCTTCTAACATTGTGCTATTGCGAGGTCTTATTACGTGCACTCTGCCCTCATTGTTGCACTGCTATATGTTGCCCACATGCAACATGCGCATCAGTTCTGCCCAAGTGAAAGCCATGTTTATTCAAGTGTACACGGTCAGGAAAGTACAGGGTGAGTCAAAAATTATCCGCACTCTGGCTGTAGGATCTATTTGAATTTGAATTTTCGGAAATTACATAAACACCATTTTCAACCATAATCTTCTTCTCTTTTTAATCCGTCTGTCAATAAGCTTTCCTACTCCATCAATACAAATCTTTTAGGCTGAGCTGTGAGCCATGAACACACCGCTGTTTTCACTTCTTCATCAGAACTCAATCTTTTTGAGACAATACAAAAGAATACAGAACATGTTAAACACATTTAAGAATAATAACTGCAGCGATAATAACAACAACACAAAAAAAAAAACATTAATTAGAACAAATAAAATATAAAGGACAAAGAACTATAGATTTGAAAGTCCAAAAAAAGGTAAAAATACACAAGAGGATCGAAATTAAGTATAATGAATCCCCTTAATGTGTCTCACTCCTTTACTATTAAAGATATAATCTTTTATTATGAGAATGAGAAAATAAACCGCTTGAATTTGTTGTTAATTATTTTATTTGACATGCAAAATACTTTATACATAAACAGAGAATTAAAAAGGAACAGTTGTCTTTCCATCTTTTCCTTCTAGAAATGACCTCAATTTTAAACTCTCTTAAATTAATTCAATTTAATAAGAAGAATAATAGACGTCTAGATTATTATGATATTATTTTTAGTTGAAATGTCTCTTGCTACATCAGAACTCAATCTTCGTCCTGCTTTCAGGAGACCAAACAGGTGAAAGTCTGATGGAGCGAGATCAGGACTATAGGGTGGACAGAAGTGTGTGGACAGACATTATCATGCGAGATATCATTCCTCTGTGTTTAATCTGAAGTTTAGTCTTCAGCTCTTCAATAAGTGTCTCACTGTAATGAGCACTGTTGATTGTTGGACCTTCTTCCGGATGCTGTTCCAATACTTCTGGCCCAGAAAATGTTGATGAATTTGCTAGCTGAGGGTTGATTTTTAACTTCTTATTAGTCTGCGGTTGAGGATGTTTCCATCCCATACGCTGCTGTTTACTCTCAGGCTCACAGTTAAGAAGCCAGTTATCTCGTCACTAGTAATGATTCTCTTTAAGAAACTTCCACTTTTTTTTTCAGAGTATTGATCAAAAATTTGTTAGCAGATGCTCCACACCGCACACAAAGTATTTGATAAATAATGACACAGCGTACACCCTCAGACCACAAAACAGATTCACTGCACGCTGCTCTCCTCTTGCAAGTGGGGCATCTGTTTTAGCTCGCACCGCAGTTACAAATACACTGATGTAACACATTCACACCTGCATAGCAGTGACTGCAGAGAAAGTGGCCATGAGCGGACAGCGCTGATAAGACCAACAGAAGTTTTAATATAACCAGAGTGCGGATAATTTTAGACTCACCCTCGTACAGTAATTCGAGTTCAGTACATAATGTTTTTGGTTACTGGGAAAATTTACATTCTATTAGACAGCACATTTCATTCCCTCGGGGTGTTTTTCTGCCGATAATTAAAATTCATACAGAAATGTCAAAAGCTGCAGAAATATTTAGGCCAAGAAACAAAACAAAAGAAAAAAAATTCCCAGTTATACAAAACATCTCACTCGACTGTCAACACTCAAACCAGAACCAATGTAAATACAGAAATGTGTGTGTGTGTGTGTGGGGGGGGGGGGGGGGGGTTGCATTGCATCTTGAAGCGGATGCAGATTTTTATTGTTTGTATTAGTCAAAAGCAAGATGCAAAGTTGAATGATAGACGGTTTTTTTTCTTTATATATATATATATATATATATATATATATATATATATATATATATATATATATATATATATATATACATTTTCTTTTTTTCTGCTCATTTGTGCTTCTCTTCCTGTATTGGATAAATCCCAGTTTGAATAATAATTTAAACCTCAAAAACAAATGTCCAAAACCCTGGAACAAATGTCCAATTTCGTAGTAGGATACAAAGGCTAGAAATCTACATTTTCAAATTCAATTCAGCATAAACACTCTGACAGATTCCTGGAAGTCTGTGAAAGCTTTATTTTTTAAATTTTTTTCCTATGGCTTTACTATTTTTGCCGAACTGGATGTTACAAAACTACATAAGCATACGTTGGCCGCGTTATGCCTCTATGAGTTGATTACACATTTCTAAATTTAAAATAGCGTACACAATCCATGGGCACCAAAATGAGCCGGTGAGAGCGCATCCATATGTGGGATTGTGAACTCTCAACAGTTACGCCTAAATCTTCTGAACTCAACCCACATGTGGGCTCTACTTCACTGGGTTTTCCCAAAACACCCCTTCCCTGGTGTTTGTGTGTTCATGCACATGTGAATATGTGTGTGTGTGTGTGTGTGTGTGTGTGTGTGTATGAGACAGAGAGATTTTAAGCCTATCATTAGACTTGCATTAATGCCCAGATTGCAACTTGACAGCTAAAATCACTGTTATATTTCCTTTTTGCAACCGTACCCTATATGAATTTAATGCCAGAGCTTTTGGCAAGGATGTACTGCATTTCTATAATCAGGCATACAGTATACTGTAATAGCTACAAGGGTCAGAAGATGTAATGAATGTGCAAAGGACCTTCTACTCGACCAGGATGTTTAATCAAACTTGAAAACTCTTTCGCTAAAGATATAACTTTCATTTTTCTAGACATAACCTCTTCTAGATCACATTTTTTTTGTGTGTGTGAAAAGAGGCTGACCCTTATCGTAGCCCATAAGAACCCATGATGACACAAACCCTTTAAATGTTCGTGAAGGTTACGTATTAAGTTTTATCCTTGACCTTAACTCATGACGTCCCTAAGTGACATCTAATGAACATCCCCTTGCAGTCATGTGACAATCTGTGAATTTGTGTACTCATGACATTATTTCCATAATGGTGGTGTGTTGGGGTAGCACATGTGACTGAACTAGCTCATTTTCCAAAACTTGCTTTTTTTATTACTGAAAGTAAGTTTCATCCTATTCATCTTATTCTACTGTATATTTAATTATTTATGACCAAATTGAACAAACTGATATAAACCAATTCTATTTATCCAACTAGGAACCGTTGAGGCCAATGTATTTATTCCCACGGGAAGAACATGGTAACTCCATGTAGACCTGAGACAGGAATTGAACCCTCAACTCTGGAGGTGCAAGGCAACAGTGCTAACCACTAAACCACCATCTCGCGATAAAACAAATTAAGAAAATATTATTGTGATGTACATCGCATATGGCTTTTAACCAAACAAATATTTTACAGAAAATGCCAGGTGACATCTTTAAAAAAATCGTTCCACACAGTCTGTGTTATGTTGTTGATGGTCTTTAGGCTGCTCCCTTTCGACCTGGTGTGGGACCAACACTGCATCCACTAGCTGGTGTTTGGGTGATGAATGTGGGAATTGAACCCGAATAGGGAATTGAATACCTTCCACAAGGCAAGCAAGAGACTTACAGTACCATTGAACCACCAATACCCCCTTCCAGCCCCCTTGTAGTCTGAGTTATTGGTCTGGGCTCTTATAGGCTAATAACAGTCACATGACCAACAGTTATACTGTAGCATCACATTTTGTTCGCTATTTAACAAATTATTTCGTGTAGACTTAGGTCAAGCCTTCATATTACAGTATACAGCGATACAAAAGTAAATTTAAAACTTTCATAAAACACTCCTAACCATCCTTGATGATGTAAAATTACATCTGTGTTCCTGATTCACTGCTCTGATTTTATCCCCATATCTCTCAACATCTGGCCATTGTGCGTAGGCCTGTCTGTGTCTAGACAAAAATAAAAAAATAAAATAAAAACAAACAAGAAATGGCATTGCCACCAGTGCAGCAACAGCTTTAAACCACATCAGAATGCACCACCCACCTACCCAATTATTGACTACAAAACATTCCTGCCCACCATGACAGACGATTCTCTGCCCAACATACTCTTATTTTTCTATTTCTAAGAGCTATAATGTGAAATAAAAATAGAATGGAATTATATTATGTGTAATATTATGTGTAATAATAATTTTGATCGAAGAATTAAATGTTATTAATGGAAATTATAATGCTGTTGGACGTAATGTTTCCACCCAAAATGAAAGATTTTTCAATTACGGCATGCCCCAAAATATTTCACCCCAAAGAAAGCAACACGGTGGCCTAGTGGTTATCTCTGTCGTCTTGTACCTTCAGGCTCTGGGTTCGATTCCTGCCGCTGTAGCCGTGGGTTTTGCATGTTCTCCCTGTGCTTGGTGCGTTTCCTCCTGGTACTCTGGTTTCCTCACACAGTCCAAAGACATGCAGGTTAGGCATTCCCAAATTGCATGTAGCGTGTGTTCTGCAATGGATTGGCACCCTATCCAAGGTGGACCCCGCCTTGTGCCCTAAATTTCATGGCATAGGAAACTCCATAGTTTCCAGACCCCCTGCGACCCGGTATATAGGATTAAGCGGTTGGGATGATGAGTGTTCACAAACATTTTTTTTTTTGCTTGTCCCGAAACAAATTCAGTTTTTTTTTTTTTTAAGAAGAAGAAGAAGAAGAATTCCAAGACTGGCACCGTATTTTAATGGTAATTTTAAAATCAAGTTACACTGCATGTTAACGCGTACCTCAGATTGACATAAACCTGGAGACCTTTTTCCATTATTGGACTCCTTATGAAAGTACTACTTATTTTTCTGTGAAGGAAACTTCACCATTTAAGGAACACTTATGGTCTGAAATACAGCTGTAATTGCATCTAAATCTGATATTATAGAAAATATATATGCATCCTCTGTACAACTGGGTTTGCTAGCGCCATGGAATAAATATGGTTTCTGCACAACATTTAGCTTTTTCACTGGCTTGAAATGACATATTGTACCTGTATGAAGCTCAGGGTTTATGTAATCTCAAGAATTAAAGGTCACAAAGACAAATCACTAGCCAAAGTCAGTGTAGTTAGCAGATTTAGGATATAGGCTGTTAGTTTCTTATTCATAGTTGCCTGCCATGTGTTTCAATGATCAGAAAAAAAACTTCTCCCTATTTAACATTGCAAAACAAAACTTTTCATTTTGTCTGCACTTACTTTAAATTTAAATGTGCTTCTCAATGAATTTGATGTATAGTTACTATGTGAATCTCAGTCCTTATCCCACCATCTGCTGCACTACACACATCAGCCACAGTGTGGATTAGCTGATAGTAGAAAGGTTGTACTAGGCATTAAATCTCAGAGAATATGTTGGATGATGCCTTATAGATTTTTATCAAGGGATAAACATCCATCCTCTGTAGTTAAACCAGGGATCGTGGAGGCCAATGGTGGCCATTGTGTTTATTCCCATTTTATGACCATGGTAGGACCTCCAGTAAACACTCACACACTACGGGCAATTTGGAAATGGCAATTAGCCTAAACTGCATGTCTTTGGACAGTGGGAGAACATGTAAACTCTATGCATGCAGACCCTGAGGTGGGAATTGAACTTTATAGAATTGAATTTTATAGAAACTACTGCATGGGACTGGGCAGCACATTAAATCTTTCATGACCTTTCACCTTTCACCATGCTTTACAAGTAGAAGAAAAGTATGCATATAAACATACTGTATATTGTACACATACACCTACACAACACTTTGAAAGTCTCTTTCCAGGTATTTCCATGGCAAGAAAGGTGAAACATTAGGTCTTACAGTACTGTAGGTTAAAAAAAGGAAGTGAATACAAAGTCACTGGAGCTTGTACTATTACCTATTAAACAGCTACCTTGTACTTAATACTCGTCTGTGTTGTAATTGCTCAAGTTCAGCTGTGACTTTCTGAGAATGCAAGTGATCCTTGGAAACCTTCATGAAAGTGCTCAAAGTTACACACATAATGTGAATTACGGGATTGTCGGGCTAGCTATGAAAAAGAAAATATATAAAAGTTTATCTCATAATAATAATAATAATAATAATAATAATAGCTGTAACAATAAAAAATGCTTAGTGATACGTTTTGGAAATTTCATCTAACGCATTGTGTACAAGTAATTAATTAGTCTTTGCATATTTCATAGAAGTATGTCTGTCACTTATCCTTACACATAGTCTATGTAGTCCATGCTACAGGAATGTTAATGTATCTGCACTGTGACACATTCCAGTCTATTTGGTAAGTAAGATAATACACCGTAAGACACTTAATTCCCTGATACTATCAGGGGCTTTCAAAAGACTTCAAAGAATTGTTCATGTTTAAACTCATTAACAAGCTTATAACCAGGATGCTGAGCTCTGCCCTGGAGGCTTTAACTTATACATGAGAAAAAGCTTTTTACTGTGTAATATACTAGGGAAAAAAACCTCCTGTAAATACTGAAGAGTTTGGAATGTATGGGGGAAAATGCAGTACATTCTATTCCCTGCCACATTACAGAGTATGATCCTACACTTCATGCCTACTCTGCAAAGTGGCTGGTTCGGTTCCCTCTTCAGGGTCTGTGTAGATGGAGTTTGGATGTTCTCCCTGTGCTCGCTGGGTTTCCTCCAGGTACTTTGGTTTCTCCCTACACTCCAAAGACATACAGATTAGGCTAATTGGTGTTCCCAAATTGCCTGTGTGTGAATGCATGTGTGAATGTCTTATCACTGTCGTAAAAATGGGATAAATACTATATTCAGCATTGGCCTCTAGTAGGACTACTGTGGTTCCTGGATGGATGGATGGATGGATTATGCTTAGTGATGGATCTGCAGAATGGTATCTCTGAATGTAATGTTCAGTAATGTGGGTGCCCATGATGTTGGATTTGGGACAGAGGGAGTTAGGAGATTAGAGTCTGATAATGCGGTGACAATTGCGGATTAGTATGATATTTAGTAGATGTGTTTAAAAGAGAAAAAAATTGAGCATGTAAGATGATCTTGGTGCATGTTATCTTTGTGAAAATGCCTTGCCATATATTAATTAAAAACCTATTTTCCCATAAAATGCAGAAATACTGTATATGGATAGGGAGATGCTAGAAATGGTCAACCCTGATGTAAATACAGTATTAAAGCGAAATGTAACAATTTTGGATTTAGAGACTCTTTCAACCAAAAATTCAAAGCTACTTGCAGGTGAATGTTCTATAGTATGGCTCAAACTGTACTGGTTTTCCAAGGTGTGAGTGCCATTTAGAAAGAATTCAGGGCTTTGTCCCATAAACTAAGTAATTTAGGTTTAAATACAGTAATGATACCAAACGTGTATATAACTATTTAGTACAGTAGCATGCTGTTTAGAACAATACCCTAGCATTTATATTTACTATCCAACTTCCACAACAACTCTCACTCATTGTCTATACCGCTTTATCCTGCGTACAGGGTAGTGGGGGACCTGGAGCCTATCCCAGGAGACTTAGGGCACGAGGTGGGGTACACCCTGGACAGGGTGCCAATCCATCACAGGGCACACACACACTTATTCACTCACAAAGAACATTTTGGAAATGCCAATTAGCCTGATCTGCATGTGTTTGAACTGTGGGAGGAAACCGGAGTTCCTGGAGGAAACCCACCAAGCACGGGGAGAACATGCAAACTCCATGCACACAGAGACGGGAACCAAACCTGGCCGCGAATCCAACCCGGACCCTGGAGGTGCGAGGCGACAGTGCTAACCACTACACCACCGAGCCGCCCTGCATTAACTCTTTCAGTTAAATTACAGTGTAGAGAACTGTACTGTTATGTAGTCCTGTGTGATATAACCTTATTTTTAAGAGTTAATAAGGATATAGTTAGTAAGTATATATTTTTAAAAGAGTTTTCTTGCTTGTTGTAAGACGCACATATTTTAACACCTTAAGACTGTATTCAGCGTTAACACCCAACTATTCAGTGGTAACCAACCACCATTCCAGTCACAATATAAGCACAACCAGTCTTTAATCCTAATCCCCCCTAATACACAAAACACACTCCCATCATTGAGCCCACTCTCTCCGGAACATAATCTTAAATTACAGCCCCCTGTTAGCAACTGTTGTCATGTCAAAAGTGAAGGAAACACTCTTAACCCATTTTGCTCCAAAACAGGTCGGACAATTGCACAAATAGTGACTTCCTCTCTACTTTTTATTGCCACACCACCACTGGCAAACAAACACAACAATGGCGACAGGAGACCCTCCAGAGCCAAAGACAGTCTGGGTAAACACGGAGGCCTTTCTCACGGAGGCAGGCGCCATTGAGAGCACATCGCCTTCGAGCCGTTGTAAGAGGGAATTTCCACTTAACCACGACAAAGTGTGTTTGACGTCTGCCGAGTATTATTTATGTTTATTTTCCACTTGCATGGATGTTAGAAAATTGCCCTAAGATCAAGGGGGACTTGAGACGAAAAGGGCAAAACGATTCACACAAAGTTTTCATTTTTGTGGTGTAACGTAAGAACAGCGCAGTGCAACCTAAAATGGATGTGAAATAATTATAACAGAAGGGAAGGACTGTATACAGTATGTGTGTGAAGTGGCTCGCTGCTGTATTGTCCACTTGGAAAAAAAAAAATGGAACGGTGTGTCAAAGAAGGCTGTGCTGAAGATGTTTGTGTGGGAGTGACTAGTACCGTGTGTGTGTGTGTGTGTGTGTGTGTGTGTGTGTGTGTGGTGAGATATAATTAACAGGTCAGATACCATGACAGCCCACTCCTTTTGCGCGTCATTAATCCGGCCTAGCGGATGGATGGATGGATGGATGGATGGATGGTGTTCCTGTTTATGGCTTTAGTTTGGGGATTTTCCCAGAATTAATAACAAATGACATGCCGCTGGCGCCAGGCTCAGCAAATCAGGCATCTGTCGCAATACTGAAATCATATCAGTAATGACAGCTATTCGTTCGCTTATGTGAGTACCTGTAGAACATCAATCAATACAGCTGTAACTCGATCCCTTTATCCTCAAGAGTCTGTTTCTTTTTCCTTTCTCTCCATATTTCACGCTGTCCTTTCCTCCATCCATCTCTCTTTCTCTATCTGTCTTGCCCTCTCTCCCCTCCTGAAATCCTGACTCTGGCTTTCATGAACCTTATTTTGAAATAAATCTTGAAAGCAATCAGCACATGGGCATTTGTGTTATGGAAGAATCGCTCCCATATGCTATTAAACCGCTCCAGCTTTACAGTGTTCTACTGTAAATGAATAATATTTAAGATCTGGGATGACAGCCTTATTAATATGATATAGCATTAATAATATGACAAGTGTTGGTTCATTGTCATATTTAAAAGCCTATATTTATGTTGGATCAGTGATGCCACTCATGCAAAACAAAATGAGAAAAAGTCTGATGCGCGGATATGATCAGATTACCTGGTCTGATTTATTAGGTATATAACAGGAAAAATGTATACAAAAGTTATATAGTTCAGTCATTTATACCACCAGAACAGAAGTTCACACCTGGGGTAATATTCATCCATCTAGGAACATCTGTAGTCCAACTAGGGTTTGTGGAGAATTCCCATTTTTACAACCGTGGTAGGACCTCCAGTCAACATTCACACACCTCGGGCAATTTGGGAATGCCAATTACACTAACCTGCATGTCTTTGGGTGCCTTATGCCATGAGTTCTCTAGGACGAACCCCAAATGGCCCAATAATACATATGAAAAAATGAATGAGAAATGATTTCTGGTGTGACTCATAAATATATTTATTCCTCTACTGTTTCTGTCATGTGCTTTTTCTCTTGTGGTCAACATATTGGAAACCAAGCCTCTGTCTTTTATGGACAATTCGAACATAAATAAAGGTTGACGATGGTTAAAATCACCCTTTTATACTTTGACAACCTGATAAAACAGGCCATGATCCCCGTTTATTGATTCCACTTGACTGGCAGAAAAACTATTTCATGATTGATTTATACAGTATACTTCTCACACACAATCCTTCTTCTTATTCTGGAACGAGACTCAAAGCGTTTAAGACTGCAAAAACCTCTTTACATCCAGGTCTTTTAAAGGAGAGTACGTCGATTTTGACTAACTAACTTTTGTTCATTTTAGTTATATCTGCTTTTATATAGATATATATAGATTTATAAAAGATATTCCTTTTAAATTTAAATTTTTTTTTATTTATAATACACCCTAATGCTTTTAATTATCTGCGGTTTGTTGTGCTTACTCTTTTTACAAGTTTTGTAGTGCTGTACGAAAAATTTTACGCAATTATTGTTTTATTGTTATATTCACTCATAGCCTAGGCAGGGTGTTGGGTGATGGGGGTTTCTTGCTGTGCACACCAGGTCAAGATTGGAAATGTACAGTAAAAAAAATTTGCATCTTCTCATCACTTAAGCAACCTGCAAAAAGTTATACATTGTTAAGTTTATTTCCAAAATGATGATGCTTGGGCAGTTCTACAGTATATGCAGCAGTTTTGTCCTAGCATAGTGACATCTTTTACTGAAACTGAGCTACTCAACAGCTTCTAAAACACAGAGAAAACCTCATCCATCAATGATGGTGCTGATTCATATTGTAAATGTACACATGCGATGATGTGTGATGTCAATTCTGCAAGCTTTACTGATGTCTGGAGAGGAGGCCTGCCATGCAGTCTTTATCCCAATTTATACCAAAGGCAGGAATGGTTGAGATGCCGGCCAGTTGACTCAATTTTTCCAGAGCAACCTTGGCAAACTATACCTTTATGGTCGTTGATTTGTGCACAAGAGCACTGTGATGCTATACCATGTTTGGGGCTCTTAGCTCCAGTTGAATACAATCTTAAAGCTTTCACCACAATAGAGTGTTTCCAGGTTTTTGGAACCATACTTGATGCGATGATATATGGGTTGATATGTACTGTACAGGGTTGAGAGTGATTAAGGTACATGAGGTGCAGTAGGTAATAAGGATATGGTATATATGGTATAACCTGGCAAACATTGTGCAGTGGATCAAACAGGTCAAGAAGATAATAATGTCAACATGATATACTGTAATGTATGTAAATATATAAATGTATGATTTAATATACACAAAATAAAGAATGGGCAAAATATATAGTAGAGCAATGATAAAGATAAACCGCAGATGGTGTAAAGATGCATAGTGGATGAAGCAGTGCAGTATAGACGGTAAGTGACAGTGCAGTAGTGTATTTGTTAATATTCCCAGACTGTCTCTGTCACTGTTTCTTCTCACTGCTCTGCTGGTGATGATCAGTGCATACTGTATCTCAGTCAGTCTGTTCTTCCCCATAGTGTTTTTAATTGTAACCACTTCAGTACTGTACATGCATGGCTCTTATATATCAGGAAGCAATGATTTTTGACTATCGTGAGTTTAATACATACCTCAAACAACTTTACAACTTTACGCAATGTGACTACATCTATTTACAGTACACCTGGAGTTTACTGTACACTCTTTTTTAGCCATGATCTTATACAATATTAATGATGGGAGAGTTGAACCACTCCGTGCACCCTTCGCAAACACATCAAAGACTTTGAATAGGTGTAAAATGGACAATTCATGTATACTTGTGGGATACTACTGTAGTTTCACAATTAAACATAACTTGCAATTCTAATGTCAATGTTTTACAATAAAACTTTACCAAATGATTAAGTCATCACCTTTCATCATTTTTTCTGATCGCACTTCTTCTGCACAATTTAAGTTAGTTGTTTTGTTTGTTTGGTGCGGCGCGATAATTTGACCCTTCTGAAAGACAGCAACATCGTTTCTCTCATATGAGCACAGATACAGTATGAGATGAGAAGCTTCTCACTGCATCAGTTAGAGTTAATAGAATGGTTGTCAGAATCAACTTATTAATTAGTGCGGTAATTATCCATTCAAAGGTCGTTAAGTATTTGCTGATTTGAATTCAAATGGCCATTTTTAAATCATGTATTAGCAATGTTCATAAGTTATTAATGCACACAAACAAATATATATAGCATAAAATACACAACAGAGAAAAAAATACTCTTGAATAATAAGAATATATATAATATAATATAATATAATATAATATAATATAATATAATATAATATAATATAATATAATATAATATAATATAATATAACATAACATGGCGGCGCGGTGGTATAGTGGTTAGCACTGTCGCCTTGCACCTCCAGGGTCTGGGTTCGATTCCCGGCCAGGCTCGATTCCCGTCTCTGTGTGCATGGAGTTTGCATGTTCTCCCCGTGCTTGATGGGGTTTCCTCCGGGTACTCCGGTTTCCTCCCACAGTCCAAAGACATGCAGGTTAGACTAATTGGCGTTCCTAAATTGACCATAGTGTGTGAATGAGTGTGTGTGTGTGCTCTGTGATGGATTGGCACGCTGTCCAGGGTGTACCCTGCCTCGATTTAAAACTAAATCAAACATGGACATCAATTGGTACATGAGTAGAGAATGAAGGAAAAAGACTTTTCCTGTTTAGTGTTCCTGTTGTTACATCATATGTATTTAAAAAATGGCAGCGGAGGGGGGCATCCGATCAAACACACACAAATCCAAAATATCTTTGTACTTGTATATTGTTCACACAGATCTTGAGTCATTCTTTATAATCACCAGTGACACAATCACCTTCCCAAACGAAAATATTTAAAGATTTAGATTTTATTATATTTCTATATTAAAACACTTAAATCACAAGTACTGACCCTATGAAACAATTCTGCATCATGTTCAGGTTTTATATTGAGATTCAGTTGGCTTTGACCTCATAATATCCCCAAGGTCAGCTATGTCATGTCTGAAGCAGAAAAGACACCCTTTGTGTGATCATGGAGGACCATCAGAGCTCCTCCTAGATCTCGTTTCAGTCCTTGAGATGTGTGTGTGTGTGTGTGTATGTGAGAGAGAGAGTGAGAGAGAGAGAGAGAGAGAGAGAGAGATTAGAAAAGGCCAAGTGTGAGGACAGCGTGGCCTTTTGGGACAGGAACTTGGCGCATGTCTGTAAACAGGAGAGGTTGTAGTTGTTACAGGCCATAAAACTAATCATGTGCTTAGGGTCACTGAGCAGCCTGTTGAGACACCGAGGCCCTTTGGGCTTTAAGGTTTAAGGTTTATAAGAAGAAACAAAGTACTAAGAATGCTAACTTGAGCTTACGCACAATTAAAAGTCGCGCCCCTTCACGTGGTGTGCATGAGGACTTAGGGTTTGTAATGACACCAGGAGATAACTCGAGAAGAACAGCTGGCTGTCTTTTTCCTGAAAAGTCTGAAGTGTCTCAGAAAAACATGAAAGTGTTTGTTTAGTGTGTATGTGTGTGTGTGTGTGTGTGTGTGTGTGTGTGTGTGTGTGTGTGTGTGTGTGTGCGTGGCATTACGAAAATTGAGGGCAGACCCTCTTGGGCTAAAATTAATGAACTGAGAACGACCTTGATCAATCATTCAAAGCGGGTGAGTGAGGGAGGGAGGGAGGGAGGGAGGGAGGGAGGGAGGGAGTGCTCCCTCCTCTACCAGTCTCTGCCCTGTCGTTCATCAAGTGGTCCTTTTTGATCTACAGGCTGAATCGCGTGCGCTGCCCCAATCAGCATGCAGGCCAAAAAGCCCAGCACACTCCTCCCAGTAGAACGACATCTTAACTGCAGTAATTGAATCCAATGCTGGTCACTGAGGGTCAGACATTTGTTTGCTAAGAAACACTGGGAAAAGATCAGAAAAAAAACGAAGGTTTACTTTTAGCTGAGGACATGCTGAAAGTGTTTAATCATGTCGTCTCTGTCCAAAGCATTCAAAGGGCGTTATTTTAAATGATCTTGACGGCATGATTGAAAACATCGATGAATTTGCACAATTTGTCAGTTATGAAAAGTTTGGAAGACACAAAGGCCTGTCACCTTGTATTTATTACAAAGAAGCAAGATACAAGAAAGAGCAGAAGGAACTAGACTGGCTTTTAGGAGTATATGGTGATTATGTGGAATGTTTCTCTCCTCCTCTGCTTTTAAGGTGTCCCTGGACTGCAGCATCTCACTCATTCAAACCACTCCTTTCTGCTGTGTTTTTGTTCACACTCCATAACCTTGACTTATGGGAGACTCTACAAACAATAAGTTCAGAGGGAGTACAGTGGGAGTGGACAGTGCACTTTTGGCGTCCTTTGCAACAGGTCCTTAGTGACACTTGTGTTTCTGAAGAGAGATTCTCTCACATGCCGTTGATGCACAAAGACTCAGGTTATAAGGAGAATAATGTCCTGTCTGGATTATTGGATTATATTGTATAACATCGGCTTCCGTGTTACAGTCCATCGACTTTTTCACATTTTATATTTGACCTTAAAAAGCATGTTTAAGCATCATTGAAATGTGAAGGTTTAGTGCCTACTTTAAAGACTTTAAAAAACTCTATAATTGTAAATATACGTATTCATTTAAATATTTTTTTATTCATAGCTGACATATCTGATCTTTGTATTTTTGCCTGGTTTAAGATTTATTTCTAAAACCCTGTATAACCATCTGATTAACAACAAAGATTTCTAAAATCACTTCATTCTACAGTATTTTTCCAAACGCTAATTAAGGATCCTTTATGACATATGATCTGACTTTATTATAACGTTGGTCAGGAGTTGAGGGAAAAAATATAACAGCGTTGAGAATAACTTCATTAAAACCATCTCCAAACTGCTTCTGCAAATCCTTATAAAACATTTACGAGCTACAATGTTTGTTCGGCTTTTAACAAAAAATCTTCACCCTTCGAATGAACCCTATGAGGAACCTTAATAAACACAGCAGTACAGCACCTCTTTCGGGTGCTGATCTCAGAACCGCTCCGAAACTCTCCTGAGAAACACATCAGTTTACTTAAATGTTATAAATATATAAACTTCCAGGAAAATCAATGATGTACTTATGGCTTCCCGAGGCCCTTTCTTTGTTGTGGGTGCATGAGCGTTACTTTTCACAGTCCATAAAGTATTCTTGCTCCAACCCACAACCATTACTGCGCGGGTCCAGTGCAAGATGAGAGAGGAGGGAAAAGTTGTTCGTCAAATTCTGGAGAAATATGAGTCTTTAATTATTGCTGCAGCAGCAGAACGGGGTTGCAATCCATGGCTACAATCATTTTCATATGATCCTTGACATGCAGCTGCCTTCTTAGTGCAAGAGGCCATCTTGGTGTCACTAAGTTTTAGATGAAGGGCTTAGGTCCGTAGACAATGGCCAGGTCAGGTCCGTAATACATTCCTGTCTGCCATACTGATCACTCATCAAGGGCAAGCACAGGGCAAGTATGTTCCTCCTTCCTGAGAGATTTCATGGATTTTTCAGTACCCAAAGTTTGCCTAACCAAATTCAAAGCAAATCATCATTTTTAATAGACAAAATACTTTTTTGTAACACTTCGGAACAAGTGAAGAGGTTTTCCAACCATGACTAACTTGCTTTTGAGGTAATGTTGGGCCATTTAAGGAAATATTTTGAGAATATGCTGTCAGGGCAATTTGACATCCAGAGCAACAGTTTCAACCCATAATGTTTTGCGAGGTATGAAGCCACGAGCAGATAGTCAAAGGGTTCTCTTACGATTTTGGTTAATGGCCCTTTCAGCAGCTAAAAGCACCTAGTTACAAATTTGCTGAAAGTGGCTCACCGTAAACTGCTTTAACCTTCCACTACCTTTCATCCCTCCCTAAAATGCCACAGGGCACAAAGAGATGGTGGAGATTGGGAACTGCACTGGGACTCCACATAGAGAAAGAGAGCGGCATGAGTCATCAGGGCCCACTAATGGCCTGCCGTGTTTAAATATCATTACTTTGACTGTAGGGACTTGAGGACACTGTCAAATGGGGCATCTTTAACCCTGACAAAGCTACTATTAGGCCATGACAAAGTGCAGGTCTGGCCAAGCAAATCAAGATTTATGGTCACCAACTCCCACCGTAAGCAGAGGGTGAAAACAGAGCCGGGTGCCAAGAAATAAACAGAAGAGAAGGAAAGGGGTGGGAGGTTCAGTAAAGAGATATGATAAAAGACATACACAAGTTACGTTGAGAAAAAAAATGATGTCTTGATGTTTTAGACTATACCAAAGTGTCCAAGCTTACAAACAATAAAATATAGTAGTGTACCTCATATGGATTAAACAAAAGTAAGATGATTAAAAAGATATAAGAAATTTTCCTTTTAAGCAAATTTGCATGCAATGTTATCATATACTGTATGAAGCGATGCAGAGTAATGCGGTTGTCTGTCTCATGGGACACTGTAACACTGCCATACTTCCTTTTGTTCGGTTTCAGGAAACACTATATAAATGGTCTAAAATTACCAAAAGAGGTAAGTTTATTGTTATTTGAGATGCATGGCTGACTCTGACTTCCACCCAGCTGTGCCTGTTGTGTTGCTCCATCATGCCCAGTCGAATGCCATTCGGCTCAGCTGTCCATACAGATGGCAACAGTGATCTAATTGGTCAAGCCCACTATACGCCAGAGTGGGTGTGAATGCAGCATAACAAGATACAGAGCTATACACCTAGTTGGCAATTCTGTGGATTTATTAAAGACAAAAAGATTTGACCTGTGGGTTTGATTGAAATCAGTCCAAATGGAGTTTAAAAGTAGTCTAGACTTTGCAATCAAACTCTCCCACCTTAACGATGGTTAGTTCCTTATTTTTCAGGAAACACCCAGCTGACCCAGGCAATCGTTCCCTCTTTCCCCCTTAAACACTGTAATACATGGACTCTCAAAATGGGTACTAAGGATCCTCAGGTCCATGAAGCATAGTCAGTTTAATTTTCTTTTAAACAGATACAAATCACAGCACATTATTTCCTAATATATTGTATTTATTATTGTTTTTCTTCATATATTGATATACTTATATATGTTATATATTCATATAACAGAGAAAATATTACAATATTCTTATCCTAGGATCAGTCAAAAAGGTTTGACAAAACAGAAATGATGTACATTTATGCACTTCATAAATTACTGCATCAACGTGGCATGGCATTGAGGACGTCAGTTTATGGCATTAAGAGCAGGTAGCTTTGATTGCAGCCTTCAGCTCATCTGTATTGTTGGGTTAATTGTTTCTCATCTTTCTCTTGACAATTCCTCTTGAACAAAATGTTTTCCACCATGTGCAATACCAGGCTGCTCTACTGACAAACTCAGAACATCCTTGTTTTCAAAAGACACTTTTTTTTTTATGGTACCAGGGATTGTGGATTAGGATTCTTGGTTGTAATGGTCCCTCTGCTACTACCCATCCCAGTTCTCTCAGGTTATCTCCGTTTCATATGTACAGTAGCTCTTCTTCATAACAGACTCACTGTTCACAGTCATATTTACCTATTCATCAAGTATTCAAATCTCTCTGTAATCTCCTGCTAGATGCTCCATTGACTTTTGTAGATGTTAAAAACACATTGGACCAACACTAGCAGGTAACAATAAGTTAAGAGTGGAAACTTCAAACTGGACTCCAAGTCTCTTCACTTTTCCTCCAGACTCTGGGACCTGGATTTCCACATAAGAAGAAAATTTACTTTCACCTGAAAATAGGATTTTGGATCAGTGATTAATGGTCCAGTTCTTTTCCTTCTTAGCCCAGGTGAGATGCTTCTGATGCTGTCTCAGATTCAGGAGTGGCTTGATCCTAGGAATACAGCAGTCCCATTCCCAGTTCCAAAAGACAATTATGCATGGTGGCTCTTGATGCACTGACTCCAGGCTCACTGCACTTCTTGTGAATCTCTGCTAAGTTCTTGAACCAGTTTTGCTTGATGATCTTCTTGGCATCGGTCATCGTGCACCTTTTTTCTAACACACCTTTCCCTTCCAGTCAACTTTACAGGAATGTGCTTTGATACAGCACATTCTGTGGCTTACCCTACTTGTGCGGAGTGTTGATGATCATTTCCTGGACAACTGCCAACTCAGCAGTCTTCTCTTGCGTGTACTGAACTAAACTTAGACATGCACAATATTTATACTGTATGGATTGTAATTTACGGGCTCGGCAGTATCTCATTTACATTGACATTGAAAGAGCACATCCTTAAAGGAAGAATAAAAACAATGCATTACCTGTGGGTATTTCAGCTCTAGCATTAACAGACACATTTCAGGGGGACCTTTGAGTCCTAGATTAACTTTTAAGGAAATAACAACATATGGGACCTTGAAAGAAATCCCTGCTTGTAGTTGAAGTTTGAGGATGCTTATCTTAAAAAAGAAAGTACAAAATTATTATGTAGCCTTTTAAGTAAGTTTACTCTTGTTTTTGTTGAGCACATTGGTTTATGGTTGCATTAGTGGCCTTATTGGTTGATTTGTATTGACAACTAAACACTTACTGAGTTGTGAATTTAGCCTGGACTGAGAGCTGGCACATACACCATGCCAAACCTAACCTGTAACAGGAGGCTAGGAGCGCTGGCTGAAAGAACTGGAGATGGAGGAGGGGGATGTGTTGAAAGAACGAAGGGAGGGAGGAATGGGCTGCTAACCAGAAGAGATGAATGAAAGAGAAGAAGGGCTCACAGAGCGTCCGGGGAATTGTTTGAGGGGAAACAGTGTCCGTTTGTGGCCAGTGATAATACTTTCCATTCAACAGGGCCTCGCAGAGCACCGATTCCTCTGATTGCAGCCTGGCGCCCTGCTGGCGAGGCTCAGTGCTGAAATTAAATCCACTCTGTACAGTTATAAATTATAAGCCTCTATAAACAATGCTGCTCCAGGGAACAGAGCAAGACTATGGAAGAGAAGCTGATTATTGAACAGAGAGTGTACAAGTGTGAAATTTATTTTAATCTCCGTTAGCATTATGGAACCACCCGGTTTCTTAGCACTTATTGGTCGCAGTACAATATATATATATATATATATATAAGCAAAGCCTTTGTCCATCATAAAGTAAGAGCAGGAATGTCGCAGCTTTAGTGAACTAAGGAAAACTTCTCATGCTGAAAAATGAAGATTCCTCCTCCACAGAATCCGAATTCCAAAGTTTGAGATAGGCTAACTGAACCAGTGACCTGAAACTCTTTGGCTCAGCACAGGAATGGCCCAGTTGCCATATTCACACACACACACACACACACACACACACACACACACACACACACACACACACACACACACACACACACAAGCACCCACACACTCCAACCAGCACAGCTCTGCAGTCTGTTTTTCTCTTTATATTGAGACTCTGTGTAAGTAAATGTAAACTAAAGTATAAGTAAAATAACATAAATTGTACAATATATGTCTGAAACAATTTAAGGACGTCCACGAGTTGAACGGAATCTCAGTAAAATAGAAAAACAACAGATCTGATTAGTTTTCAACAAGTCGTCGGTTTTCCAGTTTGCTTAGACTGACTCAGACTCACAGCACCTCTACAGGATTTCGGTGGAACTGCGGGGGAAGTGGAAACACTGGCTTGCTGTGTAAGGTCAAATCAACTGTAGGAAATGGCTGGTGAAGCTAAAGGTAACGTGACAGCGAGTAAGCAAAAGCAGGAGTTGACGTTAGCCCAACCTGCTGCCTCAGCCATCTCCAGACAACAACAGCATATTTTCTAGGGAGCCAATGTTTAACCAAATCAACATGGGGCAACAAAGCGTGAGCAGACGAGCCCGAAAGAAAGTGCAGATCGCTTCAGAAAGCTAAGCTGGTCTGAACCTCCTTACGGAAATCATGCACGACCGAATTTTCTGGCAAATTCTACAAAAACGCCATTTGAGTCAGTAACCACGAAACAGGTAAAAGCAAACATTCAGATTGAAACAAGGGATTCCACGCCCAAGTACTCCACTTGTTCACACGTCTGCCACATCAGATACTGTTTACCATGCTGAATCGCTTTACTGCTGTCTGTTGTGTTGAGGCAGCCACTCCATGGTGTTTCCCTCCCCTGCTGAAAAAAAAAAAGGGATTAGATCAGCATGAACTCTATGCTGGTGCAGGCTGGTTTATCCTGGTCTGATACTGGTTTTTAGCTAGTTAACCAGTATTGACTGAATGAACAAAATCCGGGTAAATGTGGTCTGGCCGCTTGCTTACTTGTAACCAGCGCGCATTATGTTTGTCATACTCTTTAAAGCCTCGAGAGAACCAGGTTTGAGGTTACGTCTATTTCAATACAGCACATGCTTCTGTTGATTAGCCGAGAGGTACGACACTACACAGCCAGTGCCCACAGTGGTTTGTAGGAAATAGAGCAAATGCTTTTGTGTTTAGGTGCATGGAGTAGGGAGAAGGCAGCTTGAAAGCATATGTTTTAATGGTTTCGAGGGCCTGCTCTTGTTTCCTGCCTTAGGATGAGACCTGTCAGATCACATAGCCCATGACATGCAGCAGCAGTGGAGAGCGAGAGAGAGAGAGAGAGAGAGAGAGAGAGAGAGGGAGAGAGAGATAAAATCATGTAAATGCTTGACTTTAGCCAAATAAAATAAAAACTGTTTCTAGTGTGTTCTGCACTGCATTTTGTTTCTTTTTTTAAAAAAGGCAGAAAAAATAAATGCGATTCTTCATTTAAAAAAAAAAAAAAAAAAACAGCCTTTGTGAAATCCGATGGCAGTCAATGGTGCGTTATGTGGCTGATGCTCACAATTAGCATCAATAAAGCCTCCTGCAGGGATCGCGAAGGAACAGTGCAGTCTTTATTCTCTTTGACCCCGGGCTTCCAGCTCCACGGTGTCTCGCCCATGTCTGTCACCTGTCCATCCAGGTGTGGCTGAGAGCCATAGGTCCACACAGAGAGGCTTTGTGAGCCACAACGAGGCCATCGGGTCTCAGATCGGCTAGCTAGTTAGCACCGTATCCCAGCTGCCCCTGGGGCTCTTTTCCTCTTTCAGTTCCAAAAACAGTATCACCTTTTTCCTTTTTCGCCGAGGCGAAATAAAAACAAAGGTTCAATCGCCGAACATCTGACTCGCCAGTTTCATGTATGATTTACTTCAGTAAACCTTGTGATATCAAGAAGGGAACACTTTGGTTCAACTCTACTGTGACTGGCGATGAAATGAAAAAAAAAAAAAAACTGTAAGAGGAGCAAGGCCTCTAAATTTGAGGTAACGAGTGTGAAAACATTCTTAGCGTAGCATAGCATTGCTTAGCATCCTGGCTAATTTCACCAAAGACATCATACAGGATGTACGAGGGTGAGTCAAAAATTATCCACACTCTTGTAGTACTGTAGAATTTCTTTTAATGAACTTTTAGAAAGGACGTCTGCATAATTGTTTTCGACATGATCTCCTTGCTTTTTAATACACTTTTTAAAATTCCATCTGTCAACAAGCTTTTGCATTCCCGCATTAAAAAAGTTTTAGGCTGGGCTTTGAGCCACGAACGCACCGCTGTCTTCAATTCTTCATCAGAGCTGTATCTTCATCATCATAGGTCTGCTTTCAGAGGATCAAACAGGTGAAAGACAGATAGAGCGAGATAAGGACTATAGGGAGGATGCTTTAACACCTAAAACAAAGTTTTTGTGTGTGTCGACACTGTGCAGAAGAATCTCACAATTTTCCAGCTGATGGTTGACTTTTGAACTTTTTCGCAGTCGGCGATTGAGGATGTTTCTGTTCCATACTCTGCCATTTACTCTCAGGCTCGTAGTGATGAATCCATTTGTCCTCACCAGTAATGATTCTGGTGATGATACTGTAAGAAACCTTCCTTACAGTATCACTCCATGTTTTGTTTGAGTACTAAGAACTACATTCTAGACAGCAAAAACATTCTTGTGGCCTATTATCCAACATAAAACAAGATGATTCTACAGCTTCAACCCACATGAAACACCGAGCTTCCTTTCAAACTGCTGCAGGCCATCTGCGACCTGTCGGTTTAATGACCATGTCTGGTTGAAAACATAAAGAGATGTTGGGTGAACTATCAACACCTGCTACAATTTGAAGCATTGGAGACCGCTCACTGTCAAACAACTTGGTGAGGTTCTTAGAGGCCCGATCTCCAGTGCATTTAAATAGAGTTACACATTATGTTTGGCTTTACATTTACAAACTCTATAGACACTACAGAGATACCCAACCCTAACTTCTACTGCCTATACACTCTTGCACATCCGTCCTCCTTCCACATTCTTACTTTGCCTTGTCTACTACAGCTTTTCTCCTACCAAGCTGCCCAGGCCACACCATGGATCCTTTATATGTGTTCCACAGGGCAGAAAAAGCCTCAGAGTTATTACACACATATATTACACTTGGCTGTCAAATGCATCATTACAAACCCAGAATGAGCAAAGGACCTTAGTGGTCCAGCATCTGGCTTTGATGTTGCAACTAATGTGTCCTTTGCTACGTCTGAGCACAGTGAAAAATACAGAGCATGCACACACACACACACACACACACACACACACACACACACACACACACACACACACACATACACAGATGATTAGAGAGGATTGGTATTAGGAAGAGTAATAGGTCAGTGCACTGAAATGGGAAATTCTCCCCGTGTACACTTTATATACACATTAACTAAAGTAAAGGTTTACAGCGTTACTAAGGCACTCATGACAGGTTTTAAGCTGTTGCAGTACTTACACAACTTTATATGATGAAATGCAATATTCGTACTATATCGCAAACGAGAGAGAAATGTTTCAGGACTGTTTGCGCATGCCATTGTGCATGAGAAGTGGATTTGGACAGCGTCATTCAGATATACAGATGTCGCCCTTAAAACCCTGCGTGTTTTCCCGCGGTATGCCGCAATTTAGCGCGCGGCTTGCCGCGACTTGCCGGAGGCAACATTCGGGAATTTAAAATAAATGTGTTGTGCTTCACTGAATATCCGCCAGATGGCGCATAGAAGGACTTTATCTAAAAGCCGGTGGTCCGGGAAAGTCAGTTTCCCTATGTTTCCCCGGTGGCGCGCAGATTCAAATCATGACGTCACTCGCTACCTAACGCTGAGAAGGCGAACGAGGATTTTAACAGTTTTTCTCTCGTTTTAAAGTGTTTTTATGAACTTTTTGAATTAAACAAATAACCTATGCATAATAATCGAGTGTCTTTTCGCTTTTTTTTTTGTATATTTGAAGATAATTCATACGTTTTAAGCCGCTGCAAAAGGCTGGTTTGCTGGGCGAGTACTGACATCACGACTACTTTTATTGCACCTACATTTGTTTATTTGTATATGTATCTTATTAATATGAATTTTTTAGAGATTGTGTGTGCGTGCACGGAGAGTTTGTGTTGATAAGTGTATGTGGATAAGTTGATAAGTGTATCAGAAAGCATTAAAATGTTCATTTGAATTAAAATGACACACACACGTCTGTATATACAGTATATCAATTACATATATATCAATTTCATTAGTTCGTTCATTCTATTTGAAGCTTCGGATGTTTTTTTTTTTTTTTTGGTTTGGTTAGATTAGTTCTGAACTCGCTTCCGTGAAACTATCGCTAAAACAATGTACTGAGCCCTCCTGAGGATATAAAGCTTTATTATTGTGTTTGAATAAATATTCAGATCTACCACAGCAGGTAATAAACTATGGTAAGTACAGAAGTTAAGTACGTGAAGCAAGATGAAGATTTGCAAAAACAACAATCTACGATTTTTGATTTTATGAATGTATGGCACTCTGAAATTCAAAAATAAATAAGTAAATAAAATAATTAAGACATGTTTCCAAGACCGACTAAATACATATTGTACCTCCGTTTTTCTGAATAACTGAAAAAGTCTCAAATTTGCACCCGAGACACACTTTCAAACACACCGCCACTGGTTATTAAGCACAGCAAGAACATCTAAACAGTATGGTTAACCATTTAACACGGAGAAGGGACCTAAAATCACTCCTGACATAACACAGTATGATATATATACATTCTTCTTCTATACCGTTTTATCCTGTATTTAGGGTCGCGGGGACCTGGAGCCTATACCAGGAGACTCAGGGCACAAGGCAGGGTACACCCTGGACAGTGTGCCAATCCATCGCAGAGCACACACACACACACTCATTCACACACTATGGTCAATTTGGAACATCAATTAGCCTAACCTGCATATCTTTGGACTGTGGGAGGAAACCGGAGTACCCGGAGGAAACCCACCAAGCACGGGGAGAACATGCAAACTCCATGCACACAGAGACGGGAATCGAACCTGGCCACACACACACACACACACACACACACTTTTACTTCCTGTTTGGTGTGTGTGTGTGTGTGTGTGTGTGTATCATTTCCTTAAAGGACTATTGCTTCTCTACAGGATGAGAATGTTTGCCCCTTTCGCAGGTTATTTACTGATTATATATAAAAAAGTATTCACTATTAAACTCTATTTAGATTTCATGTTGAATGATAGAAAATTCATCAATTGATTGAATTACCTCACACTGTAAAGAGTCAACACTACAAGATAGACCAGAGTCCATTGTCCTAACTCAGAATTCTGATATAATAATACATGATGAATAATAATACCTGATAATAGTACACAACACACTAAAATGATAAATGTTCTGAATTGCTGTATTTTTAATATCAGAATGAGTTCAGTTGTACTGAATCTGTTATTTTTCAATGTCATGTGGTAAGAGGCTTGAATTTAAGTTCAATAAGCAGAATATACTGTTCATGTTTGCATGGTTTTATATTGGGAGCTATCTTAACAGTACTGAATACTTGACTACTACTATAGTGATACAGTGTATGCTGTCATTTCTAAGTCAATCTAGATCTAACAAACATTAACGTATCATGGTGAAGAAAAAACTGTGATTTTCTGGTGAGAAAATTGTGGCTAGTAAAAAGGCTGAATGGCGAGTGACTTCGGAAATCCACTAGCCACATTGGCCAGTGAGCAAAAAAGTTAATGTCAAACCCTGATATATATATATATATATATATATATATATATATATATATATATATATATATATACTTCACCTTTTCTCTCCTCTGTCTTGGACGCTGCACATCAGAAGACCTCGTAAAATGCTACGAAGCCATGTAATTTTTGGACCATTTCAAAGGGAGGTCAGGCTGGTATGTGAGAAGGCACTTTGCCTCGGCTAAAACAACAGCCGAGCGGGAGCCGCCACAGGCGCATCTGCGTCCAATTACGCACCACATCCTAGCAGTTGATCCAGAGTAACGAGAACAGCACGGCAGAGGCTGCGGCTTAGGGAGCGGTGTCAAATCTGGGTTGCTGTGTACAAGAGCTGAGATCATTTATTAGTCAAGATGACAAGAGCAGGAGATGCCAGATTCTGCATAAGAAAAGAGTATTTACTATTTCTTTTTTTAATCATTGCGCGACATCCACCTCCACATCCCAAACTCGTTTTTGCATTCATGTTTGTTTCATCTGCATACCATGACTTTGTGTGTGACGGTATAAAACACAAACAGGATTAATCTGCATTTAGAAACAACTGTCCATGTGGCAAATGCTGATCAGCGTCTGTCATGGTTTTGTGGTTTAATGTAACTCTGATAGCATGTGACTCAGAGCAGTGTGTCTCAATCTGGCAGTCACGATGAGTAGCCTGTTTTGTGTGTCACTGAGAGAGAAAGAGAGAGTGTGTGTGAGTGTGTTTGTGTGTGTGTGAGAGAAAAAGATTTCTTGTTGCATGCAGTTGCAGAACAGAATCCCATATGAGAGTTAATATCCAAGGTTGAGTCACTGACCGACACACATGTAAAAAGATAAAAAGCAGCACGACCGCATGACACAAATTCATTGTGACACTGAAGTACATCATGTACAAATATCCTGCACACATAAAGTTATTGATTGACCCTGAGGACAGCAGACTTATAGTCAAACTAAGGGGGTGAGACATTTTAATCTGAACGATCATTGCCTAAATGTTGACTTAAAATAGTGGTTATAATGGTAACGTGGGTTAATAATGTCTACAACGCTTTAAAAAAATATACGGTGATTTCCGTACAATTTTTCAAATCAATTATACAGAAGCTTTTGGAGTAACTTGATCCACTAATGGCACTTCCTTCCTGGACTTTCAGTCTCTGGTTCATTTAAGGTGAAAAGCTTAAAAATGAAGTACCGTTTCTGACTATAAAACCTTATAATATTTATTATTATTATTAGACGGTAGTAACATTTGAACAACGATCTCATACATCAATCTTCACTTATCATGGACCAACACCTTACTACATCCAGCCCTCTACATAAAACAAACAGAATTACACACCCTAATGGTGCTTTCATACTGTATATCCACAATGGTCTTTCTTTCTAAGGAAACCGGGCTCTTTTAGCATCTGCAAAAAGCTCCGACAGATGTTCTACCAATCAGTGTTGGCCAGTATCCTGTTCTATACTGTAGCATGTTGGGGAGGAAACCTCAAAAGCAGAGACGCCACACGATTGAACGAGGTGGTTTAGGAGAGCAGAATCTGTGGTTGGCTTCAAGCTGGACTCACTGGAGCTTGTGCTGGAAAAGTGGACCTTCAACAAAGTGCTGGTTCAATGCCAGTCACTGGAGCTTTTGCCAAGGAGAAGAGCATGTTCAGTGGCAGACTTCTAATACAGGAAACACCTCGGTGCCTGGCAACGCCATTGGCATTCTTGGTCGTGATCATTCCTCAGCCACTACTCATTCTTCGTTCTTCATGTACTGTAGCTCTGCTTTCATAACAGACTTCTACCACTCATCATGTATCCTAATCTACAGTACATTGACCTTTATTACTGTATCTCAGTTGTTGCCCATCTCAACTTGCACTGATTATGCATCCTCATTCATCTATATTTAGAAAATATTCACCTCATTCTTTTGATATATATCGCTGTATATTATATATAACACTCTTGCTATTATAAAACATATTATTGGTGCTAATAATGTCTCACCTACAGTAGGTGAAAAATAACGTTTTCAGATAAGATCATAGAAGACCATTTCTCTTATTACATAATGCTTCTTATCTCCCGATCAGTGCTTGTTTAATTTGTTTTCTATACAGATTTATATTTTAATCAGATAAAAAGAAACACATTATGCCCTATTATAGTGTACATAACTTTTTTTTTTTATTCAAATCTTCCACTGATCTTAACTGTCATTCAGATGAAACTTGATTAGATTTCAGATGAAAAAAATGTAAAACTGAAAAAGTGTATTATTCTAAAATTGTTAAAACATTAATGTGACATGGTTACGGACACTACACATTAGTAATTTTTTTTTTAAAATCCTTAATTTTGCACCGAATGCTTTAATTTAAACAACATTTTTTAAGGTCACCGATTTTAGTATCAATACTAAAGAAATAGGAATCATTTGCCTTTTAAATAATTATTGTTTGAAGTGAGACAGTATTAATGCTAAAGTTAGCAACTTGAAAAATCGATCTATTTAGTTCAAATGAACAGACCCCTGGTGTATGTACCTCCTCAAGCCTCTTTAAGCAGATAATAATATCAATCATGGACCCAAGCAGCCATTCTGAGACTTTCTAAATAATGGTCCACTTTCAAGTGATTCTGAAAGCTGGATTAATGTTTATTTTCCTCTTTTTCCAAAAAGATTTTCCACGAACCTACCCTGCAGGGGTTTTTATGTGGTGTTATCAAGTTTGCCTGTTTTTACACACAAACTGCCAAGTGAATCATGCGGCCAATGTGGTCATAGGAGGTGTCATTTTTTCCACACACAAACACACACATGGAGCAGGCCCGCTCTCGTAAAGAATTAGTTTCTAATTTTACTCTAGAGCTGATGACCCATCTCCAGGATGCAGTCTAACTCGTCTGATTAGCTTACACACCTTCAGCAGATGCCCCTCGCACCCACAACGCCACATATCCTCACTCATAAAACAACACACATTTTCACCATAAGGTACGGCTTTACAATGAAGCGGTCATACATTGAGGCCGCATACGAGTACGATTATGGCTAGCCACAAATCATATTAACTGTCACGGGAGTTGAAGGTTGTGCAGTATTTATTTCTATTCGCGGACATTAGTCTAAATAGGGAGAGCCCAGCGTGAGAGACCCGAAAGAGCAGGATGTGGGGGTGTGAAGTCTTCGTCATGAGAAACGTTGGAGGGGTGAGTGTGTGAAGAATTAGTCACGCTTCGACTCGGAGTACGGAGTTTAGCCATGAGAAAACTCCGCTATATACACAATAGAGGTATAAAGTTGAAAGTAGACAGCAGGATACTATTTAGAGGCTGCAAGGAAGGACTACAGACTTATGGCAACAAGATGGAAGGAGTGATGACTGAGAGACGCATCAGCTTAGTAAAACATGCGTGGGTGTGTATGTTTTTATGAACAACAGGATAAATAAATGTGTGAGAAATCTGATTTGTGAGTACAAGAGTTAGGAGTAAGCATCCCCCCTCGATGTGAGACTCATTAGTGACTCAGGACATGGAAGTCCCAAAGGAGGTCAGACTGTCCTTCCAGTGGCATGAGAACTGCCCTGGCTGAACTCCGGGCATGCTCCTTTTTGCCACGGTCATACTTTACCCACAGGACTTTTGCTTGTGAGCAAATACCCCAAACTTCACTTCCTATTCTCGGAGAAACTCAACAAGACCCACCCTGACACTGCAGCTTTATCTAAACACACATCGGCACGATGACGGGGTTTTTAATCTCAAAATCATACGGCACTGCAGTGTTTACTGGACTACGGATACAAATGCGACCCACTTCACAACCTCCACCATCCATCTGTCTACATACAGGCCTGCAGGGGGCTACCCATGTCTCCGTGTAGCCATGTAATCAAGAGCTCAAGTAGAGGAAAATGAGAAATAGTCTTGGCCAAAATCCAGCTACAATGAAACAGTTCTAGTGCTAATGTGTTAATATCAGGATGTATACATTCATAAGGAGGCTAGGTCGTCAGAGATCTCATTGGTTTCACGAGCCAGATTATTAACAAACACACACGCTTTGATGAAATGCGCTCTGTAATTTTGTTGCTGTCAGAAGACACGTATCGAGAGTGTCGATTCCACATCATTTCAAGTGCGGGCTAAATATTTAGACAAAACCTTCTGTCGGAGGGTATGTGTGTGGCCCCAGGATGAAGAGAGAATGACAAACTGGCCTTGAAGTGACAAATGAGAGAGATGTTGGACAGCTGGCGACCCCACACACATGTCTCCAGCCTGCCGCAACAGAAGGAAAAGATGCTGCGACGTTTGAGACAATGAGGAATTTCACTGTTGCAGCTGTTGGAGTTCAAACAATTGGATGTGTAGCCAAATAAGTTAGTGGAAAGTTGTATGTGGATCGCCTAGCAACGATGAACATAATAACCATGCAAACCAAAGGTTCAGAAATTCCCTGTATTTACCTTAACAGTTGAAGTGTCTCTGTTGAGGAGTAAGTCACATCCTTATAATGTATTCCCATTTGAAAATATTAATATTATGTCAAATATTATGGCACCATCGTTTATGTTTTTCTGTTCAATGAGACAGCAATTGCTCCTTCAGGGTTCTCTAATGAAACATCCCATGTCATAATGTGGTGTTGGGCATTTAGGCAAATCAGTCTAAAAAAAGCATCAGTCATGCCTCCATGTTCATTTTAGACAGTAGAGGTTTCTTCTGGCAAGCCTTCCAAGCAAACCGTACTTGTTCAGTCTTTTTCTAATTGTGCTATTTTATTCCATATTAAGGTCTTTAACGAATATTTTTTTTAAATGTAGAGTCAGGGGTAGCTCAGTGGTTAAGCCATTGGACTATTGATCGGAAGATCTCAGGTTTAAACCCCAGCACCACCAAGTTGCCACTGTTGGGCCCTTGAGCAAGGCCTTCAAATGTAAAAGAATGAGATCAAATGTAAGTTGCTCTGGATAAAGGTGTCTGCCAATTGATCAAATGTCACAAATAAATACAAATATTTTACACCAGATCACCTAGTTAGACCCAAAACCAACAAGGGTTGGAGAAGAGCACCACTGTTTTTTGAAAGGAAAAACTACAAAATAAAACATGCTATGTGTGTGTGTGTGTGTGTGTGTGTGTGTGTGTGTGTGTGTGTGTGTGTGTGTGTGTGTGTATGTGTGTGTGTGAGGTTAGGAAGTCTGGCCAAACCAATCTGTAATTAAGATCAACTGAAAGATTTTATAAGATATTTATTGAGACATTGTCAAGAAACTAGGAAGCTAGGAGGAGAGTCAAAGTGCGTAGAAGTTCTGTGGCAGATTCTTCAAGAAGCTCCATAAAACATTCCATCCAGTTTCCTTGTAATACTGCAAGAATTGTTCCTAAAACTACTAATGACTTCTGGCAAATATATACTGTATATATATATATATATATATATATATATATATATATATATATATATATATATATATATATATATATTTTTTTTTTTTTTTTTTTTTGTGTGTGTGTTTGTGTATCTAATTTCTTACTGTTTACTCCTACGTTTGCTGAAAAATGTACTTAAATGATTTTAGGCCATCTTTACAATATGTTGTATATACAATGTACATCATACAGTATCTGATGAGCGGAAACCAATCAGTCCACACCTCTGTGGCCGGTGCATCAGGTGGGCTGCAGTGGTAAGAGGGTTTTGCACAACTCTCCAGGGGCAAATTACATCACCAGCCCAGCTGAGTTGTCTGTTCCCACATCCTGTAGGCAGCCTAGGCTCTGTTTTACAATGTACTGTTGTGATGGGACACCAAAATCTCATAGATCCAAACTTCCAGCATGTGGTGCAAAGACCTAGTGGTTTAAAATAGGCTACAGTGTCTGTGGGAAGTACATGTCGTCACATCGATGCGTTAAACTAAAGTGAGCGGTAGTGTGTGTGGAATGGCGGAGCTACTTTAACAAGGCACACAAGTGGACTGTAATGGCCAAATGAAAGTGTTCGCATGGCAGATGATGTTGTATTAACGCTAAATAAGATCAGTTAGCATTAAAGTACTTTTGACCTTTATTAATATGAACGTCTGCATTCTCTTATATTGTAGCTGATTTCTTTTTCTTTTTCCGGGCCAAAGCACTGTATGTTGTGCAGTTTTCCAGGATCATCCCAAAAATTATCTGTACAGCTGCCATCAATACTCACATTGTCATTATTGTCACATTCCTTTGCCTCTCCACCTGGAGCAGGATATAGCCCTGCTCTTCTCACCCTCTTGCTAAGCATCTCTACTCTTCTCAAGAAGTGGCACTGATAGCTCTATCAGAGCAGTGTCTGAGCATCATGTCCGTATTGCTGCTATTCTTCTCTAGTTCTCTACGCTTTCTAATCACACAGAGCTCTCTAATTGGGACAGTGAGGAGAGTGTAAAGTGATGGACCTAAGGTTAGACATCCAACAAGAAGTGCCAGTGGAGAAAAGAACTCTGACAATATCTCTGGTGGTGTTTTCCATATTTGGTGATTTTAGTTTTTGTTTTAATACTGTACCTTCAAAATGTTACAAATTGCAAAGGGTTATATTAGAATAACATGAAATCAATGCATCCTTATGGAGTCAGATTAGTGTGATAATTCACAGATGAATATAACATGTAACACCGCCCAAGACAAAAGTCGCATTAAATTCTCTTTAAGGTCTTGTATTGATGATAGGAGAGTCTGACCGCTGTATAAAGTCCTGTCCAGCACATCCCAATGATTCTCAATGGGCGTAAGGTGTGGACTCAGTGGTGACCAAATCATGTGTGAAAATGATGCATCATGCTCCCAGAATCACTCTTTTACAATTTGAAATAATAATTTGAATCCTGGCATCATCATCTCGGAATATTCCTGTGTAATCAGGGAAGAAAAATCCATTGATGGAAAAACCTGGCCATTCACTATATTCAGGTTGTCAGCTAGCCTCACTTTTTTGGAACACATACTGTAATATTATGCCTCTTTTCCACTGCATAGTACGGCACAGCACGGTTCAGTACAGCTCACTTCGGTTCGGCTCAGTTCGGCTCGGTTTGCGCTTCCACTGCAGTTTAGTAACGCTTTAGAGTGGGCGGGATTATTCACGTGTCGTTTTAGTCGCGGCGCCGCTACTGCCGTGACATCATCGTAAACGCGCCACAAACAAACACACAACAATGGAGCAAGTTCAGTGACGCAGTAATGACGATTTTCTCCGGCCAATCAGTGACCAGCAGAGTTTACACGTCACGTTTTGGTAACGGTTCGGCGCGCTTGGAACCTCGGCTGAGGTGGTACTAAAAAAAGGACCAGGTACCAGGTACTGTTCCCAGTGGAAAACCCCCCAAAAGTGAGCTGTACTGAACCGTGTCGTGCCGTACTATGCAGTGGAAAAGCGCCATTACAGTACTTAACTTGTAACAGAAGCAACCCCAGATCAAAACACTACCCCCACAGTCTTATAACAGCAATGTTATCTTACTATATAAGTCCACTGACTGCCTGAAATATTGAACATGTGTGAATTGTGAATTATGACCTGGACTATGATCAGATTCCATATTGCTCCTGCACAAACACATCTACAATTACTGTATCAGAGAAGCCAAAAAATAAATAAAAATGAATGCAGTCCCATCCTGGGAGCTGTGACGAGAGGTCATCATTTGGCTGGAGTTTTAAAGAAATATAAGGATGTGGTTGCCAAATAAGCAAGTTGGGTTGGAGGGAGTCAAGGAAGAAAACAACAAACAGAGAAAATGGAAAAACCTGCAAAGAAATGTAGAATCTTCACTAGGGAATTATTATTTTTTTTTTATATTGGAACTACTACCAAGTGCAAAATCCACTTTGACAAAAAAAGCAATATACTACACATCACAGTACACAGTCCACATTTCAACTGAACCATCCAGTTCACCATTCACCAAAAATGAGCTTGTGTAAAGAACGGTGCTGTTTTTGCATGTTCATGCACTACACACTCTGTTAACATTAATAATTACATTTGAATAAAAGCCAGAATTGAATTTGAAAACTTATTAAACTTATAACTGTAGCTACTGAAGACCTAATTGAATACAGTTAAGCTTTTCATTTTGTTACTGTAGCTCTCACTGGCTGCAAGATAACATTACACACAAACAATATCTAAAGTTAAATGACGGTCCCGGTTTAAGTCACTGGCAGCACACCTAATACTAATAATAATAATGTTAGATAATAATAATAATGTTAGAATTATTAAATAACCAGCAAAAAATAACCATGAACCATGTCCTTATTAATAACTGTATAATAATTAATGAGGGGTGGAGATTTTGAAATGAAGATTTATAATGTTATGCAAACTTGAATGCTGAGAGGAAGATGTCTGCAGTCCATTATAACAAACTTTTTTTTTTTTTATTAGAAAATATTGACATGGCTTTTTTAATTTCACTGTTTCTTTGTTTGCTGTTTCTTTTGTCACTGGTATTGTTTGTTAAATAGTAATGTGATGCACCAAACGCACTGTTCATAAAAATTACTATATTGCATAAACTAATTGACGTAGATGGACCAATTTAATTTTGTGGTGTCATAGGATACATTTAAACACAATTAAAAGGTCATTTAAAAAGGCATTTTCTGCAACTGGAATGATGGATTGTTGTTTAGCACAGTCGTGTTGTGGCTCCGGGGTCCGGGTCTGATTCCTGGCCAGGTTCGATTCCCAACCAGGTTCGATTCCCATCTCTGTGTGCATGGACTTTGCATGTTCTCCCCGTGCTTGGTGGGTTTCCTCTGGGTACTCCGGTTCCCTCCCACAGACCAAAGACATGCAGTTTAAGTTGATTGCACATAGTGTGTGTATGGGTGTGGCCTGAGATGGATTGGCACCATGTCCAGGCTGTACCCTGTCTCGTGCCCGAAGTCTCATGGAATAGACTCCAGGCCTGCCGTGACCCTGTATAAATGATAAAGCTGTTTAGACGACGATGAGACGATTTTCTTTCTTTTTTTTACACTGACAAAGAATTCTCTCACCTTCCTAACAAATGTTTTGTACAGACTAGTCATTACAAGACCTTGGGGGCCCCCAAGTCCAGGCCCCTATTCCACACAAGGCTAAGAAGAAGATGTGTTAGCTTGAGAAATAAGGTGGTTCTGTTTACTGAAGGCCCCTGTAAGACGCCCCTCAGATGCGGGATAATGTTTTTAAAGCGGAGCTGGCACAGCAGCCTTGGCTGCCCCAGGCACTGATTTGATGATTTTTCTTACTGTTTGTTTGTCTTTGTTTCTGGCTGGGAAGGGTGTCTGTGGCGTGGCCCCTCTCCTTCCTCTTCTCAGGGGCCAGTCCTTCCCTACACTAAATGATCCTTTAATTTCCTCCCAGACTCCTCTGCCCTGAGGCATCTCCTGGATCCCATGGTGCTCGCCCTCATATGTGAACATCACTGCTCATCTTTGAATGGGCAGATCCTCTATCGTAATGCGCCACGCACTGACGCTTCCTGTCTGGATCAGGGTTGCGTGAGATGGTCCACGATATTCCTGCCAGACCAAGAGATCTTGACATGGTGAAGACCGCCCATTGTTGTCCAAATGCCTGGTCTGTCTGCAAAGTGATTATGTCCAGCCTACTCCAACCCCCATTTACCTTTCTTAGTTGAGCCCCCTCGCCCTTGGAAAAAAAATATCTCTATCCTCTGAGACCTGACTGCGGAACTGACAGAGGAAGTCCCTTAATGGTTACCAAACTTCCAGGGGAGCTACATGCACTTGGTGAGGACTAAACATGTGTTTAGAGGAGACAACATCAGCAATCACCACTTGACCTCTGCAAAAACCAAACCTCTTATACTCCCCCCCTTCTGAAGGGGACCCGAAGCGGTTAATATAATCAAGTGAAAGCATAAACCTGGCAAGGAGGCAGAGAAGGCTTGCCCAGTTCCAGATGCAAGAGTAGACAATGCTAAGACTCGGCTGGAAGAAGGGAAGGCCAACAGCCTTCGCTCAAGAAGTGTAAAGAAGAAAACATGCAACACCAACAGATAGGCACATAAAACAAACACAAACAATGAAGTTTGCGGTAATGATACAGAAACACAAACTGTGTTACACGACTGTAGATTAGAAACTGTGAATCAAATGTTCACACATATACACTATCAGATGTTTGTCTCATGGGCTGGAAAATGATTCCACACAGATGTGCAAGAATGAAAAAGAAAAATAGTCTGGGGGTGGAAGGTGATCGGGTGGACATAGAGTTAGGGGTGTGAACAAATTGCTTATGGTATGACTTTATACTTAATGTGTGAATGAAATGTTCAAAGAAAATATTGAGTAATAAGTAACAACTACAAACAGCCAGCAAATCTCCCTCCCATGGGAAAACCATTCTCGTCATTTTTTATTAAGCCCATACCGCAGTGCCTCTGGTGCCTATTACGCCTAACAGATGAATCAGAACTGTGAGAAAACTCTCCCGGACAGAAGCCTTTCCTTTTCCTCTAACTTAATGTAGACCACTATTAACTTTAACCAATACAAGGTAACAGATCAGCGCTCAAGAACGACACAAAACATCATCCTTAGTTTCATCCATGTCGTCCGTGCATTCCGGTGACCGAATATGAGGGTGAAAAACGAAGCAAGCATGTCATCCTTAAGAGGTGATGAATTTGGTTTAGTGTGGAAAGGGTGAAGTCTAACTGTTTGAGAGTAGTTACTCATCATCAGTGGTGTCAAAAGTATTCACATTCATTACTTGAGTAGAAGTATAGATACCAGGGTTTAAAAAGACTTCTTTAGAAGTTGAAGTATCAACCCAAGCTTTTTACTTAAGTAAAAGTGTAAAAGTACTGGTTTCAAAACTACTTAAAGTATAAAAGTAAAAGTAACCTAAGGTGTGGAAAAAGCATAAAGGTCACGCGTTTTGAACATGCAACGGGGGGAGGGTGGGGTGGGGGGTGCGGGCTTATGATCATACGGAGGGGGGGGTGCACGTTCTGATCAGGCAACTGGGGGGGGGGGGTAATGAGGCTATGTTTAAAATGTAAAGAGTAGAAAGTACAGATAATTGCGTGAAAATGTAAGGAGTAGAAGTAAAAAGTCGGCTGAAAAATAATTACTCCAGTAAAGTATAGATACCCAAAATTTCTACTTAAGTAAGGTAACGAAGTATTTGTACTTCGTTACTTGACACCTCTGCTCATCCTAGGCTATTACTCAGGCAGAGATGTGTTGTGTAACACAATCACACACATAAAAGAACATTTATTTATTACTGTTTCTTCTATGTACCTATTGAGCAGCTCCTACTAGAGACATGGACTAAGCTCAAGAAGATGCTCTCTGTTCAAGGATGAATATGAGGATTTATCCTGCAGTAGGAAGTGTGCCGTAGTTCTTTAGTAGGCCATCAGGTCTGATGTTTCACTGGTGCCTCTTTTATTACAAAATGAACACATTTTCCAAACATAATTCAGGCATCATTTATTCCATTCATGAGTTTCCTTTGAGGATAATAAAATATAACACCTTTTCTAAACATTGACAAGAATGCTTTTTTTTTCCCCCTGTGGTTGTCAGGGTAATTATTCATTCGAAAGGAAATGAAAGAGGAAAAAGAAAGGATTAAAGAAAAACACTGTATAAACATTATTCCGGATGCAACTCTGCAAGCGGGGGTAGATTTCCCAGTAGAAATCAGGCACTTGGAGGAAATCATTTAGCCTCACTAAGTGCCAAATTGTATCCTTATTTCGCTCCGCCTCTGCCTTTCGAACTGGTGCTGAGTGTCCTGCAATCTTTCACCCTACGACTGTGTAAACACAACTTAAAGGGGAGACATAATCCTTGTGTGGCCTTCATCTCTCCATCGCTTTCTACATTTGAGCAATGCTTCATGAATTATTGTAAAGGGATTGATTCCAGATCAGTGAGGAGGTTAAAGCTTAAGCAGTGATATCCTGATACAACTCCTTCAGCAACTATACAGAATTACAACAGGAAAAGCAAAACATGTGCCTTAATCTGCTTTGATATCATGGAATGCTTTAAAGTATCTAATGGCAGTAAAAAAGTGTTTAGAAGTATACCCTTTCAATGACACTCAGATCAGAACCAAAGACATGCTAAAACTATTATGTTAATGCTGGCCTGCAAGTCTAACCTTTTGAAATGACTTTTATTAAGATACTGTCATTGCAAATCAAAAGCCTTTGAACAAAACCTTTTTAGAATTGCACATCCTTCTCAAAGACTCTAATAGCCAATGTAACGTGTAAAATGAGAAACAGCGTGGCCTTTTCAAATCGAGTAGCTTTTTCATATCCTTAACAGAATACTGATTCAGGTTAAGTGTGAACATTTGCTATATTCCAAGTTACAAGCATATAACAGTGTGGAGCATTTTGTCTACCTTAAACACAGTGAATTATCTAAACCCTAAGTTTTGTAAAAAAAAAAAAATTAAAAAAAGGGAAAAGAAAAAAATTACTTATGGCATTGAACTACTGATCAGAAGGTTCCAGGTGCAAACCCAACCACCACCTACATTAGGTTCCCCAGTTGGGCTCCTGAGCAAGGCCCTAAACTCTTCCTTAGATGTATAGTGATAAAATGTTTTTTTTCCCCCACAATTAACAAAATCCTTACAGTAGTGTAAACCATATTCCTGTTTCCTCCAATCCAAAACCTGATAAAGATGGAGACTAGAGTTTCCCTTTTTTTTCCTTCAAACTTGTATTTACCTTATTATCTTACAGATTACTTAATATTTATTAATATATAATATAGACTAATCAATTTTTTTTTACCTATAAGAGCTACCAACGGTTATTTTCCTTCTCTCCCTAATGTTTGTATGTTCCTAATTTCGTCTACTTTATTTTCCAAGAAACACATTGTTTCTAATTTCCATGACGTTTTCAGAAAATCTCACTTTACATGTGAGTAGATTTAATAATAATAATAATAAAAAAAACACATTGTAGTGTAAAAATGGCCATTTTTTTTTTATTTGTGCAAATATTACGCACCCCTTAAAGGAGAAACTTCCCATGAACAATGAGGTTACAACAAGTGATCATTTTGTAAAATCTTTCGTAGCGGTAGATTTAGTGTCTAAACTACTTGGCAAATTATTTATCACTAATGGTAGAGCGCTAGTTACTAGTGTTATTTTCAAAGCAAAAAAAAAAAAAGCCAATTAATCTAAATTTTACTGGTGGAGGATCGGGCTAAGAAAATTCCCTGTGGAAATCTCCTTTTTAAAAAAAAAAAAAAATTCCAGACAAGGTTAAATATCTCCCTGAATTTTGCACGAGACTTATATCAAAACAGTTGGCCAGGTCTCCCAAGGACAATGGAATGATCTTAATCTAAATGCAAAATGAACAATTTTCAAGTCCACTTTACTCCTAGCTTGCTCGTTTTTTGCTATTATTGGAAAACAAAAAATGGCCTGTTAAAGTGCTCAAAAAACTCAATTACATTGAAAAAATCATGTTGATCAAAAATCATTCACCCTTTCAAAAATGGTCCTGAATACAGTAACTGCAAAAAAATTACTCCATACACTATAATGATGTCTGTGGAGTGCACACCCTGAAAAATACTTTTGAACCACTTTGGAAAAACTGCAATCCTTCACTAAATAATTTAAATATACAGTAATTGGCATCCCAATAGCTCAAAGCTTTCTTTTTCAAATAACCCAAGAACCAAAGCTCTGGCCCCTACACTTCCTCTGATAACAGGAAAATAAACACACTTGTAATATTAGGATGAATTTCCTTTCAAGTCTGGTTATCCTCAAGGTCATTTGAAGGAGTTTTTCCTTGCTACTGTCACCTCTGGCTTGCTTAACATTTAATTCCAGAATTAATTTTTTTGTACAGCTGCTTTGCTACATTGTCCAATGTTAGCACAATACAAAAAGAAAGTTCTAGCTACAAAGAACCAACCAGTGTTTGGAATCTACACCCAAAAGCACACTTAGATGCTAGTATTTAATTTTATTTTCACTCAGTGTTTAGTTTCAACAATTACCTTCCACTTTATTTAAACCTAATAAAAAGTTGATTTTCAAAGTTAGGTACCCTGGGAGCAGTACTGTTACTGATCGTAAGTTGGTAACTTTAGATCCATTTCCACAAGAAAATAGTCCAATTTAATGGCCTAGCGGAGCTATAACCATTGCTCGACTTAACCTTGCATGTAAACTTACTGAGTGGGTCATTCTCCTGTTTATGGCAGGGCAGAGATAACATTTCAGGCAAATGCTGCAGACATTTCCTTTGTCATTTTCTTTTGTAGCCCTACAGTGTTGATGTTTCATTGTCCATTTGTTTCCATTTAGTTTTATCGCACATTTATTGCAACAAGGTTAGGTACACAGCTTCATATTGGATGACACAGACAACAAACTCACAACAAGGCATTGGGTAGTTGAGGCTAATGACCAAAATGGAAAAATGGATAAAGAAATCAAATTAGTTTTTACTTGGTTGATTGGACCTATGAATTGACTATAGAGGGCATGGAGAACACCTTGTCCGATGTCATGCGTTCTAATGAGCTTCTTGGCCATAAGATTCTAGCTAAGATATGCAAAAATCCTAAGATAGACTTTACTTTTGGTACTTACCTTTAATATACTATGCTTAAATCTTACACATGAGGTTTCATTTTTTTTAGAGTACAGTATGTATGTAACATTTGGGGGAAAATATTGGACTGTTCAAATTTCATGTCCGTCGACCTTTACATTTTTGACCTTGTACCTAGGAAAGTCTATACACTGCATGGAGACGGTACTGAGCAAATTCAAATGGGAACTGCTCATGTATAATATAATATCATATTTTCAATCATAACATTATAACACTGACAGCTGAAGTGAATAACACTGGAAACAGAACAGATGGTTCTCAAACTTGACATGTTGGAAGCAGGGAAATGGGAAATGGCCAAGCATAAGGACCTGAGAGACTCTGACACATACCAAGTTTTGATGCCTAGACGACTGGGTCAGAGCACCTCCAAAACACCAGGTCTTACAGTGTATGGGTGTTTCTAATGTGCAGTGGTTAGTACCTACCAAAAGTGGTCCAAGGATTGACAACTGGTGACCCGATGATGGAGTCATAGGCACCCAGGGTTCAATAATGTGTGTGGTACAGTAAATGAACAATAGAACATGATGTCCAAACCCACACAAGAGATACAGATGAACAAATATGTAAATCTTCTTCTTCTTTGTCTTTCGGCTGTTCCCTTTCAGGGGTCGCCACAGCGAATCATCTGCCTCCATCTAACCCTATCCTCTGCATCCTCTTCTCTCACACCAACTACCTTCATGTCCTCTCTCACTGCATCCATAAATCTCCTCTTTGGTCTTCCTCTAGACCTCCTGCCTGGCAGTTCCAACCTCAGCATCCTTCTACCGATATATTCACACTCTCTCCTCTGAACATGTCCAAACCACCTCAATCTGGCGTCTCTGACTTTATCTCCAAAACATCTCACATGGGTTGTCCCTCTGATGAACTCATTCTTGATCCTATCCATCCTTGTCACTCCCAAGGAGAACCTCAACATCTTCAGCTCTGCTACCTCCAACTCTGCCTCCTGTCTTTTTGCAATTGCAAAAAAGTAAATTCTATGACAGAAAGGCATCAGAAAGACCCTTTGTGGTGGTGGGGGATGAGTAGTATGAAAGAAGGTGGTGGATGAATCTCATTTTCTCGCTCATCACACAGATAGTCTAGTGCATGTGTTTTGAGACAGGACCAAGGTGCACTTATGCGAAGAAGCTGAACGAGGTATTGTTATGGTCTGGACAATGTCCAGGAAACTTTAGATCCTGGCATTCATGTGGATGACACTATGACATGTACCACCTCCTGGACTATTGTTGCAACAGTTAAGTTCCTTAATGACAGTGACCCCTCTCAGTAGCATAAAGCAACCTACTGCACTCTTAAAAAAATAGTTCAAGAATAATTTGAGGGGCATGTTAAATGCTTTCCATTCCTCAGATCTCAATCCAGTCAAAAATCTGTGGGATGAGCTGGAGAAACAAGTCTGATCCAGGGAGGCCTTACCTTGCAACTTACAGGATTTATAAGATCTGTTTCTTACATCTTGGTACCAGATACAAGCACACATCATGCGGAGTGTATGCCGTGATGAATCAGAGTTGTTTTGCTAGCACAAGAGGGACATACCGTACACAATATTAGGCAGGTAGTTGAAAGGTTATGGCTGATCGGTATATGGTGTCAAAATACTTAAATAACATAAATATAACATAATAACATAATCGTATATCTAATTTCTGTCAAAATTAAAAATTATTTAAACGGTACACTTTGGTCAGACTTTTTCAAACTTCTGTCTCTAATGCTGCATCACATGTACATTTTATGATGTCATTAGCCAAATCAACATGGAAACGCAATGGAGAACTGCCACTGATTGGTGAATATCCACACCTCTGTGTGCCCTTTCTTTTCAATGTTCTTTGGTGCCTTGTCATCACCTGACTTCGGCTCTTCATGCATGGACAGTCGAGGGTCAGTCTGATCTGAGGGTGAATTCACAAAGGCCTCCTCTGTGTCTTACAACACCAGATGAGCGAGTATCATCTTCCCTTGACAGCAGAACCATCTGTGCATGGAATACTTGGGATATAATGTCCCAGAATCACAAACACGGAATACATATATATATATCCTATGTATTTATCATACATATATATCATATATAGTACTGTGCAATATGTAGGCAAAAAAATATATATAGGTATATTATGAAAAAAAATAAATCATCTCTAGGTTTTGCTGCATGAAAAATGAAGCAGGTGCGACAAAGTCCCCAGATGGACTGCAGTTGGTTTGGCAGGATGTTCAGTAAAATTAAGCTCAAAATTTCTTTTAAAAAAAATACACAAATTGTACCCGAGACTATATTTTCAGCAATGGGTCATCATACGTTTAATTGACTTTGTTGCATTAGTTACCATTTGTATCATGTGCCTTGCAGATGCATTACAGGCAAGACTGTGTATCTCATGAATTTCTTTTTATTTTTCCACTTATTCCACTTTATAATTTTAGGTACGTAAATTTCTCGGATTCAGGGGTTTAATCCCAAATGCACTGAAATAGAAAGCAAGTGCACTATGTACTGTAGGGTGGACAAACCCTTATTCCACATATGAAGTAATGCATTGATTAGTAGTTTGAGAGGGATCTTGGATTCAACCTTGTGATAGAGACTAGTAAGCTTTGTAGTTTACATTAGCCATAATAGAAACAATTACTAAGGAAATAAAGTATTGTTTAATATGTGCTTTTTTGCTAACTATTTTGAAATGCAAACTTATTTTTATTACAGTAGGTCTAAGTATGCAGTGTGTGATTGCTTTATTTATTTTACTGTCTCTGTACCATAAAAAGCTAAAATGTAACCTTATAGACAAGAGGGTGAAATTGATATCCGCCATGAAGTCTTTCTGTACATCAAAGAGTGAAAATGCCTATAAAATATGTTACATGCACATTATAACTGGTCCATAAAAATCACTCAATTAGGGGTTGAAAGAGATGAAGAAGTGTGTAGATGACAGATGCTCTGTCAAACTGAAAGCACGCGGTTCAGAGGTCACGAAGAAGCACGGCCACTCGGCAGCTGTTACACGCACATCTGCACACAAACACAAAACCATGAAAGTCATATCACTGTCTATGCTGACATGCACATATACTGCACCGTTCCTATTTGACGTATTATTCCTACAAATAAAAGCACACACACACCTATGCACATGCCCTTCCTTTCTGACCTAATCTCCGTTAATCACCGTCTAGCTTATCAAGCCTGCCAAATGCATCTCAACACTGCATCCTCATCATGTTCCTCCACCGTAAGCCCTTATCCGCTGCTCTTGGCTCTTTTCCGGTCCTGTTTCATGCATGCCGCGGGCCAATGAATCATTCCATATGCTGAAACCATTTTCTTTGCCTCTCCCAGAAGCCCAGTGAAAGCTGAAAGAGCGAATCGGGGCAATAAATCTCAGCGGCTAGGCTTCGGGACGTGCCGATCGGCCGTCTCGAGGAGCCACGGAAGATAGAAAAGCCTGCTGTTCCTCTCAGGTTCTCGCTCTCATTCCGTGTCATTCTCTCCTTCTTGCTTTTCCTGGAGCTTCACAGTGAGAGTCAACACTGACAGTTAATGTGAATCACACCTTTTCATTGAGGAAGAAAGCCCTTAGGTCAGCGGAGGAAGATTTGGATAGTGAGAGAAGAAGGAGGACAAGGAAAAGCAGTATAGCCAGGTGGAGAGTGAGGGAGCAGGAAGGGTGGATAGAAGATCAAGAGAGCGTATCAAGGGGCCAAAGAGGTCACAGGTTTAACCTGCTATCAGTGCTGATGACATTTCTCATAGCAAAGAGGCTTCCACAGGAATGAATAAGAGCAGTGTGTATAACAATAAACCACCTTTATGCCTGAATTACCCAGCCTGAGGTTCAGTCTTTCAAGCAAACGGTTCCAAAGAAAAGGGTCGGTAGAGTCTGCGATGCCTTCAGGTGCTGGTACCTGTCACAGAACACACCATACATACCTTTCTGGACCATCTCTCTCTTTCTCTCCCAGTGAACATTAAAAAAAAAAAAAAAGCAATTGCCCTTACATTATGGCAGATGCCCTTATCCAGTGTGACATTTTGTCCTATTAAGGGCCTTGAACTTGGAACCTTCCAATCAGTAGTGCCCTGGGCCATTAAGCTACCCCTGCCCCTCAATGACTCTCCTGACTTTGTCTCCTGTCTTTCTGTCTTACATTTGAAGTTATTGTCTCCCGACCTTAGGTGGCATCCTCATTAGCACAGTCGTCCTGCACCTCCAGGGTCAAGGTTACAATTCCCACCTCAGGTCTGTATGCATGTTCTCCTTGTACTTGATAGGTTCCCTCCAGGTACTCCGGTTTCCAACCACTGTCCAAAAACATGCAGCTTCAGCTGGCATTCCCAAATTGCCCATACTGTGAATGTGTGTATGATTGTGCCCTGTGATAGATTGGCACCTCCTCTAAGGTGTTCCCTGGCCAGAGCCCCATGTAGCTTGGAATAGGCTCCAAGCTTCCCGTGACCCTGTACAGGATGCGCTTTGGAGCATCCCAGGAGATTCCCAGGAGACTTTGTGGACAAAGTGGAGTATACCATTAAATTTTCAATTCAAACAGTCAGTTTTGGGAATTCAAATAAACCTAATCTGTATGTCTTTGGACTGTGGGAGGAAACCGGAGTACCCGGAGGAAACCCACTAAGCACGGGGAGAACATGCAAACTCTATGCACACAGACCCAAGGCGAGAATCGAACCCGACACTGGAGGTGTGAGGTCACAGTGATAACCACAGCTCAGTGGTTAAGGCATTGGACTACAGTTCGGAAGATCCCAGGTTCAAACCCCACAACCACCAAGTTGCCACTGGTGGCCCCTTGAGCAAGGCCCTTAACCCTCAACTGCTCAGATGTATAATGAGATAAAAATGTAAGTCGCTCTGGATAAGAGCGTCTGCCTAAATGTAAATGTAAAGTTATATATTAAAAACTGAAGTAAACATCAGATATTAAAAAATAAGAAGCAATGTTTTTACTGAAATAAAAGGAGATCTTCTGTTCAACGTGACATGCACTACTGTGTAGTGACCAGAACAGGAAGGTTAAGTGCCAGTGCATCTTTCCTCCACCGTATAGAATTGAAACCAAAGGAAATGTTTGCTTTATGAGGTCTATTACATTACAGTGGAGCAAAGAAAAAAAAGAAAAGAAAAAAGTCAATATAGCTGTCTGAGAGTTTCATCGATCTGGTGAAAGTGAGATACTGTACTGGAACTGGGTTCTGATCAGGCACTGGGGTATTGTAACTTTACACTCATACAGTCACGCAAATAAAGAAACGCAGATGACAGCTTCATCCAGCACACGGATAATCAAATTTCATATATGATATCCGGGATCGTGAATTGATCTGGATCAAAGCAGAGCGTATTGGGTGCTGGGAGATCTTTTCATGTGCTGGATGCTACAATAACGTAGCACCCCTACAGTATACTGTAGCACATGTCCAGATCAAATCAGATGAGACAATGTGACTGACTCAGGGACTGCGAAATCAGGCTTCATCTCCTATCTCAATGTTGTTTCCCCAAACAAAACAAGGCAAAAAAAAGGGAAATAAGTACATAAGTAAGTGAGAAGGGAAGAAAAAAATTGTGCGTGTGAGAAAGGCCAGCCATGTTGGCGTGGGCTCTGCCGAAGGTATGACAGCGTGATGGGATGTGATAAGGGAAGGCGCCGTACTGGTCGGAACTCCGACTGATGAGCAACCGCACTCTTACTGATAAGCCACACACACCCACACACACATAAACACATGTGCTTGCTTTCTCAATGGCCAACCACATCTTTCATACTTCGACTTTTAAAGAAGAACTCTTTTCACAAGGCTCATAAATAATAATAAAGTAATCCTGTCTTTTCAAATCAGTGATTTCAAGTAAAAAAAACAAAAAACAAAACAGTGAATCACAACAAAAAAAAATAAAAAATAGGATGCATTTTTAGCTGGACTTTCACACATAGGTCTTGTACACATGTCTACTACATTGTGGCAAAAAAATCTAAATGTTGGGGATAATGAGGGGAAAAAAAGCACCTTTACTGTTTAAACCAGGAGCACACACTCGAGGCCTTGTACAATCTTTGTTTTGAGCATGTGATGTATCTCAACCCGCCAAGACTGTAATTATCGGCACTGTCTTAGCAAACAATGTGTGGAAATGAACACATGAACACAGTAGCTCATTAAAAAATTTACTCAGAGTAAAAGTTACTGAGTTACTTTTTTATTTTTTTAACAGCGGGGGTGGGATGAGGCATTCTAGCGTAGTTCAAAAAAGATGAGCAGATATAAAATCTCAAACTAGTTGTTTTTAACTGAAAATCAAAGTGGTCACTTAAATATGGTGTTACGTCCCAGTCTAGGGTCAAACAGCAAAAGTTGGTTCAGGGTTCTATTTTAAACTGTATGGAAATGGTGGTATATGGCAGAAAGAACTAGATCCAATCATTAACTGATGAAATAATGAGTATGGAGCGGCGCTCGACCAGGACATGATACACACACGCGGCGCAACGGAGCATTTATACAAGGCATAATATTTTTATTATTTTATCATTTTCATTCATTTATTTTTTACTCAGTAGCGAATATGATTTAAAATGTAGCGAATTACAATACTTCAAACAAAACGTACTTAAGTAAAAGTAAAATTACAGATTTTTAAAACTACTTTAAAAAGTAGAAATACACAAAAAAACTACTCAATTACAGTAACGCGAGTAAATGTCATTCATTACTTTCCACCTCTGGTAATAAGATTTGGTTGTTGAATTAAAAACATAAAGCAAAAGAAAATTCTAGGGACTGGAGCGTATACTGTATACTGTACAGTAGCTGCTATAATGTAAATGATAATAGGAACTAAACCTGTTTCACAGATATTCCACAATATTCAACATAACTGTTGAAATTAGAAGTTTACATAAACCTTAGCCTTTAACATATTTAACCTCAGATTTCCACAATTCCTGACATTTCATCTTAATAAACATTCCTTGCCTTACGTCACTTAGAATCACTACTTTATTTAAAATAAATGTGAAATGTCAGAATAATAGCAGACTTTCTTTCATCACATTCCCAGAAGATTTCATTTACTTACATTTTTAGTATTTAGCATTGCCCTTGAATTGTTTAACTTGGGTCAAATGTTTTGGGTTGCCTTTCACAGGCTTCTTAAGATAAGCTGTTGGAATTTCATCCCATTCCTCCTGACAGAACTGGTGTAACGGAGGTCCCATGTGTGGGACCTCCTTGCCCACACATGCTTTTTCATTTCTGCCTACAAGCTTTCTGTTGGATTAAGTTCAGGTCTATTCCATTAACTTGACTTTGTTGGCCATTTTACCCCAACTTTGGAAGTACAACTGCAGCTTTTTTGTCCATTTGTGACCAAGCTTTCATTTCCTGGTTGATGTACTGATGTTGCTTCAATTTATCCACATAATCTTTCTTCCTTGTGATGCTAACTATTTTGTGAAGTGCTCCATTTGCTCCTGAAGCAAAGCATCCAGAACATGATGCTGCCATCCCCATGCTTCACAGTTGAGATAGTGTTCTTCGTCTTGCGACCATCTCCCTTTTTCCTCCAGAAATAATGATGGTCATTATGTGAAAACAGTTCGATTTATATATCATCATAGAGGAGGACATTCGTCAAGAATGGAAGATCTTTGTCTACATGTCCAGCTGCAAAGCATAGTCTGCCTTTTTTTATAGTGGATTTGAAGCAGAGGCTTCTTCCTGGCTGAGCAGGTTACATCGATATAGGACTGTGGATATAGACACTTTTGTACCCATTTCCTCCAATGTCTTCAAATGTCCTTGCTCACCACTCACGGTTCCTCTATACTTCTTAGATAAGAATTGTGTAGGGTAAAGGCTCTTGCCCATGAACCTAACAGTGATGACTCAGTGGTGGTGTGGCTTACACCCCTGATCCTCTGATCAGCAATTTAGAGCCCCAACCGTCTGGGCCACCACTGGACCTGTGATGGAAACTGAATACAATTGTTTAGATTATGTAAGTTGGCACAGGTTTTTACTGTTTTAAGGAAATACTTAACTTTAGCCGGGTAACAGCAACTTGTATAAATTCAGTACAACAGCACAACTCCAAGTGTAGGCATTAATGTTTGACGACTAGGAGCATCGTCAACATATGACTGGCATATGTTACAAGTGTAGTTTTATCCAATTTAACTAATACACAAAGTACACTATACTTTTAGTCTACTAAAATGTTTCTAAAAATGTTTCACAATGTGTCCCTGAATGAAGGGAGGCTCAAAATCAGTCAGTACCAGTCAGTATCTGTTGTGGCCACCAGCTGCTTGAAGTACTGCAGTGCATCTCCTCCTCATGGACTGGACCAGATTTGTCAGTTCTTGCTGTGAGATGGAGGGATTGTGTGTTCCTGGTGTGACTCGGGCAGTTGTTGTGGCCGTCCTGTACCTGTCACGCAGGTGTGATATTCGGATGTACCCATCCTGTGCAGGTGTTGTTACACGTGGTCTTCCACTGCGAGGATGATCAGCTGTCCTTCCTGTCTCCCTGTAGCGCCGTCTTAGGCGTCTCACAGTGCGGACATGGCGATTTATTGCCCTAGCCACATCAGCAGTCCTCATGCCTCCCTGCAGCATGCCTAATGCACGTTCACGCAGATGAGCAGCGCCCCTGGACATCTTTCTTTGGGTGTTTTTCCACAGTCGGTAGACAAGTCTCTTTAGTGTCCTGCGTTTTTAGAACTGTGACCGTAAATGCCTACTTTCTGTAAGCTGTTAAGGTCTTAACGACCATTCCACAGGTGCATGTTAATTAATTGATTATGGTTAATTGAACATGCATGGAAAACATGAGGAAAACAATGAAGACCTGTAAAGTTATTTGGATTTTTGCAACATTATTGTTGAAATACACAGTCCTGAAAAAGGGGCGTTTCTTTTTCTGAGTATAGTATATATTTTTTACTTTTAACCTGCTAAGACATTCTCACCAGCATATCTAATCTGTATTCTAGATGCAATTTTTTTCTAGGCTTGGGACCTGAACTACATAGTGTCAACCACATTGGGGTGTTAGCTGGGAACTGAACCCAGTAGTATCTGGGTTTGGGTTTTTACCTACAGCAGAATCTGGGTTTTGTGGGGCCTGGAGGTATGAGTGCCACTCTCAGAGATACCTGAAAATAAATGAATGAATGAATGCATGCATGTATGTACAGTATGTATGTATGTATGTATGTATGTACTGTATGTATGTACAATATGTATGTATGTACAGTATGTATGTATGTATGTATGTACAATATGTATGTATGTATGTATGTATGTATGTACAATATGTATGTATGTATGTATGTATAGTATGTATGTATGTATGTACTGTATGTATGTATGTATGTACAGTATGTATGTATGTATGTATGTATGTATGTATGTATGTATGTACAGTATGTATGTATGTATGTATGTATGTATGTATGTATGTATGTATGTATATTATGTGGTCCCTTTGCAAATGTACAATTCATCACAGAAAACCTTTCCGCTTTCAAATATTTATCCTTTGTCTGAAAAGATGCACAAATTCATTTGTTGTTTTCTCCCAGCCACTAGAAGAACAATATCAACGAAATACATTCATACTGTAGGTACGACATCAAACCAAACACACCCTGGGTCATGCACAAATACTATGAACCGATGGTTGTGCTTTAGCCTGAGTGCGACTATTCACTCCCATGGCTATCGTATTCAAGCAAAAGTTTAAGAAATCAAACAATAGCATGATGGGTTGGAAACAAATAACAGCCAATAAAAGCATGGGATCTTTTAATTTAGCATTCAGGAAATAAACAGTCCAGCGACAAGGTCGCAAACTATTGTGCAGCGTTTGAAAACTGCACGGAGTTGAGCAGAATGTTGGAAAAATGGGTTTAGCACTAATGCAATAATATAAAACCCACTTAAAAGATAATCAAATGTGCAAGGCGGGGGCAAGGCTGTACATGTAGTGTCTTTTGTGAGCAGCTTACAAGACTTCCATCACGGGCACAGCAGTGTTGTAGCTACTGTAGCTAAGAGCACAGCAAATGAACAGATGCATTTGTTAACAGCAGATTCATTTGTCCTAATTACAGTATGCAATTGTTACCCACTGATAAAATTTAACCTTAGGGAAAAAAATTATTAATGAAAAGAGTGAGGCGAATATTAAACTGTCACTCATCATTACTGGAGCGAACCATTTTTAATCAGAAACTCCCAAGAGTTTGTTGCCAAAGAGACATTTTCCCCACTTTTCAGCACACACTTTTATAATGCTCTCAACTTAATGACCTCTCAAGCTTTGATTTCTCATGTGAGTGGATGATTTGTCTTTAAAACTCATTTTGTTCTCCCCCTTTAAACCTACCATTAACCATCTTAACAGCAGCTTCTCACTACTAAACTGAGCATGTATCAAGTTTCTTTTATTTTTCCACCCATATTGCTCCCTAACAATGAGGCCACAGTCAATGCAACAGTGTGGGTGATTTCAGCAGACATTTAAAAAGGAGCTCCTACCTTCCTTATTGGTGACATCTTTCCATTAAAGAAATGCTTCAGCTTTTTAAGTGTGATCACTACCCACCAAATCAGCAGCATCCATTCAGTTACCATGGAGAAGAACTTAAAAAAAAAAAAAATGTCATGCATCCTCTACATCGCTTATCACACACACACACACACACACACACACACACACACACACACACACACACACACACACACACACACACACACTCAATTCAATTCAATTTTATTTATATAGCGCTTTTAACAATGGTCATTGTCTCAAAGCAGCTTCAAAAAAATGAAAGAAAATTTACAAAAAAAAGAAAATATTTGGAAGTGTGTATGTGTGAGAAAAATGTGTCTAGATAATAATGAGATGAATGAATGATGAATGAAATGTCTCTGATGAGCAAGCCAAGGGTGACGGCGACGGTGGCAAGGAAAAACTCCCTGAGATGGCATTAGGAAGAAACCTTGAGAGGAACCAGACTCAACAGGGAACCCATCCTCACTTTGGTGATAACAGATAGAAATGATATAACATCATGTGTGTTGTGCAGGTGAAAGTTCAATATGACAGAAATTATTTAAATTGATATGAAGACCAGTTCAGCATAGGGACGAGTCAGTAGGTGCAGAGGGCAGATGAGGTCTGGATCACTGGAAACACAGGAGCAGCATGTGTAGCTCCAACCATCATAAAGCTGAATCCAGCTGGAGCTGGTCCTTCTCTGGATGCCTCAGGAACCTCGCAGGGTCGGCCTTGGTCTACTGAAGCTGGCAAAATCTCCCGATGCCTCGGGATGGGTAGAAAAATACAGAACAGAACAAAACACACACACACACACACACACACACAAAATAATTTGGGAATGCCAATTAACTTAACCTTCAGTTTTCGAAATGTGGGAGGAAATCCACCAAGCACAGGGAGAACATGCAACTTTCACACACACAGGCTTTATGCGGGCGGCGCGGTAGTTAGCACTGTTTCCTTGCACCTCTAGGGTCTAGGTTCGATTCTCAGCCAGGCTCGTTTCCCATCTCTGTGTGCATGGAGCTTGCATGTTTTCCACGTGCTTGATGGGTTTCCTCCAGGTACTCCGGTTTCCTCCCACAGTTGGTACTAATTGGTGTTCCCAAATTGCCCGTAGTGTGTGATAGAGTGTGTGAGTGTGTGTGTATGTCCATCCTGCGATTGATTGGCAGCCTGTCCAAGATAAAGCCTCCAGGTCCAGGTCCCGCGACCCTGAATACAGGATAAAAGCGGTATCGAAGATGAGTGAGTGAGTGAGTGAGTGAGTGAGTGAGTGAGAGTTCATCGAATCTAAGGTGTGAGGCCGCAATGCTAACCACTACTTATCCAAAATGTAAAATAATTGAGATCTTAAGATTATAAGAATTTACAGTGAGTTTTATATGAATAGTTTTAAAGGGCAGCGTGTCAGAATGATTGCCTGTAATGCACCTTTATACACTTAAGTAGTTTCTAGATGCTATATTGAGTAAGGCATCGACTTAATAAGACAAACAATATGAACAAACAAACAAACAGATGCATAAGACTCTGTGGTTCGAGGAATAAGGTAGATGTCATCAAAGAGCAAAGCTAATCAAGGCCGAAAGGTTTAAAGTCGCTACATGTGGCTATGTACACCTACACAGCATATGTGTTCCTACGGTATAATCTATAAAAGAACATTAGTGGTTCTTTTCGCACCCTAATTGGTTTCAAATGATGCCACAGCCGACTGTTTATTCGCTCGGCCTTGTTACTATGTTTACTCGGCATATGCAGCTGCCTTCTGTTATATTACGAACCTCCAGGGACTTGACACATAGAGACCCATTATCACTAATTGAGAGAAATCTCTTGCCCATTAGCTGCTAAAGCAGTGCAGAGCTGAAAATGCACTGCCCGAGCCCCGGGCTAGGCTAATTACACCGTTAACCCGATGGCAAGCATCTCTTGCGAAAGTGCACACTTGGACTGGCTGTTCCCGATTCTCTACTTATCATGCCTTTCAGGAGGAAACCAGGCCTCGGCCTCTCAGGGTTCAGGCTGCGTTCTCCAAAAAAATGACTCATTGAATTATATCATGGCTACGCCAGGCTAATTGGCTTCATTTGTGTGCTTAGTTAATTCAATATTCCACAAGGGGAGTGCAGGCTAAATTTCATTAGAAGTGACAGAGACCTCATTGACTGAATCAAATTGCAGAGAACAATGTTAGTCCATTCTGTTCACCTACTGTATACCTCTGAAATATACTTCTGTTAGTTTACTGTGAGACTGTAGAAGATTAACTACAAACAGCATTTACTTTAAGGTATTTGCCATTAAATCTAAACGCTCATGGTAAAGGTTGATGCCAGTGCTCATGGAAAACAGTAGCAGTTTAAACAACCCTAAGTCACAAAATTATATCTATAAACAAGAAAGAAATTATTTAAAAAAAAAAAAAAAAGGGAGACAATTTCACATTTCAGTCATGAAAATAAATTTGACGTTCGTCAGTGGTGGTTCAATGATTAATGCTCTGGGTTACTCCAAAAAGGTTGGAAGTTCAAGCCCCAACCTGCCACTGTCGGTTCTTTAACTGTCTGTATAATAAGGGGTGCTGTATAATGGTGTAATGGTCGCCCCTTTTCCTAACAATTTGGAATAAATTAGAAACAAATAATGAATCTGTGCTATAATGTATATGTGACAAGTAAAGGCTGTTTCCTTTTCTTCAGGCTTCTTGCCAGAAAGAGACACACACACACACACTCCAAACATCATTCTGAACCATTTACACAACATTAAAATGTAATACTGAATGTTTAACTGTTTCCTTTTTCCCTGTTTTAAATTTCTCTACACACTGGACGACAGCATGGGAGGGAACAAATACAGTACTTTACAGTGCATTACAACCCCAATCAAAAGCGTATGATGAAGCTTCCCATGTAATACAATGGCCGTGCCTTCTTTTTGCTATGCATACACCGGTGCAGGCATTTCACATCTGACATTGCTTGCTTTGTAGCCTGGTGGGTTACCATGACGCTCGGCTTGTCACTGTACCAAACCCTTACACACACTGTTTAGTGTTTTAGTGCATTTAAACCCCAAATCAGGCCGCCGCATACTAACCAAAGTGCCTCGTGAGTAGGACAGCAAAAGCCCAAAATGAGTGTTTATTAGTGTTGGCCAGACATGATGGACGTTTGTACTTCCTTAAAAGCAGAGACGCTGCAAGGAGCATGTCTACCTGTGCCAACCTTGGCAAAAGGGCCATGGTTAGTTTTAGAGTTCTGAACTGTTTTGTTTCAGGAATATTTCATAAGAAATGCTGCCTATTAAGATGCTAACACTGCTGCTATGTAACCCTCCACCAGCTGGAGATACTAATCGAGCACTCGGGGACAGGATATGAAAAGGTTCAGCAAGTTCAACGTGTCGCTTCCTATCCTCTCCCGAATCCCCCCAACCCAAAAAAAAAAAAAAGAAAAAGAAATCTCAAATATTAGAGCCGAGCAGACATCATTGATGTGGAGGAGAATCCTCTTTAAACAATAAACTCACTCACTTTCTGGCTGGAGATACGTAGATGGCTGGGATATGGAATACAGTTTCACACAGACACAGCAGGATGCTATAAAACTACCAGAAACTAGAAACTAGTCCGACTGTAAATTAAGTGACATGAGATGGCCAGTGCTACATGAAGATCAGACAACAAGCATTTTCGAGGGTTCATTTCGTCTATAGATTGATCAAACTTGGCTTCATGACAGTAAAGCATGGATATGAGGATACAATCACTTTTGTATCTGAGGAAATATAGTCACCACCTCCTCATTGTTTTTGGAACAGAGAAGGTACTCCAGTAGTCTGTAGGTATTGGACTATGACAGTTTCAATGTAATATTTTATGGAATACATAAAGACATAAAGTAGACCAGAGACCAGAGTTTGTCCTTCACATGATGCCACTACACCCTCTACATGTCCAGATTCACTACCATTACTGTACATGGAGAGAACTTTTGAACATTTGAGGAAGCCATTCATAATCTGTAAAATTTATCAAATCCAGGGTTTAGAGAAATGCTAAACCCTAACCCTAACCCTAACCCTAACCCTGGGTGCTTAAAGGACTCCCAAAAGAAATAACCGGGCTGAGGGGAAAGAAAAGAGTATAATAGTGATGGACAAAAAAAAAAAAAAAAGATAGCAAAAATATGCGCATGTCCTTGGGAGGAAGTTTGCAGGGACTCTTTTTCCTGTATTTATCCTGTCCTAACAGAGATAGTGCTACAGTCATAAACTGTTTATGCTCCATGACTGTTGTCTTTCCTTTTAAGAGTTGGGAGCTTTACATGCGCAGAGCATCAGTTATAAACAACGTGTTCGACATGCACATGAGCATTGTGTCCTCACGAATTTCAACATGTATTTACAGGCCACGATGTTCAGGACAAATAAACAAGCATGGGCAAATGTAAACCTGCCAAACTTTCTGTCTCTCTTTCACTCCTGCCATAATAGGCCTTGTAACGATTTCCTCACTTTATATGCTGCTCCATGACACAATGGCCGTGGAATAAAAAACCAATTGCTTCCTGTATTATAGTAATCCACGAACATCTGCACGGTCAGATGGATTGACCTAAACTGCCAGTGTTGTTCAATCATGTAATAGTGCTTAAAAGGTGATTTTATATCCCGAGTATGCTTTTTCCACCAAAACTAATATGTTTTACAATATTTATGACATCACAGAACCGGCATAATCGATTAACTGGCAACATTTGATGAATGCAAGGAGCGAACACCTGAATGTCTAATCGAATTTCATTATGATAGAAAAGTTTCAGAACACCAAGGAACCATGTAGCCACTGGTCTGAGTGCTCATCCTGACCACTTTATATTGTTTTCCAAAGTGCCTACAGTGTGCACATGAATAGCAGAACAGGACCATGGTCAAGGGTAGAAAGTGACTTGTTTTAATGAATCTTTTTTCTTTTACATCATGTGGATGGCCGGGTGCATGCATGGTTGTTGCTGGTTTTGGGTGGATATGGCACCATGGGAATTAGGAATAAGGTAAATCTCTTGGAATATGGTAAGCTGGTGGAAGCAGTGTGATGCTTTGAGCAATGTTCTGCTAGGAAACCTTGGGACTGCCACCTAATGTAAAATTCACAATCCTAAAAATGCCACCTTCACTTGTGTTTGGTAATTTCCATTATTGAATATGTCCTCACACTAAGTAGACGTACCATTAGTGAAACACTGCTGGAAGAAGTGGTTAAGTAAATACCTAAGAGACAGATTTGAGAGATTTTTATCTCTTGGAGAATGTCGGCATTAAGCTTCCTTAGGGGGCGTTTAACACAACCGTATCGATCTCTACCGTGAGTTGTAACATATGCATCAGAAATAATATTTATACCATAACTTTTAAAACAATAACTGTGCGCGAATTGAATTCTTTGAATTACAGAATTTCAGTCTCAGCTGGTTTGTTAGTTCGTTGTTGTTTCACTACAGTTTTTCTCCAGTACAAGATACTGTATGTCCAGCCTATGGATAAGCAGCTAACTGTTTACATTTAGTTAAATCTCCTGGTGACATGTCATCATTACATGTCTCAAAACATCAGGATCCGATCCATAATGAGGACAGATCTCGCCTTGCATCTGTCACTACTTTTGCTCCTGGCTTAACCCTGAATCCACTTCCATGTTTTACACAGAATGATGAGGTGCAATGAGGGGGGGCGATTTCCCTGGCATCGAAATTCCCCAGATCCTAATCCCATCAAGCATCTGTGGGAGAAACAATTCTAATCCATGGAGGCCCTCCTCACAAGGAACAAGAATCTGCTGCTACGAACTTGGTTCCAGACACCACAGCAGTTCTGGTGAAAGAAAAGCGCTTAATATTAAAAGCTTGTTCAACTGTAATGGCTGATTGGTCTATACACTAAATGCACTGTATATACCAAGGTGCAATCGCTGCAGGTTAATTACGTTTCATCCATGCACACAACTCTTTGTGAAGACCGAGCTTAGACTCCTGTCTAAAGCAGGTGTATTACAGGAGTGTCACGACGTCTTTCCAGACACATTCCCGAGCCCCAGAGAGGCAGCGCTGAGTCATAACCCTAGTACAGAGAACGTTTTAGCAGCAACAGGGATGAAAATCTTCAAAAGGAGCAGATGGGTGGAAGGGACGAGGAGGCCAAAAGATCAGGGATACACCTCCATATGTGAGAGCATTCCCTCCAGATGTGCTGGCCTCAGGCTCTGGGCCCCGCCGGACGCCTAGGATGAGATCCAGCATGCAATCTGGCGTCTCCACTGGCTGGGGAGAACTTGGACCGTATACACACATAAACCCCAATGTGTGAGCAGGAAGCATGCATGTCAGAAACACAATGGTTAAACATCTAAGTGGCCGGAACAGAGTTATCACTCTGAGGAGGAGGATGGTCTGGATGGGAGGCTGTGAATAGATACAAACTTCCAGACTTGTGGACACACATACACACACACACACACTTGGCTCTGAAAACGGGGAGCTCTCTGCGGAAGTGCTTCACAGTGTGATAAATATGCGCTTTTTACAGGTTAGAGAGGAAAAATATTTCCCCACTCCATGCATGAGCTTATGCTACTTGATTAAATGGGCCTGCGAGGGCCTGTAACTTTGGGTTCTAAATTCCATTATCACTGGAACACACACCGGTGAATTGGATCCTCTCAATACTGAAAAACAGCACCAAAATTATCCAATTTCCCTTCATACAAAATTATCACTTTTCTCCATAGTGGACACCTAGAAAAGAGGACGGAAGAGTTGGGACTGAAATTTGCATGAGGCAATTCAGAAATACCAAGGGGTTGTCAACACACAGTTTGGAGGAAAAACAGTGATGCAACGAAAAACAAAATTCTTGGCATGGTGCATCATTAAGAATGAAAAAAAAAACGATCAAAGTGTCGGCAGGGATAAAAGTATAAAAAAAATTTATATACTATGTATAGTATAAGTATAATTATATATATATATATATATATACATAGACGTTGCAGTCATGTTACCTTACCTCCCTCTATAATCCCTACTATATATATATTATTCTTATACTATACATAGTAGAGATTATAGAGGGACGTAAGGTAACATGACTGCAACGTCTATGTATGTGTTTAATAATGAATTACAAATGCACAATCAGGATTTGAGCTCATGATATGTGTAAACTCCCAACACACACCTTCGCCAGGGGTTGGCTATTGTCTGCCTGAGAACAAACAGTGCAGCTGACAGTGAAAACATTTTGGGAACTGTGTTCAAAGGCAAAGAATAGAAAAAGTGTGCGTGCATGTGTGTGTGTGGGTGGGTGAATGAGACAGAGCGAAAGAGGGAGGGAGAGAGAGAGAGAGAGAGAGAGAGAGAAGCCTTCAATAAGCAAGAGAGAGACATTAGATCATTACCCTAGTATGCTGGGATTCATCATTAGTGCGCAAGGCCAACTTGGTCATTAATCACACAACACAACTTCTGCTCTTCAGTAATGGGAATGCACACACACACACACACACACACGGACACAAATACATGCATGCACTCACAACTCAAACCTCTGAGGGCACTTCACGTCAAAAAAAAGCTCTCCTCCCAGCCCATCCAGCTGAGCAGGCGGCTTTTGTGTGTAGGGAGAAAGGAATCTACGCGGGAAGCAGCCTGAAAAGCCATAATGGTGCTTCAGATGGCTCGAGAGGTGGAGACGAGGAAGGGGAAATCTTAATGAATATAGCATCCTCCTCTCCACGTGACCCTTAACCCTTACCCTGCTGGCCTGATTCGAGTTGAGTACATGAGCTTATAGTAATAAAAAAAACTTTACTTTTGAATCTGTGACTAGTGGCTGTTTAATGACCTGCTCGCTTCCTTTCACAAGCTATATCACAAGCGCACACATCAGGTGATTAGTGACGGATGTCTGATCCCTTTCACAGGTTCACAGGTATACGTTATATACTCACTTACTTACTTTTAAAATGACTACCTCCTAGCTGCGTATTTTCCCGTGGCTGCATGGCTCCCTCTCACTGAACATCCAGTTCTATTGGAAATGCAGTTACCACACGAGTATTAAGAATTAACTATGTCTTGGTAGGAATTATTGCCTGTTCCTGTTTTCTGGGTAAACCTGTAGATGTTAGTGAAGCCACATAGTATTCCACTATAAAACTATTATAATAATTAATGCAATAAATGAAATAATGAAATAATTCTGTACATATTCCAAGTTATAAATTAACTTATTGTTTTGGGAAAGTTAAATATATGTGCTGTGAAAAAGTATTTGCCCCCTCCCAGATTGAAGCCATGTAGAAGACAAAACCTTCAGGTAGTTTGAAGAGTCAGGTAGGTTTGGAAGTGTTTTTTTCTTTAATAAATTTGTTTGTTTTATTACAATATGTTTGACGATCTCAATCATTTGAGTGTGACAAATGTGCCAAAAAAATTAAAAATATCAGAAAATAAAAAAATTTTCACTGTAAATTACTAAGAAGACAAATTAAACATGTAATAATGCTATGATAATGTTTAATATGTTTTTATAATAATTCTATAATTATTTTTATTTGCCTTACATTGTACAGATAATCTAGAAATGTTTTATTATTTTTTTTTATTGAATATCTATTTTACTATCCATCTAAATGAATATATGCTCTAATGCATAAATGCTACTGTTTGCACTTCTGGTAGATGATAAAACTGTATTTTGTTGCTTAATACCTCTACTATGCAATGACAATCAATAAAGTTCTATCTATCTATCTATCTATCTATCTATCTATCTATCTATCTATCTATCTATCTACAGTGGCGTGAAAAACTATTTGCCCCCTTCCTGATTTCTTATTCTTTTGCATGTTCGTCACACTTAAATGTTTCTGCTCATCAAAAACCGTTAACTATTAGTCAAAGATAACATAATTGAACACAAAATGCAGTTTTTAAATGAAGGTTTACGTTATTAAGGGAGAAAAAAAACTCCAAATCTACATGGCCCTGTGTGAAAAAGTGATTGCCCCCCTTGTTAAAAAATAACTTAACTTTGGTTTATCACACCTGAGTTCAATTTCTGTAGTCACCCCCAGGCCTGATTACTGCCACACCTGTTTCAATCAAGAAATCACTTAAATAGGAGCTACCTGACACAGAGAAGTAGACCAAAAGCACCTCAAATGCAAGACATCGTGCCAAGATCCAAAGAAATTCAGGAACAAATGAGAACAAAAGTAATTGAGATTTATCAGTCTGGTAAAGGTTATAAAGCCATTTCTAAAGCTTTGGGACTCCAGCGAACCACAGTGAGAGCCATTATCCACAAATGGCAAAAACATGGAACAGTGGTGAACCTTCCCAGGAGTGGCCGGCCAACCAAAATTACCCCAAGAGCGCAGAGACAACTCATCCGAGAGGCCACAAAAGACCCCAGGACAACATCTAAAGAACTGCAGGCCTCACTTGCCTCAATTAAGGTCAGTGTTCACGACTCCACCATAAGAAAGAGACTGGGCAAAAATGGCCTGCATAGCAGATTTCCAAGGCGCAAACCACTTTTAAGCAAAAAGAACATTAAGGCTCGTCTCAATTTAGCTACAAAACATCTCAATGATTGCCAAGACTTTTGGGAAAATACCTTGTGGACCGTCAAGACAAAAGTTGAACTTTTTGGAAGGTGCGTGTCCCGTTACATCTGGCGTAAAATTAACACAGCATTTCAGAAAAAGAACATCATACCAACAGTAAAATATGGTGGTGGTGGTGTGATGGTCTGGGGTTGTTTTGCTGCTTCAGGACCTGGAAGGCTTGCTGTGATAGATGGAACTATGAATTCTACTGTCTACCAAAAAATCCTGAAGGAGTATGTCCGGCCATCTGTTCGTCAACTCAAGCTGAAGCGATCTTGGGTGCTGCAGCAGGACAATGACCCAAAACACACCAGCAAATCCACCTCTGAATGGCTGAAGAAAAACAAAATGAAGACTTTGGAGTGGCCTAGTCAAAGTCCTGACCTGAATCCTATTGAGATGTTGTGGCATGACCTTAAAAATAGCGGTTCATGCTAGAAAACCCTCAAATAAAGCTGAATTACAACAATTCTGCAAAGATGAGTGGGCCAAAATTCCTCCAGAGCGCTGTAAAAGACTCGTTGCAAGTTATCGCAAACGCTTGATTGCAGTTATTGCTGCTAAGGGTGGCCCAACCAGTTATTAGGTTCAGGGGGCAATTACTTTTTCACACAGGGCCATGTAGGTTTGGATTTTTTTTCTCCCTAAATAATAAAACCCCTCATTTAAAAACTGCATTTTGTGTTTACTAGTGTTATCTTTGACTAATAGTTAAATGTGTTTGATGATCAGAAACATTTTGTGTGACAAACATGCAAAAGAATCAGAAATCAGGAGGGGGGCAAATAGTTTTTCACACCACTGTATCTATCTATCTATCTATCTATCTTCCCCCACCCCCATATTAACAGTTGAAATGAAGTACTATAATAGAAAGCTTTTAATTTGTGTTTAAAACACAATTTCCAAGTATATCTGTGTATAAATTTGACACAAAAATAGTTACAGAAAAATGTCATGGATATTGTCCATTGTGCCCTGAAGTATATTTACCCCACATCTTTCCAGCACAGGTGTTTCTGTGTATTACATCACAAACCAAGACAACAGCACTCCTATGACTGATCATTGTGTGTTAACTGGACATTTAAAATAGACCTAAAATCCTTTTAGAGCAGCATTCAGTTAGTGTACGATCTTCATACTATACAGGGATGTAACTACAATCTTCAGCATATACTATGATTTTTTTCTTTGATTTTCCCCCGGTTTTCTCCCTAATTTAGTCGTGTCCAATTCCTCCCCGTCACTAGGGGGCTCCCACATTAAGGCTACTACTACCACTCAGTCAGGAGCGCCGAAGACTATCACGTGTTTCCTCCGATCCACTTGACGCCAGCCGACCGCATCTTTTCGAACTGCTCGCTGACGCAACTTTGGGGGCGGAGTAACACACTCGGAGGACAGCGCTATCCGCTCCTTCTGCATGTGTGAGCTCACAGACGCCCCTGATTGGCTGTAGAGCCGTGATAAATGTGGGAGCACGAAGTACCTCTCATCCCTCCCCTCTGAGAGAGCTCGGCCAATCAGCTCTCTCTAGACCTCCGGCTGTGAGAGGTTACAGCATCACCCGGGAACCGAACAACAGTGATTGTATATGTTGTACTGTATACGTTGCCGATTATCATCATGAGCAATAATCAACCAAATACACCTTGAATGCTTTTCCACTTATTCCATGGTGCATGCACAGATTGAAATTGTGATCAATGCTATGTGTAATATGGTTATTTTAAGTCAAGACTGGATTATTATGAGATTTTGGTAAAGTTTACAAACCGGTTATAATGATACAAATGAAAAAAAAGTTTATTAATACTTTACATTGCAAGCAAACATGCCGAGTGTGTGAGCGATCAGGAAGTGATTTGATATGGATCAGTGTCAGACACTAACATGATTTCCTCTGACAATTAGTTTACTAATGTAGGTTATTACTTTATTAGTAATCACTTCACCAACTTAGTCACTAATAATTTTACATAATGACTTCAAATTTAATTATACAGCCTTAAGACCATGCTAACATCTTATAGCCTTTTGGATGAGCTGGAAGAAGCTCTGGTATATAAATACTGTACACTGTATGAAGGACAGCAGCGGGAAGGTCAGATGTGCATCTGCAACCTACAATAATTAGTCTTGAAAATGTATCGCAGGAAAAGGGAGAAGAAGAAGAAGAAGATGATGATGATGAAGAGACTCTCTAGAACATCTTTTCTTTATTTTTTTTAGAACAAACAGATGTTTAAACATGTCCCAGGTAGAGAAATTGGCTCCATGTATCCAGAGCAAGACTTCAAACAGTGGGAGAGAGCAACTTGCATGTGTATATTGATATGAGTGCAGTTTACTGTATCTGTATGTGTTCAATCAGATCTCATAATGCAAAACATAGGAACTTTCAAACTACAGTATATATATATATATATATATATATATATATATATATATATATATATATATATATATATACAGTATACTGTAGTTAGAATATTTCACCCTTGTTGAAAGTTCCTATGTTCATATTTATTTATTTATTTATATATTTATTTTACCAAACAAACAAACAAACAAACAAACAAACCAACAAAAATAAATAAATAAGCAAATACATGATCATACAAGTTATTCATTACTGTAAGAAAAAACTGGTGCGGCAGGTTCAGGTTTTGTGCAACAGGACCCTCGGCTGCTCACACTTTGATCACTTATTAAGCTTCCAGCTCCCCTCTTAGGCCACACTGTGAAATGACTGACTCGTTTCCTCCAGATTTTAATCTGACTTGGCTAGAAAAATATCTCTATCAAAAAATGCAATCAGCTGGGGCTGTGCAATTAATCGCATTTCGATTTTAATTACAACTTTGACTTCCGATGATTATTAATGGTTGCTGTGCTGGATTCCTTTTCGCCACCGTGATGTTCTCATTTTGGGTCAGAAAGCCATCACATCCTTTAACTTTACAGCTCCCTCATTAAGCTCGCTCACACCCAGGCTCTCTGGTTTTTATCTCCACCAGATTGTTTTATTTAAAGTTGAATAAATGCATGAGGGCCTGATAATCGGCCACAGCTTATAAAATGTTTGGATCAAGTCGTTTGGTTTGTGTACTTCTGTACCATTGTCTTGTGATACATGTATGTATCTTGTGGTACATGTGTCTTGTATGTATGCATGCTTCCATATAGGTTCTTAATGTAGCTGGCACATAGTCAGTGCAGGTGATTATTACAGCTATAATTAATAAATTTTATATTTTCATTATTCCATTCATCCATTGATACTGTTCAAATGAGTTGTGTGGTCATGTGGTCATCTTGATAAACTTGTACATAGAATTTATTATAATATATATGACGAGACAGCAGTAAAAATCGGAAGATTAAATACTTAAAACATGTAGAATTTCATATATTCTATTGTTTGTTTAGTATGCTGGTATTTTTCAATCTTTTGTTCATGATAAAGAAATATATAATATTTATATAATATTTAAATAATATTTATATAAATATAAATATTTAGGCATTTGGCAGACGCACTTATCCAGAGCGAATTACATTTTTTTTTTATCACATTACACATCTGAGCATATGAGGGTTAAGAGCCTTGCTCAAGGGCCCAACAGTAGTGACTTGGTGGTTGTGGGGTTTGAACCTGGGATCTTCCGAACCGTAGTCCAATGCCTTAACCAGTGCGCTACTCCTGGCCCCCGAATCATAACCTCTCTAAAGGTTTTTATTGATATGTTACATTGTTCATGACAAACCTTGCAATAAAGGTTTCATTTTGCGCCCATGTTTCCAAATCCACTCTTTTATAGAATAACAGCACAGTCATAAGAAGTTTATTATTATTATTATTACTTAATTTTTATTTTTTTTTATCAGAGCCATATAATTTTTTTAAATCATATGGCCATCCTGGCAGTTATAGCCCATACAGTACAGCGCTGTAGTCTCAAACAATAATATTTTATAACTGTTAGCAGTTCATTGTGTTCCTTCCCAAGCCTGCGTGTGTGTTTAGCCTCGCTGACAGGTGGACCCCGATGCCTTTCTTTGAAAAGCCAGGCTGATTTACGGTATGTCCAGTGCAAAGGGAACTGAAAAAGCGTTCCAGCTCCATGATATCACCAGACCCGTTTAGTAATTAATACATGGTCAGGGAACAAGGGGACGAGCTGAGGGAAAGAACGCTGCCAGGTGCTGGCGTGAGATTCATTATGAAAGTGATCAGATGCCGTTTTCACTGTGCCGGGGTCATGGCCTGCGGTTTTAAGCTTCTTGGCAAAGCTCCCAATAAGATGGCGTGTCATTTAGGGATGTGTTGATGTACTGATGTGGTGACATACCATGATAAGAAACCTGGAAACAGTTATACCGTGAACACTTCTACACTGATACAAAAAAAATGAATACTTCAAAATCTAAAAATAATAATAATAACCTACTTTTTAAAGGAATAGGATAAAATAAAAATATATAATAATAAATTTTTTAAATATTGTTTTTTCCCCCCTAAAGAACGACTTCTTTTTTATTATTTGTAATGGCTGCATGCACACACTGGGGTACATCTAAAAAAAAAAAAAACATATTGCTCACTTGTACAGGTACTTGTACAATACAGTGAATTTTTTATCTTGTTTCAATAATAATAATAATAATAATAATAATAATAATAATAATAATAATAATAATAATAATAATAATAATAATAATAATAATAATAATAATAATAATATTATATTTATTATAAGGCGGCACGGTGGTGTAGTGGTTAGCACTGTCGCCTTGCACCTCCAGGGTCTGGGTTCGATTCCCCGGCCAGGCTCGATTCCCGTCTCTGTGTGCATGGAGTTTGCATGTTCTCCCCGTGCTTGGTGGGTTTCCTACGGGTGTGAATGTGTGTGTGTGTGCTCTGCGATGGATTGGCACTCTGTCCAGGGTGTACCCTGCCTCGTGCCCAGAGACTCCTGGGATAGGCTCCAGGTCCCTGTGACCCTAAATACAGGATAAAGCGGTATAGAAGATGAATGAATGAATATTTATTATAAACAAGCCATACAGTAGGTCCCCCAGGATCATATGAAGCTGATCATATGATGAAGCTTGTAATTAAAAAAAAAATAATAATTAGGTAATAATAATCACAACACATTTATAAATAAATATTTATTTCTAATTTATTAACCTTTATGCTGCCAATACGTAGCCAAAATATGACTTACTTACATTTAATTAAAATAATAAGTGATAGTATTAATTAAGTAATAATCCATTTTCATAGATTTTATTAATAGAGAACCCCTTCTTCAAAGTCAAGAAAGATTACCCGCAGGCAGTGGCACGATTGTGCGCTAGTCAATGCAGATTTAATACCATGACCCATAATTTAATATAATGTATTTTTTTAAAGAGTTTTTGGTTTTACAAAAACAACAACAAGAAAAATGAAAATACATCAAAGAGTACCCGGTCTATAAGTTCAGAATCATTTGTTTGGTTCTTTCAAAAGTTTGCCCAACATAAAAGTGACTTGCAGTATCCAGAGTCACACAGAGATCCGGAGGTGCCGAAAGGCCAGTATGCTGAGTAATTTAGTTGTCTAGAGCGGCTGTACAGGAGACAGACAGCCTCCTCCTGCAACAAAAACACAGTTGATAAAATCTGTCCAGATATTCCAGCCATGCAGCGGAGACAAAAGAAGAGATGGCGCAGGGTCGGGAGGGACGCCTTCGCCCCATAAAAAAAGACGCTCCTTGTCACTTTTCCTTGGCCTTATTTTTTTTTCAGAATAATGAGGGTCAGCTATGACAATTTAGCTGAGAGGAGTCTCAAGACCGAACTCTTTCTTTTAGGCTTTGCTCTAGGATTGACAGGATAATTGGTTATGGTAGTTTGGAATGTTTTTCAGGCCCTCACATTCTTCGTGAATTGTCTTCCTCAGTTTCGACCATAACAGTTACGTTGGCCTGCTTCGGATAAATCTCCAGCCATGCATCGCATTGTAAATTTGCTGAAAGAAGATCTTGATTATAGATTTTGGGAGACCGCTTCGTTTTTGCGTGACAGCGAAAAGGCTCGGAGCCTTTTTTTTCCCTCCTTGTTCTGCAAAGATCCATAAGTTATTCCATGGCAATTTACATCAAGGAGCCACAATGCTATTCTAAATTAGTGGCTTACTAATATGAGTCACACATTAATTTAAGCCATGAAGCAGTAATCTCAGACATATGGCAGCATCTCAGCTTGAAGCCCATGTCATTAAAGATAAAAACCAAGTAGGGGTCATTAAAAAAAAATCCCAGATTTCCACATTTGTTTCCTGTTTTTACGCATGTTGCCAGACAAACAATTGTTTTGTTGTAATATTGAGACATGGAATTCATTAATGCTCTCTGCCACTTAAAGGGCTGACTCATTCAAGCTTGAAAATATATACTCTGGCTAACCTCAACACATCCCACTGTCATATGTTTTGGTGGCTCATGACATTTTCAAAGAGAATGACATCAAATCCTGTCTGGGGCACAATTCCTGATTCTGATTGGTCGAAAGGTGCTCAGTATTTTATACATTTATACTTAAAATGTTCACGTTTTGTACACTGATTTTATTAATAGAAACAACAAAGGAAAGTATTCAGGACTTTGCACTTTGAGGATTCTTTGCAATAAGAAAAGAAAAACAGATGAAAAGATGATAACTGATTAACGTAAATGCTATGATAACTTACAATATGATATTCTCTCATTCTGTTAGCACGGGCAAATGGACAAATAAATAAAAATAAAAAAAATATTAAAATTGCAAGCATCACATCAACTTGTTCTTGATTGCTTCCCTACAACAACATAGCCCAACATGTATGCTTCCATAAAAATATAATAATAATAATAATAATAATAATAATAATAATAACCATGATCCATCTGTACATAAACACAGAAATTATTTTAGACTATGATACAGTACATTCGACTCTGCATACAATATTGTATATCTTTAAAACACATTTTTTATAATACATCAATAAAATTGCTATATTATATAATACTATATAAATGCAATGAGCTAACACAAAATGATCTGATTAGTGAAACTGGAAGATCTTTTAGGGTATTAAGAATAAAAAAAGTTTAGGTTTTTTTTTCACTACAAGTACACTTTATTACAGATAACACAAGTGTCACCAAACTCAATTTCAAAGCACAATCGGACCCTGAGACGGGAAGGTGTGACAATGAAGGTGCATTCTGGAGCACAGGATTCACGATGCTGGTTCCTTAGGGAGGTCAACATGCACAGGGCCCTTAGATAAGGCCACGGGGCCCAGCCGTCTGTTGGAAACCCTTATCAAGGCTTCAGTGAACTCTGGGTAAGATAAGAGCTCTCCGGACACTAGACCTTCTCCTTCTGCTCTGTTTGCCGAACCACATCAAAGGGTGCGTGCACGAGCTGACCAGCTGCGCTCGTCATTGACAAATGAAGCAGAGACTCTTCTGGTTAGGGATATCCCAAACCCCTAACACACACACACACCATTTTTCAAGCTTTTACAAGAAAAAAAAAAAAAAAAAAAAAAAAAACAGTCCGACTCCCTAGCACTGCCCGGAGGTGTTTTTGAGCGTAATTACTCCTGAATAATGACAGCCAATGCTGCAGCAAGCTGTAAACAGCAGGAGACTCGTAAAGTGGCTGTGACCAGTGAAGGTGTGAATGCTGTGGAGTTAGCAGGCCTGCCACACACACACACACACACACACACACACGCACACACACACTCCTACACACACACGCACACACACACACACACACACACACACACACCTACACACACAGATGGACGCACACTCCTCAGATTTTGAAATGACGTGGCTGATAAGAACAATAAACACGTATGCTGCCCACTTTGTAGTTTTAGAACAATAGACACTGAACAAACAGGAAAAGCCAAAGTTTCCCCCCCCCCCTCTTTTTTTTTTCTTCTAAATCACTATTAGTACACATAAAGATCTTCATACATTAATTCCCCAAATCACAGCAACAGACATCTCTACCTATCCAAAGTGCCTTGATTTAAACCTATTATAAGCACAAAGACAACAGCTCATTGTAAGCACCAGAATGCAAACTCTATCTCAAATCTATTTATATCACATTACCTCAGAGCCGGTTCCAGGGAACCCCCTTCCCCCCTGAAAGTGTCAATTGTTCGCCACACAATGCGACTGACAATGTGTTTACGAAAGGAGTTTCCTAAAGAGAAAGGACTCACCTAACTATTTACTTTTGGCACTAAACAGCTGATATAAACAGATAAATATCACAGCCATAAGACCATAATGAGTTTATTTTAGACCTGAAAGGGTGACAGCGACTTGGGCGGGAGTACTTTAAAGGAAGTGTTGAAAGTAGCGCTATTCCGATGGAGACGTGTGTTGATGCCGTATTGTGAACTTGAGACAATGGATGTTGTTTACACTTGCTCCTAAATCTTTCTGCAAGGTGTATCTGCATTATCTTACAGAGACATCTCGAGTTGGTCAGTGACTCGAGCCAACGTAGGGAGAATAGGGTCACTACACTGTTTTTTTCGCGCCTTGTCACAATGTATGATCAGATCTCTCTCTCTCTGAAGTCCCCGAACGTAATATTACCGCCAGCTCACTCAATTTCTCAGCAGATGTGATGTGGATATTATGTGAATATTCTATATAGGCCAAAAACTATGGAGAAGCCGGACCGTTGTATCCGCTTGTGGTTCTTCTCCAAGCAGTTGCCAAGCACAGTTAGGGAAGTCCACAATAATCTAGGATGTCTTTGGATGTTGTTACATTACAATTTCCCATGTGCACAAAAGTGAGATCCATGAAGACATGACATGTTAGGATTAAAGTGGAAGAACTCGAGTGACCTGCTCAGAACTCTGACTTAAACCCTACTGGAATGTTGAATGTTTGACTCATTATATGTACATGACATTGTGTTGCTGTTGGTCTTTCAGCTGTTCCCATCTTGGCTCAGGTTTTACCCAGACATACTGCATCCAGTGGCTGTGGTTTAGGCATTGGCTGGAAATCGAACCTTCCTCATGGCCACCAATGCCCCACCTGCTATCGCATTATTCTGACTAATTGTGTTAGCCTGAATAAAATTGTACTTTTAAAATAAATGTAAACATATTCATTCAAATTAGTGAAACATTACAAATAAGTCCTTGAGTTAAACTAAACGCGGAACACAGGAAAGAAGCTACAACAACACAGTGCTGTTTTCCCATTTACTGTAGCATTATAACCATGTGGGACAGAGTGAATCTTGTTCATACAAAAAGTAAAGCTTACAGCACATGTGAATTATACAGAGATGTAAAATAGTTTCTGGCACGGTTAGCACTATTGCCTTGCACCTCTAGGGTCAGGGTTCAATTCCTACCTTGGTCTGTGTGCATGGAGTTTGCATGTTCTCCTTGTGCTTGAAGGTATTCCGGTTTTCTCCCACAGTCCAAAGGCAAGAGGATTATGGATGTTCGCACATTGCCCGTAGTGTGTGTGTGTGTGTGTGTGTCTATGTGCCCTGCAAAAGATTTGCACCCCATCCCGGGTGTGTCTCGCCTCATGCTGTAAATGTTCTGGAATAGGAGATCTTAGGATGAAATGATACACTCTAACATGCTTTTCAAGTGCTTGGTATTTCAACCAGGAAAAAGTCCAATACTAACAAGCAGGAAGTGGACATATCGCAACCTATCTTACCATAGTCAAGATGCCTGCTGTGCATGTATAATGGAACAAGAACAGTAGTACTGTACAACCACATGGCCAAGTCAAGCTATAACCATAGTTTGACTTACCTGGAAGTGCACTGTCATCACTAAGACTCTTGTGGTTGAAAGAGCTGTGATTCATACTGTAGGTACTGTAAGATGTCAATTGGATTTAATTAATTATGGATTAGATTCCACTGCTGTAATGTTTACTGTCTGATTTGTCTCAAACATTTATATTTTTACAGGCTTTTTAAATAATTAACTTGCTTGTCCCGCAAGTTCACTGACCACCTTAAGCTTTGATTAGGGTGCACAATGTGGCCACATAATATTGCTGAGCCAAGACCTGACCAACTGAAGCAACCCCAGATCAACACACTTCCTCCAGAGGCTTGTACAGTGGCCGCTATTCATGACGGGTGAATCAGTTCATGCACTTCCCTTCTTACCCTCTCATGCCCTGGAATAGGGTCAATCTTGACTCTCAATCAGACCACATGACCTTTTTCCATTGAATTCCACAAAGTCGAAGGTCCAGAACTGTTCTTGCAGGTTTGATAATGTGTTGGACCCAATTTCCTTGGCTTGCCTTAATTGTCTTCTGTACTTAATCAAGAATCAATAATTTAACTTTTCTGAATCAGTGACTTTTTATTGGCCAGGGAGTACCTTCAGCCATATAGTGGCCATCATATATTACATACCTGACCATATATAGTCCTAAGAGCTAGATAAATGCTGAAATATTAACGATTAGTGCATTCTGTTTTTTTTAATTTATTTATTTATTGTTATGTATACCAGGGGGTGGCACGGTGGTGTAGTGGTTAGCACTGTCGCCTTGCACCTCCAGGGTCTGGGTTCGATTCCCCGGCCAGGCTCGATTCCCGTCTCTGTGTGCATGGAGTTTGCATGTTCTCCCCGTGCTTGGTGGGTTTCCTTCGGGTACTCCGGTTTCCTCCCACCGTCCAAAGACATGCAGGTTAGGCTAATTGGTGTTCCCAAATTGACCGTAGTGTGTGAATGAGTGTGTGAATGTGTGCGTATGAGTGTGTGCCCTGTGATGGATTGGCACCCTGTCCAGGATGTACCCCGCCTTGTGCCCTAAGCCTCCTGGGATAGGCTCCAGGTCCCCCTCAACCCTGAATAGAAGGATAAAGCGGTATAGAAGATGAATGAATGAATGAATGAATGTATACCAGGATGCGCTAAAGAGCTAAACTTCAAAAGGAAAAAAAAGACCTTAGTATTGTTCCTTATATGTTTACCACTGGCTTGTGGTCAGTTAATCCCATGATTTTTTTTTTATTGCTTTATCCTACAATAGGATTTTCAAATCGTAACATCACAAAAGGAGAAAATAAAGCTTACCATCACAGTTAATCAATGACAAAGGCATACAGTTCTGAGTATGATTAGCATTACTGGGAGCTTACAGTAGTTCACAGTTCACAGCAAAGTTCAGGGAAAAGAAATAACTGGCATGAAGAAATCCCCTTTTTGTATGGGGAAACAGCGTTTAAACCTCAAATTCAATTGTCTCAACAGACTTTGAAAAAGCTCAATGATGGGAAATGCGCCATTCATTTGAACAAGATTTCATGGACTTCATGTTAATCAACGTGTTGAAATAAAACAACTAGCCAGTGACTATTTATCACCGTTTTCTATTCATCACGCAAATAGTCTGGGCATTAAAGCGTGTTTGGTTTGGAAAGTGGCGGCTTGATTTTGGTACATACAGTTACTGCCCCTTTGGCCTACAGCTGAAAAAAAAGAAAAATTACGCTATTCTAAATACCTTTTAAAAAAATGCTGCCTTTGCTAAATTTACGACTCCCACAAATCAATTAAAATTTTCTTTTGGAGAGAGAGAGTGAGCTGGCCTGTCTCTTCTTGTCCCCCTTATACAAAATGACATGCCTCAGACTATGAAAAGCCTTTTAAACAACACTGTGGTCTGTCAGGGAAAACGACCTATTCTTTCTAACTATGGGAGCTGTATACTTGGTTGTATAAGCGTGTGATCCTTGTCTCTTGACAGTATTTAGAATACACAGAAAGATACAAGGAGGATGAAAGGCTTTTGTGGACGATGATTTCAAGTTATCATCGAAAAAGCCGGAGTGCCAGTAAACACTGGAGAGCTGGGTGGCCCTGTGAAAGTTTAAACAAAACAGGGAGACGCTCAAATATTTCTCGATCCCCAGAGCACAGTTAGAAAAGCGGAGCCAGCAGATATTTGTCCACAACGAGCCGTCACAAACAAGCAGTGGATGCTGCGATACATCACGCGACGTCAAGCAAAGCGATAACAACAACCTCTGCTACCTCCGAAAATACAAGACAAACTGGAACAGTAAAAAACTTCATGGAAATTAAAGACGAGGGAGTTTGTCATTTTCTGAAAGATACATGCGGAAAGTAATTTACTACCATGAAACATTCCTTATTAGTCAGGACAACTTTTAATGTACATGTAAATACAAATATGCCAGTCAGCCATTCCTTCTACTGACGGGCTGTTCAATTTACAAATCTAACATGCTGAGAAGGTATTAGATCAGTGCTCTGGTTAAACCGAAGAGGAGAACGTTCATCATCTTGTTTTTTTTATTTTTTATTTTTATTATCAGATAAGTAATTCCGAGGTATGTCAAAAATGAAGAACTTCTGCAAAGGCTTGTATATTTTATCACTTCAAAGTATTAAATCAATTCACATTTAAAGTGCCTAAAGAGGCATGGACAAAAATGTTACCTGAAACCTTACAAGTAGTTCATACTTAGATTCTTGACTTTGATAAAACGATTCAGAATGATGATCTTGATTTTTTTCCCCTCCACCTAATACTTACAGTTTCTCAATAAGCAGATCAGTGTATTGGTCAAACATCTACAGAAGAAGAGAACTTTCATCTCTTTTTATTTTATCAGATAATTCAAAATGTCCTAAATGAAGAACTTCTGCACGTTTTTTCACTAAATGACCCACAAACTCAAAACCAAGCAAAGGCTTCCATATTGTATCACTTCAAAGTTTTAAATCAATTTAAATAAATTTGCTGTAAAATACATGGGGAAAAAAAGGTTTCACAAATAGTTCATATTCTATCTGTTTGATCATCATGCTCAAGCACTAATAGTGACCAAAACCTAAGTACTCTCTTCAAATGTGATTGTTTAGAAGGCATTGGTGGATTTAAAAAATATATAATATCAACTCAGTAATTTCGCCACTGCAATTCACAGCACAGGATTACTGTATATTAATACGCTTATTATATGAGTCTCCAGTTGTAGCAGTTTATACCTGTCTGTACAAGCTCTAACTTTTCGAGATTGAAACTGTGTCAAATAACAAGGAGTATTTTTTTTCTTTTTAATTATTTATTTATTTTGAAGCGTATAGCTGTAGTAGCATAAGTGATGACAAAAGCTTGATTTGTAGAAATACCCCAACATGGACAAAACGAATGGATAAAAGGATCTGTCATTCTTGAACTCACCTGAAAGTATGGTAGAAGCTACAGTATACTGTATGATAAGCTGTTAATTGAAAATAATCAACTTAGGTTGGCCACTAGCTATGTTTCTCGTTGAGACAAATCACAGCAACCCATGTCTTGTTGTATTCTCTACATCATACAGTTGAGAGAGTTAATCAGAAAATGATCAGATGACAAGCTTAACAACAATAAGTAGGTGAAAAGTGATCAAATGAAAATTGTGGCATTGCAATTTTTCATGCTTGTAAGGTTGCATTCCTGTTATTAAGCAGATGACTTGTATTTTGTATATTGTTGATGTAATTGCTGAGGAATTTTGTGATGAAGTAGGGCTGCCAGAGCAAAACCCTGGTGGACGCATTTCAAATTACATTCGCTTTAAACAACAGAATGGTATAGAACATAACGCCATTAACTGACATCTTAAAAAAAAAAAAATTAATAAAATAAATGTATACTTCAAAAACACTTGCTCCAGGGTAAAAAATTTCTGTGAAAAATGCAAAACAGTTTTGGAAAAAACGGTTATCGTTTTGATCGTTAAAGCATGCTAACTGACTGGCAATCATTTTTTATACATTTACATTTTTAAATGAAGTTTATATTTAACAGAGCACAGAGGTCCTGTCTTGTCTTTGATAAAACAAGATGATGAATTTGCCTCTCAATCCCCCCCCCCCCTCCCCTTTTTTTTTTCTCCACCTAATCCTTACAATTCCTCAATAAGCAGCAGATCAGTGCTCTGGTCAAACATCTACTGAAGAGGAGAACGTTCATCATCTTTTTTTATCAGATAAGTCATTCTGAGGTATTATGTTGTCAAAAATAAAGATCTTCTGCATGCTTTTATACTACAGGACTCACTATACTTACAGTAAGACCAACTCAAGACCAAGCAAAGACTTGCATTTGTTTTTTTTTATCACATCAACATTTTTAATCAATCGACATTTATAATGCTTAAGAAGTCGTTTAGAAAAATGCTACTTTACAAATAGTTCATGCTCAGATTCTACCTGTTTGATCATCACGCCCAAGCACTAATAGTGACCAAAACCCAATACTGGATTTCATATTATTCTATGATAACTCTCTTTAGAGAGGTAGCATTTCATGTCTGGTGCCAGTTACGTTTTTTCTTCTGGTGCCAAATGGTTTCGTAACACAGAATAGTTTTAGAGGCGAGGCTGCAGGCTGCGAACAAGCACATGTTATTCCTTATTGGATGTGATGGTGAAGGCTTAGCAGATGCCCACTGCTATCTGACGATTTCTCACCATGAGGCTGGCAACTCTGAGATGAATACATAATGTATGTGAGGGTCACAAGAGAAAGAGAGAGAGAGAGAAAGATAGAGAGAGAGAGAGAGAGAGAGAAAGTAGGAGTCAGGTGACACAAAGCGAGTGGAAGATGAATAGTTTCTAATTCACTATCTCAGTATTGTTCTAGCAGTCTGTTAGGCTTGTGCATAAATATATTGACAGCTTGAGACATGTTTAATGGCTGTTCCATCTTATAAATATTTAAAGGTGTATTTTTTACTTCTATAAAAAAAAAGGTAAATTTAGGAATACAGTGCAGCGTGGAGTCAGATTTTCAAATAGGACTAAAGGTTGAACAACAGTGCCCCCAAGAGAGTCTCCAACTGTCCAGTTAAACAAATTCCTATGATAATGCTATTTCCATTATGTTCTTATAATCGTCTTATAAATAGTTCTTATAAATATTGTCCTTGAATACTCACTTTCTTACAAGCAGTGACAAACCTCAAGCCAGATAAATTTGCATCAAAATATTTTTAGTCCCCCAGTATAGTTTAATTATTTGGTGCTAAAATAGAAGAACACAAAGCAGTGTATTTGCTCAGTGTTTAAAAAAGTTTGCGTGACTTCTTTGAAAAAAATAAAAATAAAAAATAAAAAATTCTTTGGCTTTCTGTTGGTAAGTGACACCGAAGCCCAAGTGTATTATTATCAACAGAGATGAAGGCAGAAGCTGTCAGCAGTGTGTCCATTAAAATAGAACAGATCTAACAATGGCGCATTGTATCCCATCCATCTGTTCCGGAAGGAAGTGGAGTAGTGAAACAGGAAACTCAAGGCGCCATGTAATTAAAAAAGAAAGAAAGAAAGAAAGAAAGAAAAAGAAAGCAGCATGATGTCACATCTCATTGGTTCAAATCAGATATGAGAATATGTCGAAATATTACAATACATAATACTAATAGTATGTCTCCTATACCATTTCTTTTCATAGGTGTTGCATGTAAAATTTAGTCGCCAAGTTTTGAAATAAACTATAATAAAATGCAAAGACACAGTGAATAATCCATTCAAACCTTCTTATATATGGCAATACTGTACATATGACTATTTAAACATGCATGTTAAAAACGTCTTCTCTATCACCCTGTCACTTTTCTCCACACCTTTACTATCTTCGAGATGACCACTGTGACCTGTGTTGCCAAAAACACTCTCATCAAAATCCACTTCTTCAAAATGTCCTCTCACCTGCTCCCATCATATCTCTCTCTCTCTCTCTCTCTCTCTCTCTCTCTGGTGATAAACCTCCTGTGGGTTTGTACAGGAGCCTGGCCCTGTCTGCTCCTAATGGACCTTCTGTCTATTCTGACCGCCCATCCGTCGCCCTTCTCTACAATACCTCTGGATCCCAGGCCAAGCTTATGTGTGTGAGGACTACTCAGCCTTAAGTGCACCTAAGAGCACCCTCTTGAAGAGTGCAAGCCAGACAGAGATGGTGTTTAAGAAGCGGTATGTCTGCACCGCAGCCTGTGGTGAACTCAGGAGTGTCCATACCATGTATGCTTTTTCCGTGACTTAAACGCTTACCTTGAGGAATGCATCGAGGTCTCTGTTAGTCTTTACGAAAAGCATGTGTATGTGATATCAATGTTGGTATTCAACCATCCCATCAATTGCATCAAACATCAGCTGAAGTGTAGTGTTTCATTGCTTTGTGGTCTAAATGCAAACCCTGGATGGAAAACAATTCCAGCATAACACATTCAAACCTACAAACAAGTTTGTTTTTTTTTCCCCTCATGCCACTCTCTGTTGAGTTGCTTCTTAAAAGCTTTTCTGTAACTAAGCCCAGACATTAGACCCTCAAACTGACCAGGTGATAAATCTAGTAATGGCATTACACTAGCTTCTAAACTGCATTTAATAGGATCCAGCCCGACAACAACAGACAAACATCTAACAGCCTCCCAGTTCTAGATACATTTGTTTCAACTTACAATGAACAAGAAGCTGTTGAACCAAACCAGGATGCTTTATTCTGTCCAATCAGTGGCGACAACGAGGCCCGGTCAGCCATCTCAGTCTTCCTCTGGAAAAAAAAGAAATTAGCGCAGGCCCACATCTTAGAAATAATCCCATTACGCAGGAGACTAGGGGCTCTCTCCTGTCTCAATAAGGGGTCAGGGCTTTAGTGACCCTACACTTTGGTAGGACAATGGACTAGTGAATAACACAATGAGTGTTGCTCTATCCCAATGCAGCAGCTCACACAAGAGGCTTTTGTCCAGAGGACAACTCGATGTATTTTTCTGGCTTTGGTTCTAGACATAGCGTTAGATGATCCTTGAGGGAAATGCTAACTTTTTTTTTTTTTTTAACATCTTATATTTTTCGAACTGATTTCAGGCCTCATACCTCCACAGAGAAGTGTAGTATGTCATGTCATGAGACATATTACAGACAGCCCAAAAGAACCAAACCAGACAACGTAGCCATAGTTTTATCCATTGGAGAATTCCAGTAGAACAGCCATGTTTTTATCTATTTAGTGAAAAGGGGGGAAATTGCAAGAATGTGGTAGCAAGTCAGTAGTCGGAACATTCATCAGCATTAAATATAAGCACATTATAGCAAGAATTGACAAACAGAAGCACACTTTTAGCAAAACCCATAGCGCTACCAAATTACTGTAGTATCACATGAACCTACAAACACACACGGTTTTTTGGATAGGAAGACAGTACTTAGACTAGAGACTAATCATCAATCATTGACTAGACCAGACCCTGTCTCTCTCTCTCTCTCTCTCCAATTTCCACTGTTTTGATTAGCAATAAAACCCTTCTACCAGTGACGATTGGAAAGCCCATTAGGGGTTGATCAATCAAGCCAAATGCTTTGCTTAATAATTGATGACATGCAATTTACACAAAGTCTGAGTGGATGTCTATGTTTTTCAGGTACCATGTTCACATGAGTATTTACCGCATTAACTAACATTACACAGCTTTATGTAGAACTGGAATGATGATGGGCGAGGAGCAATGCTTGCTTTTTCCAGATTCGAAGTCGGCTTAGGAGGCAGAGATATTTCATCTGAGGTTCTGATTAATGTTCGCAAACAGCATGAGCTACTTCGCTTTGAACTGTGTTATACAGTATAAAGCAAACAAACCTGCCCCTTGGCACCGCCTATATCAGCACCACTTACGCTACAGTAGAAACAATGAATCTTTGTTTGCTGTAGTGAATGGACTGCTGTTCTTCACCCGGATAAAGAGCAGACAGGCATTAGAAATCTTTCTCTCTGTCTCTACACTGTCAATCTTCGACTCAGACCCAGGCATGAGCTCTGGGGCATTGTTATAAATTACGATGACCACAGACGACCAGTCTGTGCGGCGAGTCTGTCTCTAACCTCATTTTCCCCTGCAACCTCTCGACGCTTGCCCCTTTGATGTACGCCGCCATTATGCCTAATGGCCCTCATCTCACAAAGGCTGTTGAGGCTTCATTAGTAGCTGATCAGGTGGCTGGAAGAACAGACACGTTCCTGATAAATCAATGCCAAAGGCCGAGGAGTTTACAGAGGTGGCTAGAAACATATGGGACTCTTGTTTATCAATCTTGTTCATCAGTAGAACAATGCATATAAATCCGAGCTTAAAGCTTCGATCATACTGTAGTCCAGCAGGTCAATACGTGGTGTAGAAAAATGTACTCACAAGATTTTTCCTTTTAGATGCATTGTGCTATTTTTCAGGACAAATCCACTTTTAATTTTCAGCTAAATCCACCTGCATGAGCAACAGTCAAGAAAGGACCAGTCCATTAGCTAAACTAAATCCTTCACTATTGAGTTGTCAAATTGATGGTTGTCATCTTGATCCACCACAATGACACAAGCCTAATACAAATATAAGAAAGAGACACACCACTTTCTTTGATTGGATCAGCACCAGCCACTACATTGCCCTTTTTGGGAGGGGGAATGACTTAAGGATTTCCTCTGAGTGTATCCTGGGGACAATTAGCGTAACGGTCAGCAAAACTAAGTGTGTCCATCTAAACCAATTACACGGCTTTAGTGGAGGCAGCGCTAGCCGGTGGCGGGGCGGATGGCTCCTGTACTGATTAACCGGCAGACACATTGACCCTTATGCCCCCTGAACTCCCTAAGGGGAAACCACTGTCATAAACGATAAATCCTTCCCTTGCTCCACTTCAGCTTAGAAAAGACCACTGAATTAACAATATCCCATTAGACATGAAGTGAGCATGGATAATAACATAAACATGTTTCACTGATCTTTGTAGCAACTGTCTACATTATGATCAGGTCCGAGCGATACAATACGGAACCACACAAAAGGACTAATCGTGATGTGATTAGGAGTTCGCAGGAAGTCCTTTAGTCTCGAGGATTTGCTTTTGTCTTGAAAAGTCAAAGATATTTCAATATGGCAGGATTAGTCAGATTTGTGTCTGGTCAAGGTACCAAGAGATACATAGATACATCTAATTAATAAATCAATGATCCTAAATCTTCAAAATAATATTTTTGGCATAAATTCCTTATATTAATATAATACATGTAAATATATATATATAGAATATATATATAGAACTAGATAATATATGAATTGAACGAATCTATATTAAGGAATAATATAATATTTAGCAGTTTGCAATAGATGAGAATAACCAGGGAGCAACCAATGCGATATTATCATGATACCATACCATAGGTGCTAAGTCGATCTATATTGCGATTTCATGATTTTGTAAATATTTTGATTCAATATTATTTTATTTTTAGATTTTGTTACAGTTTTAAACTAATGTGCTGCAAACTATTCTCCGTGTGAGTTTGGAGCACGCCACCAGCAGGACCATAGAGGAATGGCAACATTCCCCACCTCAAATGCAAACACATACAATTTATAATAATTAAAAAAAAAAAATAGAAAGGTCATAAATTTCCACACAAAGAATCACAATACATCACGGAATCCCCAATCTTTAGAACTCTATTTAGCAATATTCTGCACTTTGGTCAAATCTTTTTTTTTTTTTTTGGGTTGCAATAAATTCCTATTCATGGGCTTTAAATCTTATGATTTAATGATACTAAAATATAAAATATAAATGACTATACAGTATATCTATTCTTAACATGATCCGATAAATATAAGTTCTATAAATATCTGGTCAGTTCTAAATATCTCTGGATTCATCCGGACAATCAGAAATAAAGCGAGACATCAAAGGAAATAATTTTTCTTATCGCAGAATAAAGCTACCATGTTGACATTTCCTACCTTGTTGACATTGTGTTTAGCTTCCTATCTCCTCAAATACTGCATGCACTTACGAAACACTGCACATTTAAAAGTGATTCGTAAATAAATAAAATAAAACAAAACATTATGCTATCTCACTTATCCTGGCTGCACAGTAGATACATAGCCTTATTGTGTTTAGCTCAGTAACAAGCTGAAGCCCCCCGTCTAGGACTTCCATAACCAAATAAGAGGGACAACGGGATCCATTAATACCCTGAGAAATGAGAAGGCTTGTCTGTCTGTCATAGAGAAATTGCATTTCACCATTTTTCCTCCTGCCTTTGATAGATCCCTTTGCTCGCGGCGCCATTACGCATGTCAAGTTGTAACAGAATTTGCACAAGCTGAAGCACAGGTTAGAATTAGGAGCCATTATCCTGAATCATATTTGAAAATGTCAGAGCCCGACCAAGTGGGAGGTGTGCCGCAGCTCTGGACATCCCCGGCACTGATTGCATTATATTAATGTATCAATTACACTGAATGTGATTGCCCTTTGACTAGGGATCAAAGCCGAGGCTCTTGAGCAAGAAGATCATCAGATTAGACAGCGCAACAGACACAAAGCTAAAATAATGAGTCATCGGTGCTTGGAGGGTCATGCACTGCCTGTTGAAGGTGGGATAGCATGAAATTTTTACATTTCAATATTTTGCCACCAAATGCTATGTAACTGATTTAAACAAAATCAATGTTCAAATTTGGGTTTTGTACAAAAATCTGTTACTTAAATAGCACTGTTTTTCTCTGCCTCAATCTTCTTGTGGTCAAGAAGCTTATTAGTGTGTGTAATAATAATCAAATACCCCCTTGATTATTATTACAAGGGGGGGTGGGGGTTACTGGGGACTGTTTTTTCGCAATGTGGAATGCCTTAAGCACTTGTCCGATCGGACAAGGTAAAAATAAACGTGATGTCTTTATCCTTTTTTATATTTTAAAATCCATTACAGTTGTTAGCCTCAAGCAACCAATGCCACACATCGAGCCTGTTGACCAACGGCTCAGTTCCTGACTTGTTGCCCAATCACAGGCTGTGTTACTGACTTGCCAACCAATGTCTTTGACTGAGTGCCAACTGTGACCTCACACCCACTGCTACCGAGTGTTTTTGGCTTATGGTCTCCTTTCAATCACCAAAACTGGCCAAGTAAATGGCAAAACAGGCAATAAAATGAAACAGAAACTAGTGGATGATAGAAAACAGTGCTGCAAGCCGATGAAACAAAACAGCAAAGGAAATTCCTAAAAATTTAGTCTGAAAAAGTTCTCTTGGGTCCTGCTATGACCAGGGGAAGGACTCGGAGTTTTGTTTCATCTGCTGGGAGATCCAGAAGAAAGCAAAAAGCATCTCTGCTTACCAACTTTAGTTTTTTCAAATAGTTTTTGGTAAAAAAATATATATAATAAATAAATTCATTAAGCTTGCAACTATATGCAACTGGTCTGTGTAACAGTTTACACTGACTATAATAATCAGCTGTGAGGTTTTTAAATGTGCAATTTATCGGTCTTAATTTTAAACTAATTTCATTCTAGCCACACAGTACTGTAGTTAGTTGACAAAGTAAAAGCTGTAATCTGATTTACCCTTGGATGTACTATACATTCTAAACACTAATTGGTGCTTTACAACATTCATTCCCATACACAGAGTCGCGACATGTTGAGGAAAACAAAAACAGATCGCAGTCTGTGAATTCTGCTTATAAATGGATTTATTTGGTAGAATTTGTACAGCCTAGGTTTATTATTGACATTTAAAATGAACATGTTTTCAATGACACTTGCATGTGAAGTTGTGATTCTTCAGATCATCTCAGAAAGATCTGGTTTACCATTCAAAGGAATGAAGTGATGAGTAAAAATTATGTGTATACTGTAAACAGTGCTTATTGTGATGGTAAACCAGCCATTTCTGATTTTTAAGAAACAGTATACAGAAACATTATAAGATAGAACCTCAGACAGTCATTTTAAATACACACACATATATATATTTGTATTTCAAAAATTACGTATTTCAAAAATTCCTGTTATTCTGTGTCACCTTGTATAAATTTATAGAATTATGGGAAATAGAAATATATAAAATAATAGAAGAGATAAAACAACACTGTAAAAAATTAATCCTGAAAATAGTTGTTGGAACAAAGAAATATATGTTGGGCTAATATAATGCTGGTGTCAAAAAAGAAAAATATGTTTTCTCAATGATTGTATAAATTTCATTACTCAACTACGAAAGTTTCATCGAGGCAACGAATAAAACTGTGTTCATGAAACATTTAACTGCACACAAACAATTTTATGTTGGACGAACAAGAGGGACCTCTGCGCATGCGCAAAAGCGTTCTTCCAGAATTTTCGAACTTCCCGCTATTTCCTCCCGAAATGGTGAGTACTTCATGGAAACTAACTGTCCTGCAAAGTAATTAGCAATTTTAGCTTTATAACATATATATTATCCAGCAGCAAGCTTTAGAACATTATATTTTCGAGTGTTTATTTATATAATTTGGAGTGTTACAGTAGTTATCTGGCAATGCACTCGTTTCAGCTCCTAACGCATTTTTTTTTCAGATGGTATGTACATTGACATTAATGTTAATCTATGAAACCGCTAAAGTTTAATTACGTTACATACATTTTATTCATTTTAATGACTGATAATTTCAAAGGCTATTTGAAAAAGACGGCGCGTTAGTGCTCCACTGAGGGAGCTTAATGTTCTCACTCCTTCATCATTCATTAACCTTATAGTGTCTGAAAACGGTTATAATGGCTAAACGGACATTTTTTTGTCTAGGATTTTTAATGGTTTTGAACTACAAACGGTTACTTAATTAGTTATTCATATATTTTTCTTTTTGTATTTCAGGTATTAGGGAGAATATCTGGGAAACAGTGCTTACTGCGTCTGCAAACAATCTTGGAGCTTGGCAAAATTATTTCACAACATTATTTTTTATATCTTAAACCATTTCTGAGTTAAAGCAAATATTTTATTTTCAAATAAGCCACTGCACGTTTTTACTGAGAAATATCAGTATGTTTTGTTCTACAAGGCAGAAGTCTATTTATCCAGTATACTGTTTTGACTGAGTGTGATATTAGTAAGCTTTGTAACATGAATGTTAAGGGCACAGTTTAATTCTTGATTTTTGGAATGTTATTTGCATATTTTGTTATAACAATGCAGCATTTGTTTATTTGTTGAAAGAGTAGCTGGATTGCACTTAATCAATGTTGATAGTCTTTAACAGGTGTTTAAAGTTTACATTAAAAAAATATTCAAATTTAGAAGAATGTGTCATGTTATTTGAAATGTGGCCACAGTGAATAACCTACTCAAGTAAACTTTAAGATGTTAATTTTATAATTATGCAAGCATAATTTCCAATTCAAAATATACCTTTCAGTCAACTTGGAACATTTAATTGACACAACATTATATTTCAATTTGAGACTGCTTGTTGGCCTAACTAGGCATGTTTATTCAGCATAGAACATTTAGTTGACAGAATGTTTTATTTCAATTTGTGTGTACATTTAGAGGTAATCAGCACAGCAAAAACAAAATAGTTTATACAACTTAAACTGAGCCAACTAAAAATTTTAGATGCAACAGGTCACTAGAAATTTTTTAGTTGGATTAGCAAGAATTTTTTTACAGTGAATAGAAATAGAAATAAGAGATAAAACTAAACATTATACATGAACAAATTATTAATTACCTATCAAGTTACAGTTTTAAAGAACTTCCATACTCTACAAAAGTCTTAACCCCACTATAGAGTAAGGATTATAAAAAAAACAGTAATTAAGGAAATAATAATAAAATAATTCATCATTTGCGTGAAGAGCCTTCACTTTAAATATAGTCTCTAGTACAATTTGTGCAGTTTTATATGGTTGCTTAGATTTACTGAACATCCCGCAGTCCTTCTGAGGTGGATTCTTCTTCTTCTTTTTTTCCCCTGCATGCAAAATCCTGGATCTTTCTTGTATTTATTCAGGGGGTTGGTCTTTTTAGGCTTAAAAATATTTTCCTTCAATTCTTCTATAATTTTTGTTGCTGGAATATGAAATGTTTGGAAATCAGACATGTTTTTTTTTTGTACTGACTTAATAATGAAGTCATAAAATAAACATGTATAACAAAGTTTGTACTAAAAATAAGCACAGTCATTAAGATTGTTGCACAGTACTTTAAGTAGACTGATGAAACAACAGTACCTTCAATAGGGTATGAGAACCTCTGACCTGCACAAGTAGAGCAGTATTGCAGAGCATGAGCCTCACAAACAATCACAATGTGCCATGAATTATGTATATAAAGACAGTGTAGGGCATGGAGCAGTGATGTACAGTAAGCATGCAGAGACATTGGTGGACATGAAGCATTTCAGTTATTCAGTTATGCACTTTTTTTTGTTTGCTAGAATCTTTTGCTCAGTTCAAGTCAGATGCATTGCATAGCACCTTGCACTAACTGCTCATAAATACTGCATTGCAAACTCAGATAAACCTTTATTACAAATGTTTCTTAAATGCCATGATACTTTAAATGTAAATCGTATGCTCATATTGACTGTTATAGCACACAGAACACAAATGGCGTAAATAAAGTGTTCTATAATTGTGTAAAAATAACCATAGGAAAAAAATATTTCTTTTTATTGGAGATTAAATACATTTTCCCATAATTATTAAGATCTTATGGCATATTGTTGATTTACTGATTTTAAGACTCTGCTTATGTTTAAGCATTTTGCAAACTATGCATGCATTTATCTGCTTTAAAAACAACTACATGTGTTGATGTGCTCTAAGATTTTCAAAACAGAAGAAGCATTCTCTTTTAAACAATACTAACTGACTTGTGCTTTTTCAGGGAAATGATCCGCATATGGTTCGTCCTCCCCCAAAAGGGGCCTTTCCCCATTTAAGCGATTGCTTTTGGTTATATTTGCATATATTTCATCGAAAACAGCTTTATGTTTCAAAAAACAAACATCAAAAAACGACTGGTAAGGGTTCACGAAAAGAAAAAGCATGAAGATAACTCCTAAATTGATACTTAACAGGGGTGTAATTATACATTCTTTCAGCAGTGTTCAACTCCCTAGTTTGCATGACCGAAGAAAATTTCTGTATAATAAACAATGCAGAATTTTGTCTGTTTAATTGCAACAAATAAAAAGCACTGCTAAGAACAGATGTTTAATACTGAAAACAAAACATGTTACATGTTTGCAATGTCTTGAACAAAATAAATAAATGTATAAGTATAAATGTTATCCCTAAATGTTTACTGAATAAATAAAGGTTTGAGCATAATGAGTTCCACAAACAGTCGAACTAAAATGCCCGAGGGTAAAAATTGTAAAATATTTTTAAAGTATATTTGCTTATTTTGAAAGTATATTTGAAATAATATTTGCTTTTTACAAGATTGTCTAAATGCATAAATTCTTTTATACAACAGTTATTTTCCAAGAAATCTGACTGGATAAGAGGTATTCCACAAGTGGTGATAATAGAGCATAACAGCACTGGGATGTTTATACTGTATGTATCACTCTGCGTCATAGGCGTTCTAACAATCATTAATTACACTACATGGTCAGTGTTGAGCATGAGTTAAAGTAAGTCTGTAAGGCCTGTAGTACTAGAAAGAGAAAAGAGCAGCTGTCTGCCAAAACCCACATTCAAACCCACATTTTTACTTAATAATTGTTTCTTTTTTTATTATTATTAATTTTCTCCAATTCCTCCCAGTCACTAGGGGGCTCCCACATTAAGCTCCAACCGCCACTCAGTCGGGAGGGCCATAGATCGCCCACGTGTTTCCTCCGACCCACGTGATGTCACCAACCACTTTTTTCGAACTGCTTGCTCACGCACTGTTGGGGGCAGCGTAACACACTCGGAGGAACAGCGCTCTCCGCTCCCCTCTGCTTACGCGAGCTCATAGACGACCCTGATTGGCTTGTAGAGCCACCGTTAATGTGGGAGCACTAAATACCTCTCATCCCTCTCATACCTCTGAGAGGGCTCGGCCAATCAGCTCTCTGCCTCCGGCTGTGAGAGGTAATAGCGTCACCCAGGGTTCGAACCAGTGATCCCCAGATGAAAGGGTGGGCTCTTTACCACTGCGCCACTCGGAGGCCTTAATATTTGTTTCTAAGTTGTTCTAAATCGCCTCTGAAGTGTCTGTGGTCTTTTATTTACAGCTACAAAGCTAACTAGCTTTTAACACGAGGCTGAATCCCAAATCTCTCTCCAAGCCCTGATCAAGGGCACAAGGAATTCTGACTTGCATCCTACATAGTACATAGTGCACAAGTTTTCCTTTTAATGCTCTTTTGGATTCAATCCAAGAACCTGGAAGTTGATTTGTTCTCCTCCTCTTTTGGCTGCATAGTACCAGTACCAACTACTTTCACTCACATACTGTGAATTGTTCTGTTTTTTTTTTTGTTTTTTTTTCAAATTTATTTAAGTTTTCAAAAGTTTTTTATGCTTGTGTAGAGCTCAGGCACACTCTCCACGCTCCACTGTCGGTGCTGTTACTTGTAAATGTGTCAAAGCCGTGCAGTTAAAATCTCAATGCGGCAGATTAACCTGCCTTCAGGAAGTTTAACCGCAATCTGAGCAGGGTCATGCACTGTTTATCTTTCAGCATCCAAGCTGACATTTTTAACTCACTCACACTGAGCGCACAGAGAGCTCTAACTAAACAGATCACACCGAAGCATCGGGTTTGGAGTCCGTTAAGATTACGTGATGGTGAAGTTGGATGAAATCTTAACACCCCACCCAATATGCATACATAAACCCACAACTGATCATCTGAATTAAACCCCAGTATGGTTATTATTCGTTCAGTCATTCATCATCCGTACCATTAAACCTTGTATACAGGCTTGTGGGGAGCCTGGACACGCTATCCCAGGAGACTTAGGGCACAAGACGGGGTAGACCCAGGACAGGGTGCCAATCTATCACATACACTCATTTACACAATACTGTTTATTTGGGAACACCAATTAGCCTATTCGGCATGTCGTCATACCTTTTCCTTAATGAACTAATGTTTTCTTTATGTGTTATAATTTAAGGGCATAAGGAATAAAAGGCTGTTCTATAACTAATTTGCTAATGTTTTCAGTGCACACTGTATCTGCAGCAGACTGGTGGTATGTCTAAATCTCGTTTCATGTTATTTTTGAGCAATCTCAACTGGCACTAAGTGTGTGTCATTCCCTCAGACACCTCTTCATCCCAACATGCCTCCTATTAGGCAGGTGATCCATCACACTCCATCTATCTCACTCCTGCTCTCAGACAAAGCCTGAGCCTGTCGCCTCGCCTGTCCCATGTTAACACACGGACTTGAGAGCAGCTGGCCGAGAGAGAAGTGCTCCCTTGTCAATGTAACGCCATTACGGAGGGTGCGGGCTTAGCGGCTGTCAGGAACACTTCACACTCACTCCTGCTCTCAGATAAAGCAGCCCTGTATCCAGAGAGGTGGATAAAAACTAGTTACAAACGAAAATGGCAGCATAACGGGTCAGAGTTTACCTGAATGTGTGTGTGCTTAAATTGGTGGTTTATGTTTAAAACAAAGATGTTTCAATGTTTAAAAAAATGAGTATAAATGCTAGATATCATCATAGTTTAAAGATTTATCATCACACTGCATTCTCTCTGTATGAGAGCCCTGTCGTCCAAATGGTGCTTTTAAATGTGGGCAAAACAACTCACTTTAATGTTTATTCTGTTATCTCTGAAATTTCTATATTAAATTCATCTTAGAATTATGCTACGGAAGATGTTGTATGTAATACAATTATATATATTAGAAAGTAAAATGGCTACTTTATTCTTATTTTACAAACTCAGTGAACTTTATGCAGAGCGCTAACCAAAAGCTTTAATGTAACGAGTGTAAATGAATTTATTTTATTAATAAATTCATAATTTTTTTTATTATGCTTTCCAACAGTTAATCACATAGTCCTGATACATGGCTATGTTTTTATCCGGCTAAACACATGTGCCACAATATACTTGCTTGTATATAAGTCTACAGTATATACTTTGTATATGAGTACCCTTTCAAAATGTAAGTGACAAAACATTGCACATAGTGTTTAAACATATTATTATAAATTTCAACTTTATAACAAAGTTTTACAGGAGCAGGTTAGACACTGCTGTTCATTGCAGATAGCATTTAGACTCTGGTCTCTACTGCCATCTGGTGGATGAAAACTATCAAATCTATCCACATAACTCTGGCATGTAACTTCCAAGTTATGCTTTAAATACTCTCAACTCAACTCATCTTTATTTGTATAGCACTTTAACAACAAGAATTCCCCAAAGTGCTTCTCATAAGTAATACAATAACATAGTAATCTAATAAGATAAAATAAAGAAATAAAACAAGATAATAATAATAATAATAAAATAAATAATAAAGTAAAATAAAAAGAAAAAAGAAAAGATTTTTTGTAAAAAAAAAAATAAAATTGTAAAACAATATGTAAAATCAACATCTCATGTTGATTTAAATGCCAGAGAAAACATGTGAGTTTTAAGATGGGACTTAAACACCCTCAATGATGTGGCCTCACGGTCAATGGTAAGTCATTCCATAATTTGGGAGTCGCCTTAAATACTTTAAGTCAAAAAACAACAAAAATCTCTTAAAATGTGCTTGTTGCCTGATTTTTAAGATTCTGAACAAGAGCCCAAAAAAATTCTAAATTGAATGACAGTATTGCTGCTAGGATCCTTGAGCAAGTCCGTAGATGAAGAATGTCAGACCCATAGGCTCAAGCCAAGGTTCTAACCTTGCCACAAAAAATTAGTCTATAACGCTTATTCTAAATTAAAATCATTTTGTGGGTAAAACTGAATAAAAAGATTAGAAGAAATCATTGTCTTAGTTATACTTTATATAAAGAGAGTAACTAGCACAAGAACGTCCTTCAAGATTAACAATCTTTATCTTATTCTATAAGTGACACAAAAAAAGCAATAAACCCAGCTATTAGAAAAATGTGCTAATTTGGCTCAGTAAGCATGTCCCTTTTCAAAAGAACCAATTTGGATGTTGTAAGCAATATTGATTTTTGTTCTGATAAATGGGTGCATTATGCAGTCATGTGACCCTCATTACAAATAAACAAAAATAAATAAATAAATCACATTTTGTCTGAATTTAAATTAAAGTGAAAGTCAAATGTTAAACTTTTGTAATTGAAGTTAACTTGAATTGTTTTAATGCTGCACTTGGTTAAAAAAAATATAGAAGTTTTTGAAAAGTAATGTTAAAAGAAATTGACTACATTTAATCACTCATGTCCCATTTACCCAAGTTAAAGGTGTTACGTGGTGCGGTATGGAGATGTTTTAATGATTATAAGTTGCCAGACGCAGGGCTTTAGAGGGAGTCAATGAAACAGGAGTTGTGAGAGTGCTTAGGCACGAGGAGACCTTTCCGTTTGGAGATGGCGTGGGATTATTAATTAAGAGAAAAATAAAGAAAACTGCAAATACAAAATAAACAGAGCTTTTAAACGTTTTTCATGTTATTCTTTATGTTTTCAGTTTTCTGGAAATAAAACTTGTATCCTCTCTCGGGGTTTATGCCTTTACCTGTTGTGTATTTCGTTAATGCTGTTATTTAACTACATCTCCCAGAATGCACCGTGTTATGGTGACCTCCGGAAGTGTACTGAAAAGGTGGTTGTGATAAAACAGTAAAAGAGAGCAGTCACGCTAAAACGCTCTCTGGGTCATATTTAAATACACACACTCCGGACAATATCTTCAAGATATAACATTACTGAGGATTTATTGGAAAGAGAGTTTACGTTTGTGCTTTGCACTGTAACTAAGAGCTGCACGGAGGCGTGTCGCTCTCTCTTTCTCGGTGTTCAATCGAAAAATGCTACCCATCGAGTTTTGCTAACTATCGGATCTGCGCATGCGCAGTCCCACAAGTTTGCACTGTTTTCACGCCCATAAATCCATATCTTAGTGCTGAGACTTCGGCGTTTTAAACAGGCAGAGGCTGGGGCTTTGTCTGTCTGTCTGTCTCTCTCTTATTTAATTTTATTATTATTATTTTAGCCCTGATACCTTTACCGGTGCTAATGATCACATGAAGTGCCGGCGTACCCTTTATATAAACACTCTGCCCAGTGCGGCTGATTCTGGCTGCCTAATGGCGGCGTTGCCTGGCAACCTCGTGTATAAATGTCCGCGCCTTTGCCTGTTCAGAACTCCGCGTGGTAGCAGCCTGATCTGCCCGTTCTGAACAGTTTCTGCACAGCTCTGCCCCTCGCGCGAGCCGCATCGTTACAAAAGTATATTATAAAATGAAGGTATAAATCTTATAACAGTTATAACAATACATTTTTTAAGGTTAAAAGTTTATCAAAATATTTATTAAATCATAATACCCAGGTCTTGTGATAATATTGTACTTGTAGGTCACTGGTCTTTCTGGGACTTAACTTTGTTTGCACCAGTTTCTATAATAAATAAGGAATAATTATTTTTTTAATGGAGTGACATGATGTGACCTGAGGCAAAGCATGACCAACCTGAAGTTGCTGATTTTACAATACCCTGAAGACATTTTTTCCTTTACCAAGGCAGAGCACTAACAGTTAAAAAAAAAAAAAAAAAGGAATGAGACATCAAGCTATTTATCCATTTCTACTTACGCAATGCACCACCATATCAATGGTGAGATGTTTCTCTTTGTTGAACATGTTAAGGTGGTTAAGCTGTTGGACTGGTGATCAGAAGGTTTTTTGGTTTGAGCCCCGTTGCTGCCAGGCAGCCAGTGTTGAACGCTTGAGCAAGGTCCTTCACACCCAAAGTGCTCAGATACAATCAGGCACAGAGCTGGCACCCTGACCCTGTAAATAACTGCCACAGAAATGATGGATATATCTCAGAACTCAGAAAACTTTATTGATCCCGCAGGAAATTGCTTATGTGATGACTGCCATAACACACAAAGACACAGATGTACAAAAACAATATTAAATAAAATTACTAAAATTGAATAAGTCAATAAAATCTCTAAGGTGGGGAGTATCCTTCGCCCAACATGGACAGACCCTATCACCTGTTCCTGCAATATCCATGGTCAAACCTACTGTCAAATAGCAGGTTATTGTTACTGTATGATCGGATCGCACACATTTGCAGCTGTGTGAAATGATGCTATACTCGAGAAATTAGAACGTGCAGTAAAATACTTTTTTACAAAGCTTCACAGAATAGCTTTGTTTTTTTGGATTTTAATTATTTGACAGTTTTAAATCATATAAAAATAAATGAGGATTTTTCAAACGCCAGAACAAATTCCTACTGCAGTGCTACTTTTATAAATACTTCTGGTGGAAAACCCTGAGCTCACAGGGTTGGCCTTAAGTATAAAATAATAAATACATAGTAAGTAAAATGATGATATATTTTTCTTTTGTAATAATAATAATCATCATCATATACTGTATTTAAGTACTGCAAATTTTCTGTAGATTTATTACACGTAATGTGTAATATTTCAAGACTTACTGGTTTTAATTTTCAACTTTCAACTCATGAAAAAAAAAATCCTGTATACTAAAATATTACAATATTATGTTTTGAGTAAATTACTATTCATCTCGTCTTATCACCTCATTGTCTACACCGCTTTAGTGTTGCTGGAGGCCTGGAGCCAATTCAAGGAGACTTTGGTACATGCTGGACAGGGGGTCAATCCATTGCAAGGCACATACACTCACATATTCATTCAATTTGGGAACGCCAATTAGCCTAATCTGCATTCCTTGGACTGTAGGAGGAAACCCTGTGGAGTACCCGGCAAACATGGGAAGAACATGCAAACTCCACACACACAGAGGTGGGAATCAAACACTAAATCTACTGTATGTATTTTCACTTCATCAAATTACAATATACAATTTTTCAAATAAGAACAGAAAACAATTATTTCAATAAAAGCCTCCACTTCTTAATGCTGTTAATTGCATCATAGTTTTTGTCGCATGGCATTAATTTCTTATCTTTATTGAACAGACAGTCAACTGTGAGTGTGTTCTCTCGGTCCACAGCTCTGCTGCTGTTTGGTACATAACAGTGTGGATCAGTTGCTTGATGGACCACCACCATGACAGCAGGTTTGGTGTCTGCACAAAAGACATGATACATTTATTAAGTTTAAACTGTAGATTGTTTATGTGTAATTAAAAAAAAAAAAAAAAGATATCCAAACACCTGAAGTAGTATTAGTTTTCATAGCTTCTTTAGTGATATTTCCTGGTTGTGTAGCCGAGCAGAAACGCAGAATGAAATCACACTCGTCCACTGTATTAACCTCCATCAGATCTGGTATTTCATTTTTGAGGCGAACCATGAAGGATTCTGAGGATTTTGTTTCACTTCCAGGTGAAATTATGAAGTACTTGCAAGCTGAATAAGATTTGAAATACATTGGTTAGTTGTAATTATTCATATTTCCTTGTAAGGAACAAATGAGCATAACTCACTCTCACTCTCTCACTCATTTCTATACCACTTTATCCTGTATTCAGGGTTGCGGGGACCTTGAGCCTATACCAGGGTGCTTAAGGCACGAGGCAGGGTGCACCCTGGTTAGGGTGCCAATTCATTGCATGGGATACACACATACACACTCACACGGGCAATTCGGAAACGCCAATAGGCCTAACCTGCATGTCTTTGGACTCTGGGAGGAAACCGGAGTCCCCGGAGGAAACCCACCAAGCACGGGGAGAACATGCAAACTCCATGCACACAGAGATGGGAATCGAGCCCGGACCCTTGATGTGCAAGGCGACAGTGCTAACCACTACACCACCGCGCCCAAATGAGCATAACATTTTATTATTTTACAGCAACCAGTATTTTATTGTTTTCTCTATCTAAATTTAGGATCATTTTATGATTACGCATTTATACTTACCAGTCATGTTTTGGGTTGTTTTACTTTTATGTGTCTCCATGCGTGTCTGCTCAGACTCTTTAGTTGAGACGGTGATTACATCACTTTCAACTATGTAGTGAAGTTTTCCTTCGGCTGCACATTTTATTTCATAATCATTGTTTTCTTGGAGATCTGTCAATGTAATTATATCCTGATGGACAGGCTGAGATTTCCAGTCATTATCTTGTTTCATTTTGTACAGCAGCTTCCTCTGCAGTGTGGGAGAACATGAGGTGCTTAACTGTACAGTTATGCTGTTTTCTGTGACGGATTCAATGGTTGGAGATGTTGGCTTTGATGGAGGAACAAAACAGACAGCATCACTGCATCCATTTTCATACAATAGAATGCAGGCAGCTGAGGAAGGTGATGCCTGAGGGATGCTTTGGACAATGAATTTGACGGTGGTTTGACTCTTATTCAAAGCAAACAACTCACTAAACATTTTCAACTCTTTCCTCATGCACATGATCTCTTTAGAAGTCCATGATTTTTCTTGAAAATCCAGATCCTGTGTATTTTCACTGGGGTTTTTTATTGTTGAAGGGTTCAGGTAGATCTTCTGTTTGGTCAGGAAGGGATCTTGGTCCTGAATGCAGGTAAAAGCATAAGCAACCAAATTCTCCACATTCAAGTCCAGTAGATAACTGTCTATGCCATCAGTCACTTCTGCTCCAAGGCCACAGAGCTGCTTTAGCAGTGCTTTTAATTGGTTGGATTTTTTTTCTTTCACTGTTATCCACTGCTGAAGATCACATGCATTAAATGGAGATTTCTCATGGGCTTCCAGAAGTTCAGTTAGGTGCTTTATATCTGTTTTACCTCCACGGATTTCTGGCAGCAGGTCTGCTAATTTTCTCATGAAATCTTGCTTGTACTCGGAGCAGAATTTCTGAAAGTGCTGCACTTGATCATAAAATATGCTGAATGTTTTTGCCACTGTGTCTTGTAACAGGTCACTACATTTCATGTATGTTTCATTTAAAGTCTCGAATACTGACTCCACAGCTCTAATGAGATCTCTATTGATGTATCTTTGAAGTTTGCCTGCACTTGAGTTCAGTTTCACAAGAGGATAAAGCCACACCTTTACAGGTACTGCATGTTCTCCCTTCTCTCCAAGCATCTTGGGAAGATCAGTGTAAACCTTCATAGCATCTTCAAAAGTTGATGGATTTGAGCGCAACTGGAAATCACCATAAAATGTACAACTCAGGTTTTGCAGTTCACCCTTCTCCTTTTCATTTAGATTTAATGTGAGATGTGCATCCCCAGTAGAAAAGACTTTCTTCAGCTTATCAAAGTTAATCTTTCCTTCTCCTTCTGCAGAGCTTCCATCTTCAGATAAATTCACCATTTTATCAAACACAAAGTAGGCATCTGCTCCATACAGCACTGCCGTAACCACGTGTGTTGCAACATTGTGTTCAAATACCTCATGGTGATCCATTCTTCCTTGTGCCAGATGGTTCATGGTCAACTGCTCGAATCTACAGGTTGTCCTGTAGTGCAGCGTCAGCCTTTCTTGTGTGAATGACTTTTTAGTGTCATTGAAATACCTGGCTGCACCACTAATCTGGATATTTCCTCCCAAAAGGCTCAATGTCAGTTCACCATCAACTTTCATGTGCTTTGATTTTTCCTCAATTGTGTCTGAAGTTGTAACTGAGAACTCTGTGTTAACTTGTGATCTAGTATCTTTGTTTTGCTGCAGCTGCTCTCGATTCCAAAGAGTTATTCCTGCAACCAAAAAGCATGGATTAATAACCTACACCTCTTTGATTTTAGGTATAATATAGCTGGTCTCTGAAACTGTGCTTTTAAATTACAAAAAAATTATTATAATACAAATGTCTGTTGTTCTTGGCTCTTTGAGAAAAATATATACTTTGTCATATTCACTTTTCTACAGCAAATATCCATTAAGTGTGACTTGTGTTAGATTTTGATAGAAATGTCAGATCTACCAATGCACCAATCATAATTTGCCATTCACTCACATCAACCTTCACCTCAATCACAGAAACTGAAGTATCTTCTTTATTAGCCTGTGATTGACATTGCCTGCTCTTTCATTGAGATAGTGTTGCTCTATACAGCAAGAATATTGGGTTAAACTGGCTTAATTAATTGACAGTACAGTGTCCTGCAAAAATATTCATACCCCTTGAAGTTTTTCAAATTTGGTCATGTTACAACCACAAACATGAATGCATTTGAATTTTATGTGATAAACCAACACAAAGTGGCAATTTGGTTATCAAAGTTTTTTTTATTACAAAATCTTGTGCCATACTCTTTCCATTTTACAATGATGGATTGATCAGTGCTCCGTGAGATGTTTAAAACTTGGGATATATTTTTATAACCTAACCCTGCTTTAAACTTTATCCCTGACCTCTCCGGTGTGTTCCTTGGGCTTCATGATGCTGTTTGTCTAATGTTCTCTAACAAATCTTTGAGGGCTTCACAAAACTTCTTCTTCTTTCTTCTTTGTCTTTCGGCTGTTCCCTTTCAGGGGTCGCCACAGCGAATCATCTGCCTCCATCTAACCCTGTCCTCTGCATCCTCTTCTCTCACACCAACTAACTTCATGTCCTCTCTCACTGCATCCATAAATCTCCTCTTTGGTCTTCCTCTAGACCTCCTGCCTGGCAGTTCCAACCTCAGCATCCTTCTACCGATATATTCACACTCTCTCCTCTGAACATGTCCAAATCACCTCAATCTGGCCTCTCTGACTTTATCTCCAAAACATCTAACATGGGTTGTCCCTCTGATGAACTGATTCTTGATCCTATCCATCCTTGTCACTCCCAAAGAGAACCTCAACATCTTCAGCTCTGCTACCTCCAACTCTGCCTCCTGTCTTTTCTTCAGTGCCACTGTCTCTAAGCCGTAGAGCATTGCTGGTCTCACCACTGTCCTGTACACCTTTCCTTTCATTCTCGCTGATACTCTTTTATCGAGGGCTTCACAAAACAGCTGTATTTATACTGAGATTAAAGTATTCACTAAATAGGTGGCTTCTAAAGGCAATTGGTTGCGCTGGATTTTAGTTAGGGCTATCAGAATAAATTTTTTGTATTTGTAAAAAAAAAAAAGAAAAGAAAAAACATTTATAATTTTCCTACGACTTCACAATGAAACCAGTTTGTGTTGGTCTATCACATAAAATCCCAATAAAATTAATTTATGTTTGTGGTTGTAATACGAAAAAAAAATGCACATATTTAGTAAATTAAACGTTAAATAATAATATGTAATAAGTTGTAATACCTGGAATTAACGTGTCCTTTCTGCAGTCATACAACATTCCCAGCTGGAAGGGCCTCCCCAGAGCTGCGGTTTCTATTGTATCTTCTCCTACACTAGTCATGCTGGAATCATAGTATTATGAGGCAAAAACAATGAAACACATGCTGTAGATATTTACACCAATTGAATCAACTTCTTTTTTTAACCTTTAAATCTCTAATGTGTAATGTGGCTGTGTATTAAATTATGATAAAAACCTCTATTCCTCACAAAGTAACAGATACTTTTCTCATTTTATTATTTAGTATATACATATACAGTATAATACTAATACATATACAGTATAATACTAATACATAAACAGTATTCATGTCAACCTTACCTTTCTGCTGTCGGGAACTTAAACTGAAAGAAAAGTAGAGAGGTTAGCAGTGCTCTTTAGGGGCATTACTGTATATAAGTTAATGATTGGCTGTGGACTTTAGGGGCGGTGCAAAGCTAAATAAGCTGAGATGCTTTTGCTTTCGTTTTCTCCTTTTATTTTGCTGTTATGGGTGAATGAAAAATAATTTATTTTATCTGGGTTATATGGAGTCATATTTAAAAACCAAAGCAGTATGTGATGAGGCTGTTCTGTCTCAAGCTTTGTTATAAGAATAAGTCCAATTTACAGTAGCACACACACACATGTACAGGCTAACACTGCTGCTCATATTAAAGTTACAGCAGGAAACCATTACAACTGATTTGTTTATTTATTTAATGTTACATGCTCTCCCCACTGTGCGCTTAAAAATACATGAAATATTAATATTTGCAACAGTATTAAATGAGCAATAGCACTCATTTATTTGGCAATCCATATTCATCAAAATGTATACATTTTGTTTTGTTTTGTTGTCATTTTTGGAAGCTTCTGTCATCATAATGAATTCCTTCCATATAGCTCTTTCTGATTCAGATTTTTGTTTATTTGTTTATTTTAATAAATTTATGTATTTTTAAAGTAGTAATGTTAGAAACAGATTTTAAACCTACCAATGTAAGGTTAAAAAGAGGACACAGATTGCAGCAGAAACAATTACATAACTTTAACCACAAGTTGACAAGAAGTCAAAAGAACTAAGTATGTGTAAAAGGTCAACTTATGAAGATACAAAACACCACACGAAACAAATACCGAATTCATGTAAAGTCTAAAAATAAAAATGAATATTAAATGCATGTGCATTCTAGAAATTAAATAGTATATGAAGGTGAGAACAAACCAATTATATGTCATTTGACTGATAAGCTGTATTCAAATAAATTGCATACATTTTTCAGCAGTTTTGGCAGATTTTTATCGGGTCAAGTGTAAACTTTCGACAGTCATGTCAATTAAAGTGGCCTGTTTAATAAAAGAGATGTGGTACAAATGACACTGCTCATGATGTCTTAAGCATGTTCACTCTTCTATTAGTCAAATTAAGTCAAGGTTTGAGGCCGTGAAAAATGTGCTCTTTTTTAGTTCTTTTTTTTAAAGCTCATATTTAACATCACACTCCATTATGTGTAAATGAATAATGTTTGAAAGTAGAAAAGTAGAGGATATACAACAATCAGAGGGTAACAACTACACAGCTTAAGAAACTAATACTAACTAGAATACCAATAAATATGAGAATTTAGGACTATTAGGTCCCAGGGGGAAAATAAATAAATATATAAACAAATAATTAAAGAAATAAATTAAAGACTGAGGGTCTTTTAGCCACAAATGTGTTATAGATAATTAAAATTTAAGTTTATGTAAACTTAAAATGTAAAACAGATAAGATAAGGAAAACACATAAGCACAATGAGTGAAGTAATAATAAAATAAAATACTAGTATATAAAAGTGCAAAATAAAATGTAATGAATGCATATAAAACTATTCTTCCATTTTATCATTGCAATTCTAAATCCTGAAGTACACATTGTTGCAATGCTTCTATTACAACGGATGTAAAGCAAAGAATCAGAGGAAAGAATAAACCATTTCTCAGAAGGGGAAGTGAAACTCCCCACCCACATATGTTGTTGTTGGTCTTTCGGCTGCTCCCGACAAGGGGTCGCCACAGCGGAATATCCAGTCCGCACTACAACTTGGAACAGGTTTTTTTACGCCGGATGCCCTTCCTGACGCAACCCTCCCATTTTATCCGGACTTGGGACCGGCACTGTATCCAGTGGCTGGGGTTTGGGCACTGGCTGGAATCGAACCCGGGCCTTCCACATGGCAGGCGAAACACCTACCACTGAGCCACCACATATATTGTACACATACTGAAGACACAAACTACTTTAAAGTCTGTTAAAAAAGAACATACTAACCACAAAGTGCTGCACGTAGTTTTCCTTTCACTTTTAGCACCTTGTTTTCTATAATGACTTCTGGTTTTGTAATGAATCTCATGAGTGATCCTGTAAACGTATCTTAGTTTTTGAAAAAAAAAAATCAGGGTTTATGTCTGAAAATTCACTACAATTCACGTGTATTCAGTGTTCATACTATTGTTTTACTTTATAAAACTAATACACAACTTTAACAAAAATATATATTTTTTTGTACAATTAGCATATTTACTGTAAGGACTATTTGTAATGGAAGCACGGTGACTTAGTGGTCAGCACTGTGGCCTTGCACCTCCAGGTTTCGGGTTCAAATCCCATCTTAGGCCTGTGTGTGGAAGTTGCATGTTCTACTCGTGCTTGGTGGGTTTCCTCCAGGTTCTCCGGTTTCCTCCCACAGTCCAAAGACAAACATATTAGGCAAACTGATAATTGTGCGTGTGTTTGTGTCCATGTTTGTGTGCCCAGTAATGGATTGGCACCCTGTCCAGGGTGTACCCTACAGTAAGTCTCCTGGGATAGGCTCCAAGCCCCCTATCCCTGTAAACATGATAAAGCAGTATAGCAGTACATAGAGTGAGCGAGTGTAATGCAGCATTTTGTAACCCCTATAAACTAAAAATGTTTTATTATGAAACATTACCTTTATGTAAGTTGAATGTAATACTTTGTTCTATTTTTAAGCATAGTTTGTCAGTTTATATTAATAGAAATTAGACTAAAAATATATTATTATTGTTTATTATTATTATTATTATTTATATTATTATTATTACATAAGACTGAGAAAGTGACACCTAGTTAAACTGAATGTTATTTGTAAAAACATTTGCTTTTATCTTTTTCTAATGCAATGTTTAGATGTGAAAAGCAGATGGCATTGTACACTTTACTTTTTTTTTACTTTCTTTTTTGTAAGATGTTTTCAGTTTCATTATGAATGCGATTGTAACAAATGGGCAATTACAGTATATGTAAAGTTTAACAGAAGTAGTAAAAAAAAAAAAGTGAAGGAGAATCAAAAACCCGGCAGTATTACGGAGTGTATGGATGTGGAGGTTGTCAGGAACACTGTTTATCCAGACCAGCTCTCAGGAAGTTATTCTGCAGAGGCCTTAATGGCATAACTACACCCTATATTATGAGCTTACATACTGTACTGTAGTCCTCAATCTGTAAAATGTATTTTTATGCATGTTGTGTTGCCATACACATACACTTTTCAGATAGTTTCCATATGAGGGTTTGTAGGATGTTAATGCTGACATGGCAAAATATATTCTACTGTAGTAAACAAAATACTGATTAAGATGGACATTGCTTAAATGTAATGTTTATTATTATCATGTCTGTAGTTAAAGTAGATATCATGTACTGTAATTCTCTATAATATATACACACTACAATTCAAAAGTTTTAGAACACTTTCTAACTCCATGATGGTTCCTGATGTTTATTTCTTTCTACATTGTAAAGTTTTGCTGAAGGCGTCCAAAAACTGCATGAATCTCCTTTGAACAGTTGATATTGAGATGTTTCTGCTACTTCTGCTCTGTAAAGACTTCATAACGCCTCTAATCTGAGCTGCTGTTAATTGGTCATTTTTAAGGCTGATAACTCTAAATGAACTTCTCGTCTGCAGCAGAAGTAGGTTTTGGTCTCGTCCTTCTGGGATGGCCTTCATGAGAGCCAGTTTCATTATGGTGCTGGACGGATTCTGCAAATGCACTCGACAATACTGTTTTTACAAAAACTATTACAGAAAAGCCGACCTCTGTGTCTTACAATAACAACTAACTGCTGTTTTTGTTGTTGTTATGTAATTACCTAATTCCATATGTGTTATTTTATAGTTTTAAAATCTCCAGTATTGTTGTAGAATGTAGAAAATAAACCACTAAAGAAAAACAAAAAAGAAATTTGCAAGTGTTCTAAAACTTTTGAACGGTAGTGTATTATTTTAGTTTTTATTTATTTATTTCAACATTCTACAACAATACTGGGGATTTCAAAACTATAAAATAACACATGGAATTAGGTAACGCACTAAAAAAATCTGAAAATCAAAAAAGCGGCTTTTGTAAAATATGGTGTGGCATTCAAAACTTGATTGTTTATTACAGTAATAAAGATGCCAAAGTGTGCCAAGAAATAACCCACACTTTTACACCACTACTTGGACTGTTGAAATCAGGCAGGTTTGGTTCATGGCTTTATGCATTTTGCTCCAAGTTTGTGTGCATTATGGATTAGCAGATAACATGGTTAACTTCGAGCTCCAGGGTTGCTGGTTTGAATCTCATCCCTGGTCTAATTGCATGTGCTTTGTGGGTTTTGTCAGAATACTCTGGTTTCCCCTAACAGTCTATATATGTCTATAGATGCCAGAAAGAGAGAGAGAGAGAGAGAGAGAGAGAGAGAGAGAGAAGCAGTTTGTAAAGCATTTTATTTCTCTGAAAAGTCACAAATGTTGCTCTCTCATGAGGATGCTTCTCTGCTCACAGATCCTGAATTTTAAGACTAATCACCATTAGCATCAGAGAGCTTGTGGACTGACACAACAATAAATCCACAAACTCCCCTGAAACTCCACCTGTCACATGATCCTTCGACAACAGATCAATAGCAATCCTTAAACAGAGACAGGATCTGAGAACAATAAATGCACACACCTCATCTGTTGTTTTTGGTCGTCCTCACTGTATTTTTTCAGCTCTGCTTGTATTGGCAAAGTCTTAGTCCATCCCAAGTTGCAGCTTTTTTCAGCATCATTGTCTAGTCTGATCTGGCTCACTATACTTCCTACTCTTTTTGCATGCACAAAATCTTTTGCACACACATCTGTAAATATTACTGAAAGAGCCATAAGTGAGATCACTAAAGACAAACTGCACAAGAACACATGAATCATTTAGAAATTCATCTGGATCCTTTTTCACACGCACCCTCTCCTCTATAGTTTTTCTTTCCCATATCTTTCCCAGTTTCCTTCACCATATCTCCGATAATCTGATAAATATTAGCCCCATTTCTGTCCACCATCTTCTCTATCTTCTCCAGCAGCTCTGAGACCTGAGAACCATTTCCCCTCTCCTTAATGTTGAGACAATTAAAGCTTTTCTCATATTTCTTTACAAGTTTATGGACCTCCTGGTCTCCTGAATGGATGAATTATTCAATGTTCTTCTTCTGAAGTTCATCAGTAACGTTGAATAAGATAATGGGGTTTCTCCAACATCTTTCTCCAAAAATATCCTCCATCTTAAAGAATGACTCTTGTGTTTTATCGTGCTTGTGTTCTGTTTTTTCTGAGTTCATTACAGGTATGATCAGGAGGAAGGCATGTGGTCCCTCAGTATGTCTAAATACTTCTAGAGACATTCCAGGAGAGAACCAGTCAGGAGTGTCCACCACAGTCACCTTCCTCCCATCCACCAGCTGTGTGTTCTCAGTCTCTGCTGTGAATGTAGTTGTACATGTACTGTAGCAGCCACTTCTTTGCCCAGGATAATGTTTTTTGCTGCAGTCTTATCAGATTCGGTTCTCGCCAACAGCACCAACTTTAGTTCTGCTGCAATAATTACCTCTGAAACAAAAATAATATATGTAGATTCACTTTTGTCAGGTTATGCATTGTGAAGTTAGATAACCCATGTTCCTATGTTGCTAGCTTGCATATAACCGGATATAATTGTAACATCTGGGCCAGCACGGCCTCAGGGAAGAAGATCGGGTTCCCCGGACTACTGAGCTGCCGTCTCCCCCTAGTGTGTCTGTGTGTGTACGTCATGTCACAAGCACTAATTAGTGTCACCTGTATCTTCCTGATGTGTGTGTCTATTTAAACCAGCCGACCCCGTAGCCCACTGTTCGTCCACAGTTATAATCTTTCCGTGTTTTCATACGTGTTCTCTGTGCTTCCTACGTGTTCTCTGTATTTCGTACGTGTTCCTGCAAGTGCTTCGTCACTGACGCGACTCGTCACGTTACGTGTGTTCTGGCTGCCTTTTCGCAGCGGATCTTTACGTTTGCTTTTTATATGTTTTGTTCCCAGGACTGAGACAGCCCCAGTTACGCTGCCACTGTGGACTAAGGTGCTCAGCACGCCAGCTGCTTTTGTTGGGATTAAGGGTCACGTTATTTTTGGGATTTTGTGTGAAAGGATCTTCTGTGCGTTGGAATAAAGAACATTTGATTTCAGTTTACCCTGCATCTGCGTCTGTACTCTGTGCCAGCATGACAGACACACTGAGGAGCTAAAATTCTTCGTGCTCCCACAGTCGGGTCATTCCGTCGTGCTAGGGCTGCCATGGCTCTGTGCTCATAACCCTAATTTCAATTGGGCCCAATCTCGTGTCTCGTCCTGGTCCCCGAGATGCGCAAAACTATGCAAACCGCCCACATTGGCGGTCCAAACCACCACAATAGAAAGTCCGAATGCCCAATATGAAATTAATGTGCCATCTGAGTATCAGCGGTTTAAGGATGTATTTAGTGTTAGGGCAGCAGCACGACTCCCCCCTCATCGCCCGTGGGACTGTGCGATAGAACTGTTGCCGGGGAAAGCACCTCCTTGCGCACGCGTTTACCCACTGTCCCTGGCAGAAACCGGGGCCATGGAGGAATACGTGAGCGAGGCACTCCAGCAGGGGCTCATCAGCCGGTCCACGTCACCAGCATCGGCAGGTTTTTTTTTCATAGAGAAAAAAGGGGGGGGCTTACGGCCCTGTATTGATTACAGGGGGCTCAATGCCATCACAGTGAAGTACAAGCACCCGCTGCCCCTGGTTCCGGCCGCAATCGACCAACTCCGAGGCGCTTCCCTTTTCACCAAACTCGACCTCCGCAGCGCATATAACCTCGTTCGTGTGCGCAAGGGTGATGAGTGGAAGACTGCGTTTAGCACTACATCTGGGCATTATCAGTATAACGTAATGGCATATGGATTGGTAAACGCACCTGCGGTGTTTCAGGGGTTCATGAATGACGTGTTCCGGGATATGTACAACCGCTTTGTCATAATTTATCTGGATGATATCCTGGTTTATTCGCGGTCATATTCGGAGCACGTCCTTCATGTGACAGCCGTCCTTCATCGCCTGCGCAAACACGGGCTCTATGTGAAGGCGGAGAAATGTACATTTCATCAGCGGGAGGTGTCATTTCTCGGCTACCACATAGGGCCACTGGGGGTCGAGATGGAGCAAGCTAAGGTCGCGGCGGTGCAACAATGGCCCGAACCCAAGACAGTGAAGGAGCTACAGAGGTTCTTGGGGTTTGCTAATTTTTATAGGCGTTTCATTCGGGGCTTCAGCATGGTGGCAGCACCGCTCACTTCACTACTGAAAGGTAAGCCGAAACACCTGCGCGACTTCCCAGTGGAAGCTCGCGAGGCGTTTATACGTCTTAAAACTGCATTTACTACGGCGCCTATCCTAAAATTACCGAACCCTGACAAGCCCTTTTTAGTGGAGGTCGATGCGTCCGAGGTAGGGTTAGGAGCAGTGCTGTCACAACGCCATGGCCACCCCGAGAAACTCTACCCTTGCGCTTTCTTCTCTAGGAAATTAACACCTGCCGAGCAGAATTACGATATCGGTAACAGAGAGCTGCTAGCAGTCAAAACGGCATTAGAGGAGTGGCGACACTGGCTGGAGGGGGCGAAACACTCATTTACGGTACTCACTGACCATCGCAATCTCGAGTACCTCCAACAGGCAAAGAGACTGAACTCACGTCAAGCCCGCTGGGCGCTTTTTTTCACGCGTTTCCAGTTTGTTATCACATATCGCCCCGGCTCTAAAAATATCAAAGCGGACGCGCTCTCCCGCTGTTATCCGTCGCCGGAACCCATTACGGAACCGGAACCAATTTTACCATCGTCACTCGTCATGGCACCGGTCATGTGGGATCTCGAGTCGGAGTTAACTCAGTGGGCGCGGTCCAATCCCGCGCCTAGGGGTTGCCCCCCGAATCGAACCTACGTGCCGGAGTCATTTCGGGAACGAGTGACGATCGAGGCTCATACGAGTCTAGCTTCTGGACACCCCGGCGTTACACGTACTTATCACCTCCTGGAACCAAAGTTCTGGTGGCCAAAAATGCGGGAAACCGTGAAAAGGGTTGTTCTGTCTTGTGCCACCTGTGCGACTACCAAGAGTCCCCGTAACCTACCAGTTGGAAAATTAATGCCCCTCCCGGTACCGAATAGGCCGTGGTCCCATGTCGCAGTGGACTTTGTCACGGACCTGCCGGTCTCGAACGGGTACACCACGATTCTCGTGGTAATAGATCGATTTTCTAAGGGATGCAAGTTCATCCCATTTCGTTCCCTTCCGTCAGCCCTCCAGGTGGCGCACACGCTATTCACTTCTGTATTTCGGAACTACGGCATACCCGAAGATATTATTTCCGATCGTGGTCCTCAATTTATCGCAAAGGTCTGGAAAGCTTTCTTTCAGAAGTTGGGGACCACAGTTAGCCTAACGTCGGGCTACCACCCCGAGTCTAATGGACAGGCAGAGCGGACTGTCCAGGAACTCGGGAGATATCTTCGAGCATATTGTAGCAGCCGACAATATGAATGGGCTGACTGTCTACCCTGGGCGGAATATGCGCAGAACTCACTTCGCCACTCCTCTACCGGCCTCACGCCGTTTCAATGCATATTGGGCTATCAGCCTCCGCTTTGTCCCTGGGATGCCACGCCCACAGATGTGCCGGTGGTGGATGAGTGGTTCAGGAAAGCGGAGAGTGTGTGGGAAGACGCACACGCAAAAATTTCCAGAGCAGTGCAGCGATTTAAAAAATATGCCGATAGGCGACGACGGGAGAGTCCTCCGCTCCAGGTAGGCGATCGGGTGTGGCTCTCGACACGGGACCTTCACCTTCACCTCCCCTGCAAGAAACTCTCTCCCAAGTTCATCGGTCCTTTCTCCATTGCAGCACAAATAAACCCTGTGTCATACCGCCTCACTCTCCCCACACATTTACGTATTAACCCTGTCTTTCATGTCTCCCTTCTCAGGCCAGTGGTCCGGGGCCCGCTGGACGAAGGAGCAGCGGAACCTTCCCTCCCTGGGGCCGTTGACATAGGGGGCACCCCAGCGTTCCGAGTCAAGCAGCTATTGGACTCACGGAGGAGAGCAGGGGCTTTGCAATATCTAGTCGACTGGGAGGGATACGGTCCGGAGGAGCGGAGCTGGGTTCCGGCACGAGATGTACTGAGTCGGGAACTCGTGACGGACTTCCATAGGGCCAGGCCGGATCGCCCCGCTCCGCGGCCGCCGGGTCGCCCCGCCCACCGGCGATGCCGGCACACAGGTACAGCCTCGCTCCCTCCTACAGCGCGTAGGGGTCGCTCCCGCCTCCCTCAGGAAGCCGGTCCTGGGAGAGGGGGTACTGTAACATCTGGGCCAGCACGGCCTCAGGGAAGAAGATCGGGTTCCCCGGACTACTGAGCTGCCGTCTCCCCCTAGTGTGTCTGTGTGTGTACGTCATGTCACAAGCACTAATTAGTGTCACCTGTATCTTCCTGATGTGTGTGTCTATTTAAACCAGCCGACCCCGTAGCCCACTGTTCGTCCACAGTTATAATCTTTCCGTGTTTTCATACGTGTTCTCTGTGCTTCCTACGTGTTCTCTGTATTTCGTACGTGTTCCTGCAAGTGCTTCGTCACTGACGCGACTCGTCACGTTACGTGTGTTCTGGCTGCCTTTTCGCAGCGGATCTTTACGTTTGCTTTTTATATGTTTTGTTCCCAGGACTGAGACAGCCCCAGTTACGCTGCCACTGTGGACTAAGGTGCTCAGCACGCCAGCTGCTTTTGTTGGGATTAAGGGTCACGTTATTTTTGGGATTTTGTGTGAAAGGATCTTCTGTGCGTTGGAATAAAGAACATTTGATTTCAGTTTACCCTGCATCTGCGTCTGTACTCTGTGCCAGCATGACAATAATTTTACAGTCTTACACATAATAATGTGTGTAGCCTGCAGTAAAACCACTTTAACCTTAATAGCACCATTTTTCATTTATTTGGGCAACTTTTACTTTTACTTTCCAGTGCTAGAGGCTAACTCCTACAGTATATTATGCTGATATTTTGTATATTTTGTTCTATATTCTATATTAAGTCTTCTGTGGTACCATGCACACTAGTACCACTACTGGTAAATGTAATTATACCCAATTATAGTTTGGCATGTAATAAAATATAGATGCATTTTATCCTATATAGGGATTAGTTATCCTCGATATGTATTGCTGACGTAAATACTTTCTGTTAAATTCAATACTCAAACTCCACACTTACCAACTTACTGTTGCTTACCAACTTACCGTTGCTTATGCTTATCTTTTAACTGCTCCAGTTGTTTAATATCCTTATGAAGTATATCTGTAGGTTAAAAAAGCATGCATGGAAACAACTCATAAAGAAATTGAATATTGTATTTTATTGTATTTATTCTGTAAATGAGAGAACACACATGCCCTGTATTTTTGCTAAATTATGCTGTACAGTATGTGTTTGATTTTACTGGTATGGTTGTTTTTCATCCCATTTTTCACACTTACCATCAAACCACATAGGTGAGTTAGGGGTATCAGTGGTTAACAGATTATGAGCCAAACTTCGCTGAGTGATGATGGTAGAATAATTATCAAGGTCTTGACTAAAACAATGTAAGGATTAACCAGGCCCCCAGAGCAGGGAATCAATCTATTTCATTCCAGAACCCCACTCCCAGCGGACTGGAGACATCCTGAACATAAAGGAGCGCATTTGCGATGTAAAGGAGCGTCTGTAAAATGAAGTCGCAGGAAGCTTAACCAGGCATGGGACAGGAAGCCCCACTGTGTCTGGAGCTACGCTGAGACCAGATGCAGCAAATTAAACCCGAATACAATGGTGCGAATCGGCGATCTTCTAAACAAAGCAGACAGTTTTATGGCTTCACTCCGAGTTGCGGAGTGGAACCACCGAGTCACACTGTGACACTGTCATTGACCCCAGGACATGGGATGTTCCGTGTTTCTCTTCGTGGCTAAACGAACAAGAGGCATACGGCAAGAAACATTATCTCGGACAATCTTTAAAGCGTGTCAGTCGGGCAAAACTTATATACATACATTTATTTAGCATGTTTTATTCCTGTGTTTGTTTGATTATTCTGCATACCTTAAAAGCTGTAATCAGCATTTATAAACATTGCTTATTAGATAAAGGTATGAATGAGTGTGCAAGATATGGGATGTGTGATATCAATCAAAAGCTTGCTTTATTCAAAGAACATTTGTTTACATGAATAATTTGTAGCATGAACAGAGCTCATGCAGAATTACTTCATAAAAGTATTTAAAAAAACTCCAACTGGATGAGCCCCACGTGACAGCTGAAATGGCAGGATAATGTATGCAGAAAAGGGGGAACCACGTGAGGCGTGTCTAAGCCCGCAACCACATCCGATTGGATCAATCACCTGTGGGACGGACTGACAGTAAAGGGTTAAAACCCCAGGGTCCGAGCACATCGTCACATCATCTAAACGTGGAACATCATCTAAGGGCTGAACGTCATCTTAGGTTGAACGTCATCCAACGGGTGAAAGTCACTCACAGGTTGAAGCAAGCTCTTTCATCGTCCTTCCACCGTCAACTTTCACTCTGTATCTGAGCGGCAAGCGAACTCCTCATCTGCTCTCCGAGACCTACAAGAAACTTCGTGCTAGAACTCCAAAAGTCCCGCAACAAAGAATTCATAGAAGAAGTGCCAGAACTCCGCCATCAGTAACCAAGCAACCAACACAGCACAGAAGGGCTTCCCCGAGAGATGTCATCCCAGCATCAGAGCGCCAGCCAATCAGCAATGCCGTGATTCCCTACCACTGAAGGTGAATCACAGAGGAAGACCCTACACAATGCAAGTAAACAAGCAAAGCTTCATGCCTTGCTGGAATTGGTAACTAAACCATAAGATTAAACCCAAGACTCTGCTCTTGTGACTTTCTCAGGTCTAGTAAACAATACTAGAAAACTCCATTTCACTTTCACCCTTGAACTGTTTGAGTGTGTGTGTGTGTGTGTGTTCAAGCAGTTTAATGTATCGTAGACTAGTCAAATAAATTATTGTTTCTTTATAAGGAACTGTTGTCTTGGTTGTGTATTTTAAAGTCTAAACATTTGCCCAGATCTTAAGTTACAGTACCTTGCTTATAATTGCTAAATACTACATTTACATTTAGGCATTTGGCAGACGTTCTTATCCAGAGCGTCTTATCCAAAAGTGCTACAGTACGTATAAAGTTTACACTCGATACATACTTACACTTGGTTAACTACGTAGGTTGATAACTAAGTGCCATTAGTGCCAAACAGATGCGTCTTGAGTCGTTGTTTAAAGATAGTCAAAGTCTCTGCTGTACGGACATCTAGAGGAAGTTCATTCCACATTTTAGGGGCCAGAACAGAAAAGAGCCTGGATGAATGCCGCCCTCGATCCCTGAGAGATGGTGAGATGAGGCGAGCAGTGCTGGAGGATCGGAGGGAACGTGGTGCAGTGCGTGGTGTCATTACAGCAGAGAGGTAAGTGGGTGCTGAGCCATTTTTAGCTTTGTAGGCAAGCATCAGTGTTTTGAATTAGATGCGGGCAGCTAAAGGAAGCCAGTGCAGGGAGCGGAGGAGTGGGGTGGTGTGGGAGAAATACTAGATTTTGTTATCATCGGTGGCCATGTGATAAGCAGAACTGGTAAGATACACTAAATTGTACTAAACACTGGACAGGTAGTCCTAGTTGAAAACCTAGTTTTCACATAAATTTTTAAATCTTATTTTTAACAAACAACTAACTTTTCTACTTTTGTTTTTGTAAAAAAACCTCACGAGTGTTAATCTTATCTTGGTCTTGGAAAAAAAAAATGGGTTCATGTCTAAAAATGCACTACTATATACACACCATATCCCCCGCCTTTAAAATAATAACCACATTTTGATGTTTTGCGGCCTGAAATGAAGACAGACACAGTTTTTGTTTCACCTAGCTGTATTTACTCATTACTACACATTTTAACATCCAAGTGAAATATATAACACCAACATATCAGGGAAAAAATATATAAAATATATATATATTGGATTATAACCAATTGAAAAGTGAAGGAATCTAAGGAAAATGAAAAAGAATAAATAAATAAAAGTACTTGCCTCTGAGAATTACCCCTATGCTAGTCCACATACTGCCAACCAAAGTATGAAAAATGGCTCCTTATTTATAGTTATATATTACAAGATTCAATAACCTCAAGTCACTGTGTAAGCACCAGACAGCAGCTGTTACTATAATATGGAAGGCAAAGCTTTATAACTAGACAAATAGCTTACAGACTTTTAATGCGTTTATACTGTTGTATGAAAAAGAAACAAAAAGAAAATGGTATGACACTCTTATTCAACCATTTAATAGTATTGCTTATGACATGTCATTGTGGCAAGTCATGCAAAAGATTACACTTAAAAAAAAAACAAGTTTCTTTGATACATTTACAGTATACATACGATTTACGTATACATGAATTATAGAATTGATAAACATTGATTTATTAATGGACTGACATTTTTATATGCACACATTTGAAATCAGGCCTTATTCTAAATAACACATAATGGCTTATGCATACTTAATCACTTCATCACCTGTAACATACAGTATATTACTTTTCCTCCAGGCCACTTCCTTCCCAAGTATTTTGACGCATTTTCCAAATGACAATAGAAATAATCACAAATCAGTATCTACTTTATGAGAAGGCATCTTTCCCACCATTGCTGAGAACCATTCTTCAAGTTGAGCTAGCTCACTTTTCTTGTCAAGATTTTTGTTAGGCTCATCTGGCAGTGAAAGCCAAACAGTTTGCCTTGTTTCTGGTAAAATTACCTTAACAAACTGTCTGTTTTCTTCCATCTTTACAATTTTGTCATATCTTTTCTTTATCTTCTCCCCAACTTCTATTTGCAACTCATTTTTCTTTTTCATCGCATCAATCATTTTTCTGTTATATTCTCCACTTTTACCTGGACTTAACTTTGTTAGATCTTCTTTATATTCCTTCATATACTGCTTAAATTTGTCTAGAGTTTTCTGCATTTGAAATTGCACATCCTTAATTTTTTTAAGCCTTTCACTCTCTATATCTGTAATTATCTGATAAATCTTTGTTCCACTTCCTTCCACCATCTCCTCTATCTTCTCCAGCAGCTCTGAGACCTGAGAACCAGCTCCCCTCTCCTTCATATTGAGACAGTGAAACCTGTTATCACATTTCTCTAAAAGTCCCTGGAGTTCCTTCTCTCCTGATTGGATAAACTCCTTAATGTTCTTCTTCTGATGTACATCTGTAACACTGAATATGATCATGGTGTTTTTCCACCATCTCTCTCTAATAATCTCCTGCATCTTCACACATGTCACTTGTGTTTCATCTTTCTTGTGTTCTGAGTTCATTACAGGTATGATCAGGAGGAAGGCATGTGGTCCCTCAGTATGTCTAAATTCTTCTAGAGACGCTCCAGGAGAGAACCAGTCAGGAGTGTCCACCACAGTCACCTTCCTCCCAGCCACCAGCTGTGTGTTCTGATTCTCTGGGGTGGATGTAGTTGTAGACGTAGCAGCCACTTCTTTGCCCAGGATAATATTTTTTGCTGCAGTCTTATCTGATTCGGTTCTTGCCAACAGCACCAAGTTTAGTTCTGTTGCAATAATTACCTCTAAAACAAAATAGTATAGTAGATTAATTTTTTTTATGAATTGCGAAGTAAAATGCTGTATGTTCCTGTTGCTAACTTGCATATAATCAAATATAATTTTACAGCTTCACACATAATAATGTTTTTTATTTAATCTTTTGTTTTACTTTTGTGTTACCATGAACACTACTACAGCTGTTGACAGAATGTATTACCCAGTTACATGTTGGTATGTTATAAAATGCTGCATCTTCATTCATTCATTCATCTTCTATACCGCTTTATCCTGTGATCAGGGTCACGGGGGACCTGGAGCCTATCCCAGGAGGCTTTCGGGCACAAGGCAGGGTACACCCTGGACAGGGTGCCAATCCATCGCAGGGCACACACACACAAACACACACAATGCTGCATCTTATTTTATTTAAAAGTAAAGCTTGTTTATGAGCAGGTCAATAAAGGACTTAAATGGCCTCACTATAGTTATGTTTTCTCATGGCACATATGACAGAAATGCAATTATACCATTCTTTTTAATTATTTCTCTATTCTACAGGAATTAGGAATACTCTGTATGTATTACTGATGGAAGTACTTTCTCATACAGTAAATTAAATACTCAAACTTTACACTTGCCTTTATATACACATTCTTTTTCTTCCCTTGACAATATGTCCTTTTGAAACTCCTCCAGTTGTTTAATCTCCTTATGTAGTATAACTGTGGGTTAAGAACATGCATCGAAACAACTCATACTGTGATTGTATTTTATTCTATCTATTCTGTAAACAGGGAGGAGAAATATACTTTTGCTAAGTGATGCTTACAGTATGTGTTTAATTTTACTGGTACAGTTGTTTTTCTTACACTTACTTTCAGCCTCCTTATATTCATGTGTCTTCTGATCGCTCTGGCTTCGAGAGGTTGCACCTGGCTGTTAACATAGGAGTTATTTTCAACTAATGTTCTGTAATAACACAGCATCTGTTATAGTGTTATAGCATCTAAAGTTTAAGCAATAAATTAAAATGGTGTGAGTTTGTATGACAGAAACAAACTTCATTGCATCATTGTATTAAGCTTCATTTTATATTAAATTTTAGAGGACTATCATTATTTTAAGGTAATTGGTGGAAAATTCTTATTGCCAAATTCATGTGCTCATGAAGTCAGTTTTGACTGAAGTCAGGTACACATATTAATCAATAATAATAATAATAATAATAATAATAATAATTTAAAAAAATGTAAAACGTAAGTTTTATCTAAAGAATTAACTGATGGTCGATTAATTGATGATGAATTGAATTCTGGTCTATTTTCCTGTCCTAAACATAACAAAATACAAATTCAGACAAAAAAAAGCGAAATGTGTGTCCATTTTTTTGTTGTAATTTGGACTTCTGTGTTTCTATACTCACCTTTGTGGACGATGATCTGTCACTGCTATTTGGTTTTCTATTATTCCGCCTTCCTAAATAGGTAAAAGCAAATATACTGTATAAACAGTTTTCCATTTCTAATAATATATATATTTTTTTATTTTAAAACTACTTCATATGTGTGCTTGTTTGTTTGTCTGTATTACCTGTTTTTTGTATCTGAAGAAACAGTTTATGGAAGAAAAAAACACAATGTAAATAATTTTATAATTAATAATAGTATACATACACCCATCACGAAAATGAGAAGCATGGCCAAATTAAAAAAATAAAATGCATTCAGTATGTGTTTAGTTTTACCAAATTGTTGCATTAACCACTATCCTCATGCTCATTGTTACATTTCTTTCTTTATTGTCTGCCTCACTTGTTTAATTACCCTATTGTAGTTCTTAGTTTCTGAGACTTACGCTATTGTATAATTACGATGATGTTGTTGCATTTTATTTTTGCTTCATTTGTTTCCTAGATTTTGACACCTGCCATAAATATACAGATAATGTATTATAAATATATTATATAATGTACAAATAATATATAAAAAGGCTTATACAGTAGGTTGACAATATGTGATGTGTTTTCCTAGTGAAACAGCTCATCAGTTAACACTGCTGGATTTCACAAAATGGAAAAAAAATATCCTCATTTATAGGAATTTAAAGAAATAAATTTATAAAAAGTTTTTGATCAAATTATAAACAAAAAAATACCTTTATCTGCATTTTAAGGTGAGTAATCACATCATAATTTCTCTTGCAGGTCAGTAATCCCTGATCTTCATAGAACAGACAGTCGACTGTGATCGTGTTTTGTCTTTTAACAGCTCTGCTGCTCTCTGGTGCACAATAATCTGGATCAAACGTGTGATGGAGCACCACCAGAACTGCAGGTTTTGTTGCTTTAGAAAACATGAATATATAGATTTATGCATGGTACCCAGGAAAATGTTTCATTTCATTTTTGAAAGATTGTTGATTACCTGAAATATCATTAATGTTTTTCACTGCTTTTTCAATGTCAGTTCCAGCTAGTGAAACCACAGGACAGAAAACCAGAATAAAATCACAATCATCCACTGTTTTAACCTCTTGCAGCCTGGGGACTATCTTTTTCAGCTGAACTATGAAGTCTTCATGAGATTTCAACGTTTTGCCAATTAGCAGAATATAACACTTTTCCCCTGACAATACAAATACTTCCTTTTCTGTGAATAAAGAGAAACAATCTTTATTGTCATTTCCAGGTTAAACAATAAAGCATGTAACAACTGATAGCATATGCTGTAGCCTAATTATGTGAAATATAAAGAAGTTTTAAACTTATACCGGGCATCTTTTGTTCTTGTGGTTTTCCCTTCCCCAAATGATCCATCTGTGACTGGCTTTTCAGACTGTCAGACATATTTGCTGGCTACCAAAAATAAATAGATCATGAAATATCAAAACAGTTATAAACATTATGCCCACATTGTAGTGGTGTGGGGTGCACTTATAGTGTTCAGTTATATTAGGTTCTTAACACTTCTCCTGTTATACTGAACTTCCAGCCTGCTGGAACACACAGTATGACCGCAGATCAATCACTGCAGATACCCAAATGAGGATAGGTTCCCTGTTGAGTCTGGTCCCTCAAAGGTTTATTCCTATTGCTATCTCAGGGAGTTTTTTCTTGCCATCATTGCATTTGGCTTGCTCATCAGGGACAATCTGATCATTTTTATTTATACTGTACATACTTCCTCAAACATTTTAAACACAATTTCCCTCATTTTCTTTTGATTCTGGAAACTTCTTTGTGACACACACTTTTGTTAAAAGAAATTGTTTTTTTTTAATAAATGCAGAGTTAGAGTTATACAGGTGTAAACAAAGTCTTTTCAGTAGAGACCTTGGTCCCACTTTACTGTACGTATTGTTTATGGACACTGTAGTGGTTTATATCAGAAGAGTACAATCTTACATTTACATTTAGGCATTTACGGGGGGGCCGGGGGGTTAGTCCAAGTACTGGAGAAACAGATGCATCTTGAGTCGTCGTTTAAAGATAGTCAAAGTCTCTGCTGTACGGACATCTAGAGGAAGTTCGTTCCACCACCTAGGTGCCAGAACAGAAAAGAGCCTGGATGAATGCCGCCCTCGATCCCTGAGAGATGGTGATATGAGGCGAGCAGTGCTGGCGGATCGGAGGGAACGTGGTGCAGTGAGTGGTGTGATTAGAGCAGAGAGGTAAGTGGGTGTAGGCAAGCATCAGCGTTTTGAATTTGATGCGGGCATACAGGAAACCAGTGAAGGGAGCGCAGGAGTGGGGTGGTGTGGGAGAACTTGGGGAGGTTAAAAACGAGACGTGCTGCTGCATTCTGGATCAGTTGCAGAGGACGAATTGTGGACAGAGGCAGGCCTGCCAGGAGTGAGTTGCAGTAGTCCAGTCTTGAAATAACAAGGGACTGAACAACTACCTGTGTAGCCTATGAAGAAAGAAATGGGCAACTTCTTCTGATATTGTAAAGAAGAAATCTACAAGAGCGAGTAAGGTTAGCGATGTGTGGGGAAAATGACAGATGATTGTCCACGGTTACCCCAAGATTGCGGGCAGTGGCTGAAGGAGTGATTTGGTTGTTGTCCAGGGATATCACAAGGTCTTGACCTGGGGATGAGTCACAAGGGATGAACAACAGTTCAGTTTTACTCAGATTGAGCTTTAGCTGATGTGCAGTCATCCAGGATGAGATGTTTGCCAGACATGTTGAGATCCGGGTGGAAACCTGAGTGTCAGAGGGAGGAAAGGAGAGAGTAAGTTGGGTGTCATCTACATAACAATGGTATGAAAATCCATTCGATGATATGACTTTACCAAGAGACCGGGTATAGAGGGAGAACAGAAGAGGACCAAGTACTGAGCCCTGTGGGACACCAGTAGAGAGTCTACGTGGGGCAGATCCCCTCCATGTTACCTCATATGACCTATCTTCTAGGTAAGAAGCAAACCATTGCCACACTGTTCCACAAATTCCAAGGCTTGTAAGAATAGATAATAGAATCTTGTGGTTCACTGTGTCAAATGCAGCTGACAGGTCCAGGAGGATGAGAACAGATGACAGTTTAGCAGATCTAGCAGCATGGAGCGTCTCAGTGACTGACAGAAGGGCAGTCTCTGTGGAATGTGCTACTTTGATTCCAGATTGGTTGGGATCATTAAGGTTGTTTCTGTGAGAGATAAAGAGACATTTGGTTATAAACAGTTCTTTCAAGAATTTTGGAAATAAAAGAGAGAAGTGATACAGAGCGATAGTTGTTAACTTCTGATGGGTCCAGGCAGGGTTTCTTGAGGATGGGAATAACCCTTGCCTTCTTAAAAGCAGCAGGAACATGACCAGATGATATGGAATGGTTGATGATGGTTGTGGTGAAGGGAAGGAGGTCTCGTGAGATTGCCTGGATCATTGTGGAGGGGATGAACAGGTGGTGGGATTAGATGACGAGATGATCTGCTGAAGCTCATCAGATGACAAGTTGGAGAATTCTGTTAAAGGAGGGAAGGGAAGGTCCTGAGGTTCTGCTATAGGAGTTTGGTTGGGAGCGAATGACTGACGGATTGCAGTAATTTTCACATCGTAGAATGTGGCAAAATCGTCAGTAGTCAGAGAGGAAGGGGCAGGAGGAGTCGGTGGGTTGAATAGTGAGGAGAAGATGTTGTGGAGTTTGCCAGGATCATGTGCAGAGGCTTCCAGCTTTTCTTTGAAGAAGGTCACTTCACATGAGAATTTGGAGAGAAGTGTGTGGTAAGAGATGAGATCTGCGTCAAGTTGCGATTTCTTCCATCTTCTCTCTGCAGTTCTTAATTCTCTCCTGTTGTTGCGTAGTACATCAGATAGCCAAGGAGCAGGGCAAGACGTCTTCCTTGGTTTAGATGACAGCGGGCAAAGGAGAACTATGGGTGAGGAGAGAGAGGAGAGGAAAGTTTCAGTCGCAGTCTCTAGTAGTAGAGAGGAGAAGGAGTCTGGGTCTGGGAGGGAGGATAGGGTGCATGAAGACACAGAGGAGGGGGAGACAGAGTGAAGGTTTCTGCAAGAAAAAGAGAAATTTTGGTGGTTAGGTTTACATAGAATAGGAAGGGTTATGGTGAAGGATACCAGGTAATGATCAGATTTATGAAGAGGAATAGTAGTGACATCCATGACTGGGCAAGGGCAGCAAAAAACGAGATAGTGAGAATTTCCTGCCTTGTGTATGTGGGAGGGCTGTTGTTTAGAGTTAAAGAGAAGCAGTTAAGGAGAGGGATAAGGAAAGAGGATTGTAGTTTGTCAGATGGAAGGTTGAAATCTCCTAGAACAGTGAGAGGAGTGTTAGCAGAAGGAAAAAGACTAAGAAGAATGTCCATTTCATCTAGAAAGTTTCCTAGAGAGCGAGAAGGACAGTAAATAACTAACTGCATGAAATTCAAATGATGAAAAACTGAGATGAGACAGGGGGATAGGCGAGAAGGACCATCTCTTGGACAACAGGAGACCCGTACCACCACCTCTACCAGTTTCTTGTGGAGAGTGAGAGAATACATAGGCAGAGGATAGGGCAGCCGGTGTAGCCGAGTTCTGAGGAGATATCCAGGTCTCAGTTAGTGCCAGAAAGTCAAAAGAGTAATAGGTAGCTATGGCAGATATAAAATCTGCTTTCTTATCAGCAGATTGGCAGTTCCACCTACCACAAGTGCAGGGCAATGAGACAGTACAGTCTTAAATTAGAAAGTGGCCACAACTTAAGATGATGGATTGTCTACAGTAACTCAGTGTTACAAATACAGTGTCATTAATCAATACATAAAATTAATACATAACATTTTTGCAAATTAAATGTAGCTAATGTAACAACTGAAAATATACTGGTTCAGCAGTCAACAATTGCATGTTTTGTTTCCTATAGACATATAGTAAATAGTATTGGCAAAAATATTAGCTAGAGTTAGTTGGTTTATCCTGGTTACTTGTTTTATGCAACCCCTTTGCTTTGTAGCTTTGCTTATTATCAATCCAAAAAGTAAGCTTAGAAATAAAAATGAGCACTATACCACAAAAACTGCAAAGAACACTCTGCTGACAGTTTACAGCAAAAATACAAACTTTGCTGAAATGTCCAGAATTTGACAGCAGTGGAAGTGAAAATTATTTGGGTGTGCCCATGAGGCTCAACTGTGATGTGCAAAACTCGTATTAACCATTTAATACCCATAGTCCATTTATTTTGAAACAGATAACTCTATATACCCCTCTGGGTTTTGGAGGAGATCAAAATTATAACACTATTCCTGCAAATAACTTGAGGAGACATATATTAAAGTGGAAGTGTGGGTCAATTCTTTCTGATCTATTATCCAGTACTTACTCTACTGCAGCCAGATATTAAAGTCAAACACATACAAAATCTAAATTAACTCACTATTACCTTTTTAAATGATTGAAGATGTGTTTTAAGAAGAACAGAAATGAAAAGTTATTTCAGATTACCAGATTTTTTGAAAATAAAGGTGTAAAACCAGAAAAGAAGGAGTAGGTTTTTGACTGTAAAATAAATAATCACTAAGATAAATATATTAATATACATATTTTGTACAGGCAGCGCGGTGGTGTAGTGATTAGCACTGTCGCCTTGCACCTCCAGGGTCTGGGTTCGATTCCCCGGCCAGGCTCGATTCCCGTCTCTGTGTGCATGGAGTTTGCATGTTCTCCCCGTGCTTGGTGGGTTTCCTCCGGGTACTCCGGTTTCCTCCCACAGTCCAAAGATATGCAGGTTAGGCTAATTGGCGTTCCTAAAAATTGCCCGTAGTGTGTGATTGGGGGTGTGAGTGTGTGTATGTGTGTGTGCCCTGCGATGGATTGGCACCCTGTCCAGGGTGTACCCCGCCTAGTGCCCGAATTCTCCTGGGATAGGCTCCAGGTCCCCCGCGACCCTGAACACAGGATTAAGCGGTATAGAAAATTAATGAATGAATGAATATTTTGTACATATTTTGTCCCCAAAATGTTACATATACCTAACTTTATATTGTTCCTTCCTTTTTTCTACTTACACACTTCATTACAGTAAGTGAAACAGTTTACCTTTTAGCACTGTTGGACACACGTTTTAGTCTTTTTTGTTTAACACTGAACAGTACCCCTTATTCATGGGAATTTAAAGATACTGTACACACAGGGAGTGAAGATTAACTAGAAAAATAAATTTGGGCCTATCTGAATTTCAGTGTGGTTAATTACCTGTACATTCTTTTCTGTAAATAAAGAGAACGATATCATTTCCAGGGTAAATAATAAAACAATTGACAGCAAATGCTGTAGCCTAATCATGTTAAATATAAAGTATGGAAGGATATTAGTATGAGGGTTGCCCACTAGAGGGCAGTGTTTTTAGTTTGTAGTTTTGTTCCTAGACTCAGTTTCCCAGAAGGCTGAACTGAGGAGGCTCATTAGCATTGTTATAAATACCTGTTTGTTCTGGGAAACTAGGTCAAGCATTAATTTCTGTTTTCTTGTTTTAGTTTGGTTTGATTATAGTTGGCATTTAGTTTCTGGAGCTCTTTAAGTTAAGTTTGTATTTGCTTTGATTTACTGTAGTTTATGTCTCTTTGTCTCTGTGTCTCCTAGCAGGATAATTAGGAGAATTAGTCTTTTGTGTTTACCCTTTTGTGTAAGTAACCTCCATTGCATGTTAGAGTTCTTAGTCTGTTTCATACCTAGTCTGCTGTGTACCTTGTCTGTTCATTCCCTTGGGTCTCAGGCTACTGGCCTGCTTAGCCATTAGTCTGATTAGCTATGAGCTAGCTTAGCAGCTAATGTGCAGCACAGCCAGTAGACCTAGCCAAGCCTGTCTTGTTTGTTTATCCCTTACAGGTTTAGTCCGCTAGTCTGTTTAGTGTGTCTAGTCTTGTCCAGTTTGTATCCCATGTCTGTATTGTGTATCAATGTATGTAATCCCTAGTCTTATGTCTAAGTGTTTGAGTTCTGTTTACATTATGCTCCCAAGTTCAAGCCAACTTCCTTAGTTCATGTTTTGTTTGATTCTCATTAATGACTCTTTTGTTTCACTGCATCCCCTCTGCGTCTATGCCTCAAGACCTTGCCCACAGTCCAACATCATAGCAGAACATGACAATTAGTGCAAAATTCCTCAAAGCAAAATAGCAGGTTGAATTACAGTACATGAACTGAAAAAAAACTTGTTGCAATACAAATGTTTGAATTGAAAAAAATCCATAGAGCATTTACAATGTTTGAAATTTTTGCCACTGTGGTTGTATTTTTCAAGTGAAAATCTAATTCAAGCATTTAAAATTCAATGCAAAAATATTCAAATGACTAAATTGCAGTTCAAAAATATTTTCAAGTGTTAAAAATACATTCTTCCGGGATATCACAGGAAGAGCAGTGGAGTGTCGATTGCTGCTGTCCATGCCGCAGTGTACTTTAAAGTGTGCTTCCTGCTCCCTGTGCAGTCTACTTCACAGAAACTATTTACCGATCGGAACGCAGCACTCTTAACTAACTGGCTGGTTAGCCAGTTTCACAATAAACGGTTAAAATTACCCCTCTGCCGTAAACACTATACATGTATTAAAAGAAAAGCCAGCGCTCTTTCATTCACATGTGAGAGCGATGGGTTTCCCGCCCCTGCGCTCGGTAATAAAAACAAAGAAAGAAACAAAGAATGAACTGAATTCTGGCTAATACTGCCCTAAAAACACATTTAGTTTTTAGAAATTTAGGCAAAAAAAGGGACAAATTATATATATATATATATATATATATATATATATATATATATATGATGTGGCCATGTTTTGTTATTGTAACTTGTGTTCTTCAATACTCACTTGTGTGGAAATTTTTGTTTCATTTTTGTTTGCTTTCATATTTCACCATCCTAAATAAGCTAAATAAAATGTATTAACAGTTTAACATTCATAATAATAATAATCTTAATTTTTAAATTGACTGTTTACTTTCAATTTGTTTGTTTTAGCTTTCAGGGATGTTTTTTGTGTCTGATGAAATAGATGATAAAAAGAAAAACATAATCATATAAATGATAGTATACATAAACCCCTCATAAAAATGAGAACGCATAAACAAATTAATAAAATTAAATGCATCTATGATCTGTTAAGTTTTAACTAAGGCCTTGTTCACACGGGCGTTAAAATCGAGCGTTTTTCTGGCGTTCGTTGCATCCGGTGAGCACGGATGAAGCTCAAAGGGAGTCAACACATAGGAGTCAATGAGAGGGTTCACACGGGCTTTGGTGACGTGCGTTTGTCCGGCTGTGTGTTTATAATCCCATAATCGTCTTGCCGTTCAAATCCCAACGAATGCAAGGAAAACGCTTCTAGTGTGTTTTCTTCGCATTCATTTTACGCTTCGGAGGACCGGATATATCCCATGATTCTACATGCTATACATAGGGAAATGCGGAAAAAAAGCAACATATTGGTTGATTGCTGTGCAATGTGGCATTGCACCAGCTGCAGCAGACAATCAAAAGTAGAAACTGACATCCGACAGTAATTGAAAAACTTTCGTATTTCTTCATAAACCAGAAAAAACTTCCTTTAATCCGACATTGTGCAGTCAGAGGGTGAACCCAGTAGCGGCAGTGATTTTTTTCTCTCCCTACGTCGCCATAGTATGAGAATTTTTAAAACAAGAAGATTAATGTCTAATATAGTAAAATGTTCCATATTAAAAGGAGTCACCTCAAATAAAATGACATGGGCTTTCATATCCAGTTCCCGACACACTGCCGTCACTGGTTAACACACAAACTACAATTTGGGCTGCAGGCTGGCGTTACACAGAGCCAAATGAACGCCAGTGTAGAAGTCATTCGAGCACCTCTACAAAACAATTTTATAAAAAAATTTTACGTCCATTTAAGGCCTAAATGTTGCATTAACCATGCATTATACCCTTGTAAAATCGCGGGTCTCGCCACAGGCAAACCCACAGACAACTATGCTAAACCACAGACCCATGGCTGCCCTTATGCGCAGTTGCTATCCGACGCTGCCATGATGGCAATCCGGGAAAATAAACGACACGTGGGCGCACATCTAAAAAGGCCCCCAAGACAATGTAATAGACGTTCTGACATTAGGTAGCACCAGGTACGAGAAGTGAGTAATAGGAGAAAACTGAAAGGAGAAGTGAAAAGACAAAAGAGAAAACTGAAAAGAGAAAAATGAAAGGAGAAATTGAAAGAGGAAAGAGAAAATCGAAAAGAGATAACTAAACAGAAAAATGAAAAGAGAGAAAGAGAAAAAGAGAAAAGGGAAAAAGTAAAGAGAAAAGAGGAAAAGAGAAAACAGAAAAGTACAATGAAAAGACAAAGAAAAGAAAAGTGACAAAAGACAGCCCATGTCGAGGAGACGAGAGAGTTTTGTGTTTGACTATGCGTTTTATTTATCTTGCAAAGAGAATCCCATCTCGAGGAGACAAAGTGTCTCTTTGCTGTGGTTTGTTTTGTGTCCTTTGTTTTGTTTTCATTGCTGTGTCTGTCCCTGTTTCCTTAATGAATCCACAATCATACACACAACTCGTATTATAACGCTTCCCCTCTGTAGTCCTAAACCGGAGCTCAGCATAAACTTCCCAACACGCCCCTAACATCACATCATATAACAAATCTTCATGCACATTTTCAAATTTTTTTCTTAATTTTCTGCCTCACTTGTGCATCATTTCTGTGATGTTCTGTCTATTTTATCCTTAGTTGCTGAGGCTTGTTGGTGTGTGATTACTGTTATGTTGTTACATTTTATGTTTGCTTTTGATATGCTCTTTCGTTTGTTTCTTTAATTTAGATTATTATCTTTTTTTTGACAAGAGCTTATCTTTCAGCACAGCTGGACTTCATAGCATTTCATAGCATTTTGTGTCTTTTTGTTTAACACTGAACAGAACACCTTATCAATGGGAATTTAAAAGATACAAACACTAAGTTTATTTTCAATTAATCAGAATAAATACCTTTGAGTTTATCTGCATTTCAAGGTAGTTAAATGCTTCAGAATTTATCTGGCATGTCAGTAATCCCTGATCATCATGAAACAGACAGTCGACTGTGATCGTGTTCTCTCTTGTAACAGCTCTGCTGCTTTCTGGTACAACACACTCTGGATCAAACGTGTGATGGAGCACCACCAGAACTGCAGGTTTTGTGTCTTTAGAAAACATAAATATATACACATTTATACACTGTTTACAATTTAAATATTTATTTAACAAAAAAAATATTTTTAAAAGATTGTTGATTACCTGAAATATCATTAATTGTTTCCACTGCTTTTTTAATGTCAATTCCAGCTCGTAAAATAACAGGGCAGAAAACCAGAATGAAATCACACTCTTCCACTCTTTCAACTTCTTGCAAACTGGGTACTTTATATTTTAGCTTAACTATGAAGTCTTTGTGTGATTTCAATGTGTTACCAGTTAGCAGAATAAAGTACTTTGTCCCTGATAATACATGTACTTCCTTTTCTGTGAATAAAGATTTGATTAATAATAATAAAGATTTTTTATTTTATTATCATTTCCAGGTTAAATAATAAAGCATGTAACAACTGACAACATAGGCTGTAGCCTATTTGTGTGAAATATAAATAAATTTTATATATTATAACTTACCAGACATCTTTTGTGCTTGTGGTTTTCCCTTAATCCCTTCAATCTCACGTTGTTTTGTTATATTTTCAGAACTGATGCTCGATTGTATGCCTTCTGCTACAGGATTATTTGAATCCGACTGATTATTCTGTGACTGATTATCTGGACTGTAGTCCCATGCTTGCAGGCTGCAGTAAATAAATCATAAAATATCAAAACAGTTATGAACATTATTCCTACATTAAATGTGTAGTGATCTGGGGTGCACTTGTTAATAGTTAATAAGTTAATAAAACAAAAACAAAAAGACAGGCAAAAAAAGTAATTTGACATGTTAGCTAGCTTTCCTGAAAAAAAAAACTTAAATGTTCCACTTGTGCTGAATCATTACTTGTTTAACTGTACAGATTTTTTCATGCATGGCATGCTTCTATCAATATGTTCACCCGTCTATGTGTTAACTACTACCTGGACTCTATCTGGAAACTTTAATTTACACACCTCGAAACAAATTTGGCGTTCAAAGGAGACTCCTCGGGTGTTGTTCAGAGTGACTGTGCTAAAATTCCCCAGGACTTTCACTTTCATTTTGAAATCTGCATCACATTTAACCCCCTCACCACCAGCCCTTACTGCAGGATAACACAACTAAGTAAGTACTGAGTGTGATCTGTACTTACTTAGGGATTTAAATGATCCTCATGGAATCATCACATACAAGAGCAGTGTCATTATTTGTGATATACACAGAACATTACAGTATTTTTTGCTGCAAGAGCTTTCAATCAATGTTGTGATATACAGGTCCTTTTCAAAAAAGTAGCATATAGGGGAAGGGGAAGAACCGGTTGGTGTATCCATAATCTTTGAAGGAGAGGAAATTTTGCAAGAATGTGGCAATAGCCCCGAGCACTGCGCTACACATTTGAGATATTTTCAGAAAGTTCTTCTAGAACTTGATGGGATTAAGCTATAACCAAAAGTGCAAGCTTTAAAGATGAAGTTATTATCTTAAAACATTTGATTTGGCTTGACTACAAGTCTTTACATGTTGTGTTTACATGTTCAGCTTAAAATGTTTTAATGTGTTATGGTTTCAATGGCATACTTTTGAGTGCACTAGTCCAGAGTGCTGATTTGAATGTTGCAACTTCACTGCTTCAGAGGGCTATTAAGTTTTAACGTTTATTCTACAGTTTGTTTCATGTATTTTCTGCTGTATTTTATTTCTAAATGAATGCTGTATTTTATTTATTTATTATTATTATTATTATTATTATTATTATTATTTTACACAATTTTGTTTAAAACGAGTATTTCAGGCCCTGGTGCCGTGCAGTTGTTTCTATGGATGCAAAATTTAGCTGAATGCACTTTTATTAAAAAGACAACCTGTATCTAGACTGTGAATGTCACAAATATTTGGTAATGTTGGTGAATAAACTGTTTAATTATATTTTAGTTGTGTTATTTATGAAAGATATAGATGAAATAATTACTTAAGTTTCTTTCCAAAACATAAATTAGCAATGTTTACATTATTATAGGGAGCAGTGGTGTCAAAAGTATTCACATTCATTACTTGAGTAGAAGTATAGATACTAGGGTTCAAAAATACTTCTTTAGAAGTTGAAGTATCAACCCAAGCTTGTTACTTAAGTAAAAGTTTAAAAGTACTGGTTTCAAAACTACTTAAAGTATAAAAGTAAAAGTACCGTGAGGGGCGACAAAAGCATTAAGGTCTCGCTTTCTGATCATCTGACGGGGGGGGGGGGGGGGGGGTTTGATGGCGTTGTGCGCGTTATGATCATGTGACGAGGGGGGGGGGGGCGTTGTGCGCGTTCTGATCATGTGACGGGGGGGCGTTGTGCGCGTTCTTATCATGCGACCGGAGGGGTTGCGCGTTCTGATCATAAAAATAGAGTAACGAGGCTATTTTTAAAAAGTAAGGAGTAGAAAGTACAGATAATTGCTTAAAAATGTAAGGAGTAGAAGTAAAAAGTCAGCTGAAAAATAATTACTCCAGTAAAGTATAGATACTCAAAATTTCTACTTAAGTAAGGTAACCAAGTATTTGTTCTTCGTTACTTGACACCTCTGATAGGGAGTAATATAAATTGATAAAACCAAGTAAGGGAAAATCTCACAAAACAAAATGATAGTAATTTCATAAAATTAAGGTTCCTGCTGATACAACAATGAATTCACTTTACTTGATTATTTTAAATAAATCTAATTTGTGCATTAAATATAATTATGTAACTTTCACTTGATTTCTTTTATTGTTAATTTAATTGTTAAGTACATTTTACCTGACAATTACGGGTGAGTTTTTCTTAGGCTGAATCCCAATTCTATTTTCTACCCCTTCCCCTTGAAACGAAGTGGAAAGGGGAAGGGTTTAAATTTTTCCCCTAAGAAATGGGACAACACTACAACACTGTTATGTCATCATATGTTACATCAGAGGACATGCACCGATGTTTATCACACATTCCAATAAGAGAGAGATTACTCACTCCCAAAGTTTTTTTGCGCCGTATTTCGATTTTTAAAAAAGTTGCTCATTTTTATGGAACGATATCACGGACAATATTCAAATGCAATTGCAAATTGCATTTGCAATTGCGTTTCCCAGATGTGGACGCACAAAGTGTGCCATAATTCAAATGCAATTGCAAACTTTGCATTACCGTTTGCTGATTCGCCTTTGCGAGCGCACACTGACTGCCAAATTTCAAATGAAAAAACAAAGTCCATTTGCATTTGTATTTCCCAGGTCTTACACGTCATGAACCTGTCATATTTAAATATCAAAATCAATCACCACGTTTGCTTTTTCACTTTCTCTGCGCCGCGCGTCAAGCCGGCCAAAATTCAAACGCAATCGCTAATCCATTTGCAATTGCATTTCCAACACGTTACACAGAAACCTGTCAATCAGCGTCAGGGGCGGGTCTATACTGTGGGGCGGGATTGTATGGGCAGTGACGTCACTCGCACTCGCCGACCAAGAGGGGGATATTTGAGCACTGGAGGTGAACCGAGATTATCTCATTTGTTTATCAAGAAATAAACACACAAAAATTACAAATCGCATATTTTCTTGCTCCGGAGTGGACAGAGAAGTTTTTACAAATAAAAATATTTTTAGATCTTCTCATGTTACAGCCTGCTGGAGCTAAATCTTTCAGAAACGCTGCGTACCGGTGTTATGCGCTAAAATGCCTCCCTGCCACTGATTGCCCCCCCCCCCCCCTCCCCAACATAACCTCTATCAAATATTGTATTACAACATAAATTAATAGGTTTATGATTTACAAATTGCACCAAACGAATTCGATTATAAAATAATCTATATTAAAAAAAAACACATGTAGTATAGGGGGAAAATATATTAATTATATATTATTTTCATATATAACCCCTGGCAAAAATTCTGGAATCACCCCTCTCAGAAGATGTTCATTCAAATGTTTAATTGTGTAGAAAAAAAAACAAGCACGTACATCAACAATCCAAACTTCTGGCTGTATAAAACACTTTTTTAAAAAAACAAAGAAAGATAACTATAGTCAACGACAACTGTTTTAACAACTCAAACAGAGGAAAGAAAATATGGAATCACCAAATAAAAACACTACTTGTGCTTTGTTGCACCACCTCTGGCTTTTATAACAGCTTGAATTCTCTGAGGCCTGGATTTAACTAATGTCCAACAGTAGACTTCATCAGTCTGTCTCCAGCTTTGTCTTATTCCAGTTGCCAGATCAGCTTTGCAGGTTGGAGCCTTGTCGTGGACCATTTTCAATTGGATTAAGGTCCGGACTATTTGCAGGCCATGCCATTGACATTATATGTATTTCCTGTAGGAATGTTTTCACAGATTTTGCCCTATGGCACGATGCATTATCATCCTGAAAAATGATGCTACCATCACCAAACATCCTTTCAATTGATGGAATAAGAAAAGTGTCCAAAATCTCAACATAAACTTGTACATTTATAGAAGATGTAATGACTGTCATGTCTCCCGTACCTTTACCTGACATACAACCTCATATCAATAATGATTGTGGAAATTTGCATGTTTTCTTCAGGCAGTTGTCTTTATAAATTTCATTGGAACGGCACCAAACAAAAGTTCCAGCATCATCACCCTGCGCAATGCAGATTCGTGATTCATCACTGACTCTAACTCTCATCCAGTCATCCGCAGTCCAAGATTGTCTTTCTTTAGTCAACTGAAACCTTGTTTTTTCTGTTTAGATGTTAATGATGGTTTTCTTTTGGTTTTTCTGTATGTAAATCCCATTTCTTTTAGGTGATTTCTTACTGTCCGGTCACAGACATTGACTCCACTTTCTGCCCATTTGTTCCTCATTTGTTTTGTTGTGCATTTTCTGTTTTCAAGTCATATTGCTTTAAGTTTTCTGTCTTGGTGCTTTGATGTCTTTCTTGGTCTACCAGTACGCTTCCCTTTTACAACCTTTCCATTTGATTTGTACTTGGTCCAGATTTTAGACACAGCTGACTGGGAACAACCAACATCTTTTGCATCTTTTTTTCCCCTGTTTGAGTTAAAACAGTTGTCGTTGACTATAGTTATCTTTCTTAGTTTTTTTTAAGTGTTTTATACAGCCAGAAGTTTGGATTGTTGAGTGAAAATAGTTTTGTGGCATGTATGTGCTTGTTTTTTCTCTCTACACAATTAAACATTTGAATGAACATCTTCTGAGAGGGTGATTCCAGAATTTTTTCCCAGGGGTTGTACATGTATATTTTTATATTTCTTATTTATAATAAAAATTGCTTCGTGTAATTTTTCATCATAAACAATATTTGTTTAGTCTAAACATTTTTGTATTACATGACAAACCCCTGCAAAATAAATGTGCCACAAAATGAACATTATATGAGAATTTGTATTATGTGTCTTAATTTCCATGTCACGTGCGTAGGGTTAATTATAATAGTAATAATATATTTGATAATACTCAAATATTATATTTGATAATAATAATATGAATTTTTGATTGTGATGTCCTCATATATTTGACAGAGATTTTGTGGGGGTGAATTTTGGCCGGCTTCACGCGCGGCGCAGAGAAAGTGAAAAAGCAAACGTGGTGATTGATTTTGATATTTAAATATGACAAGTTCATGACGTGTAAGACCTGGGAAATACAAATGGACTTTGTTTTTTCATTTGAAATTTGGCAGTCAGTGTGCGCTCGCGAAGGCGAATCAGCAAACGGTAATGCAAAGTTTGCAATTGCATTTGAATTATGGCACACTTTGTGCGTCCACATCTGGGAAACACAATTGCAAATGCAATTTGCAATTGCATTTGAATATTGTCTGCGATATCGTTCCATACATTTTCACCACAAAAAAGGAAGAGCCTTCGGGTTTCCTCAGCCGTCCCTATACAGAATTTAAATTACAAAACTGTGGTCACGTTGCAATAAGCAAGAACAGTGTAAGCACCGTTCATTTACATGTACACACACTGTATGGCCGTAAGTGTTGTGGAAAAATACTCAGAGTCGGGCTCTGCTTACAGAAGATTACGCCCTTTATTATCAAACAACAAGGCCGGAGCTGTGTCCATGGAGCAACTGAATTCTGTTGATGTGCGTTATAGTACATATGCAATGCCTGCCCCTCCTCTCTCCAACATCTGGGTTTCATTAAAGGGCCGTCTTTAGCCCCCCCAATGTAAAGCTTGGGTTTCCTATATGCAATGCACACAAAGAAGCCTATGTCCCAGCTTGCACACACATCCACGATTATATACTGATAAGGCATCTTCTAACCCCCCAAAAGTAAGTAAAATCAAATGAAATCAAATAAAAATTTCTCCCATATATCCCCCCCTCTGGGACTTATAAGTCCCACACTAATTGGTTAATATAGAGTGCGACTCCATGAGTCAGTCTTCCTTATACTAACTGGTGATTAAATTAAATCACTGGACTTTTATCAATGACTGACCCATGGATTTGCCCTCTAGTGGAGAATCGGCCAAACCTCTCCTTCCACCCTTCACTAGGAATAGGAGTAAAAGACTCGACCTCCATGACATGTACTTCCCATTACTCAATAACATGACATGAACATGTACTTAATACAGTGATTTTCTAGGATTACATCAATTGGATAAATCATATAACCTACAATGGAACATACATTTACACAATAACACAATACAATTTGTAAGAATGGATATACATTTAAACAGCCTTGTCGTAATATAATAGTCTTCAACTCAGGTGCTTTGCGCACCGCAGGGAGCCAGTTGGAGCCCACAAGAGAGGTTGCCAGCACGTCATTGTGGGCTCATGCCGTGGAAGATACTGTACACTTCAATATATGAACCAGTAAAGTCTCTTGTTAGAGATATATATGGCTGAGTTCGGGATATCCTTGATGACTGTGTCCAAAAAATTCATCCTTGTCTGTTGTTGCTAGGAAATGCTGTTAATTTTAGAAACCTTTGATTAATAAATTAATAAATCACATTCATAAATTTACTTAGACACAGTAAAGTCACCCATTAGCTGCTTCAATTAAACTTCTGCACCTGGAATAAAAGAGAACGGTGTTTAGTGGCATTACACATTGTCATAATCTGGTTAAGGCTTGCTTCCTTCTAGTGCATTTTTCCTGTGGAGGAAATTAAAATTAGTTGTCGCTGCTGCTGTTTTATCTGTAAAAGCAATATAGTGTTAGTTAAACAGAAATGCATTTATACAATGTAGAGAACACAGTTAGTTGTCACACATAATCTGTACAATTGTTTGTCCTATTAATTGTGTCAGGAGAAACCTGGTTGAAGTCAGTCAGTCAGTCTTGTTTGTATCAGAAGTAGATGCTGCTCTCAAGCAGATTCTCATTCTTAATTTGGAGCAGCGGAGTGTTCAATGCTGCGCAATTTGGTTTCCAACTTGTGCCAATAGTTGGTTATTTTCCAATAATGATTTAATTTCTTTGTATTTTTCTGATGTTAGGTTCTTCTCTCTTTCTTCCTTCGTTTTCGGTACCCATAGCTCTCTGTGACTCTCGTGTAATGGTTCACGTGATACCACACGGTCTTGTCTTTCACTTGAATCACTGTTGGAGTGGCTGCCACACTTTGTGGGGCCCCTCCCTCCTGGGCTTGTGCCACTTCCTCCTGAACACTCGCAGATAGACCTGGTCTCCTGGAGTGATGGGACACGGAGAGTCTCTTCCTCCTTGTTCTTTTCCTGCACATAGATTACTTCATGTACGGCAGTTAGTTTCTTCATATAAGATTTTCAAAATTGTTTAAGTGGTGGCCCTTTATATGGCTTCTACAGAATGGCACAGGCATGGGTCGACCCGTAAGCATTTCATGCGGGGTTAGGTGTGTATTTGTGTTAGGTTGCATGCTTGTTAGCTCATTGGTACAGCATCAGTTAAAGCCTAGTTTAGCATTGTACTACTACAATTATTATTAACCTTGGCTTTGAGATTACCATTTACACTCTCTATCTTCCCCTGGGACTGTGGACATCCACAAATCTTAGCTTTTTCCCAACCGTTGCAGCACCTGTCTTACATTTTCTGAATGAATACTGATCCATTGTCGGAACTCATCTCTGATGGAATTTCAAATCTAGATATCACTTCCCTTACGATTTGATAACTGTCCCTTACTCTTCATCTGCAGATATTATTGCTTTTACTCATCTACTAAATATGTCAGTTATTACAAGCATGTATCTTTCGCCCAGAACACTACTTTATCCTACCCACATAGTTCACCACTAAGTGCTTAAATGGTCATTCTGGTACCGGTATATAGCCTATAGGTGTCGCTGTTTCCTTCCTGACATTATGCTTAGCACATATCTCCCATGAAGCTAGGAACTCTTCAACCATAGCATGCAGATATAAAGACCAATACTCATGTTGCCTGATTTTTCTCACAACCTGTCTTCTTACACAATGGCCCAGTCCATGAGCATTTAAACCAGAAATATTCACCAGTGCTATGGGTGCTATAATCAGACCTTCATGTGGACACCAAATACCCTGTGCGTCCTTCTGCGCTCCCCTCTGGAGCCACATCGAGTGCTCGTACGGACCTGCTTGATGTTGAGTACAAATTATATCCTCTAACTGAGGCTGTGGTTCTATAAGGACTATGGGCACTTGCACAGCTAGTTGCCATTTTGATGCACGCTTCATTTCTAAATCTGCCATGTTGTTACCTTTAGCAACACAGTCATTTCCCTTTTTTACGGGTCTGACATTTAATGAAAGTCAATCATCTTGGTAGCCTCAGAGCAGACATTATTTTACTTATCTGTTCAGCACTTTGAATGGGAGTTCCTTCATGCTTTTTAAACCTTTGCTTCCATACGGTTCCAAACAGATGACATACACCATGGAATAGGCTGAATCTGTAAAAATATTTGCCACTAGACCTTTGGCTAATTGACAAGCAGCGGTGAGCGATTTCAACTCAGCTACACGGTTGTGTACAATGCTGAGATAGGATAGGTTCAAAATCTTCTCCATCCTTCATCACTACTGAATACCCTGTGTGACTTTCTACCTGGTCTCTAAACTAGATCCATCAACAAAATAAGTCACTTCCGCTTCAGCTATAGGCTTAGATTCAAGATCAGGTCATAACCGAGTAAATGCCAATGAGTTCGCCACAAAACTATGAGTCACTCCTTTATAGGTTTAAGCAGAGGTGGAAAGTAACGAATGACATTTACTCGCGTTACTGTAATTGAGTAGCTTTTTTGTGTATTTCTACTTTTTAAAGTAGTTTTAAAAATCTGTAATTTTACTTTTACTTAAGTACGTTTTGTTTGAAGTATTGTAATTCGCTACATTTTAAATCATATTCGCTACTGAGTAAAAAATAAATGAATGAAAATTATAAAATAATAAAAAATATTATGCTTTGTATAAATGTTCCGTTGCGCCGCGTGTGTGTATCATGTCCTGGTCGCGCGCCGCTCCAGACTCCACTCCAGGTTTTCTGACATCGGCAGCTACCTGACCTTCCACACGGTCGCTTCCGCCCTGAGTGACGTCATCGACTAGCGCGACCACATACAATATAAACCGGAGAGAGACGCGGGAAAGATGAAAGAGGTTGTGATTTTGGCGTTTTGATATTTGGTTGTGTATTCCGGTTTTGACTTTTTGCCTCCAATTGACTTTGATTATTGCTTTGTCCCTTTGGTTTGGTTGGTCTTTGTATATATTTGTAGATAATTTCACTGTTTTTGGTTTAGGGAGTCCGGGAAGGTACCTGTATTTTTGTTTGTGTGTGTGTTTTTTTTTTTTTTTTTTGCAGGTAATCTAGCTACTAAATATAAATACCATTTTGTTTATTATTTTGGCCTGGGTCCAACCTGAATCTGATCCTCCTCCTGGTGTGTGTGTGTGTGTGTGTGTGTGTGTGTGTGTGTGTGTGTGTGTGTGTTTGTATATACAAACCTCATTATTTCATCAGTTAATGATTGGATCTTGTTCTTTCTGCCATATTCCACCATTTCCATACAGTTTAAAATAGAACCCTGAACCATTCTTTTGCTGTTTGGCCCTAGACTGGGACATAACACCATATTTAAGTGACCACTTTGATTTTCAAGCACAAGAAAGACAACAGCTTTATTATGCAAAGGTGTTCCTTCAGTTAAAAACAACTAGTTTGAGATTTATATCTGCTCATCTTTTTTGAACTACGAATGCCTCATCCAACCCCGCTGTTAAAAAAAAAAAAGTAACTCGGTAACTTTTACTCTGAGTACATTTTTTAATGAGCTAGTTTTTACTTTTATTTGAGTAGATTTTTATAATTGTAACTTTACTTGTACTTAAGTAAAATTTCACTGAAGTAACAGTACTTGTACTTGAGTACAAAATTGTATTACTCTTTCCACCTCTGGGTTTAAGTGATTAAGTTAGCTGGATTAACTGTGTCACATCGCTTTATATTAATGTCGGATATGTGAGCAGTGAAGAATATGCTTGGAGGCGAGCTTGGGTTAGAACACCTTCCCCTTGTTTTATCAATTTATACAATCTATCGGTAACATGTTGTCAATGAAGATGCTGTTCTCTATGTATAATGTACAACTACAAAACCCTGTTGGTAGCATGTTGGGTCACCTTGAGTTATATTATCTAGCTTAGTGCTGTAGTAAGCTAGGGACTGGTTTATCCTATCACTGCAAGTTTCCTGCATCAGTATAGCTGAGGCAGATCCATCAGCTTGGTTCACTACATACCGATAGAACGGATTGCTATAATCAGGTACTGTATACCTAAAGTAGGTGCAGTCTGCATTTCTTTTTGATGGATTCAAATGCTAACAGTATATCTGTGTTCTATTTTAAGGTAGCATTTAGATCTTGCAGTTCTTCTTTTCTCATTATTATCTCCCATAGTGGAGCTGTTTTTTCCTGCATATTCCTTACTCCAGTCAGCATGAAACCTGTTAACCCTAGAAAGGTCATCACTGTTTATCAGGCTGTGACACTGATGCCTTACTTATGCCTTCTAATTGAGTAGGCGCTATGGCTATTGTATCATGTGAAATTAGTCACCTTAACAATTTAACTCGAGGCTTACAGTATTGTAGTTTAGTTTATGACACTTTATGACCTCCTTACTAGCTTACGGTGTACCTTAATGGAATCCTTCTGGCATGTTTCTAATGATGATAGACATATTAAACCGTCACCCATATGCTGACCCAGGCTATCTTCTATCCTTTAACCTCCTAAATCAGCTTCCACCTCTGATTGAATATATACAGTGAATGTTTGAACCACCGTGGCATTTTTGGTATCTATTTTGTCAACTGGCACTTGTAAATGCAAATAAATGCAGTAGTTTACTCTTTTCTGCCATTTGAATACTGAAGAAGGCTTGAACAAAGATCATTACAATAAAATATTTGGCTTAGGGAGGGACATTAGTCAGCAGTGTGTGTGGATTTGGAACTTCTGCTGGATACTTTCCTGTTTTACTAGTAACTGTAAATCATGCACATGATGCCATTTATTTGTACCTGGCTTAATCACTGGGGAAAATAGGAGTATTGCAACAACTGGTCTGTTTTAGCACAAATACTTTTACAAGGCCTTCAATAGTGTTCTATATACCCGCTTTTTCCTCAGGTCGTAAAGCATATTGTCTTACTCTGGAAGGTTCTACATCTGGTTTACTTTGTACTTATCGTTGGCTGGCTGATTTAAGTAGGCCTACATCTGTATCATGTTTAGACTATAATTCAGATGGGACTTGACTATCCATTTGCCTATATAGCTAATTTCCCACAGTCGATTTCAGATGCTGATGCCATTTGTGTTTGTGACTTGTGGCTAACTACAACTTCTTTAAGAAGTACGAATCAATTTATTACCACACAAGATTTTTACACAGGTTTTATCTGCAGAATGAAAATCAACATAAATCCTATGAGCTGCAATTCTATCCTGCAGTACATACAATGTCACCTAAAGAACAGAATCAGTTACATTGAACCACCTTTTTACAAAATCACACTCCTCTACACTGATAGCTGCTCCTTGCCGACCTATGATGATGTGTTGTGATGGGTCATACATCATTGTACAGTGAAAGTCTGACAGGGTAATTGTGCTTCAGGAATTATGTTCAACATACACACCTTCTGGAGAACACCATATTTGCAGTCCTAATTCACCTAATGATTCTCTTCCTTAACTTTCCTTAAAATTAACTTGTGTATGACTTGAGACTAATACAGGTATGGTCACACTCTTATTGTTGGGTTGTAGTAACTACTTCTTTCTTCCCGAGAATCCTACGGTTCTGGCAAACTTTTCCAGATGTGAGAGGCATGACTTATAAGTTATCGGACCTGGGATGTTGTCTCCCCCCCCCTCTCATCCCTCGGGGCCGGGCAATGGCTATGCGAGGCAATTTAATCCATATCCCCACATGCTTGGGGGAAAGTTAGACTGAGAGTTACTTTGTACTCTCTTCCCTGGCCTTGGAGTGAAAACGTTGGTGACAGACGCAGGCATCTGGCTTGAGTTTGGAGAAAATGCTGCTGGTGATGTCATCACTGACTGAAGTTGGCTGGATTTTTGATGAAGGATTGCTTGTGGCCCTCTCTGTTTTTTCTGGTAATCAGAGTAGCTTGAGCTTTTTTCCTTGGTTCGCTCTGTAAGGTTTTCAAGCTGTAACTGCCTCCAGGTCACCCTTTAATGTCCTTGGGTCAACACTCTGCATGCAAGGCCTGCCATACAACAGCCTCAAAGCCTCAAAGACAGTCCATCCATGTGGTATGTATTTACAGCCTCACTCGAGTCAGAAGCACGTTTTTCCTCTCCACAAAGTCTTATGCTCGTTTAAGACCATGTCCCTGCACCCTCGTTGAATGCTGGGGAGGCGGTTGACAACACCCTCTAGACCTTGAGTTGCCCATGCCCCACCTTTAATTAAAATTGGGAATTGTGGAACTGCCCATATTAAATAACAAATCCTCTTCATCCCCCCCATCCTCTCTACTGTACAAAGATCTATGTCCAGTCTTTAATGGTGTAGCTATCTGCTTTTTACTGGTGTTTTAGTGCTTCTGTCTGACCTCTCTCCACATGTCTGCACCCCCTCCTGTTCCTCTACATCCTTCTCTACACATAGCTTTTCCACTCTCTGTAAATCTGCCCCCACTTTCTTATAACTCTCTGCATAACATTCCTTCTCCATCTCACCAGAAACTTCCCCCATTCCCTTACGCTTAGGAATTCGACTGTCTTCCTGTACCTACTATATGGGGGAGGTGTAACTAACTTCTCTCTCGCTACTTCGGCCTCACTTCCTGACTTTCTTAACTTTTTCCATCACTTCCTGTTTCTTTCTTACCAACTTCACTTATTCTTTCTTAACCAAAGCTAGGACCACTCTTTCCTGCTGTCTTTTCAACTTCTCTAGACATGCTTTCTCTCTCTTGTCGCCACTTTATAATTTTTTATCAAGGTGTCCATCTCAGAACACAGTGCTGAATCAAATGTCCCCTCCTTTGGCCATCTTGTAATCATATCTTTGGTCCTCTTTTTGCTACTTATTGGAGGTCTTAGTGATGAGATCTTCACACAAAGGATGCTTCGGCACTAAAGTCTCCACCGGAGAGGCTGCCATTATGCTTTAGCCTATGTCACCACTTAGATATTTATTTATTTAATTTTTTATTTTTTTATTTTATGCCTATGCACTTACTTAATGCCTAAATTTACTTATAACAATCTACTCTCTTTTAGAATCACAGAAGTATCCACCTCTACTTACCAAGGCTCATCAATGATAATCACTCCTGAATCTACACCACTTCACTATTTTCAAATTAACACTTGGCAAAAAGCACAGTACTTTTATGCACCGTGAACACTTTCATCGATAAGTGTGTAATGCCACAATATTAATATGGGGTTCATACACATTCACCACTCCACACTATTTATTTATTTATTTATTCAGAGGCCTATGCATTCAGACTTTATCCCTCTAGAAAATTGGGCTTATTCTTTTCATACTTGTCCCCCTGCTAAAAGGGCTCATTGTTCCACTCACACGTGTCCCTTTATTGATTAATATTTATCTATTTAATTATTAGGCTAGCTATTACTTAAATAGGGCTCATTCACACACACACGTCTCTGGTCTGGCAGCAAGCTGCCCCCCCTCTGAGGGTTGCACACACAATTCCCTCGGGAGGTCCAGCCCTGTTCACAGAACACAGAGCTTATGGTTCTCATTCAACCATTCTCTCTCTCTCTCTCTCTCTCTCACACACACACACACACACACACTAGGCGAACATAGAGCTCTCATACACTCAGACAGAAACAGATAGACACAACACCACTTAGACACAAACAATTGCAATTGTATTCAACTTAATGGCACAAATCGTGCTCCTCATATGAAAAAGATATTAATTACCCCTGTCACTCATATCAATAAAACATAAGGGGTGATTTCTTATGATGTACAATTGTACATTCCACATACGAAGGGTATCAATTAAAAACCACCAAACTCATACCATATAACATTTACGGTGGCTACAAAAATGCTTATGACATACAACAGTATGTTCCTCATACAAAGGGTATATTTTATTAATTGCTGGGTAACCTTACACAAGCAATATAACTAATTAAGCGCAATTCCTTATTAACTTGCTGCACTACTCATGCCATCCAATCAAGGCCCACTTGACAATGAGTACAAATTAATATCGAGATTATCTACCTTTTTCCTGTCCTGTCATCTATCAAAGCCCACTTGACAAAACAAAGAGACACCCAAATGCGCTTCCTCATACCGTCTGTTACTGTTGCCATCAATCAATGCCCACTTGACAACACCCAGACTAATGAAATGCTTATCTTCTCAATTCACTATCAGTACAACTGTTAGTAATCTGATGCATGTATTCTCTTCTGGAAACAAAGCCCATTCTAAATTACTTGAGTTGGAGAGGCCTTTATTAGGTGTCCTTACCACCATGGGTGATCCTCAGCCAACAACACAACCTAAGTATATAAGCAAAAGTTGCTTACCTTTGTAAGTGGCCACCTGGTTGTGTTGCCGACCAAGGAAGCCCACATCGGTCAGTCACCTTTGCCCTTTTTCCAACCCTGCTCGCAGCGCCATTATGTTGTGGAAAAATACTCAGAGTCGGGCTTTGCTTACAGAAGATTACGACCTTTATTATCAAACAACAAGGCCGGAGCTGTGTCCGTGGAGCAACTGAATTCTGTTGATGTGCGTTCTAGTACATATGCAGTGTCTTCCCCTCCTCTCTCCAACATCTGGGTTTCATTAAAGGGCCATCTTTAGCCCCCCCAATGTAAAGCTTGGGTTTCCTATGTGCAATGCACACAAAGAAACCTATGTCCCAGCTTGCACGCACATCCACGATTATATACTGATAAGGTATCTTCTAACCCCCCAAAAGTAAGTAAAATCAAATGAAATCAAATAAAAATTTTCTCCCATACTGCACCCCGAGTTGGGGAGTGGAACCACCGAGTCACACTGTGACACTCTCATTGACCCCAGGACACGGGATGTTCCGTGTTTCTCTTTGTGGCTAAACGAACAAGAGGCATACGGCAAGAAACATTATCTCGGACAATCTTTAAAGCGTGCCAGTCGGGCAAAACTTATATACATACATTTATTTAGCATGTTTTATTCCTGTGTTTGTTTGATTATTCTGCATACCTTAAAAGCTGTAATCAGCATTTATAAACATTGCTTATTAGATAAAGGTATGAATGAGTGTGCAAGATATGGGATGTGTGATATCAATCAAAAGCTTGCTTTATTCAAAGAACATTTGTGTACATGAATAATTTGTATGATGAGCCCGGATGAGCCCCACGTGACAGCTGAAACGGCAGGATAATGTATGCACAAAAGGGGGAACCACGTGAGGCGTGGCTAAGCCCGCAACCACATCCGATTGGATCAATCACCCGTGGGACGGACTGACAGTAAAGGGTTAAAACCCCAGGGTCCGAGCGCATCGTCACATCATCTAAACGCGGAACATCATCTAAGGGCTGAACGTCATCTAAGGGGTGAAAGTCACTCACAGGTTGAAGCAAGCTCTTTCATCGTCCTTCCACCGTCAACTTTCACTCTGTATCTGAGCGGCAAGCGAACTGCTCATCTGCTCTCCGAGACCTACAAGAAACTTCGTGCTAGAACTCCAAAAGTCCCGCAACAAAGAATTCATAGAAGAAGTGCCAGAACTCCGCCATCAGTAACCAAGCAACCAACACAGCACAGAAGGGCTTCCCCGAGAGATGTCATCCCAGCATCAGAGCACCAGCCAATCAGCAATGCCGTGATTCCCTACCACTGAAGGTGAATCACAGAGGAAGACCCTACACAATGCACGTAAACAAACAAAGCTTCATGCCTTGCTGGAATTGGTGCTCACTACATAACTAAACCATAAGATTAAACCCAAGGCTCTGCTCTTGTGACTTTCTCAGGTCTAGTAAATACTAGAAAACTCCATTTCACTTTCACCCTTGAACTGTTTGAGTGTGTGTGTGTGTGTGTGTTCAAGCAGTTTAATGTATCGTAGACTAGTCAAATAAATTATTGTTTCTTTATAAGGAACTGTTGTCTTGGTTGTGTATTTTAAAGTCTAAACATTTGCTCAGATCTTAAGTTACCTTGCTTATAATTGCTAAATACTACATTTACATTTACATTTAGGCATTTGGCAGACGTTCTTATCCAGAGCGACTTACAAAAAGGGCTACAGTACGTATAAAGTTTATACTCGATACATACTTACACTTGGTTAACTACGTAGGTTGATAACTAAGTGCCATTAGTGCCAAACAGATGCGTCTTGAGTCGTTGTTTAAAGATAGTCAAAGTCTCTGCTGTACAGACATCTAGAGGAAGTTCATTCCACCATCTAGGGGCCAGAACAGAAAAGAGCCTGGATGAATGCCGTCCTCCATCCCTGAGAGATGGTGAGATGAGGCGAGCAGTGCTGGAGGATCGGAGGGAACGTGGTGCAGTGCGTGGTGTGATTACAGCAGAGAGGTAAGTGGGTGCAGAGCCATTTTTAGCTTTGTAGGCAAGCAGCAGTGTTTTGAATTAGATGCGGGCAGCTAAAGGAAGCCAGTGCAGGGAGCGGAGGAGTGGGGTGGGGTGGGAGAAATACTAGATTTTGTTATCATCGGTGGCCATGTGATAAGCAGAACTGGTAAGATACACTAAATTGTACTAAACGCTGGACAGGTAGTCCTAGTTGAAAACCTAGTTTTCACATAAATTTTTAAATCTTAATTTTAACAAACAACTAATGACTTTTCTACTTTTGTTTTTGTAAAAAACCTCACGAGTGTTAATCTTATCTTGGTCTTGGAAAAAAAAAATGGGTTCATGTCTAAAAATGCACTACTATATATACACTATATCCCCCGCCTTTAAAATAATCACATTTTGCGGCCTGAAATGAAGACAGACACAGTTTTTGTTTCACCTAGCTGTATTTACTCATTACTACACATTTTAACATCCAAGTGAAATATATAACACCAACATATCAGGGAAAAAATATATATAAAATATAAATATATTGGATTATAACCAATTGAAAAGTGAAGGAATCTAAGGAAAATGAAAAAGAATAAATAAATAAAAGTACTTGCCTCTGAGAATTACCCCTATGCTAGTCCACATACTGCCAACCAAAGTATGAAAAATGGCTCCTTATTTATAGTTATATATTACAAGATTCAATAACCTCAAATCATTGTGTAAGCACCAGACAGCAGCTGTTACTATAATATGAAAGGCAAAGCTTTATAACTAGACAAATAGCTTACAGACTTTTAATGAGTGTATACTGTTGTATGAAAAAGAAACAAAAAGAAAATGGTATGGCACTCTTATTCAACCATTTAATAGTAATGCTTATGACATGTCATTGTAGCAAGTCATGCAAAAGATTACACTTAAAAAAAAACAAGTTTCGTTGATACATTTACAGTATGCATACGATTTATGTATACATGAATTATAGAATTGATAAACATTGATTTATTAATGGACTGACATTTTTATATGCACACATTTGAAATCAGGCCTTATTCTAAATAACACATAACGGCTTATGCATACTTAATCACTACTTCACCTGTAACATACAGTATATTACTTTTCCTCCAGGCCACTTCCTTCCCAAGTATTCTGACGCATTTTCCAAATGACAATAGAAATAATCACAAATCAGTATCTACTTTATGAGAAGGCAACTTTCCCACCTTTGCTGAGAACCATTCTTCAAGTTGAGCTAGCTCATTTTTCTTGTCAAGATTTTTGTTAGGCTCATCTGGCACTGAAAGCCAAACAGTTTGCATTGTTTCTGGCAAAATTACCTTAATAAACTGTCTGTTTAAATCCATCTTTACAATTTTGTCATACCTTTTCTTTATCTCCTCCCCAACTTCTATTTGCAACTCATTTTTCTTTTTCATCGCATCAATTATTTTTCTGTTATTTTCATAATTTTGACCTGGACTTAACTTTGTTAGATCTTCTTTATATTCCTTTATATACTGCTTACATTTGTCTAGAGTTTTCTGCATTTGAAATTGCACGTCCTTAATTAAGGTAATTTTTTTAAGCCTTTCACTCTCTATATCTGTAATTATCTGATAAATATTTGTTCCACGTCCTTCCACCATCTCCTCTATCTTCTCCAGCAGCTCTGAGACCTGAGAACCAGCTCCCTTCTCCTTCATATTGAGACAGTGAAACCTGTTATTACATTTCTCTAAAAGTCCCTGGAGTTCCTTCTCTCCTGATTGGATAAACTCCTTAATGTTCTTCTTCTGATGTACATCTGTAACACTGAATATGATCATGGTGTTCTTCCACCATCTTTCTCTAATAATCTCCTGCATCTTCACACATGTCACTTGTGTTTCATCTTTCTTGTGTTCTGAGTTCATTACAGGTATGATCAGGAGGAAGGCATGTGGTCCCTCAGTATGTCTAAATTCTTCTAGAGACGCTCCAGGAGAGAACCAGTCAGGAGTGTCCACCACAGTCACCTTCATCCCAGCCACCAGCTGTGTGTTCTGATTCTCTGGGGTGGATGTAGTTGTAGACGTAGCAGCAACTTCTTTACCCAGGATAATATTTTTTGCTGCAGTCTTATAAGATTCGGTTCTTGCCAACAGCACCAAGTTTAGTTCTGTTGCAATAATTACCTCTAAAACAAAATAGTATAAGTAGATTAATTTTTTTTATGAATTACGAAGTAAAATGCTGTATGTTCCTAAGTTGCTAACTTGCATATAATCAAATATAATTTTACATCTTCACACATAATATGTGTAGCCTGCAGTAAAAACCATTACAATCTTAATAGCACCATTTTTTTTTTAATTTGGGTAACTTTGACATCAAAGTTTTATCAGATTTTATTACCTAGGTACTAAGCTGAGTTTGGGGAATTTCCAGTGCTGGAGGCTGATGTGAAAGACTCAGTATACTACAGTATATTGTAGCGTTTTTCAACACTAAGCAGGGATCTTGGAGGACGAGTGAGCCTTTGCCTCTAGCCCCAGATGAGCGATCGCGGTATAATCCGGTCTCAGGCCCGCTTTAACCCAACCCAGTACTTGCTGCAGAACCGGATCAGCCTCCTGCTCGGCTGCGAGCTGATCATTGTCCAGCTGTGGCACAGGTGAGATGACAGTGGGAGGTGCCCTAGGCGAGGCAGTGACTCGGCTGCATGCCGGAACGGTCGGCTGATCACACCCGGGGGTTCCGGAGGATTGAACGGGAGGGATGTGGTGCATCAGTGGTTCCGGGGGTTGGCCCGCGTCGCAACCGCGCTCCTCGACCCGTTCGCAGTACCGACAACGCGCTTCGCTGCATGGCCGGCGAGATAACGCGTCGGCGTTAGCGTGTAGCTTCCCGGCTCGGTGTTCAACGGTGAAACTATAGTCCTGCAATCGCTCCAGCCAACGCGCTAACTGCCCTTCGGGTTCTTTAAAACTAAGCAACCACACTAGCGAAGCGTGATCGGTCCGCAGCAGGAAGGTTTGCCCGTATAAGTACGGCCGGAAGTGTTTTAGCGCCGTGACGACAGCTAACAGCTCGCGCCGCGTGACGCAATAATTTCGCTCAGGCCCAGACAACGCGCGGCTGAAATACGCGACAACCCGCTCTTGGCCACCGGAAACCTGAGACAGTACGGCCCCCAGCCCTACATCACTCGCGTCTGTGTCAAGGGTGAACGCGCGCGCTGCATCCGGATAGCCGAGGACGGGACACGTGACCAAAGCTTCGCGCAACCGAGCGAACGCGCGCGCATGTACAACCTCCCAGCGGAACGGCTGGTTCTTTTTCGTCAACCCATGCAACGGACTTGCGACGGTGGCGAAGTCTTTTACAAACCGGCGGTAGTACGAGGCTAACCCGAGGAAAGTGCGCAGCTGCGACACACTTACCGGTTCTGGCCAATTCTGTACTGCAGCGATTTTGTTTGGGTCGGTAGCAATTCCGTTCGCACTAATTATGTGGCCCAGAAACGCGGTCTCTCGACGCAACAGCTGGCATTTCCCCGGATTGAGCCGCAAGTTCGCCCGTCGGATAGCCAAAAATACCACCCGGAGATTAGCTAGCGCGCCCTCAAACTCCTTGCCGTGCACTAGCAAATCATCCAGATAGACGACGCAACGGTTACGAGGGGTATCCGCCAACACTTTCTCCATCAACCGTTCAAACGTCGCCGGAGCGTTGCATAGGCCGAAAGGCATACGCCGGAATTGCCACAGCCCGTGCCCGATCGAAAACGCGGTTTTAGGGCGGTCTTCCGGAGCGAGCTCTACTTGGCAATACCCGCTACGCAGATCTAGCGAACTAAACCAAGCCGAGCCTGCGACATGTTCCAGCGCATCATCTATTCGTGGCAACGGGTATGAGTCCTTCCGCGTCACCGCGTTTAACCGCCGGTAATCGACACAAAACCGCCAAGAATTGTCCCTCTTACGCACAAGCACAACCGGTGAAGACCACGGTCCGGACGCTGGTTCAATGACGCCTGAGTCGACCATCTCACGCAGCTTCTGCTCGGCGACGGCCCGTTTAGCTAATGGGAGGCGTCGCGGGTGCAACCGAACAGGAGCTGTATGGGTGCAATCGCGCTCGTCTACCGCGAATACATCCGCGAATTCGTTAAGGAACGATCTCAGCGTTTCGGTCTGTGTCGAAGTTAACCCCGCGCTGCTACGTTGCAAAAGCTCGTCTAGCACGCTCGCTCGGTCATGTACCGGGTGTTTGGGTGTCGCAGCCTCCGGAAGTTCCGCCCCCCGTGTGTGTGCTACTATGTCATGCGGCCGTGGTTTAGTTGTTAGCAACCTAGCTACGCCAAAATCCCCACACAGAGTCCCGTCCGTTAGGCTGAGCGCGGCCCCCCACCTTTCCAAAATGTCCAGCCCCAATATACAGCTATCCTCAATGTTCCCCAGCAAAAAGTCATGAACATAGCTGTGCTCACCTATGTTGATTCGCACCGATCGACGAGCCCGTATCTTCAAACGGCTCCCAGACACGGTGCGGATGCTAAAAGCCGGCTTAGGCACTTTGCCAGCGCGCTCGCCTGGTCCCAACACTCCGTTGCGGAGTAGTGAAACAGTTGTTTTCACCTAGCTGTATTTACTCATTACTACACATTTTAACATCCAAGTGAAATATATAACACCAACATATCAGGGAAAAAATATATATAAAATATAAATATATTGGATTATAACCAATTGAAAAGTGAAGGAATCTAAGGAAAATGAAAAAGAATAAATAAATAAAAGTACTTGCCTCTGAGAATTACCCCTATGCTAGTCCACATACTGCCAACCAAAGTATGAAAAATGGCTCCTTATTTATAGTTATATATTACAAGATTCAATAACCTCAAATCATTGTGTAAGCACCAGACAGCAGCTGTTACTATAATATGAAAGGCAAAGCTTTATAACTAGACAAATAGCTTACAGACTTTTAATGAGTGTATACTGTTGTATGAAAAAGAAACAAAAAGAAAATGGTATGGCACTCTTATTCAACCATTTAATAGTAATGCTTATGACATGTCATTGTAGCAAGTCATGCAAAAGATTACACTTAAAAAAAAACAAGTTTCGTTGATACATTTACAGTATGCATACGATTTATGTATACATGAATTATAGAATTGATAAACATTGATTTATTAATGGACTGACATTTTTATATGCACACATTTGAAATCAGGCCTTATTCTAAATAACACATAACGGCTTATGCATACTTAATCACTACTTCACCTGTAACATACAGTATATTACTTTTCCTCCAGGCCACTTCCTTCCCAAGTATTCTGACGCATTTTCCAAATGACAATAGAAATAATCACAAATCAGTATCTACTTTATGAGAAGGCAACTTTCCCACCTTTGCTGAGAACCATTCTTCAAGTTGAGCTAGCTCATTTTTCTTGTCAAGATTTTTGTTAGGCTCATCTGGCACTGAAAGCCAAACAGTTTGCATTGTTTCTGGCAAAATTACCTTAATAAACTGTCTGTTTAAATCCATCTTTACAATTTTGTCATACCTTTTCTTTATCTCCTCCCCAACTTCTATTTGCAACTCATTTTTCTTTTTCATCGCATCAATTATTTTTCTGTTATTTTCATAATTTTGACCTGGACTTAACTTTGTTAGATCTTCTTTATATTCCTTTATATACTGCTTACATTTGTCTAGAGTTTTCTGCATTTGAAATTGCACGTCCTTAATTAAGGTAATTTTTTTAAGCCTTTCACTCTCTATATCTGTAATTATCTGATAAATATTTGTTCCACGTCCTTCCACCATCTCCTCTATCTTCTCCAGCAGCTCTGAGACCTGAGAACCAGCTCCCTTCTCCTTCATATTGAGACAGTGAAACCTGTTATTACATTTCTCTAAAAGTCCCTGGAGTTCCTTCTCTCCTGATTGGATAAACTCCTTAATGTTCTTCTTCTGATGTACATCTGTAACACTGAATATGATCATGGTGTTCTTCCACCATCTTTCTCTAATAATCTCCTGCATCTTCACACATGTCACTTGTGTTTCATCTTTCTTGTGTTCTGAGTTCATTACAGGTATGATCAGGAGGAAGGCATGTGGTCCCTCAGTATGTCTAAATTCTTCTAGAGACGCTCCAGGAGAGAACCAGTCAGGAGTGTCCACCACAGTCACCTTCATCCCAGCCACCAGCTGTGTGTTCTGATTCTCTGGGGTGGATGTAGTTGTAGACGTAGCAGCAACTTCTTTACCCAGGATAATATTTTTTGCTGCAGTCTTATAAGATTCGGTTCTTGCCAACAGCACCAAGTTTAGTTCTGTTGCAATAATTACCTCTAAAACAAAATAGTATAAGTAGATTAATTTTTTTTATGAATTACGAAGTAAAATGCTGTATGTTCCTAAGTTGCTAACTTGCATATAATCAAATATAATTTTACATCTTCACACATAATATGTGTAGCCTGCAGTAAAAACCATTACAATCTTAATAGCACCATTTTTTTTTTAATTTGGGTAACTTTGACATCAAAGTTTTATCAGATTTTATTACCTAGGTACTAAGCTGAGTTTGGGGAATTTCCAGTGCTGGAGGCTGATGTGAAAGACTCAGTATACTACAGTATATTGTAGCGTTTTTCAACACTAAGCAGGGATCTTGGAGGACGAGTGAGCCTTTGCCTCTAGCCCCAGATGAGCGATCGCGGTATAATCCGGTCTCAGGCCCGCTTTAACCCAACCCAGTACTTGCTGCAGAACCGGATCAGCCTCCTGCTCGGCTGCGAGCTGATCATTGTCCAGCTGTGGCACAGGTGAGATGACAGTGGGAGGTGCCCTAGGCGAGGCAGTGACTCGGCTGCATGCCGGAACGGTCGGCTGATCACACCCGGGGGTTCCGGAGGATTGAACGGGAGGGATGTGGTGCATCAGTGGTTCCGGGGGTTGGCCCGCGTCGCAACCGCGCTCCTCGACCCGCTCGCAGTACCGACAACGCGCTTCGCTGCATGGCCGGCGAGATAACGCGTCGGCGTTAGCGTGTAGCTTCCCGGCTCGGTGTTCAACGGTGAAACTATAGTCCTGCAATCGCTCCAGCCAACGCGCTAACTGCCCTTCGGGTTCTTTAAAACTAAGCAACCACACTAGCGAAGCGTGATCGGTCCGCAGCAGGAAGGTTTGCCCGTATAAGTACGGCCGGAAGTGTTTTAGCGCCGCGACGACAGCTAACAGCTCGCGCCGCGTGACGCAATAATTTCGCTCAGGCCCAGACAACGCGCGGCTGAAATACGCGACAACCCGCTCTTGGCCACCGGAAACCTGAGACAGTACGGCCCCCAGCCCTACATCACTCGCGTCTGTGTCAAGGGTGAACGCGCGCGCTGCATCCGGATAGCCGAGGACGGGACACGTGACCAAAGCTTCGCGCAACCGAGCGAACGCGCGCGCATGTACAACCTCCCAGCGGAACGGCTGGTTCTTTTTCGTCAACCCATGCAACGGACTTGCGACGGTGGCGAAGTCTTTTACAAACCGGCGGTAGTACGAGGCTAACCCGAGGAAAGTGCGCAGCTGCGACACACTTACCGGTTCTGGCCAATTCTGTACTGCAGCGATTTTGTTTGGGTCGGTAGCAATTCCGTTCGCACTAATTATGTGGCCCAGAAACGCGGTCTCTCGACGCAACAGCTGGCATTTCCCCGGATTGAGCCGCAAGTTCGCCCGTCGGATAGCCAAAAATACTACCCGGAGATTAGCTAGCGCGCCCTCAAACTCCTTGCCGTGCACTAGCAAATCATCCAGATAGACGACGCAACGGTTACGAGGGGTATCCGCCAACACTTTCTCCATCAACCGTTCAAACGTCGCCGGAGCGTTGCATAGGCCGAAAGGCATACGCCGGAATTGCCACAGCCCGTGCCCGATCGAAAACGCGGTTTTAGGGCGGTCTTCCGGAGCGAGCTCTACTTGCCAATACCCGCTACGCAGATCTAGCGAACTACACCAAGCCGAGCCTGCGACATGTTCCAGCGCATCATCTATTCGTGGCAACGGGTATGAGTCCTTCCGCGTCACCGCGTTTAACCGCCGGTAATCGACACAAAACCGCCAAGAATTGTCCCTCTTACGCACAAGCACAACCGGTGAAGACCACGGTCCGGACGCTGGTTCAATGACGCCTGAGTCGACCATCTCACGCAGCTTCTGCTCGGCGACGGCCCGTTTAGCTAATGGGAGGCGTCGCGGGTGCAACCGAACAGGAGCTGTATGGGTGCAATCGCGCTCGTCTACCGCGAATACATCCGCGAATTCGTTAAGGAACGATCTCAGCGTTTCGGTCTGTGTCGAAGTTAACCCCGCGCTGCTACGTTGCAAAAGCTCGTCTAGCACGCTCGCTCGGTCATGTACCGGGTGTTTGGGTGTCGCAGCCTCCGGAAGTTCCGCCCCCCGTGTGTGTGCTACTATGTCATGCGGCCGTGGTTTAGTTGTTAGCAACCTAGCTACGCCAAAATCCCCACACAGAGTCCCGTCCGTTAGGCTGAGCGCGGCCCCCCACCTTTCCAAAATGTCCAGCCCCAATATACAGCTATCCTCAATGTTCCCCAGCAAAAAGTCATGAACATAGCTGTGCTCACCTATGTTGATTCGCACCGATCGACGAGCCCGTATCTTCAAACGGCTCCCAGACACGGTGCGGATGCTAAAAGCCGGCTTAGGCACTTTGCCAGCGCGCTCGCCTGGTCCCAACACTCCGTTGCGGAGTAGTGAAACAGTGGAGCCGGTGTCCACAAGCGCCCGCAGCGGGATGCCGTCCAGCACACAATCTAGGTAAATCCCAGCGCGTTGTCCCACACGTCCCGAACGGAAGTCGACGCCGCCAGTTGGGGAAACAGAAACGGCCTTGGGAGGTGGCTTCCCCTCGCTGCCTCCCCGACCTAGTTTAACGGCTGCTGGGGTACGTTGTCCTCGCGCCGCGGGGCGTTAGAGCCGTAGTCCTGCGGTCCTCGGCGTCGTCGCGGAAATTCGGCGTCTTGCTCGTAGCCTGGCCGTGACGGGTAGCCCTGTCCCCGGCCTGGTTCGCCTCCCGAGCGCCCCCTAGCGGTGGGAGGTAGCTCGGCTCTTTCGCCGCCATGCCCGGCCATGATGGGTTCAGCGCGCTCGGCCTCACGCAGTGCCTCGGCCAGAGAACCGGGTGCCGCCAACGACGAGCTAGCTCTTCCTGCTGGTCGTGCCCGAAGTCAGGATTGCCCCGCCGCGCGAGGCATCGCACGTCCATTGCAAACGCGCCCAGCGGCTCTGAAGCGCGCCGCTCGCGGACCGCGAGCTCTTCGCCAGCCGCTTCTTTGCGGTCACCCGTGCTGAACCGGAAGTGGAGCGATTCCCGCAGCTTCGCCCAGTCGTTCCGCTCCTCGGCCCGGAGGTCCTCGAGCACCCGGAGTGCGTCGCCCTCAAGCGAGAGTGCTACGTGGACCGCGATTTCCGCTGGGGACCAGCCCGCGAGATTGGCGGCGAGCTCTACCTGCGCAAAAAATGCGTAGGGTTCGACGGCGCCGTTATAGAAAGGAAGGCGCAGCTGTAAGTCGCCTCGCCGGTTAACGGTGCACGGGGCTTGGTCTGTGGGAAGCTCCGCCCCGAGATCCAGTGCCGGGACCCTCATCTCGCCGCTCTGCTTTCGCCGCGCTGCTTTCTTTGTGCTGGCACCGTCCGGAAGGTGTTTCCTCTGCAGGAGTTCTGCTGCCACTCGGCGGCCCTCTTTGATCTTCTTCAGATCCTCCGCCGTTCGCTCCAACTCGGAGATCTCCATCCCACTTCTGACACCAATGTAGCGTTTTTCAACACTAAGCAGGGATCTTGGAGGACGAGTGAGCTTGGTGGCTACCCAATGTAATGACTGGGAGTATTTTATTAACTCTCAGCACAAGCATAAACACACATACAGGTCAAAACACACATACACATGCTTAAACATGGCCGAAGCCACTAACCTAAAACCAATATCCCACCCATGGTGAACACACACATAATGCTGGACCAAAACCGGCGGTCGCCAGCCCCGCCCACGCCACAATATTATGCTGATATTTTGCGTTATATTAAGTCTTTTGTGTTACCATGACCACTACTACAGCTGTTGACAGAATGTATTACCCAGTTACATCTTGTTTTATTTAAAGTAAAGCTTGTTTATGAGCAGGTGAATAAAGGACTTAAATGGCCTCACTTATGTTTTCTCATGGCACACATGACAGAAATGCAATTATACCAATTTTCTATAATTTGTCTATACTACAGGAATGAGGAATCCTGATGTAAGTACTTTCTTATAAATTAAATACTCAAACTTTACACTTGCCTTTATATACACATTCTTTTTCATCCCTTGCCAATATGTCCTTTTGAAACTCCTCCAGTTGTTTAATCTCCTCATGTAGTATAACTGTGGTTTAAGAACATGCATTGAAACAACTCATACTGTGATTGTATTTTATTGTATCTATTCTGTAAACAGGGAGGAGAAATATACTTTTGCTAAGTGATGCTTACAGTATGTGTTTAATTTTACTGGTACAGTTGTTTTTCTTACACTTACTTTCAGCCACCTTATATTCATGTGGCTTCTGATTGCTCTGGCTTTGAGAGGTTGCACCTGGCTGTTAACATAGGAGTTATTTTCAACTAATGTTCTATAATAACACAGCATCTGTTATAGTGTTATAGCATCTAAAGTTTAAACAATAAATTTAAATGGTGTGAGTTTGTATGACAGAAACAAACTTCATTGCATCATTGTATTAAGCTTCATTTTATATTACATTTTAGAGGACTATCATTATTTTAAGGTAATTGGTGGAAAATTCTTATTGCCAAATTCATGTGCTCATGAAGTCAGTTTTGACTGAAGTCAGGTACACATATTAATCAATAATAATAATAATAATAATAATAAAAATAAAAGTAAAACGTAAGTTTTATCTAAAGAATTAACTGATGGTCGATTAATTGATGATGAATTTAATTCTGGTCTATTTTCCTGCCCTAAACATAACAACATACAAATTTAGACAAAAAAAGCGAAATGTGTGTCCATTTTTTTTTGTAATTTTGACGTCTGTGTTTCTATACTCACCTGTGTGGACGCTGTGTATATACTGTATAAACAGTTTTCCATTTCTAATAATATATATATTTTGTATTTTAAAACTACTTAATATGTGTGCTTGTTTGTTTGTCTGTATTACCTGTTTTTTGAATCTGAAGAAACAGTTTATGGAAGAAAAAAACACAATGTAAATAATTTTATAATTAATAATAGTATACACACACCCATCACGAAAATGAGAAGCCAAATGAGAAGCCAAATTAAAAAATAAAATGCATTCAGTATCTGTTTAGTTTTACCAAATTGTTGCATTAACCATAGGAAATATCCTCATGCTCATTGTTACATTTCTTTCTTTATTGTCTGCCTCACTTGTTTAATTACCCTATTGTAGTTCTTAGTTTCTGAGCCTTATGTTATTGTATAATTACGATGATGTTGTTGCATTTTATTTTTGCTTCATTTGTTTCCTAGATTTTGACACCTGCCATAAATATACAAATAATGTATTTGTATATATAAATTATTATGTACAGTGGTGTGAAAAACTATTTGCCCCCTTCCTGATTTCTTATTCTTTTGCATGTTTGTCACACTTAAATGTTTCTGCTCATCAAAAACCGTTAACTATTAATCAAAGATAACATAATTGAACACAAAATGCAGTTTTTAAATGAAGGTTTACGTTATTAAGGGAGAAAAAAAACTCCAAATCTACATGGCCCTGTGTGAAAAAGTGATTTCCCCCCTTGTTAAAAAATAACTTAACTGTGGTTTATCACACCTGAGTTCAATTTCTGTAGTCACCCCCAGGCCTGATTACTGCCACACCTGTTTCAATCAAGAAATCACTTAAATAGGAGCTACCTGACACAGAGAAGTAGACCAAAAGCACCTCAAAAGCTAGACATCATGCCAAGATCCAAAGAAATTCAGGAACAAATGAGATTCAGGAAAGTAATTGAGATCTATCAGTCTGGTAAAGGTTATAAAGCCATTTCTAAAGCTTTGGGACTCCAGCGAACCACAGTGAGAGCCATTATCCACAAATGGCAAAAACATGGAACAGTGGTGAACTTTCCCAGGAGTGGCCGGCCGACCAAAATTACCCCAAGAGCGCAGAGACAACTCATCCGAGAGGCCACAAAAGACCCCAGGACAACATCTAAAGAACTGCAGGCCTCACTTGCCTCAATTAAGGTCAGTGTTCACGACTCCACCATAAGAAAGAGACTGGGCAAAAACGGCCTGCATGGCAGATTTCCAAGGCGCAAACCACTTTTGAGCAAAAAGAACATTAAGGCTCGTCTCAATTTTGCTAAAAAACATCTCAATGATTGCCAAGACTTTTGGGAAAATACCTTGTAGACCGACGAGACAAAAGTTGAACTTTTTGGAAGGTGCGTGTCCCGTTACATCTGGTATAAAAGTAACACAGCATTTCAGAAAAAGAACATCATACTGTACCAACAGTAAAATATGGTGGTGGTAGTGTGATGGTCTGGGGTTGTTTTGCTGCTTCAGGACCTGGAAGGCTTGCTGTGATAGATGGAACCATGAATTCTACTGTCTACCAAAAAATCCTGAAGGAGAATGTCCGGCCATCTGTTCGTCAACTCAAGCTGAAGCGATCTTGGGTGCTGCAGCAGGACAATGACCCAAAACACACCAGCAAATCCACCTCTGAATGGCTGAAGAAAAACAAAATGAAGACTTTGGAGTGGCCTAGTCAAAGTCCTGACCTGAATCCTATTGAGATGTTGTGGCATGACCTTAAAAAGGCGGTTCATGCTAGAAAACCCTCAAATAAAGGTGAATTACAACAATTCTGCAAAGATGAGTGGGCCAAAATTCCTCCAGAGTGCTGTAAAAGACTCGTTGCAAGTTATCGCAAACGCTTGATTGCAGTTATTGCTGCTAAGGGTGGCCCAACCAGTTATTAGGTTCAGGGGGCAATTACTTTTTCACACAGGGCCAAGTAGGTTTGGATTTTTTTTCTCCCTAAATAATAAAACCCCTCATTTAAAAACTGCATTTTGTGTTTACTTGTGTTATCTTTGACTAATAGTTAAATGTCTTTGATGATCAGAAACATTTTGTGTGACAAACATGCAAAAGAATAAGAAATCAGGAGGGGGGGCAAATAGTTTTTCACACCACTGTATATACATAAAAAGGCTTATACAGTAGGTTGACAATATGTGATGTGTTTTCCTAGTGAAACAGCTCATCAGTTAACACTGCTGGATTTCACAAAATGGAAAAAAAATATCCTCATTTATAGGAATTTAAAGAAACAAATTTATAAAAAGTTTTTGATCAAATTATAAACAAAAAATACCTTTATCTGCATTTTAAGGTGAGTAATCACATCATAATTTCTCCTGCAGGTCAGTAATCCCTGATCTTCATAGAACAGACAGTCGACTGTGATCGTGTTTTGTCTTTTAACAGCTCTGCTGCTCTCTGGTGCACAATACTCTGGATCAAGCGTGTGATGGAGCACCACCAGAACTGCTCCATTTTTGAAAGATTGTTGGTTACCTGAAATATCATTAATGTTTTTCACTGCTTTTTCAATGTCAGTTCCAGCTAGTGAAACCACAGGACAGAAAACCAGAATAAAATCACACTCATCCACTGTTTTAACCTCTTGCAGCCCGGGGACTATCTTTTTCAGCTGAACTATGAAGTCTTCATGAGATTTCAACGTTTTGCCAATTAGCAGAATATAACACTTTTCCCCTGACAATACAAATACTTCCTTTTCTGTGAATAAAGAGAAACAATCTTTATTGTCATTTCCAGGTTAAACAATAAAGCATGTAACAACTGATAGCATATGCTGTAGCCTAATTATGTGAAATATAAAGAAGTTTTAAACTTATACCGGGCATCTTTTGTTCTTGTGGTTTTCCCTTCCCCAAATGATCCATCTGTGACTGGCTTTTCAGACTGTCAGACATGTTTGCTGGCTACCAAAAATAAATAGATCATGAAATATCAAAACAGTTATAAATATTATGCCCACATTGTAGTGGTGTGGGGTGCACTTATAGTGTTCAGTTATATTAGGTTCTTAACACTTCTCCTGTTATACTGAACTTCCAGCCTGCTGGAACACACAGTATGACCGCAGATCAATCACTGCAGATACCCAAATGAGGATAGGTTCCCTGTTGAGTCTGGTCCCTCGAAGGTTTATTCCTATTGCCATCTCAGGGAGTTTTTTCTTGCCATCATTGCATTTGGCTTGCTCATCAGGGACAATCTGATCATTTTTATTTATACTGTACATACTTCCTCAAACATTTTAAACACAATTTCCCTCATTTTCTTTTGATTCTGGAAACTTCTTTGTGACACACACTTTTGTTAAAAGAAATAGTTTTTTTTAGTAAATGCAGAGTTAGAGTTATACTGGTGTAAACAAAGTCTTTTCAGTAGAGACCTTGGTCCCACTTTACTGTACGTATTGTTTATGGACACTGTAGTGGTTTATATCAGAAGAGTCTTACATTTACATTTAGGCATTTGGCAGACGCTCTTATCCAGAGCAACTTACAAAAAGTGCTTTAAAGTTTACACCACTGGAAACATACTTACACTGGGTTAACTAGGTTAATAACCAAGTGCCATTAGTCCAACACAACTGGGAAGAGGGATTTTTTTTTGGGGGGGGGGGGGGGGGGTTAGTCCAAGTACTGGAGAAACAGATGCATCTTGAGTCGTCGTTTAAAGATAGTCAAAGTCTCTGCTGTACGGACATCTAGAGGAAGTTCGTTCCACCACCTGGGTGCCAGAACAGAAAACAGCCTGGATGAATGCCGCCCTCGATCCCTGAGAGATGGTGGGATGAGGCGAGCAGTGCTGGCGGATCGGAGGGAACGTGGTGCAGTGAGTGGTGTGATTAGAGCAGAGAGGTAAGTGGGTGTAGGCAAGCATCAGCGTTTTGAATTTGATGTGGGCATACAGGAAACCAGTGAAGGGAGCGCAGGAGTGGGGTGGTGTGGGAGAACTTGGGGAGGTTAAAAACGAGACGTGCTGCTGCATTCTGGATCAGTTGCAGAGGACAAATCGTGGACAGAGGCAGGCCTGCCAGGAGTGAGTTGCAGTAGTCCAGTCTTGAAATAACAAGGGACTGAACAACTACCTGAGTAGCCTGTGAAGAAAGAAATGGGCGAATTCTTTTGATATTGTAAAGAAGAAATCTACAAGAGCGAGTAAGGTTAGCGATATGTGGGGGAAATGACAGATGATTGTCCACGGTTACCCCAAGATTGCGGGCAGTGGCTGAAGGAGTGATTTGGTTGTTGTCCAGGGATATCACAAGGTCTTGACCTGGGGATGAGTCACAAGGGATGAACAACAGTTTTACTCAGATTGAGCTTTAGCTGATGTGCAGTCATCCAGGATGAGATGTCTGCCAGACATGCTGAGATCCGGGTGGAAACCTGAGTGTCAGAGGGAGGAAAGGAGAGAGTAAGTTGGGTGTCATCTACATAACAATGGTATGAAAATCCATGTGATGATATGACTTTACCAAGAGGCCGGGTATAGAGGGAGAACAGAAGAGGGCCAAGTACTGAGCCCTGTGGGACACCAGTAGAGAGTCTACGTGGGGCAGATGTAGATCCCCTCCATGTTACCTCATATGACCTATCTTCTAGGTAAGAAGCAAACCATTGCCACACTGTTCCACAAATTCCAAGGCTTGTAAGAATAGATAATAGAATCTTGTGGTTCACTGTGTCAAATGCAGCTGACAGGTCCAGGAGGATGAGAACAGATGACAGTTTAGCAGATCTAGCAGCATGGAGCGTCTCAGTGACTGACAGAAGGGCAGTCTCTGTGGAATGTGCTACTTTGATTCCAGATTGGTTGGGATCATTAAGGTTGTTTCTGTGAGAGATAAAGAGACATTTGGTTATAAACAGTTTGTCACGCTCTCAGTGCCTTCGCGCTGATCAAAGACTTTTGATATTTCCTTTCCCATGCTGTCAGACCCTCATCACGTGGTCATGCTTTCCCACGCTGTCATCGCTCCTCCCGGACCGCCCCGCCGGCACACCGGTTTCTCATCTGGCGCTGATTTCATCCAGCTTATAAGGAAGCGCAGCGCGCTGCCTCGTGCTGGATTATTGTGTGTTTTTTTGGCCATAGTTTTCTCGCGTTTCTGTTCATGACTTTTCACGTTGCCGATCTCGCTTGTCTCTCGTTTTTCCCCTCGCCTCCCGATTTGGATTATTGCCACGCTTGGATTTAACGGCTTTGAACTTTCGCTTTCGTTTCTCGACCACGGCTCAGCTTCACGTTTTGGCTCGACGCCCTCGCTGACTGATCACACGGCTTTGATCTCTTGCTCTCCCCTCCTCGACTTCGACTCAGCTCCACGCTCACGGCGCGTCTCCCGCCCCCCGCGGATTTCCCGGCGTGACACGCCCACTCTCATTCCTCCAAGCACAGTCAACGCCTCGTGCCTGCACCTGCATCTGGATTCACCTCCGCGAACTGACGAACATCGCAGCTCCCTGACACAGTTCTTTCAAGAATTTTGGAAATAAAAGAGAGAAGTGATACCGAGCGATAGTTGTTAACTTCTGATGGGTCCAGGCAGGGTTTCTTGAGGATGGGAATAACCCTTGCCTTCTTAAAAGCAGCAGGAACATGATCAGATGATATGGAATGGTTGATGATGGTTGTGGTGAAGGGAAGGAGGTCTCGTGAGATTGCCTGGAGCATTGTGGAGGGGATTGGGTCTAATGAACAGGTGGTGGGATTAGATGACGAGATGATCTGCTGAAGCTCATCAGATGACAAGTTGGAGAATTCTGTTAAAGGAGGGAAAGGTCCTGAGGTTCTGCTATAGGAGTTTGGTTGGGAGCGAATGACTGACGGATTGCTGCAATTTTCCCATTGTAGAATGTGGCAAAATCGTCAGTAGTCAGAGAGGAAGGGGCAGGAGGAGTCGGTGGGGTGAGTAGTGAGAAGATGTTGTGGAGTTTGCCAGGATCATGTGCAGAGGCTTCCAGCTTTTCTTTGAAGAAGGTCACTTCACATGAGAATTTGGAGAGAAGTGTGTGGTAAGAGATGAGATCTGCATCAAGTTGCGATTTCTTCCATCTTCTCTCTGCAGTTCTTAATTCTCTCCTGTTGTTGCGTAGTACATCAGATAGCCAAGGAGCAGGGCAAGACGTCTTCCTTGGTTTAGATGACAGCGGGCAAAGGAGAACGGAGAACTATGGATGAGGAGAGAGACGAGAGGAAAGTTTCAGTCGCAGTCTCTAGTAGTAGAGAGGAGAAGGAGTCTGGGTCTGGGAGGGATGATAGGGTGCATGAAGACACAGAGGAGGGGGAGACAGAGTGAAGGTTTCTGCAAGAAAAAGAGAAATTTTGGTGGTTAGGTTTACATAGAATAGGAAAATATTATTATTAATAAGAGATCATTTGAGGTGTGGTAAAAATGACACAGCTCATTATGTCTTAAGCATGTTCATGCTGTTATTAGTCAAATTAAGTAAAGGTTTAAGGCGGTGTAAAATGTGTTCTTACTGTAGTGCCTATTATTGCTTCATTCCAGACTTTTTGAAGCTTATCTCATATTTAACATCACACTCCATTACGTGTAGATAAATAATGCTTGAAAGTAGAAAATAAGAAGATATACAACAATCAGAGGTTAACAACAACAATCACACAGCTTATCAACTTGAAAAGAAACTAATAGTAACTAGGATACTAATAAAGTTGATAATTCAGGACTGAACTATTAGCTCCCAAGGGAAAAAAAATTGATAAAATAAAATAAATTAATTAATTTTAAAAAACAACGGTCTTTTAGCCACAAATGTGTTATAGATAATTTCATTTTATGTATGGACTCAATTAAAAAAAATACACAACAGTGAAAGGTCATTAAGTCTAACTGGAACTACAGTATATTGAGTTGCTATTCTGGAGGGTGAAAAAATTTATGTAAATCAGATAACATAAAAAGCAGCTGAATGTATTACAAGTGAATTAAAATTACAGTATTCTACAATTAATGTTTGCCAAAGATTCCCATTTTTATAAAGTATGACTATTTGGAAATCCTCTTCATCTCAGTGCAGATAAGATAAGAAAACATATACACACAATGGGTGAGGTAATAAATAAAATAAAATGCTAGTATATAAAAGTGCAAAATATAATGCATGAATGCATATAAAACTGTTCTTCCATTTTAACATTGCAATTCTAAACCCTGAAGTACACAAAAAAATTTCCTGTACAATGTGAAGTACACAGGAAAAAATAAACCTTTTCTCAAAGGGGGAAGTGAAAATCCCATCCCCACCCACGTATGCACATCCGGCAGACACAAACAACTTTAAAGTCTGTTAAGAAGAGGACATACTAACCATAAAGATAGTTTTTCCTTTCACTTTTAAATCTCATTTTTAACACTGCAATACTTTGTTCTCTGTAATGAGATATGAGTTAATGAGTTCTGTTTTTGTAATGATTATAATGAGTGTTATTCTTGGTTTTGAAAAAAAAAATATAGGTGTACTGTATATAGGTGGTTATGAAAATTTACTACAATTTACACTTATTCAGAGTTCATCATATATCGATTAACTTTATCAAACTAATACATAAAGATCTTTATTTTCTGTGCTTTGCAAATACATTAAGGACTATTTGAAAGGCAACAGGGTGGCATGGTAACTTAATGGTTATCACTGTCACCTTGCACCTCCAGGATCCGGGTTTGATTCCCACCGCAGGTCTGTCTGTCTGTCTGTCTGTGTGTGTGAGTGAAGTTTACATGTTCTTCCCATTCTTGGTGGGTTTCCTCCCACAGTCCAAAGACATGCAGATTACAGTAACTGGCAATCCCAAATTGCCTGTAGTGTGTGAATGTGCATGTGATTGTGTGTATGTGTGTGCCCTGTGATGGACTGGCACCCTGTCCAGGGTGTACCCTGACTCGTACCCCAAGTCTCCTGCGAAAGGCTGCAGGCCCTCCACCCTCGACCCTGTATATGGGATAAAGCAGTATAGATGATGAGTGTGAGTGAGTGTTCTACATTTAGCATAATTTATATCAGTTTATATTATTAAAATGAGAATAAATGAAAAAAAAAATCAATCTATTCATTACTATTATTTATATTATATAAGACTGAGAAAGTGGCACCTAGTTAAACTGTATGTCATTTGTAAAAACATTTGCTTTGATCACAGTGACATCTTTTTCTAACGCACTGTCTAGAAATGAAAAGCAGATGGCATTGTACACTTTACTAAGCTCTGCTAAACTCATTATGGAAAAATACAAAATGGTTTCAGTTTCATTATGAATGTGATTGTAATAAATGGGCAATTATATGTAAGGTTTCACAGAAGTGGTAAAAAAAAAAAAAGTGAAGGAGAATGAATCACAAACCTGCAGTAAATTTAAAACTACAATGTTACGGAGTGTATGGATGTTGAGGTTATCAAGAACACTGTTTATCCAGACCAGCTCTCAGGAAGTTATTCTGCAGAATGAACAGTGATAAAACAGATACAGATGGTAAAGGCCTTAATGGCATAATTACACCCGATATGAGGAGCTTACATACTATAGTCCTCAATCAGTATTAATTTATTCTCCATACTCCATAGAAAAACATTTAAACTTGAATGGAGGTACAGTATATTCCCAAGAAAGGGATCTTTATAATTAATTACTTGCATAATAGTTTTATGATTAAGTCTATTATTAGCCTATAGAATAAACAAGTCATCCAGAAAGTGTCTAAAAATGTCTAAAAATATCTTAAATACCATGCATGAATTTAAAAGGTTTAATACTTACATGAACTTTATGCTAGTGCACTAAAAACTAAAAAGCAAAAAAGATTTTTGTTTAAAAAAAAACACAAAAAAAATGTGTCAAGAAATAACCCACACTTTTACACCACCACTTGGACTGTTGACATCAGGCAGGTTTGGTTCATGCTTTTTGTGGGTTTTTTTCAGGATATGTCATGTTCGCGGTGTTATGGCAGGTGGTATAGCCGTGGGCTTACGAGGGCAGGCATAATAGAGGGCTGGTTTCGCAACAAAGAGTCTTTTATTAATACACAAGACACCACAAAACTTAAACAAACAACAGACTGGCTCTGGACACAGTTCACAGGGGACTACTACACAAAAACAATACACACAGAGGTTCACAGGAACGTATCAGGAACTCTCGAACTCATAGCTTTCGCTCTGTCTGAGAACACCGACTCTAACTCGTTGGACAAGCAGGCCCTTGTATCTGAAACATAAAACCATACACGCTAACAAGACAAGTAGGCTCTAATGCCTGGAACATAACAGTACTTGCACATAAGACGAGTAGGCTCTAATACCTAAAACATCATACATGCAAACACGACAATTAGGCTCTAATGCCTAGGACAGCATACATGTAAATAAGACGAGTAGGTTCTATTACCACAAATAGATCACAATGCCTAACCAATGTTCAGTGTTAACAGACAGACGTTAATACGTTACAAAAACATGTGACCGAAGCTCCTTAGACCTGATGCCTCCACGAGCGCAACATACTCACCCGCCTTTCTCTGAGCGGACTCACACTCACACACACGCTCCCATGAGCTGAACTCACGCACTTGCTCTTCGGAGCTTCGCACTCACGCACTTGCTCTTCGGAGCTACACATTCACGTCCTTGCTCTTATGAGCTACACATTCACGTCCTTGCTCTTATGAGCTACACATTCACGTCCTTGCTCTTATGAGCTACACATTCACGTCCTTGCTCTTATGAGCTACACATTCACGTCCTTGCTCTTATGAGCTACACATTCACGTCCTTGCTCTTATGAGCTACACTCACGCACGTACAGTACTTGCTCTTATGAGCTACACTCACGCACGTACAGTACTTGCTCTTATGAGCTACACTCACGCACGTACAGTACTTGCTCTTATGAGCTACACTCACGCACGTACAGTACTTGCTCTTATGAGCTACACTCACGCACGTACAGTACTTGCTCTTATGAGCTACACTCACGCACGTACTTGCTCTTATGAGCTACACTCACGCACGTACTTGCTCTTATGAGCTACACTCACGCACGTACTTGCTCTTATGAGCTACACTCACGCACGTACTTGCTCTTATGAGCTACACTCACGCACGTACTTGCTCTTATGAGCTACACTCACGCACGTACTTGCTCTTATGAGCTACACTCACGCACGTACTTGCTCTTATGAGCTACACTCACGCACGTACTTGCTCTTATGAGCTACACTCACGCACGTACTTGCTCTTATGAGCTACACTCACGCACGTACTTGCTCTTATGAGCTACACTCACGCACGTACTTGCTCTTATGAGCTACACTCACGCACGTACTTGCTCTTATGAGCTACACTCACGCACGTACTTGCTCTTATGAGCTACACTCACGCACGTACTTGCTCTTATGAGCTACACTCACGCACGTACAGTACTTGCTCTTATGAGCTACACTCACGCACGTACAGTACTTGCTCTTATGAGCTACACTCACGCACGTACTTACTTGCTCTTATGAGCTACACTCACGCACGTACAGTACTTGCTCTTATGAGCTACACTCACGCACGTACTTGCTCTTATGAGCTACACTCACGCACGTACTTGCTCTTATGAGCTACACTCACGCACGTACTTGCTCTTATGAGCTACACTCACGCACGTACTTGCTCTTATGAGCTACACTCACGCACGTACTTGCTCTTATGAGCTACACTCACGCACGTACTTGCTCTTATGAGCTACACTCACGCACGTACTTGCTCTTATGAGCTACACACTCATTCCATTGCTCTTAAGAGCTACACTCACGCACGTACTTGCTCTTATGAGCTACACTCACGCACGTACTTGCTCTTATGAGCTACACTCACGCACGTGCTCTTATGAGCGCTACACACTCATTCCCTTGCTCTTATGAGCTACACATGCACGTACTTGCTCTTATGAGCGACACACTCATTCCCTTGCTCTTATGAGCTACTCACTCACTCACACTCGTGGAGCTTACCCCGGTCCAGAACTTCAGTCCATCACAGGGAAATATACACCAACAAGACTATAAAGGCATAGAAACAGAAAAGGTCAATAATCACATCCTAATAATCACATCCTACAAACTCACATAAAATAAACCCACAGAGCCAGTACAAATAAACACACATCAAACTAAACAAAACAAAGCCCACTAGACAATCTTAATGCTCGACTCAGTTTCCCAGAGCTAACCGCTTCTTATAGGATTACTAATGATCCACCTCGGCACAGGTGAAACTTCGTCACCTGACCGAGGTGCCTCCTGGGAAACTGGGTCTTCAAACAAAACTACAAAAAACACAAAACACGGACACAGTGCCCCCTAGGGGCAGTCCCTTACAGGATACTCTGGCTTCCCTTAAGAGTCTATAGGTGTGTGTTAATGTTTCCAAATTGCTAGTGGATGAGTGCACATGTGTGTGTGTGTTGTTCCTGCCTTGTGCAGTGAGTTTCCTGGGATGCGATACAGGCATTCTGCAAGCCCTGCCTTGCAGTACATGTATGTCTTTGTGTGAGTCAGAGAGAGAGAGAGAGAGAGAGAAATGTAGGTTGTAAAGCATTTTATTTCTCTAAAATGTCACAATTGCTGCTCTCTCATGAGGATGTTTCTCTGCTCACAGATCCATTCGCATTGCCATTCGCATCAGAGAGCGTGTGAGCATGCGCACACACACACACACAGTTTGAAAGTGCACTCCCACACGGAAATAATCTATATAAACATATATGTTTTAATATAGGTTTTGATATAGGTTTTTAATATATGTGACATATATAAAATTGGCCGTTTTCCTTTATTATATGTACATATATGCGTGCATATACGGTATGCGTACATATATGTACCTATATAGACATATATAAAATTGGCAGTTTTCCTATATTATATGTACATATATGCGTACATATATAGGTACATATATGCATGTATATATGTGTGTGCATATATGCACCTATATGTTTACCTAGATTAGTAAAAAAAATCCATAGCTGCTAGACAACATAAATAAAAGCCCAAAATGTAGAAATTATTTTTTTTTTACTTTCTTAAGAACAATCAACTAGTAAAAGAACAAAAACATGACAAAAAACTGAACAGGAAGAAAAAAAAATATTTTGTGGATCTTCCCAGCTCCGTGAGCTTTGAATTGATAGATGTGCCTATCTGCCTTCGGGTGGCTGCCGGCCTCTTCTTCAATGTAGCATCTAGAGAAGACAAAAATAATAAGACAGTATATTAAATATTAAATGATTATTTATAAAAATTTCAGACGACAACAATTAGTGCCACGAGGTTATTTGCAACACTATATGTTCTACAAAATAGAGGACTACACACCCTACAGCGCAATACCCCAGAAATGTGGCTTTAGAAGAGGAAAGGTAGGATTAAGAAGTGAGCAAGTGATGAATTAGTATTATAGGTACCAAGCAGATACAGTAACAATAATGAGTGCCCTACCTTATGCAATCTCCATTGATGCCTAATAAACATTGATACAAGTAGGCTATGGTTAAAGTGGTGAACTTGTACTGTAATGTTTGAAATATTATTTTTCCATTCTCAACGCATTATGCTACCAATAATGGCTACCTTTTTAATTTGGTCAAGTCTCCAAGTCAAAGGTGCCCAGCAGCAGATTCCGTACCATGGCAGTAGCAGAGGTGGCAAGGCGGGCTGCTCACGTCCAGGTACCGTCGATTCACAGAGGCAATGAAGGCGGTGTTTGATCACCCTGACCAGGGACGTTCCGGGGAACAGCGTCTCATGCGGCTGAGGCAAGGGAGCCTCCCTGTGGCTGATTACGCCATTAAATTCCGGGTCAAGGACTGCCCGTTACTCAAAGTAACGTCACAAACACCGCCCCACAAGCATCATCCTTTTTGCTTAAAAGCACAACTGTCCTTTAATAATTCTGTTGTACCTGTCTTCCCTTTAGTAGATTCTGGGGCGGCTGGGAACTTCATCTCCTCTGCTTTGGTTTCCGCGCTGCGAGCTCCCGTGTCGAAGCTTCGACAACCGATACCAGTTAAAGCTCTAGATGGCCGTGAGTTAGAACAATCGCCTATTAAATTAATCACAGCGCCACTGCGATTAACTTTCCCCGATCACACTGAGGAGCTAAAATTCTTCGTACTACCTCAGTCTGATCATTCCGTCGTGCTAGGTCTCCCCTGGCTTAGCGCCCATAACCCTAATTTCGATTGGTCTCAGTCAAGTGTCATTTCATGGTCCCCTAGATGCGCAAAATTATGTAAACTGCCCACAGTGACGGTCCAAACCACCACCATAGAAAGTTCGAATGTTCACGTTGCCATAGAAAGTTCACGTTGCCTACCAGTTGGTAAACTAACGCCCCTCCCGGTGCCGAACAGACTGTGGTCCCATATCGCAGTGGACTTTGTCACGGACCTGCCGGTCTCGAACGGGTACACCACGGTTCTCGTGGTAATAGATAGATTCTCTAAGGGATGTAGATTTATCCCGTTTCGTTCCCTTCCGTCAGCCCTCCAGGTGGCAGAAACCCTATTCACTTCAGTGTTTCGTTGCTACGGCATTCCTGAAGATATTGTATCTGATCGTGATCCCCAATTTATCGCCAAGGTCTGGAAAGCATTCTTTCAGAAGTTGGGGACCACAGTTAGCCTAACGTCGGGCTATCATCCCAAATCGAATGGGCAGGCAGAGCGGACTGTCCAAGAACTCGGGAGATATCTTCGAGCATATTGTAGCAGCAGACAACATGAATGGGCTGACTGCCTACTCTGGGCAGAATATGCACAAAATTCACTCCGCCACTCCTCTACCGGCCTAACGCCGTTTCAGTGTATATTAGGATATCAACCCCCGCTGTGTCCATGGGATGCCACTCCCACCGAAGTACCCGTGGTGGACGAGTGGTTTAGGAAAGCGGAAAACGTGTGGGAAGACGCACACACAAAAATCTCCCGCGCAGTGCAGCGCTTCAAAAGGTATGCCGATAGACGACGACGGGAAAGTCCTCCGCTCCAGGTAGGCGATCGGGTGCGGCTCTCGACACGGGACCTTCACATTAACCTCCCCTGCAAAAACCTCTCCCCGAGATTCATCGGTCCATTTCCCATAGCAGCACAAGTAAACCCCGTATCATATAGACTCTCACTCCCTACACATTTTCGCATTAACCCCGTTTTCCATACCTCTCTTCTCAGGCCGGTGGTCCGGGGCCCGCTGGACGAAGGAGCAGCGGAACCTTCACTCCCAGGGGCCGTGGACATTGGGGGCGCCTCCGCGTTCCGGGTCAAGGAACTACTGGACTCACGGAGGAGAGCAGGTGCATTGCAATATTTAGTCGAGTGGGAGGGGTACAGCCCGGAGGAGCGGAGCTGGGTTCCGGCCCGGGACATACTGAGTCAAGAACTCATTACGGATTTCCACAGGGTGCGGCCGGATCGCCCGGCTCTGCGACCAGCGGGCCGCCCCGCCCGCCGGCAGTTCCATCAAGCAGGTGTGTCCTCGCTCCCTCCGACAGCGCGTAAGGGGCGCCCTCGCCTGCCTCGGGAGGCCAGTTCTGGGGGAGGGGGTACTGTAACATCTGGACCACCACAGCCTCAGGGAAGAAGATCCGGTTCTCCGGACTACTGAGCCGCCGCTTTTGTCTCCCCCTAATGTATCTGTGTGTATATGTCAGTCATGATTACCCGTAAGTAGTCTCACCTGTGTATCCCTTTTGTGTGTTCCTATTTAAACCAGCCGACCCCGGAGCCACCAACCGGAAGCGGTTGTGGGATTTATTGGGAAGCTAGTAGACGATACGGTGGAGAAAAAGACTATCAGAACGTTTCCCAACCAGAAGCCGTGGGTGGATAAAACCATCCGCGACGCTCTGAGATCTCGCACAGCTGCCTACAACACGGGACTTGCGTCGGGGGACATGGAACCATACAAGGCTGCGTCATACAACGTCCGGAAGGCGGTGAAAGAGGCGAAGCAGCGCTACGGGAGAAAACTAGAGTCACAGCTTCAACAGAATGACTCTAGGAGCCTGTGGCAGGGACTGAGAACAATAACGGATTCTAAAGCACCAACATCCGGTATGACGAACGCGGACGCGACTCTGGCAGACGAGCTCAACACCTTCTATGCTCGCTTCGAGGCTGCAGCTAAAGACGCTAGCGATGCTAATGCTAATGGCGCTAATGCTAATGCCGCTAATGCTAACGGCGCTAATGCTAGCGGCGCTAACGGCTGCAGACAGGAAGACACTGCCAGCACCGGGAACGCGCTCATCATCTCCGAGCACGACGTGAGGAGAGCCTTCAAGAGAGTGAACACCAGGAAAGCAGCAGGACCAGACGGCATCTCGGGTCGTATCCTCAGAGCCTGCGCAGACCAGCTAGCACCTGTGTTCACTGAGATATTCAACATCTCCTTATCTCAGTCGGTGATCCCCACGTGCTTCAAAGAGTCCATCATTGTTCCTGTCCCGAAGAAACCACATCCTGCTTCCCTCAATGACTATCGCCCTGTAGCCCTCACCTCAGTAGTGATGAAGTGCTTTGAACGCCTTATCAGAGACTTCATCATTTCTTCACTACCCGACACACTGGACCCACTACAGTTTGCATACCGTCAGAACCGCTCCACAGACGATGCAATCTCTCATCTCCTCCACACATCACTCACTCACCTGGACACTAGGAAAGGGAATTATGTTAAAATGCTCTTCATCGACTACAGCTCTGCTTTTAATACCATAATTCCCTCCACACTCACCACCAAGCTGGAGCACCTGGGACTCAGCTCATCTATATGTCAGTGGATCTCCAATTTTCTGACTGGCAGACCACAGGCAGTAAGGATGGGCGGACATGTCTCAGCTACACTCACTCTCAGCACTGGAGCCCCCCAGGGTTGTGTTCTGAGCCCCCTGCTGTACTCTTTGTACACCCACGACTGCGTGGCCACTACCAACTCCACCTCCATCATCAAGTTTGCTGACGACACCGTCGTGGTCGGACTGATCACCAACAATGATGAGTCGGACTACCTAGAGGAGATTGGAAATCTGATGAACTGGTGCCAGAGGAACAATCTCCTCCTGAACGTCAGTAAGACAAAGGAGCTGATAGTGGACTTTGGTACAAAGCAGGAGAGGAACTACCAGACCCCCGTCATCAACAGGAGCTCAGTGGAGAGAGTGGACAGCTTCAGATACCTCGGTGTTCACATCACGCAGGACCTGTCATGGTCCTGTCACATCAACACCGTGGTGAAAAAAGCCCGGCAGCATCTCTACCACCTCAGACGCTTGAGAGACTTTAGACTGCCCTCCAAGGTGCTCAGGTACTTCTACTCCTGCACCATAGAGAGCATCCTGACGGGAAACATCACGACCTGGTTCGGGAACAGCACCATGCAGGACAGACGAGCTCTACAGAGGGTGGTGCGATCAGCCGAGCGCATCATCCGCACTGAGCTCCATGACCTGCACTCGATCTACAGCAAGCGGTGCTGGACTAAGGCCAGGAAGATCATGAAGGACCTCAGTCACCCCAGTAATGGACTGTTCTCTTTGTTGCGGTCTGGGAAGCGATTCCGCTCCCTAAAGGCCAACACAGAGAGGCTGAGGAGGAGCTTCTTCCCGCAGGCGATAAGGTCTATCAATCACACCTCCACACAGGACTAATAACATCTTTTTAAGCTCACAACACTGACTGGACAATCATGGACACATTCATACACACTTGCACTAAATATTTATACATCTGGACAATTGCACGTCACTTTCATTAGTCACCTTTCATGCATATTTGCACAACCACTGACACTTTAAATTCTATATACATATATACTCTATCTACCCTATATTTCTATATTTTGCAATATTTCATTATGCCCTTATTGTACAGTTAATTTTACTAGTTAAATTTATTTCTTTAGTATTTCCTTTTTATTGATTATTTATTTTACGTACAAGCTTTTATTTTCTTTTTAAGGTCACTGGCGGTCGTGTAAGCATTTCACTGCATATTATACTGTGTATGACTGTGTATGTGACAAATAAAATTAGAATTTAAAATTTTTTGAATTTTTGTTCGTCCACCGTCGTGAATGCTACTAGTGTGAGCTGTGTGAACTACTTGGTATTGACAAAAACTGCTTATGTTTCTAGGACTGAATCGAGAGAGAGGATAGGGGTCAAAACCCCGGGACACGACACTGGTGTGAGCACGAATGGACTTTGAGTGTGGATTTATTCGTGGAACTTCTGTTTTGGGTATTTTGGTTCAATAAAGCCGATTATCATTTTTCACCTACACTTGCGTCCGCCCCTTTTGAGAACAAACATGACAGCGTGTCCTGATGTGAGGGGCTGGTGAAGGCAAGGGTGATGCAGACAAATTCCTAAAAACAAATAAATAAATACAGTGGTGTGAAAAACTATTTGCCCCCTCCTGATTTCTTATTCTTTTGCATGTTTGTCACACAAAATGTTTCTGATCATCAAACACATTTAACTATTAGTCAAAGATAACACAAGTAAACACAAAATGCAGTTTTTAAATGAGGGGTTTTATTATTTAGGGAGAAAAAAAATCCAAACCTACATGGCCCTGTGTGAAAAAGTAATTGCCCCCTGAACCTAAAAACTGGTTGGGCCACCCTTAGCAGCAATAACTGCAGTCAAGGATTTGCGATAACTTGCAACGAGTCTTTTACAGCGCTCTGGAGCAATTTTGGCCCACTCATCTTTGCAGAATTGTTGTAATTCAGCTTTATTTGAGGGTTTTCTAGCATGAACCGCCTTTTTAAGGTCATGCCACAATATCTCAATAGGATTCAGGTCAGGACTTTGACTAGGCCACTCCAAAGTCTTCATTTTGTTTTTCTTCAGCCATTCAGAGGTGGATTTGCTGGTGTGTTTTGGGTCATTGTCCTGCTGCAGCACCCAAGATCTCTTCAGCTTGAGTTGACGAACAGATGGCCGGACATTCTCCTTCAGGATTTTTTGGTAGACAGTAGAATTCATGGTTCCATCTATCACAGCAAGCCTTCCAGGTCCTGAAGCAGCAAAACAACCCCAGACCATCACACTACCACCACCATATTTTACTGTTGGTATGATGTTCTTTTTCTGAAATGCTGTGTTACTTTTACGCCAGATGTAACGGGACACGCACCTTCCAAAAAGTTCAACTTTTGTCTCGTCTGTCCACAAGGTATTTTCCCCAAAGTCTTGGCAATCATTGAGATGTTTTTTAGCAAAATTGAGACGAGCCTTAATATTCTTTTTGCTTAAAAGTGGTTTGCGCCTTGGAAATCTGCCATGCAGGCCGTTTTTGCCCAGTCTCTTTCTTATGGTAGAGTCGTGAACACTGACCTTAATTGAGGCAAGTGAGGCCTGCAGTTCTTTAGATGTTGTCCTGGGGTCTTTTGTGGCCTCTCGGATGAGTTGTCTCTGCGCTCTTGGGGTAATTTTGGTCGGCCGGCCACTCCTGGGAAGGTTCACCACTGTTCCATGTTTTTGCCATTTGTGGATAATGGCTCTCACGGTGGTTCGCTGGAGTCCCAAAGCTTTATAAATGGCTTTATAACCTTTACCAGACTGATAGATCTCAATTACTTTTGTTCTCATTTGTTTCTGAATTTCTTTGGATCTTGGCATGATGTCTAGCTTTTGATGTGCTTTTGGTCTACTTCTCTGTGTCAGGTAGCTCCTACTGTATTTAAGTGATTTCTTGATTGAAACAGGTGTGGCAGTAATCAGGCCTGGGGGTGACTACAGAAATTGAACTCAGGTGTGATAAACCACAGTTAAGTTATTTTTTAACAAGGGGGGCAATTACTTTTTCACACAGGGCCATGTAGATTTGGAGTTTTCTTTCTCCCTTAATAACGTAAACCTTCATTTAAAAACTGCATTTTGTGTTCAATTATGTTATCTTTGACTAATAGTTAACGGTTTTTGATGAGCAGAAACATTTAAGTGTGACAAACATGCAAAAGAATAAGAAATCCGGAAGGGGGCAAATAGTTTTTCACACCACTGTATATGTTAGCCTATACTGTTCAGAGTAAATGGATGTGCAATTAATATGGATGCACAATATATACAGAGATGACCAAAAAAATTTATCCACACTTCAACATGAAAAATATACACCTCTCTTCTGTAGGTCACATGACAGCATCAATGATGGTGATAGGTAATACTACACACTGCTGACATAATTCAATTTGAGTTTTAAAAAAGGCCATACTGTAGATAACAATTGTGAAAGTGTGTATACATTTTTGTGCCCCTCTGTATTTTTGATGGGCAATAGGCTGGGCAAATATCTGTTGATGGACAACAGAGCATGTAGTGGATCTCAAACATTTACAACTGAGACATTAGCAAACACCATCCATTGGACATTACACACATATTGAACACATTCTAAACAATTACATCTTATCAGGCATTTGTAAATACACGCTAAACAAAAGGGATTATATACATTTACACCAAAGAAATATTCATAAGCATCACTTAGCTACGTAAGGCAGTATTTTAGCCACCTGGAACTAGCTTGTTTGTGCTAAATAACATTACTGATAGCAGTGTTATAAGCTAACCAAAACGGAGCCAAATATATAATAGCAACCATAATCTAAAGCTATCCAAAATTAGCAGAAATTCTGTGCCTCTCCTTGGTTTCATACGGATTATATAAACTGAGAATATTTGTTTTCAATGTGACTTGCATCATTTAAAAGTAGACACTTTAAGATATATAGATATATTTCTCATTTCAGTTAATTTTTAGTGACGTGTTTCAAAAAGATTTTCACGGAGACTGAGGTTTCATATACGTGCATATATCCTCATATACTGTATGTGGGCAATTAGAATACCAATTTCATTTGTTCGAACATAAGTTTTTTGCATTTTTTTTTAAAGTTAGTTCTTAGTTATTGCCTTGATAATAGAAAATATGAGCTAGGCATCATGTATGACAGTTGCCAAAGTGAGATATGAGCTAAAATGACCAGAACCTTCCATAGGAGACATATCTTGTATGTACATATAGGGCTTATATGTGGATATAAAGAAGCAATACAGGAGACCTATATGGCCTGTATATGCACTATATGGCCTGTATACTGTAGGTTCTTTCCATGTGGGCTGACACATCAATAAATCAAACAGACTCCCCTGAAACTCCACCCGTCACATGATCCTTCGACAACAGCAATCCTTAGACAGGATCTGTGAATAATAAATGCACCCATCTCATCTGTTGTTTTTGGTGGTCTTCTATTTATTTTTTCAGCTCTGCCTGTATGGGCTATGGCAAAGTCTTTGTCCATCTCAGGATGAAAAAGAAATTCACCCAATATGACAACTTGCAGGTTTTATCGCCTAGTCTGTAATGATAAGTTGGCTCACTATACTTTCTACTCTTTTGCATGCACATCTGTAAATATTGCTGAAAAGAACTTTATTAATCCCAGAGGGAAATTTCTCAAATGGCTTACAGTAAGTGAAATCGCCACAGACAAACTGCACAAGAACGTACATGATTCTTTCGGTTTCATTTAGAGATTCATCTGGATCCTTTCACACCCACCCCCTCCTTTATAGTTTTTCAATATGAATTTAACTTAACTACTTTAAGTTCCTTTTTACATCCCTGAATCCACAATAAGCAAAAAGAAGAGATAAAATGAAACCATACATTTTAATTTCAATTTCAGTTGAAATTTTAGTACTTACAGTATGGGGAAAAAACTGATCAACAGACATTGCGTACTTAAAGTACATCTCTATACCTTCTATATATTCTAAAAGTTCTTTTGTCAGTCTTGGTCTTGTCATCAGGGGTGAAAGTCACTCACAGCATTTTAACTCAAGGCTCATAGTCATCTTTTTTCATTAAAAACAGTAGGGGAAATAATCTCTTTTTGTATTCATTCACTTGTATTCTGTTTGGCTAAATGCTTTTACTATTAAGTTCTTATTATTAGGTGATAGTAACATTTTTAATCATCTTTCCTGTCATCTGGTTGTTGTATGAGAGCAGTGTGGATGTTTTGATTTACGTCTATTTCACACATAACTATCCAATAACTTGATCAAATTTTGAGAACAGCACACAGTCATTCTAATTTTTTAAAACCATCCGAAACAAAGAAGTTGAGTCTGGCAAGTAAAAATGGTAAAAGCAAATACATTTCTTTTTATTTATAGCTATACTGTATATTATAATATTTAAAAACCACAATGCAGTATGGGAACAGCAGATAGAAAACTTTATGTCTAGACACAGTTTACAGACTACCAATGAATAAAAACATGGTTATAGTATGCAAAAGGCATGCACGATATTACACTTTTTTAATGAGATACATTTGTCTATATAAAAATCTGTTTTAGCTTTATACTTTTATAATTGACTGATAATCTTATATACAAATGTGGAATGAAGCCTTATACTAACTAATACATATTTGAGGCTAGTGAATATTTATGATGCAGTAACATACAATATATCAGACATTTATTACTCCTCATGCATGTCACTTCTGTCCCAGTATTTGAAGACATTTTCCAAATGACAATAGAAATCATCTCTCTCCTCATTATGTCTTTTATTAGAAGGCACCTTTTCCACCTTAGTTGAGAACCATTCTTCAAGTTGAACTAGCTCATTTTTCTTGATTTTGCTCTGCTCATCTGACAGTGAAAGCCAAACAGTTTGCATTGTTTCTGGTAAAATGACCCTAATAAACTGTCTGTTTTCATCCATCCTTACAATTTGGTCATATCTTTTCTTTATCTCCTCCCCAACATCAATTTTTAACTCACATTTCTTTTTTAGAGCATCAACCATTTTTCTTTGACCTGGCCCTAGATCTTTTAGATCATCTTTATATTCCTTTATAAACTTCTCATTTTTGTCTAGGATTTTCTGCATATCCTTAAGCAAGGCAGTTTCCCTCACCTTATCTCTAATAATCTGAAAAATATTAGTTCCATTTCTGTCCACCATCTTCTCTATCTTCTCCAGCAGCCTTGAGACCTGAGAACCATCTCCACTCTCCTTAATGTTTAGACAATGAAACCTGTTCTCACATTTCATTGCAAGTTCCTGGATCTCTGGGTCTCCGGATTGGATAAACTGCTCAATGTTCTTCTTCTGAAGTTCATTAGTAACACTGAATATGATCATAGTGTTTTTCCAGCATCTCTCTCCAAAAATCTGCTCCATCTTTAAGAATGACACTTGTGCTTTATCTTCATTGTGTTCTGTTTCTTCTGAGCTCCTTACAGGTAAGATCAGGAGGAAGGCTTGTGGTCCCACAGTCTGCCTGAATTTCTGAGACGTTTCAGAAGAGAACCAGTCAGGAGTGTCCACCACAGTCACCTTTCTCCCAGCCACCAGCTGTGTGTCCTCAGTCTCTGGGGTGGATGTAGTTGAAGATGTAGCAGCCACTTCTTTGCCCAGGATAATATCTTTGGCTGCAGTCTTATCGGATCCGGTTCTTCCCAGCAGCACCAACTTTAACTCTGCTGCAATAATTACCTCTAAAGCAAAAATAGTATATGCAGATTCACTTTTGTTAGGTTAAACATTGTGAAGTAAAATAACATATGTTCCTATGTTGCTAGCTTGCATATAATCAAACATAATTTTATAGTATTATAATAATGTATGTAGCCTGCGGTAAAACCATTACAACCTTAATACCACCATTTTTCTTTTATTTTGGGCAACTTTCACTGATGTTATTATACTCATATTTTAATAACTAGGTCCTGAGCGGTGTATTTTCCAGTGCTATAGGCTAATTATATCATTATTGTATATATATTTTGTATATTTTCTGCTATATTAAGTCCTTTGTGGTACCATGTTGTAGTATTACCGATACTGATTAAATGTATCGGTTAGCAGAATGAAGTAAATACCAAATGTAGCTTGGTATGTAGTAAAATACAGATGTATTTTTAGCATTTGTCTATACTACAGGAATTAGCAATTCTTTATATGTATTTCTGATGTGTGTATATATATATATACTTTCAGGTAAATTAAATACTGAAACTCCACACTTACCATTTCTCATAAATACTTTTTCTTCCTTTTTCAATATCATCTTTTTAAAATTCTCTAGTTGTTTAATATCATCACGCATCATATCTGTAGGTTAAAAAATGTGCATGGAAACAACTCAGAGAGATTAAATATTGTATTTTATTGCATTTATTCTGTAAATTAGAGGACACATTCCTTGTATTTTTGCTAAATTATGCTGTACAGTATGTGTTTAATTTTACTGGTAAGGTAGTTTTTAATCTATTTTTTTTACACTTACCATCAGCATGTTTAAATTCAGGTGACTCCTGATTGTTTGGGCTTGCAGAAGGTTCACTTGGCTGTTAATATGTTATTTGGGGTATGAGTTATTTTCAATTAATGTTCTGTAATTACACACCATGTCAACTAACAAATCTGAATTTTAATGCACTAAAAATCAAATCATTTACACAGAAAAAAAAATGTGGCCATGTGTTGTAATTGTAACTTGTGTGCATCCATACTCACCTGTGTGGATGATCCTTTTTCATTCTTGATTGTTAAATAATTCTTCAATGCTAAATAAGTAAAATCAAATCTGTAAACTGTTTAAAATTCCTAAAAATAATTAAAATTTTCAAAGTCAACATGTTTGTCAGTTTGTTTGTTTTACCTTCCCAGGATGGTTTTTGTATCTGACAAAAAAACAATTATATAAATAATATAGTATACATGAACTCATCATAAAAATAAGAACACATAGACAAATTAATAAAATAAAATGCATTCATGATCTGTGTAGTTTTAACTAAATGTTGGATTAACCATGGACAATACCCTTGTAACATTGCGGGTCTCACCACAGGCAGACCCATAGATAACTACATCACAGTTTACCGCTCAGACAGACCCATGACTGCCCTTAAGTGTGGTTGCTCGGCGACGTTGCCATGATAAGCAGCCAGGGAGAATGCACGACACCTGGGGGCACGTCTAAATAGGGCCCCAACACAATGTAATAAATGTGCTCACATTAGGTACAATGTAATAAATTAACATGTTACTCAGTGAGCCTCTTCTTCTTCTTTTCTAATTTCTCATAAATGAATGTGGATTTGTTGCCTTGTTAAGGAACCTAAAATGACTGGGTTAAAAAAATAATACTTATATTTCATGTGTTGTAGATGGTAAGAACTCCGGTAATAGGAGCAAACTGAAAAGAAAAGTGAAAAGACAAAAGAGAAAATCGAAAAGAGAAAACTGAAAAGAAAAATTATATGTGAAATTAAATGTGTCTTTGACTATGCGTTTTATTTACGGTGCAAAGAGACTCCCGTCTCGAGGAGACAAAGTGTCTCTGCTGTGGTTAGTTTTGCATTTGTATTTTGTTTTCATTGCTGTGTCTGTCCCTGCGTTTCATTAATGAATCCACGTTATCTCCGAATGGGAAAGGCTTAAGCTCAGCATAAGCTTCCTGATGCAATAACATACTGTAACGCGCCCCCTGCACCATATAACAACCCTCATACACATTTTCAAATTTCTTTCTTTATTGTCTGTCTCACTTGTGCACCTGTTCTGCGTGCCCCTAATTACACACCCTACTGTAGTTCTGTATTTCCTCCTTAGTTGCTGAAGCTTGTTGTTGTTACATTTTATGTTTGATAATGGTTTGTTTCTTTAGTTTAGATTAGTTTTTTTTTTTTTTTTAGCACTGCTAGACTTAACAATTTATAGCATTTTGTGTATTTTTGTTTAACACTGTACAGAACCCCTGATTCATGGGAATTTCAAAGATACCACCTAAGTTTATTTTAAATTAATCAAAATGAATACCTTTGGGTTTATCTGCATTTCAAGCTGGTTAAATACTTCATAATTTCTGTTGCATGACAGTAATCCCTGATCTTCATGGAACAGACAGTCGACTGTGATCGTGTTCTCTCTTGTAACAGCTCTGCTGCTCTCTGGTACAACCCACTCTGCATCAAATGTGTGATGCAGCACCACCAGAACTGCAGGTTTTGTATCTTTAGAAAACATAAATATATACACATTTATACACAATAAAAATGTTTATTACATAACAAAAACAATTTGCAAAAGATTGTTGATTACCTGAAAGATCATTAATTTTTTTCACAGCTGCTTCAATGTCAGTTCCAGCTCGTGAAACAACAGGGCAAAAAACCAGAATGAAATCACACTCATCTGCTGTTTTAACCTCTTCCAGCCTGGGTATTTTATGTTTGAGCTTAACTATGAACTCTTCATGAGATTTCAATGTTTTACCAGTTAGCAGAATGAAGTACTTTGTCCCTGACAATACATGTACTTCCATTTCTGTGAATAAACATTTTATTAATAATTATAAGGATTTATTATTTTATTATCATTTCCAGGTTAAATAAAAAACATTTAACAACATAGCATATGCCGTAGCCTAATTGTGTGAAATACAGGTCCTTAAAATTAGCATATTGTGATGAAGTTCATTATTTTCTGTAATGTACTGATAAACATTAGACTTTCATATATTTTAGATTCATTACACACAGCTGAAGTAGTTCAAGCCTTTTATTGTTTTAATATTGATGATTGTGGCATATAGCTCATGAAAACCCAAAATCACAAAAAATTAGCATATTTCATCCGACCAATAAAAGAAAAGTGTTTTGAATACAAAAAAAGTAAACATTCAAATACAGTAATTATGTTCAGTTCTGCACTCAATACTTGGTCGGGAATCCTTTTGCAGATTCTTGTGTCTTGTGTCTCTCAACTTTCTCTTCACAATATCCCACAGATTCTCTATGGGGTTCAGGTCAGGAGAGTTGGCAGGCCAATTGAGCACAGTAATACCATGGTCAGTAAACCATTTACCAGTGGTTTTGGCACTGTGAGCAGGTGCCAGGTCGTGCTGAAAAATAAAATCTTCATCTCCATAAAGCTTTTCAGCAGATGGAAGCATGAAGTGCTCCAAAATCTCCTGATAGCTAGCTGCATTGACCCTGCCCTTGATAAAAAACAGTGGACCAACACCAGCAGCTGACATGGCACCCCAGACCATCACTGACTGTGGGTACTTGACACTGGACTTCAGGCATTTTATCATTTCCCTCTCCCCAGTCTTCCTCCAGACTCTGGCACTTTGATTTCCGAATGACAGGCAAAATTTGCAACCTGTAGCCCATTTCCTGCACACGCCTGTACACGGTGGCTCTGGATGTTTCTACTCCAGACTCAGTCCACTGCTTCCGCAGGTCCCCCAAGGTCTGGAATCGGTCCTTCTCCACAATCTTCCTCAGGGCCCGGTTACCTCTTCTCGTTGTGCAGCGTTTTCTGCCACACTTTTTCCTTCCCACAGACTTCCCACTGAGGTGCCTTGATACAGCACTCTGGGAACAGCCTATTCGTTCAGAAATGTCTTTCTGTGTCTTACCCTCTTGCTTGAGGGTGTCAATGATGGTCTTCTGGGCAGCAGTCAGGTCGGCAGTCTTACCCATGATTGCGGTTTTGAGTAATGAACCAGGCTGGGAGTTTTTAAAAGCCTCAGGAATCTTTTGCAGGTGTTTAGAGTTAATTAGTTGATTCAGATGATTAGGTTAATAGCTCGTTTAGAGAACCTTTTCATGATATGCTAATTTTTTGAGATAGGGATTTTGAGTTTTCATGAGCTGTATGCCACAATCATCAATATTAAAACAATAAAAGGCTTGATCTACTTCAGTTTGTGTGTAATGAATCTAAAATATATGAAAGTCTAATGTTTATCAGTACATTACAGAAAATAATGAACTTCATCACAATATGCTAATTTTTTGAGAAGGACCTGTATGAAGAAGGTTTATATATTATAACTTACCGGACATCTTTTGTGCTTGTGGTTTTCCCATACTCCCTTCCATCTCAAATTGTTTTGTTATATTTTCAGAACTGACTCTCGACCGCATGCCGTTTCCTGCAGTATTATTTGACTTCGACTGATTAATCTGTGAATGGTTATCCAGACTGTCAGCCATGTTTGCTGGCTGCAGAAAATAAATAGATAATGAAATATTAAAACAGTTATAAACATTATGCCTAAATGTGTACCGATGTGGGTTGCACGTATAGTATTTACTTAAATTAAGTTAAACACATCTGTTATCCTGAACTTCCAGCCTCCTAACACACAATATGACTGCAGATTAGCCCCTGCTATCTGATATCCAAATGAGGATGGGTTCCCTGTTGAGTATGGTTCCTTCCTATTGCCATCTCAGGGAGTTTTTTCTTGCCACCGTCGCACTCTGCTTGCTCATCAGGGACAATCTGATAATTTTTATTCATGCATACTGTATTTTCTTTCAGTGTGTGCACTGCGGAGGTGTGCGTGAGAAGGAGAGAATGGAGTAGGAGCTTAGGTGTGCTGCTCACCCCTGAAACGCTCTGTTCTTTTACCCTTTTCTTCACTTTTACTTTGTTTTATATTATAATTTTGTGACACTGAAAGAGGCCGATAAAGGATTTGTGCTGAACGTCATTCTCGGCTCTGAGCTCTTTTTTCCCTCGGCTGTCCGGCGCAAAGCGTCACACCATATTTAAGCGACCGCTTTGATTTCAAGAACAAGAAAGGCAACAGCTTTATTATGCAAAGGTGTTGCTTCAATTAAAAACAACTAGTTTGAGATTGTAAGGTATAAAATTGTAAGACATTGTAATCTAATAAGAAGATTCCTGTGCCCTTGTGCTTTCCTTATGCCTTCTGTGGTAACACCTTCTACAGTATATCCGGTACCCAGACGGGTATACAGTACATGTCTCTTGTCTGCTAGAACCCTTTCGTTTAATCAGGAGAGTGTAAATGTATCTCCTCTCTCCTGTCTGTCTCTGGGTCCCTCTATGACTGATATGTTAACGACTGGCTCTTTTGATGTTTGGGATGTAGCACAGATTAAATGTGCTCTCTTTGCTGAGAATAAACAGAGATCTTCAGACATCATGCCTGTGTGTGTGTGTGTGTGTGTGTGTGTGTCTCTTCCGGTTGATCGGGCCCGGACCAGTAAGTGTATCAAGGTGCGGCGGACACAACAAGAAATAACTTCTCTTAGCTTAAAACTTAACTCGGACACATTTCTTCTTCATTTTAAACCTAACAGAGATTCATATCCGCTTGTCTTTTTTTCGGTAAGTTTTACTCTGAGTAAATTTTTACTTTTACTTAGATTTTTATAAGGATAACTTTACTTGTATTTCAGTAAAATTTTCCTGAAGTAACAGTACTTGTACTTGAGTACAAAAGTTTATTACTCTTTCCACCTCTGGTCACAACTTAAAACAGTGGATTGGCTATCTCAGTGTCGCAAATGCAGCATCATTAATTATTATATAAAATGCTAAACTTTTTATACTGATTTTTACTAATCTTTTTGTTTCCTTTAGTTTTACATGTAGTCAATAGTATTGGGGAAAAAAAAGTTTATCCCACCCCTTCACTTTGTTGGTTTGCTTGTTATCAATCCAAAGAATACGCTTAGTCAAAATGAGCGCTAGACCACAAAAACTGCAAAGAACATTCTGCTGACAGTTTACAGCAGAAACAGAAATCACTTTGCTACATAAATGTCCAGAATTTCCAGGAGATAACTTTTGTGTCCATGAGGCTCAACTGTTATGTGAAAAACTCTTGTTAACCATGTCTAATTATTTTTAAACAGATATCTTGTATATAATGCATTTACTGTAGGAAAAGGTTTTGGGGGAGGTGAAAATTACAACATTATACAGTACGTACAAATAACTTGTGGAGATGTATCTTAAAGTGGAAGTGTGATTCTATTCCCATTCTTTCCCATTAATTGTTCTACCGTAGCTAGCTTGTAAAGGTCTACAGAGACGTTTTAGACTTATTTTATCCCTGTTATGTCAATCAATGTGACTTATTAAACTGCATTGTTTTTATTCCCACCAATCAGTTAAAATTGGTATAGCTCCTATAGCTGACTGCCACGATGGGATATAATTGAAGTCAAACACATACAAAATGTAAATTATCCCACCATTACCTTTCTAAATAATCACAGATATATTTAAGACATGAAAAGTGACAAAAGATTTTGGTTTGTCATTTCTGGTTTATACGTATCTATATGTCTGTATGTCCGTCTGTCTGTCCGGGCGAGTTTCCCTTGAGGTGGGCATGGCTTTACATGGTATTCAAAAGAGCCAGTCAAGGCAATAGTTTACCTTGTATACAGTACAAAGAGTATGCGAAAAGTTCAGAAATGGCAGTAAGTCACCATAGAAACTTCCACAATCCTGACCAAACACAAGCAAAACCATGACACAGCATGGCTTGCTTCAAAAAATGCGATGGAAACTATATGAACTATGTTCTTCTAGTGAAATATTGAGGAACTTCACACTTCTTAGTACTGTATTTTGTGTCTTTTTGCTTAATACTGAACAGTTCCCCTTATTCCTGGGATTTTAAAAGATTAATCAGAATAAATACCTTTGGGTTTATATGCATTTCAATGTGGGTAATTGCCTCAGAATTTGTCTTGCATTTCAGTAATCCCATACCGTCGTTGAACAGACAGTCGACTGTGATCGTGCTCTGTCTTGTAACAGCTCTGCTGCTCTCTGGTACAACACACTCTGGATCAAATGTGTGATGGAGCACCACCAGAACTGCTGGTTTTGTGTCTTGTGAAAACACGCATGCATACATTTACTGTATACACTGTACATAATACAAATGTTATTTTTAACCACAAATGGTTTGTAGAAGATTTACCTGAAGTATCATGAAGTTTTTTCATTGCCATTTCAATGTCAGTTCCAGCTCGTGAAACCACTGGACAGAAAACTAGAATAAAATCACACTCATCTACTGTTTTAACCACTTGCAGCCTGGGTACTTTCTTTTTGAGATGAACTATGAACTGTTCATGAGATTTCAATGTTTTACCAGTTATCAGAATGTAGTACTTTTTCCCTGACAATTCAGGTACTTTCTTTGCTGTGAATAAAGAGAAACAATCTTTATTATCATTTCCAGATTAAAATAATAAAACATGAAAATAAACTTTTGCTTTGAACTTATACCAGACATCTTTTGTCCTTGTAATTTTTCATTAGTCTCTTCAATCTCATTTTGTTTTGAAAGATTTTCAGAACTTGTTGTGGATGGTGTTTCTTTTGCTGCAGTAATATTTGACTCCGATTGAGCCATCTGTGATGGGTTATCCAGTCTATCAGCCATGTTAGCAAGCTGCAGAGAAATAAATAAGGAAATATAACAAAAGAGTTATAATAATTATGTCTAAATGAAATGTGCAGTGCTGCAGTGTGCACCTACACTGATCAGCCATAAGCATAACACCACAAAACATTGTACCATTAACCTTGATTATCAATTATATACCAGTAAACTGGTGACAGGATGTTAGGGAACCCAAGACTCATTTATGAGGGTAGGCAGCAAAGGCCAGCCAGAAAAGCCACATAAAAAGAAACTCTAGAAAGGCAGCAGTCCACTCAGTGCACCACTGCGCGCTGTGCATAGGTCATGGAGGCAAAGATCCCAAGGCCGCCAAACAAGCATCCAAACTCAAAGGTCACCATTAAAAATTATACTGCAGCCAGTTAGTAAATGGCTTCAGAGACATTTTGGTTTTACTTTAAAATCTCTGTCAGGTCAACTTATGTGACTGACTGAACTGCTTTCCATTTTCACTTCTGCCATTAAATAGAACTGGTTCCTCCACCTGACTGTCAGCATAATTGAAGTCAAACAAAAAAAAGTTAACTAAACCACATTTTCAACTCAACAAAAATGTATTTCAAAGTGCGTAGAAATTAAAATTGACTACAAAAATGTTTACAAAAAAAGTTTCTTTAATACCACTGACCCAATAAATAGCCAATAAATTCCCTGATTTAGTCCTGTGGCCTAGTTATACACTTCTGGTTTTACAACTTTACTTAAGAAAGTATATTTAAGAGCCTGTTTAATGAGTTTAATGAGCCTTTATATGGACAAAACGCAGAATTGGTGCTGATTTTAATCGTTACTTGTTTAACTGTAGAGCTTTTTCCTTGCATTGCATGCTTCTATCAATGTGTTTACCCGTCTGTGGTGTGTGTTAACTACGCGCACATACACACACACATATACACACACACACACACACACACACACACACACACACACACATACACATATACACACACACATACAGAAAAAAAGGTAGAGAGTTTGATAATACCTGCATTCACTCACCTCGGGTGTTGTTCGGAGTGACTGTGCTAAAATTCACTTTCGTTTTGAAATCTGCATCACATTTAACCCTCCCACCACCAGCTCTCACTGCAGGATAACACAAACCCGTGATCTGTACTTACTTAGGGATTTAAAGGATCCTCATAAAAACATCACATACAAAAGCAGTGTCATTATTTGTGACATACACAGTTATGGTTTTAGCCAACATGACTGAGCAAACAACTAAAAAGTGGGTTACATACTTTACACAGATATACAGGTATACAGGTACATATAATCACATGTTCTTATTGTTGTTTTTGGTTGTTTGGATGTCCTAAAAATTATAATTTGTTGTGACGTCATTCCCTTAGTCGGAAAAGTACGGAAGAGGAAGTGCAGAGACTAACAGACTGGTGTAAAGATATACTAACCTACAGTATAACTTGTTTCTGAATGTCAACAAGATGGTTGTTGATTTAGCACCCTCACCGCCTGAAGAGGGGAGATATTATTGTTTGAAACAACACACAACACATGGAGTTGCTGCTTCACAACGAGAGTCTGTGCATTTCTTTTGAATCAATAAAACTGACATCAATGGAAACAGTTAAAATAATGTTACATACAGTGGCTTACAAAAGAATTCGGCCCCCTTGAACTTTTCCACATTTTGTCACATTACAGCCACAAACATGAATCAATTTTATTGGAATTCCATGTGAAAGACCAATATAGTGATGTACACGTGTGAATGTAAGTGGTGTAAACGTGAGAAGTGGAACGAAAATCATACATGATTCCAAATATTTTTTTATAAATAACTGAAAAGTGGGGTGTGCTGATCAGAAATGCAGCGAAGAGGCCCATGGTGACTCTGGACGAGCTGCAGAGATCTACAGCTCAGGTGGGGGAATTTGTCCATAGGACAACTCAACTATTAGTCGTGCACTGCACAAAGTTGGCCTTTATGGAAGAGTGGCAAGAAGAAAGCCATTGCTAACAGAAAACCATAAGAAGTTCCGTTTGCAGTTTGCCACAAGCCATGTGGGGCCACAGCAAACATGTGGAAGAAGGTGCTCTGGTCAAATGGAACTTTTTGGCCAAAATGCAAAACGCTATGTGTGGCGGAAAACTAACACTGATCACTAATCACTCTGAACACACCATCCCTATTGTCAAATATGGTGGTGGCAGCATCATGCTCTGGGGGTGCTTCTCTTCAGCAGGGACAGGGAAGCTGGTCAGAGTTGATGGGAAGATGGATGGAGCCAAATACAGGGCAAGCGTGGAAGAAAACCTCTTGGAGTCTGCAAAAGACTTGAGACTGGGGCGGAGTCTCTAGATGTGCAAAGCTGGTAGAGACATACCCTAAAAGACTGGCAGCTGTAATTGCAGCAAAAGGTGGTTCTACAAAGTATTGACTCAGGGGGCTGAATAATTACGCACACCCCACTTTTCAGTTATTTATTTGTAAAAAATGTTTGGAATCATGTATGATTTTCATTCCACTTCTCACGTGTACACCACTTTGTATTGGTCTTTCACGTGGAATTCCAATAAAATTGATTCATGTTTGTAGCTGTAATGTGAAAAGTTCAAGGGGGCCGAATACTTTTGCAAGCCACTGTACTGTATGTCACACAGACTAATCGAACTAAACTTGAAGTGACAAAGCATTGCTTCAGTGTCATCGGTGACATTATATTGTAAAGAAAGAAAACAGTTAACTTACATAATTACAATACATTAAATTATAATCACTTACATTACCAGGAAACATATTACACTGCATGTAAACCTAACTGTTTTCATCATGCTTAACAGGATGTTAACCAAGAATAACCACTGAAAATGTAGCACAGGCAGATATACATACTGTAGGTGTACATTTGACACAAATAGTCCCACTTGCAGCTTTACTGCAAATCTTTCTTGAAAATACGGTGACAGTGAGATCTGTAACTTACACAGTTAAACACCACAACATCCATGTACATATACAGTACATGTTACTTCTGAGACCGTGTGACATCATTCATTAGCCTAGAGCACATGTTGAGCATTGAACAGAGTAAACTTTCAGATGCTTAACAACAATAAATTAATCACCATATAGCAATGACTCTTTTCTACCTTATTCTCTAACATCTCAGGAATGTGTTTATGTGATATTTTTAGTCCATACCTGATGAGGGGAGATATTATTGTTAGAAACAACACACAGAGCTGCTGCTTCACAACGAAAGTCTGTGTATTTCTAAGCAGCGCGCTCCTACCCCCCTCCCCCCCCCCACAGGCGAGTGCTCCCAGGGAAGAGTAATCAACTACCTATAGTTGACTTCTTAGTTCAGGCAAAACAAAGCGAAAAAGAAACAACATTTTTAGCACTGCCCATATTAGTACACACACACACACACACACACATATATATATATATATATTCATTCATTCATTCATTTTCTATACCGCTTAATCCTGTGTTCAGGGTCGCGGGGGACCTGGAGCCTATCCCAGGAGACTTCGGGCACTAGGCGGGGTACACCCTGGACAGGGTGCCAATCCATCACAGGGCACACACACATACACACACACTCACACACCCAATCACACACTACGGGCAATTTAGGAACGCCAATTAGCCTAACCTGCATATCTTTGGACTGTGGGAGGAAACCGGAGTACCCGGAGGAAACCCACCAAGCACGGGGAGAACATGCAAACTCCATGCACACAGAGACGGGAATCGAGCCTGGCCGGGGAATCGAACCCAGACCCTGGAGGTGCAAGGCGACAGTGCTAACCACTACACCACCACGCCGCTTAACACATATATATATAGCACATTCTCTTTGTTTCACTAATGTACTTTTCCTTTTACATTTACACCATTTATATTCACACATTGGTTTCATGAAATTGAAATTATTATTATATCCATATATACATATTGACAGAGGTGTCGAGTAGTGAAGTAGAAATACTTCGTTACATTACTTAAGTAGATATTTTGAGTATCTATACTTTACTGGAGTAATTATTTATCAGCCGACTTTTACTTCTACTCCTTTTCACACAATTATATGTACTTTCTACTCCTTAAATTTTAAAAATAGCCTCGTTACTCCTATTTTATTTCAGCTTGTCCTTCAAAAAACAACAACAAAAAAAACATGCGGATAAATGGCGCCATCCAGATGGAGCGAATTTGATTCCGACACCCTGTTGGTTGGTACGCGATCCATCGCACCTGCACATGACGTTACGTCACACACTCCAGCATGGACATTTGAATAAATTTTCGGTTGACAACTTTGTGATAAGTAGACGAAGATGTCCATGACAGAGACCCAAGATTTGAGCGAAATGTCACAACCAAACGGTATATATGAAATATAATGAAAGAGGTATATATATATGTACTGTATATAATTTATATATATTTTTTGATTAACCACTTGGATGAATCCTTCATTCTGACAGCATTAATGTTTATTGTAGACAACCACACAAGGGTAATTGTTACTAAGCCTGCCCTGGGTACACTAATTTTCTTGTATGTTGCCCTCACAGATTCCTGCAGCTAAGCCTGGATGTACATTTACATTCCAATAAAGGTTACTGATGACGCGCCTCTGAAGTTTGACTTTTTGCACCATTAAAATATTTATAGGCAACTAGTTATCATATCTTCTTCTCCATAAAACATGTTAATGCTCAGTAGTACACATTCATGGTTCTTTAATGTATTTGCATTGTACTAAAATGCATTCTTTTTCAACTGTCATATACAGTATCCCAAATCACTATGGCCGTTAAAAAATACAACAAAAAAACAACAAAACATTTTTCTTTTTCTTATGTGTTAGTGCTGTATACAGGCTCGTGGCACAGCCTAAGCTTTTATCCTTAATGCTTTTCCCCTCACGTTACTTTTACTTTTATACTTTAAGTAGATTTGAAACCAGTACTTTTACACTTTTACTTAAAGTAAAAAGCTTGAGTTGATACTTCAACTTTTAAAGAAGTCTTTTTAAACCCTAGTATCTATACTTCTACTCAAGTAATGAATGTGAATACTTTTGACACCACTGCATATTGACATTTTGTGACCACCACACTCTCCCCTTCGAAAACAAATGTCGTCCAGACATTTCTAAACGAAAGAAATATAATTAGATGAAATAAGATTGTATTGGATAAGCGCTCCAACTAATCGATGGGCTGTGTGTGATCTGCATTTTTTTAAATACTGTATGTTCAGAACTGAATATTTTTTTTGTCTTTGTTTAATGGGTTAATGGGTATATTTCTCTTTTAGTAGGGTTGAACAAGACTGGTGCATACTGAGGTACTGAGCTAGTCCATTGATTTAAATTCCACATTCCATTGGCACTGATTGAGATTGCACTGATGTTGTTTAATTTATACTGTAGCATGTAGGAGTACCCAGGTAGTTATAAGTAAATGTTTTTGGTTATCTCCTTTCTCTTCTAGGCCATCTGAGCCTCTGTTCTTCTCCACTGCCCCTTTCACTTGGTGCGTTATCCATATCCCCAGTACTGTCAGGTTCAACCTGTCCATTACCTGCAATGCCTTCTTGCTATTGAGATACTTCATTTACTGTCTGTATGTTCATCCACTCACCACTTACTATTATGTCTTGACTAACTCTGTCTCTCTCTTGTGCAGGTTCACTGGGCTGGCTATCTGGCATGCTTGCATTTGCTGACTCACAATTTTTTTTCTCCCAGATTGATGGAGTTGGGCTTCAAGTATATTTGCATCCTTCCACCGGTTGATGGATCTGTATCTCAGGTAGGTTTGCATCCTCTAACTCATTGTTTCCTTCCGCAGGTTGATGGAGTAGGTTAGGTAGGTCATAGTAATATGCATACCCTTCTCTTCTGAACCAAAATCCTTGGTGACTAGAGCAGCTGACTTATAAATTTCTTTCTTGGTCGTTGACTGTGTACTTGATAAAATTTCCAGTGGTAAGTAATCGCACGGTAACAAGAGATTCCGGTGATTCCCAATGATTGCGCAGTTTTCCTGTGCCTCCCCTGTGTGTGAGATTTCGCACCAGAACACGGTCACCAGGGTGCAGAACTGAACTCCTTACTTTCTCCTCATGGTTTCTCTTATTCCTTCCTGCAGACTTTCTGGCATTTTCCTCGACTATTTCATATTCCTCTCGCATTCCTTGCCTCCATCTTTTTACATACTCCTTATGGTCATCAGCCCCTCCTTCGGGTGCTAATCCAAAAAGGAAATCACCATGACCTTTGTGGAAAAATTTTATTGAATTATAATTGTAGTCAAGTGTAAGGTGCCAAATACCCAGAAGGCCTCTGTCTAAAAGGCCTTGATCCAACTCGCTACAAAAACAGAAAAGGCGCCTGCACGGCAAATTGAGGAAGTGAGAAAACACGCAGGCAGGAGGCATGGGATAGGTAACAGACAAGAAAACTAAAGAAAAAATAATATCAATAATATTTACTAACATTTTATCATTATGTACTAATAATATCTACTCATAATATCTACGTGGTTTATGATAATGTTTGTTTTAATGATAATTAAAGAAAAAGTATGCAAAGTGTGACCCAAGAACAACCCGTACACACAGAGTGCAATAAATTAAGGAACTTTATTGGAGGAAAAAATACAGAAAATGCAAGCATCGATAAAAATTATAAAAATAAACTTTCGGTTCTGCTTTAATTGGGACACAAAGTGAAAAAGCCAGACTTCTGCTTTTAAGAAGCAGAAAAACAGCATAAATCATATTTGTTATAAAGAAAAAATCTAATTAATCAGTAATTTTCAGCAATATCATCCTCAGAGGTAGGCCCCTCAGAGTTCTAACCAGATGCAAATTGTGGCGGTGTGGGTAAGGGAAGGTGTAACCACCTGCTCCCAGAAGTAATCTCAGATGAGAGGATGAGCGAGAAGAACGCTGCCTGCGAGCTAGAATTAAACAAAATTAAAGAGAATTTAGTAAACATGGGTTTAGTAAATCTGGGGAAAAATGCACTCTGCACATATTAAAAGAAACATTACATTATTTACATTATTGATTTTAGTAGTATAGGATCTAAGAACTAGCAATATAAATAATCATACCAATAATCTGATTAATGTGATTGTCTTAAACTAACCATAGTATAAGAATAGTAGTAGGTAAATGAAAAATAAATATTAACAAACCTAATCAATGAACTGATTTAAGCTGATTTAATTAATCATTAATCTTAATATCTATCCTATAATAATTAAGTAAATTAAACAAAAGTATACTAATTGATATATATGTTCAAAATCATTAAAATAATCATTTAATTATATAAAGAGATTTAATGTATAATCAAAATGAATAACCAGAATATATTAAAGTACTAATAGATAAATAATCTCTATACAAGTAAATACATAATGGACAGTTAAAGACAAATTAGATAAAATTAACTATGATAAGAACAACCAAAATTATAATACTTACACATCTTGATGAGGAAGATTTTGAAAGATTGCGGCTTCCACAAAAACCCAAGTTACCAACAGTGGTCAATAGTCTGGTCAAGAAAAAAAGGAATAAACCAAACTTTCTCCAAAAAAGGAGAACGTAAGACCGTCTAACGTCTTAGGCCTGCCCAGACATGAATAAATATGAGATGAGAGGAAAAATTATGCAATTGGGAGGTGCCACATCAATCTGATCAGAATAGAATTAGCTCACATCTCATGAATATTAAAAAGGTTTCATGACTTAAGAAGGAGCAAACAATGATGTAATTGTTAAGTGAAGGTATATAAACCCTGTAAAATTAGGGAAGTGAGAGAGGAAAAGGAGAGAAATCTTGCAGTTTTTATCTGTTCGTCTTTTGTCTGGCTAGTCCAGCGCCGTCCATTTACTTTTGGTTGCAATAAACTCTTTTGCTATTTCAGTACTTGAGTAGTTATTGATTTTGTTTGGAAAATTTACATAGTTCACAACAAATTTGCCACGACACCTTCCAAACAGAAGATAGAATGGGGTAAATCCAGTAACCTCGTATCGCGTACGCAAAGGTCAGCTTGTTCAGTGATTCCTTCCAGTTGGCCTTCTGGCCCTCTGTTAAAGTCTTTAGCATCTGAAACAACATCCGATTCAACCTGTCCGTTTCCTTGCGGGTGATATGAGGTTGTTCGTGACCCTGTCATCCCACAATTCTTTCTTAAGAGGGAGAATGATTAATTTTTTAATTCTGCACCCTCGTCATGATGAATCTTTTGGGGAAATCCGAATCTAAGTGGATAGTCATTGGAAATTCACTCAGCGACTGTTTTGTCAGATTTTGACAGTGTTGCATAATTTTGTGCGAACCTTGTAAAATGATCAACTATTACTAATATATATTCGTATCCCCCTTTACTTTTATCAAGGTGCAGAAAATCAATGGACACAAGTTCAAAGGGATGAGTGGTTACAATGTTCATAAGGGGTGCTTTGGTCTCTCCATTTGGTTTCTTTTGCTTTAGACAGCTGCATCTCTGTCACAAAATGTTCAATTTCACATTGCATTTTTGGCCAGAAAAATCTGTCTATCAGTGATGCTGTTCTTTCCACCCCTTGATGTCCCATTTTACTATGCAGCTCTTCCAGGACACATTGTTTGTATCTTTCTGGTAATTCAATCTGTTTCCGGTTAGCTGTCCTCCTGCAGAGAATTCCATCCTCTTCCATGTAAAACTTGTCCCAGTGGCACAGCAGACTTTTATTCTTTGCACTGAGTGATTTTAATGATTGTTTGGTGGGTTTCATGCCAGTTAATTGAAATTGTACTACCGGTCCAATGTGAGTATCATCTCTCTGTGCTTGGCGGATCTGTTCGGCAGAATAAATCCAGAAATTCAGAATAAATCTTTTATCACCCAAATGAGGATGGGTTCCCTGTTGAGGCTGGTTCCTCTCAAGGTTTCTTCCTATTGCCATTTCAGGGAGTTTTTTCTTGCCACCGTCGCCGTCACCCTTGGCTTGCTCATCAGAGACATTTCATTCATCATTCATTCATCTCATTATTATCTAGACACATTTTTCTCACACACACACTTCCAAATATTTTCTTTTCTAAAAAGTATCTTTCATTTTTTGTAAATTTTCTTTCATTTTTGTGAATCTGCTTTGAGACAATGACCATTATTAAAAGGGCTATATGAAAAAAATTTAATTTAATTGAATTGAATAAATCTCATTCTGGTTCACTTACTCTTACTCAGAAAATGAAGCAGTGGCCAGCCATGACATGGCCAGACCTTGAACTTCTATGGCCTGTATGGTTGCTTCAACACAATCAGATGAGAGTTCCTCATTCCTAATTTCGTTTGGAGGCTGTCAATGTGCGGAATCTGTACGCAATCACACTGAGTTGGTATAAGACAGCACAAAGTCCCTGGTTTGTGGTATCTGAATGAAATGCGAAGGGTTGCGTAAAATCAGGAAATCCAAGGACAGGAGGTTCTGCCAGGCAGGCTATCAATCTCTCCAATATCCGCTGGTGTTGTTCTGTCCATGCAATGGGTTTTTGGGACGGCACTCCTTTTTCTTGCTGATCGTGGCCCTAGTAGTAAGGCCATTACTTTCCACCCTTTTTGTCTCATCTATTGCCTTCAGCAGATCATAAAGTGGTCCAGCGATCTTGGAAAAACCTTGGATACATTGCCTGTAATAACGCAACAGGCCAAGTACTGCTCACAACTGTCCCACTGTGGCAGGTCTTTTTTCCTTCAACGCTCTTACTGCTGCAGTGTTGGCTGGGTTCAATCCCACATCACCTTAAATGCTGCAGGACCCTCCTCACGTCGTTAACATGGTCTTAAAATGATTTGCTAAACACCAGTGTGTCATCAAGATAAGGAACACAGCAGTCATCCCTGAGCTTTTCCAGACACTCTTCCATGCTGCGTTGGAAAGCTGCGGGTGCATTCATCAGACCAAATGGGATGCAAATCCACTCATACAACCCCCATGTACATGGAGTTACAAATGCTGTTAAGGGTCGACTCTCTTTGGCAATAAAGCCCTGATGATATGCTTTCCCTTGGTCAAATAATGAGAACCAGGCATTCCCTCCCAGACTGTCCATGATGTCTTGAACCCGCGTGATGGGCTGTCTGTTAGGGTTTGTCTTTCGGTTTAGTTCCCTATAGTCTATGCACAAACTTCCATCTTTTTTCAAACACAGAACTGACTGGTGAGTGTGTGTGACAGGGGTAGTGTCTTTCAGCGAGATGGTCAATTGCAGTCCATCTATGCAGTCAATGTCATCATCAGACTTTGAGAATGAAGCTGCTTCCTCTGTTAACCCTCTGAGGTCCGCGAACGCATATATGCGTTTTGAGGTGTTTTCCCCTGATGACGCCAATAAGAACTTAAATTACACTTTCAGTTTTGATCGTACAGACAAGATCTATATATTAATCGAATCTGTAAAGTGTCTACTTTTTTTTGTATGCACACATGTTAAAAAGAAAACTTTGTGCATTAATAAAATAAATAAAATAAACCGGGTGCGCTTTCAGCCGTCTCAGTCTCCGCGAAAATCTTTTTGAAACACGTCATTAAAATGAACTGAAACTCCGCGAATACTGCACACACAGACATGAGAAATATATCTATAGAAAGCTTAAAGGGTCTACTTTTAAATGATGCAGGTCACCGTGAAAACAAATAATCTGCTTTTATGTAATCCGTATGAAAGTAAGGAGTGGTACAGATTCTCCTGTATCGGCTCATTACAGCTAATGTGCTCCCGCCTCCCTGCGCGCGCGCTGTTCATATGGAAATGACCTGAGGTGAGGCAGGTGATCACGTACACACCCCCAGGGCATAAAACAACAAGCTGCATCTTACTTACTGTTTCTGCGTTTGAATGATGTCACGCTACACGGGTGAAGAAGCGCTTCAGATGGACAGCGATGAAGAATTTACTTTCTCATCAGAGGAAGAGCAAGACTCAGACGAGGAACGGCTTTATTTAGAACAACGTCTGGACTCAGCAGAGGATGTGATTCCTGACCAGTAAGTCTTTTATTCTCACCATCACTGCTCTATATTTTATATGTACCTTTGGAAAATACTAAATGCCAGCAAGAGTAAAATTGGTTAAAATATTAAATATGCACGCTACTTACAAGCCCGCAATAAAATCTGATTACGATCTGTCTAAAGTTTTATTATTTTATATATATATATATATATATATATATACGTGCTTTGTATTGTTTTGACCGTGTTTCAGATGGTCAAATTGTTCACCAGCTGTTGTTTGTGAATGATTGTATGCGCGTCCATTCTTCAAGTTTCAATTTTTGTTTTTGTTTAGGACTGTGGCTGCATCACCGGCGCCGTGCACAAGAAAGTCACGTGAGTGTCGTTCAGTTTCGAGTTCACTGGAGAACCACGAGTAAGTGCACATTCAGTATATCATAGATGTTACTTAAATATAACTATATTATATAAATATATAATACAATATATTCATCATAGTCAACTGTAGTGTATTGTAGAAAAAATGTAGTACAGTGTTGGTAAAGTCATTTGTTCTGGTAATTACAAAGAGCTGTTGTTGTTTTCTATATTATAATATACAGTATATAGGCCTATATATATATATATATATATGTGTGTGTGCTTATATATCTATATATTATTGTTAGCTATATTTTCTGTTATAGTGATTGCAGTAATGCTGCTAAAAAGTCAACTTTGATTGTTCCTAATAAACTGTTTAACTGAACTCGCAAATGAATCTCAAGATTTTTTTGTGTGTCAAATACATTCTCAAATAACCTAAACACTGAAAATATATAAACTTATTTTATCCTCAGATTCTTTCTTGTAACTCTCCTCTCTCAGTCACATACCTGTCTGATGGCTCATTATGCAGATCAGTATGCAGGCCTTTGTCTTCTCAGGTGTGAATCACTGCATTAGTAATGATAGATCACGCCTTCTCGCATAGACCCTTTACACTCAAAAAGTGACTTAAAAAGTGTTAATCACTATATTGTTTTCTGTGAGCAAGTAAACAAGATCATTTTCACATCATTCTGAAGCAAAAACACTAGTCCACCAGCCCTTGTGAAACAATGTCTTGTGAACAAATTGTCTGTATGAGTTTCATGGCCTTATTTCAGCTACTTTTTTTTTCACAAAACTTACTAACCACGCATAATATTTTTTTCCTAAAAAATGCAAACACGTACATTCATTTTGGTCACGTATTATTGTAGAACAATTTGTACTGATTACAAGAAAAATACAGGTTGGTCAATAATATATTATAAGTAGCTGAAAAAAGCACAAATATCAGAGCATGTCCAAACATCTCAAGGGCCCCAAAATCACCCCGGACCTCAGAGGGTTAACATCTGTTTTACAAGTTGCCTTTTACTCTCACTGAGGTGACATAAGCCCAAGGGTGGGGCCCATGTTGAATTAGAGTCTAGTTCAGACATATTGGTGACTTGACCTACTCTCACAGATTTGGAGTGGGGCTTCTCAAATAGGGGGAACCAGACGAAGTTCTTCATATAATGAAAGAAACAGATGTGTAAAATTCAACGAAAAATAACAATAAATAGAAGTAAAAATAGAATAGGCGGCGCGGTGGTGTAGTGGTTAGCACTGTCGCCTTGCACCTCCAGGGTCTGGGTTCGATTCCCCGGCCAGGCTCGATTCCTGTCTCTGTGTGCATGGAGTTTGCATGTTCTCCCCGTGCTTGGTGGGTTTCCTCCGGGTACTCCGGTTTCCTCCCACAGTCCAAAGACATGCAGGTTAGGCTAATTGGCGTTCCCAAATTGCCCGTAGTGTGTGATTGGGTGTGTGAATGTGCGTATGAGTGTGTGCCCTGCGATGGATTGGCACCCTGTCCAGGGTGTACCCCGCCTTGTGCCCTAAGCCTCCTGGGATAGGCTCCAGGTCCCCCGCGACCCTGAATAGAAGGATAAAGCGGTATAGAAGATGAATGAATGAATGAATAAAAATAGAATAGATTAGTAATTAGCTCTGGCACATAATTTAGTTACCTATTGCACTAAAACAAGTGTAAGTGAAAAGAAGTATTGCACATGTCATGTTTCACTCTCTCTCTCTGTATGAAGCACACACACACGTCAACGCAAGTGCAGGAAATGACAGTCTTTATTTAGCGTTTCACTCAAAAAACGTCTTTCAGACTCTTCACAGATAATTCAATTCACCCGGCGTTCACTACGCCGATTGCCAGGCGCGGTCTGCAGGCGGGGTAACTCAAAACCTATTACTCAACAGAAGAATGTCCATTTTATATACACATAACCAAAAAACCTCTCTGTGTCCTCAGAGGATATTACTTGGACGGCGAAGCTGTCCCGCTTCGCATGCCTTCGCCTGCAGATACCGCTTTAAACCTGGTTGGGAGAAGAAAGACACACATGTGTTAGTGGGTGATAATACAACGGTGACCAGACAGCGTGGTGTGGGTTCGGCTGGGTTAAATAGGGAGACAGGTGAGGTGTGCACAGGTGATCTGTATTTGTTAATCATGGTAAGTACTGACATACGTAGACACACTAGGGGGAGACAAAGCCACGGCTCAATAATCCGGCGAGCCGGATCTTTCTCTCCGGGACTGAGGAGGCTCGGGCGTGACACCACCCCCCCCTCTCCCCAGGACCGGCTACCTGAAGGGGAGGTGGGCGCTTCCCTCGCGATACCAAAGGGGGTAGAGACCCACCGGCCTGATGGTACTGCCGGCGGGCGGGTCGACCCGGGGGGCGTGGTGCGGGACGATCCGGCCGAGCCCGGTGAAACTCGGAAATGAGATCGGGGCTTAGGATGTCCCTTGCCGGCACCCAGCTGCGCTCCTCCGGTCCGTACCCCTCCCAGTCCACTAGATATTGGAGGGAGCCCCCCCGCCTTCGGGAGTCCAATAGTTGCTGGACTCTGAACGCTGGAGCGCCCTCGATCTCCACAGCCCGGGGAGCGAAGGGTCTACGACACCTCCGTCCAGCGGCCCCCGTATTACTGGCCTGAGAAGAGAAACATGAAACACTGGGTTAATGCGCATGTGTGTAGGTAATTGTAGCTTGAAGGACACAGGGTTAACTTGGGCGATGATGGGGAAGGGACCGATGAATCGAGGGGAGAGCTTACGACAGGGGAGGTTGAGAGAGAGGTCCTTTGTCGAGAGCCAAACCCGATCTCCTACCTGGAGCGGAGGACTTTCCCTTCGCCGCCTATCGGCGAATTGTTTGAACCGGCGAACTACTTGGGAGATGTGGGTGTGAGCCCCCTCCCATACTTTTTCCGCTTTTTTGAACCACTCGTCCATTATAGGGATATTGGTGGGAGTGGCATCCCATGGACAGAGCGGTGGCTGATATCCGAGCACACATTGGAACGGCGTTAGGCCGGTAGAAGAGTGTCTTAAAGAATTTCGCGCATATTCCGCCCAGAATAAACAGTCTGCCCACTCGTGTTGTCGACTACTACAATATGCGCGAAGGAACCTCCCGAGGTCTTGAACAGTCCGCTCTGCCTGCCCATTAGACTCGGGGTGATAGCCTGAAGTTAGACTAACAGTAGTCCCCAATTTCTGGAAAAAAGCTTTCCAGAACTTAGCGATGAATTGGGGACCCCGATCTGAAACAATGTCCTCCGGGATACCGTAGTAGCGAAACACTGTATTGAATAAGGCATCGGTCACCTGGGCGGCGGTAGGGAGAGAGCAGAACGGAATAAAGCGACAGCCCTTAGAGAAGCGGTCCACTACTACCAAGACTATCGTGTACCCTTTTGACACTGGCAAATCCGTGACAAAGTCCACCGCTAGGTGGGACCACGGTCTATTAGGTGTTGGCAAGGGCATTAATTTCCCAACTGGCAACCCTCGGGGACTTTTAGTGGCTGCACAAATAGCACAAGACGAAACGACTGTTTTCACTGTTTCGCGCATATTTGGCCACCAGAACTTTGGTTCCAGTAGTTTTAATGTTTTAGCTTCACCGGGATGTCCAGATGAGAGATTTATGTGGGCGTCCACTGTCACTCGTTCTCGTAGTGCGTCCGGCACATAGGTTCGACCCGGAGGACAGCCCGGCGGCACGGGGTCGGACCGTGCCACTCGGGCTATCTCCGTGTCGAAGTCCCACGTGATCGGGGCCACCACGAGTGACGGGGGCAGAATAGGCTCCGGCACAGATGGTCGGCCCGGCGACGCAAAACAGCGGGAGAGAGCGTCCGCTTTTATATTTTTCGAACCGGGGCGATATGTAATGCTGAAATCGAAACGAGTGAAAAACAGCGCCCAGCGGGCTTGACGAGGGTTTAGTCTATTAGCTTGTTGGAGGTACTCAAGGTTCCGGTGATCGGTCAGTACCGTGAAAGGATGTTCTGCTCCCTCCAACCAATGTCGCCACTCCTCTAACGCCGCTTTGATTGCTAGCAGTTCGCGATTACCGATATCATAATTGCACTCGGCAGGTGTCAATTTCCTCGAAAAGAAAGCACAGGGGAATAATTTCTCTGGGTGGCTATGACGCTGTGACAGCACCACCCCTAGTCCTACCTCCGATGCGTCGACCTCCACTACGAAGGGCTTACTAGGGTCGGGAAGTTTTAATATGGGCGCTGATGTAAAGGCTTGTTTTAGACGCTGGAATGCGTGGCGCGCTTCCAGTGTGAAGGTGGTTAAGCGCTTTGGTTTCCGTTTTAATAAATTAGTGAGCGGTGCTGCCAAAGTACTGTAGCCCCTAATAAAGCGCCGGTAAAAATTGGCAAACCCAAGGAAACTTTGTAGCGCCTTCACTGAGGTGGGTTCCGGCCATTGTAGAACCGAACTGACCTTGGCGACGTCCATCTGAACCCCCAGTGGCCCTATGCGGTAGCCCAGAAATGCGACCTCCTTTTGGGGAAACTCACACTTCTCTGCCTTCGCATAGAGCCCATGTTCCCTTAGGCGACGGAGGACGGCAGTCACGTGACCAACGTGCTCGTGATATGACCGCGAGTATATCAGGATATCATCGAGATACACTATGACATAACGGTTTAACATATGTCGGAACACGTCGTTCATGAACCCCTGAAACACCGCAGGTGCGTTTACCAGTCCATAAGCCATTACATTATATTGGTAATGTCCTGATGTCGTGCTAAACGCAGTCTTCCACTCGTCCCCCTTGCGAACACGAACGAGGTTATAGGCGCTGCGGAGGTCCAGTTTAGTGAAGATGGACGCGCCGCGGAGCAGGTCGATCGCGGCCGGTACCAGAGACAGTGGGTGCTTATACTTTATTGTGATGGCATTGAGTCCCCTATAATCAATGCAGGGTCTAAGGCCCCCGCCTCTCTTTTCGATGAAGAAGAAACCGGCCGATGCGGGTGACGTGGAGCGACTAATGAGTCCCTGCTGGAGAGCCTCACTCACGTATTCCTCAATCGCCCTCGTCTCGGTCAGGGACAACGGGTAAACACGAGAGCAGGGCGGTGCTTTCCCCGGCAGGAGGTCAATAGCGCAGTCCCACGGGCGATGAGGGGGAAGTCGTGCAGCTGCCCTAACACTAAACACGTCTGAAAATGCAGTGTACTCAGATCGCACTAGGGTAGATACTAGGGCGCGGGGTCTTTCAACTGTAGTAGTTTGGACCATCAATGGGGATGGTATGCATAATTTTGCACATCGAGGGGACCATGAGATGATGCGAGATGCTGCCCAATCAAAATTAGGGTTATGGGCGCAGAGCCATGGGAGGCCCAGCACGACAGACTGACTCACCTGGGGGAGAACATAGAATTTTAACTCCTCCGTGTGGCCGGGGAAATTTAATCGTAGGGGCACGGACAACATATAAACTGGCGATTGATTTAATGGTTTGCCATCCAGAGCTTTAATTTCGATCGGGGTTGGAAGCTTCGACACTGGAGCATGTAGCGAGGAAAGAAGAGAAGATGAGATAAAGTTCCCAGCCGACCAGGAATCTATTAGGGGGGAAACAGACACAACATGATCATTATAAGATAAAGTGGCATGAACACAAAATGACTGAGTGGTGCGTGCTGGTGTGCATGGAGTTACTTTTAGTATAGGACAGTCTTTTATTAGGTGTCCCCCTCCTCCGCAGTACAGGCATAAGCCTGTCGTGAATCGACGGCGTCTCTCTTGCGCGGACAGCCGGGATGTGCCCACGTCCATGGGTTCAGCGGGTGTTTTGTCGTGCGACTCTGTAGGGCTCCTAGGGCGATTGGAGCGGTGGCGCGGCTCGTGCCTGCCCCCTGCCGTCCGTATCGCGGGCTGCCGTTTTTGATTGCGGAGATGTTGGTCAAGTTTGATGGCCAGCTGGATACTTTCATCGAGGTCCATCTCAGCATCTCTGCAGGCGAGTTCCAGCTGGATTTCCGGCTGCAGTCCATCTCGAAAACGGGCGAGCAGGCTCTTCTCACACCACTCGCTTTCTGCAGCCAAGATTTTGAATTGAACCGCATATTCCGCAACGGTGGCTTGTCCTTGTCTTATTTTCATCAGTTTTTGTTCTCCACTCCTTCCCTGATTCAATTCCATTCAATTCAATTCAGTTTTATTTGTATAGCGCTTTTAACAATTGACATTGTCTCAAAACAGCTTTACACAATCAAAAGAATTATTTAAGTTTGTATGGAATGTGAATGTGTATGAATCAAAATGTTCAGATATTCCCTGGCGAGCAAGCCCGAGGGCGACAGTGGCAAGGAAAAACTCCCTGAGACGGTAATAGGAAGAAACCTTGAGAGGAACCAGACTCGACAGGGAACCCATCCTCATCTGGGTGAAACAGATAGTAGGAAATGATCTGCATTTATACAGTGTTAAGTGTTAGGTTCAGCTATAATATTTGATGTTAATTGATGTTATAATACTTGATGTTAAAATGGAGTCCAGTAGTTATTCGAGACTCAGATAGACTTGTAGAAAGTTCCAGTCCTGAACTATCGAATTGTCAAGTCCTCAGAGAAACAGCTGACCACACCAGTCGAGGCCAGAACCATCTTCTAAGTATAGAGAATCATCCCCAGACACCAGACGCATCCTAAAGAGACACACGGGGCATCCATGCGATGAGACCTCCAACCAGAAACCGGGCACCAGGATGGATCGGACAGGTCCGGAGGGCAGAGGGAGTCTGGATCACTGGCAGCTCAGGAACCACATGTGTAGCTCGACAGAGAGAGAGAGAAAGAGTGAAAGGGGGAGACAGGGGGAGAGAGGAAAGAGAAAGAGGGGGAGGAAGAGAAGAGGAGGAGAGATTGCAATTAGGTATGGTCACAGTCACAATGTCTAATGTGAATGTATATTTACTGTAGAGTGCAAGCAGGGACTCCGGCAGGACTAACTATGACAGCATAACTAAAAGGGAGAGCCAGAAGGAAACACAAACATGAGGGCTCCCTGAGATGTAAAGCAAACAATCACCTCACCGTCAACAAACCTGAGTGATCAAATGAGACTGAGGAAGACAGCATCTAAACATACCAGTTCACCATAATACTCTACGTCCATGAGTCCCCCAGATCTGCTCCTTTACCTTATAAGGGTGGTCAAACACCGCGCGGAATGCCCGTAGGAACCTCCCATAGTCGCACGTCTCCCGGCCACCCGTGCTCCACATAGCTGTAGCCCAGTCCATGGCTGGCCCTGTGAGCCGTTGGGTGACGAACCTGACCTTTCCTTGGTCATCCAGGTCAGGATAATCCACAAAGTATAGCTCACAGGCCAGGAGGAATTTCTTACAGCCTTCGGGGTCCCCCGCGTATCTCTCCGGAGGCGCCGCTCGTGCACGGCGCGGGGACCCCGTAGGGAGGGGCGACTGCCCGGTCGCAATGTCCCAGACACTATGAGCCAGGTCGTTAATGGCTCGGGCCAGGCTGTCCATCTGCCCCTGCTGCCGGCGGATGTAATCCAGCATTGGGACCGTGTCTCTCGGCAGGGGCGTTCCTGCTGCGTTTCGAAGATTGGTCTGGTCATCTGTCATGTTTCACTCTCTCTCTCTGTATGAAGCACACACACACGTCAACGCAAGTGCAGGAAATGACAGTCTTTATTTAGCGTTTCACTCAAAAAACGTCTTTCAGACTCTTCACAGATAATTCAATTCACCCGGCGTTCACTACGCCGATTGCCAGGCGCGGTCTGCAGGCGGGGTAACTCAAAACCTATTACTCAACAGAAGAATGTCCATTTTATATACACATAACCAAAAAACCTCTCTGTGTCCTCAGAGGATATTACTTGGACGGCGAAGCTGTCCCGCTTCGCATGCCTTCGCCTGCAGATACCGCTTTAAACCTGGTTGGGAGAAGAAAGACACACATGTGTTAGTGGGTGATAATACAATGGTGACCAGACAGCGTGGTGTGGGTTCGGCTGGGTTAAATAGGGAGACAGGTGAGGTGTGCACAGGTGATCTGTATTTGTTAATCATGGTAAGTACTGACATACGTAGACACACTAGGGGGAGACAAAGCCACGGCTCAGTAATCCGGCGAGCCGGATCTTTCTCTCCGGGACTGAGGAGGCTCGGGCGTGACAGCACAAGTGTATTATTATCAGATATTGCACTTAGAACATTGAGTTGTGTGAACAAAAAGTGTCAAAAGTGTAAAATGTTATTGGTTATTAACCAGGAACTACTGACAGTCCCTGACCTGTAGTAAAAATGCTATAGAGAAGAGTTATATAATTTTATGGCCGTAGGGAGAAAAGATCTCCTGTGGCGCTCCGTAGAACACCTGGTCATAATTAGTCTCTGGCTGAAGTTGCTCCTCTGGTCAGTGAGAACTCCGTATAGCGGGTGAGAAGGATTGTTCAAGATTGTTCGTATTTTGGACAGAATCCTCCTCTTTGCCACGACATCAACAGAGTCCAGATCCAAACCCAGGACAGATCCGGCCCTTTTAATGACCTTGTCCAATCTGTTTCTGTCTGCCGCTTTTATGTTACATCCCCAGCAGACCACGGCAAAGAAGACGACACTCGCCACCACAGATTCGTAAAACATCCAAAGAATCGTATTACAGATGTTGAAAGACCTGAGCCTTCTCAGAAAGTACAACCTGCTCTGTCCTTTCTTGTAAAGGGCCATTGTGTTAACTGACCAGTCCAGTTTATTATCCAAATTGACTCCTAGGTATTTGTACTCAGAGACCATGTCCACTGTCTCTCCCTGGACAGATATAGGAGTCACAGGGGTTCCACCTTTCCTAAAGTCGACCACCAGCTCCTTCGTTTTCTTGACGTTAAGTTGAAGGTGGTTGTGCTCACACCAGAAAACAAAGTCATCCACCACAGACTGGTATTCGGAGATGTCACCGTCCTTAATACATCCTACCACCACAGAGTCGTCAGAGAACTTCTGTAGATGGCATGATCTTGAATTATACTTAAAGTCTGATGTATATACGGTGAAAAGAAATGGAGACAGAACAGTCCCCTGAGGTTCACCAGTGCTGCAGATCACGGTGTCAGACACACAGTTTTGTAGGCGAACATACTGGGGACGGCAGGTCAGGTAGTTCATTATCCAGGAGACCAAGGGAGTTTCAATTTCCATGATTCTTAGTTTCTCCCCTAGTACCGCTGGTCGTATGGTGTTGAAGGCACTGGAGAAGTCAAAGAACATAATCCTCACACTGGTCCCAGGATTGTCGAGGTGGGGGTACGTATGGTGGAGCAGGTGTATGATGGCGTCATCTACTCCCAGGAGTGGCTGATATGCAAACTGAAGAGGCTCAAGAAAAGACTTCACCTGGGGACGAAGTGTATCCAGGATAAGTCTCTCAAACACCTTCATAATATGTGATGTTAGAGCGACAGGCCTTTAATCATTCTGGGCAGAGGGTCGTGGTATCTTGGGGACAGGAACAATGCAGGATGTTTTCCACAGGGCTGGGACTTTCTGTAGAGACAGACTTAGGCTGAAGAGATGCCGTAGGACCCCACACAGTTGAGGAGCACAGGATTTCAGGACTCTTGGGTTAATGTTGTCCGGACCTGTAGCTTTTGTAGGGCAGAGTCTGCTCAGACCGCGTTTTACCTGGTCATCTGAGATGTTGATTGATGGGATTGCAGGAGAATTAGTGGACGTTTTCTGTGTGGGGGTGGATGGGGGAGCAGTGGAGCCTGTGTTAGGGCTGAAGTTGAGGTTTAGGGTGGTGTGAGACAGAGGGACATCAAATCTGTTAAAGAAGGTGTTGAGATCGTTAGCACGTTCTACATCGCCCTCAATAGCTTGTCCACTCTTCTTGTAGCCAGTAATGCTCCTCATGCCTCTCCACACCTCTCTCATGTTGTTGTCCTTCAGTCTTTGTTCCATTTTTATCCGGTAAGATTCTTTCCCCTCTCTGATTTTGACAGCCAACATTCTTTGAGCCTTCTTCGCCGCTTCCTTATCACCAGACCTAAAAGCCCTTTTTTTCTCATTTAAGGAGGCTTTAATGTCCTTAGTGACCCAGGGTTTGTTGTTGGGGAAACAGCGAATCTTTCTCATAGGAACACAGGTGTCCACACAGAAGTTTATGTACTCTGTAATTCAATCTGTCATACCATCAATGTCCTCTTCATGTGACTTCCCAGTTTGTAGCCTCAAAACAATCCTGCAGGGTATTAGTGGCCTCTTCTGACCACCTCCTCACATTCCTCACTGTAGCAGGCTGTCTCTGGACCAGGGGTTTGTATATTGGCTGGAGATGAACCAGGTTGTGGTCTGATTTCCCCAGCGGGGGCAGGGCTGAAGCACTGTAAGCACTTTTAACATTAGCATACAGCAAGTCCAGTGTCCTATCCCCCCTGGTGTGGCAATCCACATACTGAGTGAAAGTGGGGAGAGTCTTCGTCAGGGCTGCGTGGTTGAAATCGCCGGAGATCAGAAGAAAGGCATCTGGGTGTTGGGTCTGGAGTTTGGCGGTGACCGAGTGGATGATGTCACACGCTGCAGCGGCATTAGAGGATGGAGGAATGTACAGATGTCGCCATTAAAAACGCGCGTTTCGAGAAAAGGGATCCCGTGACTTGCCGCGGCTTTGCGCGGCTGTGTGCGGCAAGCTGTGAACATGCCCTTCATTACCTGTAGGGGGCAGTCGTGTTTCAGTCTGAAGTATTGTGTGTCTACTGAAGCCCGAAAATGTGTCCAAATTAAACTGCGCATGCGTGTTTGGAGACGCTGTGCCCGCGCTGTGTATCAGTCGGTTGGGAATCATCACGGAGGTTACAACACGGCGTGGCTGCAGCTGGAGTTTGTCGTGTTCGAGGTAAGTTTAGCTTTCTGTTTTGGATGTGATTCTTGCTTTCATGACTCCCAATTAATGTTCATCTTAATCTCAGGACGTACAATTAGCAATATTTCAGTTTTTAATAGTGTGGAGATTCACAAAACACCGTTTTCGTGTAAAAACCTGAACCTACGGAGCCCCCCAGGGGTCCTGTGGTAAATAAATAAATAAATAAATAAAATAATAACGAACCGAGCGCGCGGATTAATAAACCGAGATGTGTATTTCTTACCCCCCACCCCGAGTGAAAACGGCGTGTTCAGACAAAGCCTCGCCAGTGAGATGCCATTTCTGAACAAACTAAGTCGTGTGTGTTAAAGCATTAAATGGTAAAAGAGCACTAGCAATAAACGTTTTTTTCTGAATCCGAATTTTATTAATAAGTTACAAGTTAAATTTCAACTGTAAAGAACCTGTACATATGTTCATACAGTATTGACAGCAGCTCTAGATTTGTCTAAATCGCATTGCAGACAAGAAAAATAAGTCGAGTCATCCTGTGACCTTGCATGCTTAATCTTTACACACATGATTCTTGCTTCTCACTTTTTCCTTAATCTCCGGTTCGGTTCTGGTTTCGGTCTGTTCTCATGAGTTGTGAAGCGAGAGGAACAAAGTATAAATATTGTTCATTTGCTAAATTAAGTATCATGAATTTTAATTGAATATCTATCTCTATTTTTTTCACAGCAGTTTGTGACTGAAGGTGTGTCTGCATCTGACTTCAGGAGTTTCCTGACCAACCGGATCTAACGGTCATATTTAAAAATCATAACGTACAAAACGTTTCTGTTAGTGTTTAATTTTGTTTCTATGATTAATACTTATTTGTGGTGTTTTATGTTTTGTACATCTTTTCAAATTGAGACCTCATTTGTAAGTTACTGTTTTCTCGTTTTTCTATAAATTAATCAAATGTTTGCTTGTTATTAAATGTATTTTTTATTAAAAAACTTAACGAATCTGTTTTATTATTTGATGAGAGTGTGGTTTATTTATTTATCATATTTGGTCATTGTAACATGCATTAGGAAGCATTATCTCTGCGAAGTGTGTCTGCTATCTGGGAATTAATTACCTTTACTTGGCTATTTTAAATAAATCTAATTTGTGCATTAAATATAATTATGTAACTTACTTGATTTCTTTGATTGTTTCTTTGATTATGTGTAAAGAAAATACAATTTATATATTCGTGTTTAATTACAAAAAAAACATTTTAATGGTTAGTGATTGTTGCAGACATTCATTTTTTTGGGGGGGGAAGAGCTTGGCTTGTACAGGCTACTCATCAGCAGTCGGCGCCCCGCTGTAACCAGAAGATCAAAGGAGCAGTTATCGGCTGACACGTAGCCTTCTGAGTTTGGAGACCCACAGAACCCCCACTGTATTATAATGCCTCTTCTCACCTTTCATTCATGATTTCGCTGATGGGGGAATTCGTACAATTTGGGGTTTTTAAAAACAATTAACAAGGCCGAGTAGACGTCTCTGCCTAAAATGTTTTTCGCCAGCAAAACACCTCTCTCTCTCTCTCGCTCTCTCTCTCTCTCTCTCTCTCTCTCTATATATATATATATATATATATATATATATATATATATATATTCACAATCACATTCCAGCTCTTATTCCCAGCCGTGGTCAAATAATGGATGAAATAATTATTCAATGCTGGACACAAACAGCAAAAAATAAATATGAAAAGCCCTAAGCACTTTATTGCTTTTCATCATGTTTTTTGCTGTTTGTGTCCAGTATATATATATATATATATATATATATATATATATATATATATATATATATATAGTTAATTCATGTCTATGATCTAAAAAAATATAAAAACATATGATCTTTTTGAGTTATGAGTTGTTTTTTATTATTCATAAGACAACCTTTCAGTTTTGTAAATATTCTAGTTATAGTGTGTTAAGTCTTTCTTAAACGGTTTTGAGAATTAGACCATCCAGCTAAGATCAATATTATTAATATTAAGCATTTTATTTCTATTTATTCTATGCTTTGCTGGAGAAATAAATTTTAGGCAGAGACGTCTCGGTCTTGTTAAATAGTTTTAAAAACCTGAATTGTGCCAATTCCCCCATCCGAAACCGGTTTGATAACTTCTCACCTATCAAAGGTGAGAAGAGGGACTGAGCTGTAACTGAGCGCGCTTTCACGTTTTACTGTAAAAACACACACACACATACAGGCACGTGCAGAGGGGGGAGGGCGGCGGGTGCTTGAGCACCCGCCCCTTGCCTCCAGGATGCCTCAAGTATGGGCGTAAATTTCATTTAACAGTAGGGGGGACAATAAATATAAAATTTCTCATGAGCAATTTTTGAAGGGGACACATATAATACAGTCAAATTGTACTTATAAAGATATGTCCCCACAGTGAAAAACTTTGCTTCTATCATTATTATTGTAGCACGGAGACTGCACCATTATGGTTATTTTCAAAGTTTTTCTCAGGTTCAATGACAAAGCAGATTTTTCTTCAAAACTATTTATTGCATTGTTTATGTTGTTTACAGTCAAGCCATCAACATACAATAAAATGTAAACATGAGATCTAAACTAAAAACTGTGCTGCCTGTGCTGGTGCTGGCAATATCATCTCTTTGTTCTGCTGTCTCCGGCTCCCTCCCTGGTCCTGAATCTGCCCCTTCCTCTACTCTCACTGTCTCAGAACAGACTGACTCCTGAAGCAGAAAAAAATGCAGGAAAAGATGTTTTCCATACTCATAATAACTTGTTTACATTACACTTGCTAAATTGAAAGATCATACTGTAAATTGGTGAGCCTATTACTTTCTACTAAACAGCCACAACTCAAAAAACATTAAAGAAATTGTTCACCCCCCAAAAATTGTAAAAAATCTGTCATTATCCCTTCAATAAAAGCACCACACTTACCCAACACTGTACATCTGATTGACCCTGGTCTACCTGTCCCTCAATTATTTCTGTCTCCTTTGCCTGTGATTGATATTGTGACATTAGTATTTTCATAAGCACCCATTCTTAAAGCCAAATTTCCTTAATATGTGAACTTGTACTTACTTGGCGTTTAAGTCACTGAAAAATTATCTTTTGTCCATTTATCTAGGACACTGCAAGGCAAGTTTATTTATACTGTAGCACATTTCATACACAATGGTCATTCAAATTGCTTTACATAAAGAAAGTAAAACTATCAAAAAATAATCACAACAATAAAAACAAGGAATAAAAAAAGGTTCAAAATTGTATTTAAAATTAATTAAGACACTTAGAACAGAATGGATATTGATTATACAAAAATATACAATTCGGACTAGGCACAGTGCTCATTTAGTAAATGTACAGCTAAACAATATGCTAATTGTGGCCATTAATGTTAAGTTAACATTATGCCAAGTCGTCACAAATAAAACACTGCATGGGAAACGGTGTTTGTCGTGTTAGTTACAGTGCACTTTTTTCAGCGGATTTTTCAGTTCAGTTTATCAACTTGTAATATACAGTATCTCACAAAAGTATGTAAATATTTTATTATATCTTTTCAAGGGACAACGGTAAAGATATGAAACTCTGATAGAATGTAAAGTAATCAGTGTACAGCTTGTATAATGGTGTAAAGTTGATGTCCCCTCAAAATAACTCAACACACAGCCATTAATGTCTGAACTGCTGGCAACAAAAGTGAGTACACCCCTAAATGAAAATGCCCAAATTGTGCCCAATTAGCCCTTTTACCTCCCGTTGTCATGTCACTCGTTAGTGTTACAAGGTCTCAGGTGTCCTTGGGGATCAGGTGTGTTAAATTTGGTGTTATCACTCTCACACTCTCATACTGGTCACTAGACGTTTAACACGGCACTTCATGGCAAAGAATTCTCTGAGGATGTGAAAGAAAGAATTATTGCTCTACACAAAGATGGCCTAGGCTATGAGAAGATTGCTAACACCCTGAAACTGACCTGCAACACGGTGGCTAAGACCACACAGCGGTTTAAAAGGACAGGTTCCACTCAGAACAGGCCCTGCCATGGTAGACCAAAGAAGAAGAAGAGTGCACATGCTCAGCGTCATGTCCAGATGTTGGCTTTTGAAAATAGACGTGTGAGTGCTGCCAGCATTGCTGCAGAGGTTGAAGGGATGGGGAGCCAGCCTGTCAGTGCTCAAACCATATGCCGCACACTGCATCAAATTGGTCTGTATGGCTGTCGTCCCAGAAGAAAGCCTCTTCTAAAGATGGTGCACAAGAAAGCCCGCAAACAGTTTGCTGAAGACAAGCAGACTAAGGACATGGCATACTTGAACCACATCCTGTGGTCTGATGAGACCAAGATAAACTTATTTGGTTCAGATGGTGTCAAGCGTGTGTGGCGGCGACCAGGTGAAGAGTACAAAGACAGATGTGTCTTGCCTACAGTCAAGCAAGGTGGTGGGAGTGTCATGGTTTGGGGCTGCATGAGTGCTGCCGGCACTGTGGAACTACAGTTCATTGAGGGAACCATGAATGCCAACATGTACTGTGCCATACTGAAGAAGAACATGATCCCCTGCCTTCGGAAACTGGGCCGTAGAGCAGTATTCCAACATGATAATGACCCCAAACATACTTCCAAGACAACCACTGTCTTGCAGAAGAACCTGAGGGTAAAGGTGCTGGACTGGCCAAGCATGTCTCCAGACCTAAACCCTATTGAGCATCTGTGGGGCATCCTCAAACGGAAGGTGGAGAAGCACAAGGTGCCTAACATCCACCAGCTTCGTGACGTGATCAAGGAGGAGTGGAAGAGGATTCCCATGACAACCTGTGAAGCTCTAGTGAACTCCATGCCCAAGAGAGTTAAGACAGTGCTGGAAAATAATGGTGGCCACACAAAATACTGACACTGGGCACAGTTTGAACATTTTCATTTAGGGGTGTACTCACTTTTGTTGCCAGCAGTTCAGACTTTAATGGCTGTGTGTTGAGTTATTTTGAGGGAACATCAACTTTACACCATTATACAAGCTGTACACTGATTACTTTACATTCTATCAGAGTTTCATATTTTTAGCGTTGTCCCTTGAAAAGAAATAATAAAATATTTACAAAAATGTGAGGACTGTACTCACTTTTGTGAGATACTGTATACATTTTAGGAATATATTAACATTTGCAGACATCATTATATGTTGAATGGAACTTGTAAGCCTTTGAATGGTGTTAAAAATACTTGCAAAACAAGTATTGCAGCCATACATTGGAGGGAACTTCTGAGGTGGTCAGTGATTGATGGCACAGTCGGTCGAAGGGGGTTGTGATCACACCTATAGATCTTTTGTTCTAGGCTATCGGTCAAATATCTCTCCACTTGGAAGCAAAAACATGCAAGGGATTTCAGCATCTCGACGCACATACTAAGCTGTTTATAAAGTAGACACTTTGTTTTTTCATTTTGTAATCTTTCTCGTGTTTACTGTGTATTGTACAATGTATATTCATTTTTTAATGAATTACTGTAAATAAACTACACATTCCGTTACCAGAAATGACTTTTCTGTTTTTTGTGTGTGCTAAACTAAACTTCAGGGTCAAAGTAATATCGATTTTATTTGAAAAGTATTATATATTTACAATGCTGATAAGTTCAACCTTAGATTCATATATAAACTGCTTCAAAGTCTTTCCACCCCGTGACCGCTGAAATCCGACACACGGAGGGCTCAAGGGAGGTGTGTCTGTGTGTGTGTGTGTGCGCGTGTGTATGTGTGTGTGTGCGCGTGCGCTTCAGCCTGTCCTATTTTCAGCGGATTTTTCCGCTACCGCAGATCAGTTTACCAACTTGTAATATATACATTTTAGTAATATATTAACATGTGCAGGCATTTATTTGAGGGTGCGCTGCCCTCTCTTGCCCCTGCGTAGAGCCTACACACACACACACACACACACACACACACACACATCTATCTATCTATCTATCTATCTATCTATCTATCTATCTATCTATCTATCTATCATATAAATACACATTTGAAATCTGCATCTACATTTTCTGTTACAAGTATAGAATTAGGTTCAGCTGAGACTCATGATCAATGGTGTTAGGGTACTTATGTAGTGATAATTAGTTTCAGCCAGATCATTAAAACTAACAATGGACTATGACACTCTTGAGAGGGGATATGAAGGTGCTATTCATTTATTTATTCTCTACAAGGGTGCGAACTATAATACAGACCAAACTATAACTCTCTCTTACTTCTATAAAAATCCTAAATATAAACAAACAAAATACATCTTTTTTTCCTCAGAGGTAAACGGAAAAGTGAAGTTGTTCAGCTGTTTACTGTCACTGCAGCTTCTTCAAAGTCTTCCCACTCCGTGACCGCTGAAATCCGACACGACACCACGTTAGGCTACGTCTTGACTCATTTGTATACCGACGGTGATTGGATGTTTCCCGAGGGCTCAGGGGGAGTGTGTGTGTCTGTGTGTGTGTGTCTATGTGTGTGCGTGTGCGCGGGTACTTGTTCTACTGTTATAAAAACTCTAAATATAAACAAACAAAATACAGCTTTTTTTCAGAGGTAAACGGAAAAGTGAAGATGTTCAGTGTCACTATGCAGATGTTACACTCAGTGGAGTTACCGAAATCGTTGGTTTAGTTCTCATTGAGTTGCCACACATCATTTCCACATTTCACTCGCTTTTATTCCTCTTATGTGAGCATAAACAGTGAAACATTCCACAGGTTTATAATACACCGCGGCCAAGTGAACCACGTTCCCGTCGAACGAAACGGGGCATAATCGTGGTGTTTGCTTCGGTTATGGCACACCATACAGTGGTTACAAAATTGGAATGGCGATCTCGCCGCGTATACCGCCGTTTAAAGGCAACAGCGGCCAAAATAAATCAGTTGCATTTCAAAGTCATTCGTAAAATGGCCGCCAGGTGGCGCAAAGTGACATTTTCATTCATCGCAGTAAATACAACAGTGATGGTAATTTCCACAACAAACATGAAAAATCTGAACCAGAGCTATTAATGTGTACTGTACAATAATGAGTTAAAAAAAAATTATAGTAGATTTATTAACTGAAATAAATGACCATATTTTGAAAGAGAATTTTCAAGCCCCACTCATCAAACAAAATTATAACGAAATCGGCCAAGTTTACTATTTATTTAAATATAAATTTATAAACCAATAAGATCAAATAACACCAAGTTATTATTATAACAGGCTTACTTCGTCACTTATCCAGAGCTTGCTTTATTAACCTTGCCTTATTTAACGTTACTTGGGTGCATCGTCTTTAAGTGCTTGCTTGGTGTAGCGGTTAGAGCCCATGGTCAGTGATACATAAAGTGCCGGTTCGAATCCCGAGGGATGATATTTTAATTTTTTTTATTTTAATTATAGCTAAATTAAAATAAAAAAAATTGTTGTATTTTGATTTTGCTTCAGCATACTATAGAAAAAACAGCAAACTCGCACGCAACCAGTTTGTATTCTTTAAATTTAGGGGAGTGACGGCTCGGTCTGCTGCTGCTGCTGTGTGTGTGTGTGTGTCATTATACTGATGAAAAGTGGTGGCCATCTGTAGTACCGGGAGTTTTGATTTACGACAGCTGTTTACGGCAGTGTAGTCCAGTGCGGGAGATGCATTGTGGGTAATGAGGTCCGGTGTTACATCTGTTACATTTTTGATAACAATAGTTTTTTTACAAACATTTCTAAACTAATAAGATCAAATGACACCAAGTTTAAAACAGATAAAATACACGTGCAAATAGTATAATTGTATAACAGGCTTACTTCGTTACTTATTTAACGCTTGCTTTCAAAGAAGTCGAGTGGCTTATTAACGTCACGGAGGGGTGTTATCTCTTAGTGCCTGGTTGGTGTAGCGGTTAGAGCGCACGGTCAGGGATTTACAAAGCGTTGGTTCGAATCCTGGATAATGCTGTTTTAAAATTTTTTTCTATTTTAATTTTACTCAGCAAACAAACAGCAAACAAAAAAATTTATTATTCAGAGCACGATATACAACCGTAATGAGTCCCTTAACCGGCTTATACAGCTGGCATGTGACCAACGTATTTAACCGTGATGAGTCCATAAAATCAGTAGCAGCTAATAATTACTGTACTAATTACTTTAGTTAATGCTGCTACTGATTTTATTCCAGCTTACCTGTTCAGGTTGATTGCGATTCTTTTTAAAATATTGTCTCAGTTTTATATGTTGTTCGTCTTGATGTTTGTCTTCTTTTCACTTGGCAACACTCAAATGCAAATTATTCACCGTGAATCAGCTGTTCTCACCTATCCATTCAGAGAAACTGAATGAGCTGAAATGAGCCTTTGTTTCACGACCGCGACACCCCTCTCTCTCACGCACATACAGTACAGAGTAGACCAAATCATTACAGTACATACTTTATCCAACGAACATGAAAAATATCCACATAATGATGAGTTAAGAAGCATTGCTTAATTTTCGTTTAGACAGACTGTTTGTATCTGATTATTGGTATTATTAAAGAACAGCAGCACAAACAACAACACAAGGGCTTGTACAGCAAGACACATTTTTATTATTTTGCAAAGAGTTAAATTTGTAACAGTAAAAGGCATCCGAATTTAAATATATAAATTACTAGAAACAAATTGAGCACACTATCAGAATAAAAAATAGAACAAATCAAATGTTTTTTACACATACACAAGGAGGATAATGATACCGAGTTTATATTAAAATATCAAATATTGTAATATTGTTTTTGTTATTATAAATAATGAAATGCAGTAGGCTGTTATGGTCATCATCAAAAGAAAATATATTAAGTAACAGATAATATTAGGTTTATATTTCAAATTAGATAAAATGCTGATTTTCCAGCAGTAAAATTATTGTATCTCTACAGTTTACAAAACCTCCGCTGCGTGTATTCATTCACAGTCTCCAGAGCACGCACAGAGAAATAGGAGACTGTGGTTTAGGAGTGGATTGGAGAGAAGAGAGCTGTTCAGTTACTATAAAAAAAAAAAAATCTAAAAAAATATATAAAAACATAATATGATCTTTTTGAGTTATGAGGTTTTTTTATTATACATAAGACAACCTTTCAGTTTTGTAAATATTCTAGTTATAGTGTGTTAAGTTTTTCTTTAGGTTAAACGGTTTTGAGAATTAGACCATCCAGCTAAGATCAATATTATGTCGTTGATTGATAAAATCTGGATTAAGGATATTTTATTTTGTTTTATTTATTTAATTTGTATTTTTCATCTTCCCCCCTGAGGGATTGCCACCTTATTGTGGTCAGGGGATTTGCGTGCCTCAGTGCTTGGATGTTTACCGAGGGCTCAAGGGAGGTGTGTCTGTGTGTGTGTGTGTGTGTGTGTGTCTGTGTGTGTGTGCGCGTGCGCTGTAGCCTGTCCTTTTTTCAGCTGATTTTTCCGCTACCGCAGATCAGTTTATCAACTTGTAATATATAAATTTTAGGAATATATTAACATGTGGAGACATCATTATATGTTGAATGGAACTTGTAAGCCTTTGAATGGTGTTAAAAATACTTGCAAAACAAGTATTGCAGCCATACATTGGAGGGAACTTCTGAGGTGGTCAGTGATTGATGGCACGGTCGGTCGGAGGGGGTTGTGATCACACCTACTGTATAGATCTTTTGTTTTAGGCTATCGGTCAAATATCTCTCCACTTGGAAGCAAAAACATGCAAGGGATTTCAGCATCTCGACGCACATACTAAGCTGTTTATAAAGTAGATACTGTTTGTTTTTTCATTTTGTAATCTTTCCCGTGTTTACCGTGTACTGTACAATGTATATTCATTTTTTAATGAATTACTGTAAATACTACACATTCCGTTGATTTACCAGAAATTACTTTTCTGTTTTTTGTGTGTGCTAAACTAACCTTCAGGGTCAAAGTAATAGCGATTTTATTTGAAAAGTATTATATATTTACAATGCTGATAAGTTCAAGCTTAGATTCATATATAAACTGCTTCAAAGTCTTTCCACCCCGTGACAGCTGAAATCCGACAGACGCAGGGCTCAAGGGAGGTGTGTCTGTGTGTGTGTGTGTGTCTGTGTGTGTGCGTGCGCGCGCGTACTTCTTCTACTGTTATAAAAACTCTAAATATAAACAAACTAAACACAGCTTTTTTTTCAGAGGTAAACGGAAAAGTGAAGATGTTCAGTGTCACTATGCAGATGTTACACTCAGTGGAGTTACCGAAATCATTGCTTTAGTTCTCATTGAGTTGCCACACATCATTTCCACATTTCCCTCGCTTTTGTTCCTCTTATGTGAACATAAACAGTGAAACATTCCACAGGTTTATAATACACCGCGGCCAAGTGAACCACGTTCCTGTCAAACGAAACGAGGCATAATCGTGGTGTTTGCTTCGGTTATGACACACCATAGTTTATTATCTGCTGTGGTAGATCTGAATATTTATCCAAACACAATAAGCGAAAAGACACTCGATTATTTTGCGTAGGTTATTTGTTTAATTCAAAAAGTTCGTAAAAACACTTTAAAACGAGAGAAAATCTGTTAAAATCATCGTTCGCCTTCTCAGCGTTAGGTTGCGAGTGACGTCATGATTTGAATCTGCGCGCCACCGGGGAAACATAGGGAAACTGACTTTCTCGGACCACCGGCTTTTAGATAAAGTCCTTCCATGCGCCATCTGGCGGATATTCAGTGAAGCGCAACACATTAATTTTAAATTCCCGAATGTTGCCTCCGGCAAGTCGCGGCACGCCGCGCGCTAAATTGCGGCCTCTCGCGGGAAAACACGCACAGTTTTAAAGGCGACATCTGTACACGGTAATTATTATAACATGAGAGAATTCTCTGGGTAAATAATATGGGCGAAGTCCGACAGCCAACAGTTCAATATCCGGACTACAAACGCGCTCCTTAACAGTCACATGACTGGGGTTACACCACATGTTGTTGATGTAAACAGCCAGCCCCCCTCCTTTCCTCTTACCGCTCTCTCTCCTCGTCCTGTCGCTCCGTATCGCGCTGAAGCCTCCAGTGTAAAATTAGAGTCAGGCACATCACTATGTAACCAAGTCTCAGTAAAACACATCAGACTGCACTCGCGGAAGATGTTTTCAATCTTTAACAAAGCTGTCAGCTGTCGTCCATCTTATTGTCCAGAGATCTCACGTTGCCCATGATAACAGACGGAAGATACGGCTTGTACTTTCTTATCCTCTCCTTCTGCTCTTTACGTCTCTCCTCATCCTTGCCTCCTCTGCGCCGATTTCTTCCCCCTCTGCGTCCTCTCGGTGTCCTCCTCCGTATCTCGTCAGGGATATTTAGAGACTGAAACACCGCTGGGTCTCCGATGCCGGCCGGCTTCATTGTGATCAGCTGTTCCCTAGTGTAAACAGAGGAACCGGCTCCGTGCTGCTGCGCGCTGATCGCCGAGAACATAAATAATGCCGCATAACTGTCACATCTGTGCCACCACGGTCCGGGGAAATACGATCTGGGTCTCCGGACTACTGAGCCGCACCTTGTCCCACCCTAGTGTGTCAAAGTGGTATGTCTTCCCCTCATCAAAGTAATGATGTGCACCTGTGTCACTCCCTCGTGTGTCACTATAAATGCCAGTCAGATCCGGACGCGTGTGTCCGTGCACTGTTGTATTCACATTATGTTCCGTTGTGTCTCCTCACCCCTCTGTGTGTGCGTGTCTCCTCCTCAGGACTGAGCCGAGTCTGCAGGGTCAGGGTAAGACCTGTCACAACAGGTATCTGGGATTAAAGACTATGATGATACGTGCGGCGTGAGCGCCATTGTCTCGAGTGTTTGCTCTGTGTATTTCTTGGAAGGAAGAGGACTGTGCTTGTGTAAACTGTGCCCGCCTGCAGACCCAGCCTGAGGAGGTTTTCTGAGGAGCTTCCCCGTTTTGTTTATTGTGTTTTGTGTTTCTTCGTGTTTTGAGTTGGTTTATTATTTTCATGAAAAGGAAAGAGACTTTAATTGAAAAAATAAGAAAATAAACGTGAACCTGAGTTTTGAACTTGAACCTGTATCTTGCGTCCTCACTGAATAACCTGAGATCATGACAGATGCACGGACCTTCATGGACGCAGCAGGTGTACCCCTGCCGGATGAAGACACTCGCCTCCACGAATATCTAAGAGCGCAGCAACAGGAGATCAGCAGTCTGGCACAAGCCGTTCATGACCTGGCAGGCAGCGTGTCACAGCTCGCGACATCGAAGCTCCCTCCGGTGGCTCACCCAGCGAACGCGACACCACCGAGGCCATGCCCAACTCCACCTGAAAGGTATGGAGGCGACCCAGAGGGGTGCTGAAAATTTCTACTGGCTTGTGAACTTTATCTCGAAGATTTCCCGAACATGAATGACTCCCAAAAAGTGAGTTTTGCGTACAAACGCATTCTAGTGTTCTTGTGTTTCCGCCTGCAGACCGCGCCGGGAGAAACCACCCGCGGGGTGGAGATTTTGAGTTTTGTTTGTTGTGTTCTTTTTGTTGTTAAGAGACTGAAGACAAAAAAATAAAGACTGTTAATTCCTGCACCTGCAGCCTTCTTGTTTATCATTGTAGAGAAAGCATGACAGTTGACCAGACCGTCTTCCAGACTGCAGCAGGAACGCCCCTGCCAGGTGATACCCCGCCCATGATGGATTACATCCGGCGACAGCAGGGGCAAATGGACAGTCTCGCTAGGGCGATAAATGACCTGGCTCACAGTGTCCGTGACATTGCAGCCGGTCAGTCGCCCTCACCTCCGCCGCCGAGGCGCCCCTCACGATCCCCACCAAGAGCGGCCCCGCCGGAAAGATATGCTGGTGACCCTGAGGGCTGCAAGAAATTTCTTCTAGCCTGTGAGCTGTATCTGGCCGATTACCCAGGACTGGACGATCGCCAGAAGATCAGCTTCATCACACAACAGCTCACAGGTGCGGCTATGGACTGGGCAACCGCGATGTGGTGTGCCGGAGGCCGGGACGTGATTGACTATTCGCGGTTCCAACGCGCCTTTCGCGCGGTCTTTGACCACCCGGATCAAGGGAGAACCGGGGAACAACGATTATTAAGGCTGAGACAAGGACAAACCACTGTAGTAGAGTATGCCGTGAAATTTAAAATCCTGGCCGCGGAGAGCGAGTGGTGCGAGAAGAGTCTCCTCGCACGCTTCCGGGACGGCCTTCAGCCCGAGATCCAGCTCGAGTTGGCGTGCCGGGATGCGGAGATGGACCTCGACGAGACCATTCAGCTCGCTATCAAGCTGGACCAGCATCTCCGCGGTCAGAAACGGCAGAATCCCGGGAAAGCAGCAGGGGGCAGTGTTGAGTCGCGCCGCCGTCTCAGCCCTAGTAAAAGCCCGCCGAGACCCCGAGAACGCCCCGCAGAGCCCATGGATGTAGGCACATCCCGACTGTCCGCACAGGAAAGGAGGCGCCGATTCACGGCGGGACTATGCCTGTACTGCGGGGGGGGGGAGGACACCTCATAAAGACATGCCCATTGCTACAAGTAACTCAACACACACCCTCACGCGCCACTCAGTCATTCTGTATCAATGCCGAACTATCCTACAATAATCATGTTGTGTCTGTTTCCCCCTTAATAGATTCCGGGTCGGCTGGGAATTTTATTTCATCCTCTCTCCTCGCTGCATGCTCCAGTGTCGAAGCTTCCAACCCCGATCGGGATTAATGCTCTAGATGGCAACCCTTTAGCACAATCGCCCGTTAAAATGATCTCCATGCCCCTACGATTAACTTTCCCAAACCACACTGAGGAATTGAAATTCTATGTGATTTCCCAGGTGAGTCAGTCCGTCGTGCTTGGCCTCCCATGGCTGCGCTCTCACAACCCTAATTTTGATTGGTCTGGTATGCGTATCCTATCCTGGTCCCCCCGATGCGCGAAATTCTGTTCACCATCCTCATTGATGGTCCGACTTCAGTGCCATCAGAGTACGAAAAATTGAAAGACGTGTTTAGTATTAGGGCTGCTGCACGACTTCCCCCTCACCGCCCGTGGGATTGCGCTATTGACCTCCTGCCGGGGAAAACACCGCCCTGCTCGCGGATTTACCCATTGTCCGTCGCCGAAACCCGGGCAATGGAGGAATACGTGAGAGAGGCTCTCAGGCAGGGACTCATTAGTCGCTCCACGTCTCCAGCCTCAGCAGGATTCTTTTTTATCGAAAAGAAAGGGGGGGGCCTTAGGCCGTGTATTGATTATCGGGGGCTCAATACCATCACAGTAAAGTATAAGCACCCACTGCCATTGGTGCCGGCCGCGATCGATCTGCTCCGAGGCGCGTCCATCTTTACTAAACTAGACCTCCGCAGCGCTTACAACGTCGTTCGTGTTCGCAAGGGAGACGAGTGGAAGACTGCATTCAGCACTACATCAGGTCATTATCAATATAATGTGATGGCCTATGGACTGGTGAATGCACCTGCGGTGTTTCAGGGGTTCATGAATGACGTGCTTCGACATATGTTAAACCGGTTTGTGATAGTATATTTAGATGACATTCTGATATACTCTCGGTCATATGGGGAGCACGTCCGTCATGTGACCGCCGTTCTCCGTCGACTGAGGGAACATGGGCTCTATGTGAAGGCGGAGAAATGTGAATTCCATAAAATGGAGGTAGCATTTCTGGGCTATCGCATAGGGCCACTGGGGGTCATGATGGACATAGCCAAGGTCAGTGCGGTCCAGTTATGGCCGGAACCCACATCAGTGAAGGCGCTACAAAGTTTCCTTGGGCTTTGCCAATTTTTACAGGCGCTTTATTAGGGGCTATAGTATGTTGGCAGCACCGCTCACTAACTTATTGAAAGGAAAACCACAAAGATTGCGCCAGTTCACGCCGGAAGCGCGTCTCGCATTCCAGCGGCTAAAACAAGCTTTTACGTCGGCACCTATATTAAAACTTCCCGATCCAACTAAGCCCTTCGTAGTCGAGGTCGATGCGTCGGAAGTAGGACTAGGAGCGGTACTGTCACAGCGCCATGGCCACCCAGAGAAGCTGTACCCCTGCGCTTTCTTTTCGAGAAAACTGACACCTGCTGAGTGCAATTACGATATCGGAAATCGCGAACTGCTTGTCATAAAAGCGGCGTTAGAGGAGTGGAGGCATTGGTTGGAGGGAGCAGAACATCCATTCACGGTGCTCACTGATCATAAGAACCTTGAGTATCTCCAACAAGCGAAAAGACTAAACCCTCGCCAAGCCCGCTGGGCACTGTTTTTTACTCGTTTCCATTTCAGCATTACATATCGCCCCGGCTCTAAAAACTTAAAAGCAGATGCGCTCTCCCGCTGTTTCGCGGCGCAGGACCAGCCCACGGCTCCTGAACCCATTTTGCCCCCGGCACTCGTGGTGGCCCCGATTGCGTGGGATCTCGATGCGGAGATAGTGCAGGCGACACGAACCGAGTCCGTGCCGGCTGACTGTCCGCCGGATCGAACCTACGTACCGGAATCACTACGAGAACGAGTGACGGTGGAGGCTCACATCAACCTCACATCTGGACACCCCGGCGAATTAAAAACATTCCAACTGCTAGAACCTAGGTTCTGGTGGCCAAATATGCGGGAAACAGTGAAAACAGTCGTTTCGTCTTGTGCTACCTGTGCAACTACTAAGAGCCCCCGAGGGTTGCCAGTTGGTAAATTAATGCCCTTGCCCACACCTAACAGACCGTGGTCCCACCTAGCGGTGGATTTTGTGACGGATCTGTCAGTGTCAAAAGGGTACACGACAGTCCTAGTGGTGGTGGATCGGTTTTCCAAAGGCTGTCGATTTGTCCCGTTCTGCGCCCTCCCGACCGCCGCTCAGGTGACGGAAACCCTATTCGACACAGTCTTTCGCTACTATGGTATTCCGGAGGACATCGTTTCAGATCGTGGTCCCCAATTTATCGCTAGAGTCTGGAGAGCTTTTTTCCAGAAGTTGGGGACCACTTTTAGTCTAACCTCAGGCTATCACCCGGAGTCTAATGGACAGGCAGAGCGGACTGTTCAAGATCTCGGAAAATTCCTTCGTGCATATTGTAGTAGTCGACAACATGAATGGGCAGACTATTTATTCTGGGCGGAATATGCACAAAACTCCTTAAAACACTCCTCAACCGGCCTAACGCCGTTTCAATGTATGCTCGGATACCAGCCACCGCTCTGTCCCTGGGATGCCACTCCCACCAATATCCCCATGGTGGATGAGTGGTTTAAGAAAGCGGAGAAAGTATGGGAGGGAGCGCATGCTCATATCTCCCAAGCAGTTCGCCGGTTTAAGAAATTCGCCGATAGGCGGCGAGGGGAAAATCCTCCGCTCCAGGTAGGTGATCGGGTTTGGCTCTCGACAAAGGACCTCTCTCTCAACCTCCCCTGTCGTAAACTTTCCCCCCGATTCATCGGTCCCTTCCCCATTGTCGCACAAATCAACCCTGTGTCATTTAAGTTACAACTCCCTTCACACATGCGCATTAACCCTACCTTTCACATCTCTCTTCTCAGGCCAGTAAGAAGGGGACCGCTGGACGGAGGGGTCGTGACCCCCTCGCTCCCCGGGGCTGTGGAGATCGAGGGCGCTCCGGCGTTTAGAGTCCAGCAGCTGCTGGACTCCCGAAGGCGAGGAGGCTCACTCCAATATCTGGTGGAGTGGGAGGGTTATGGACCGGAGGAACGCAGCTGGGTACCGGCGCGGGACATCCTGAGCCCCGAACTCATTTCCGAGTTCCACAGGGCACGGCCGGATCGTCCTGCGCCACGACCCCGGGGCCGACCCGCCCGCCGGCAATTCCATCAGGTCGGCGGGTCCCTACCCCCTTTGGTAACGCAGGGGGAGCGCCCACCTCCTCTTCAGGAAGCCGGTCCTGGGGAGGGGGGTAATGTAACAACCGAACCGCCACAGCCCCGGAGATCCGGTTCACCGGCTTACTGAGTCATAGCTTTGTCTCCCCCTAGTGTGTCTGTGTATGTCATTGTCTGCCCCTAATGAGTTAATAAGAAGCACCTGTCTCTACCTCATGTGTCGCACTATTTAACCCAGCCGAACCCATACAACAGCGTCTGGTCACCACTATGCCACACCATGTTCTAACCCGTGTCTCTTTGTGTCTCTCCCCAAGGGCTAGCGGTATCTGCAGGCGAGGTAGTGTGGAGCGGGACAGCTTCCCACACGTGGACTGACTCAGCTGTGGAGCGGTATTTCCAGTCTATGTTAAGTTAAGCGTTTACAAACGCATTCTAGTGTTCTTGTGTTTCCACCTGCAGACCGCGCCGGGAGAAACCACCCGCGGGGTGGAGATTTTGAGTTTTGTTTGTTGTGTTCTTTTTGTTGTTAAGAGACTGAAGACAAAAAAATAAAGACTGTTAATTCCTGCACCTGCAGCCTTCTTGTTTATCATTATAGAGAAAGCATGACAATAGTCCATGTTTCGGTTTGTCCTTTGTCTTGTGTCTGCTTTGTTTGCTGTCAGCATCTCTGTTTAGTTTACTGCTGTTAATGTTATCTTCACTGTTACCATTGCTGTGTTAATGTTAGTCTGTGGTTCCTAGTCACCGTGTTCATGGTAAGGTTTGTACTGTATCTCAAATATAATAACAACTATCTTTTTTGCAGCTAATGACTAAAAATAAATCATGTTTTCATCATTACTCGTACCTGGGCGTCTGTAGCTGGGTTTCATTTTATTTGTTCTTTCTGGCATAAGTGTTTTACATTCTATCTCATTTCCTCTTCTTTTTTTATTATTACTATTTACCACTACAATATTGCACTACGGATGCAGCATGTCCTTTGCTTTGCTTATTGATCTGTTTTTGGTTTGTCTAGTCGCAAATAATTCTGTGTTGCTTTACAATATGTCACACCATGGTCCTGAGTAATAATGTTTGGTTTTACTGTTGTACTCTACCAGTAGTATATGATTGAAATTACAATAATAACCACTTTATCGAAACTTTGGTTGAAACAAGAATAAAATATAAGGAGGCATTGGATAGTTTTTTTCTCTGACAACTATGATGTATTTTAATATGATTATAATTGTAAATTATTAATATGATTAAAATCCATATTATATATAAATCATAAGCAGTCACCAGCTTATTGAAGTTAACAATAAAGAAGTATAAAATATGTAATTTTTTAAAAACCTGTCCTTTGCATGATTTCCCAGAAAAAAACATGATCATTTGTTCGTGCAGATACTTGACTACCATACACATTACAGAAGGAATATCACAAAAATCAGAATTGATAAAGAAGCAGTGCGACTTATAGACCTATTAGGTCTATAATACTTTAGCAGTGATTTAGGAACATTAAAGAAGAACAATTATGCTTTCAAAGCCTGGCACTATTAACACAGTACATGTCATACAGTAGCTGCAAATGTTAATGTCAGCTTCTCCAGTCAATATCTAATCAAGAAAATTATATACTGTATGTAATTATATAGTGTGTGAGTATACAGTGGTGTGAAAAACTATTTGCCCCCTTCCTGGTTTCTTATTCTTTTGCATGTTTGTCGCACTTAAATGTTTCTGCTCATCAAAAACCATTAACTATTAGTCAAAGATAACATAATTGAACACAAAATGCAGTTTTTAAATGAAGGTTTATGTTATTAAGGGAGAAAAAAACTCCAAATCTACATGGCCTTGTGTGAAAAAGTGATTGCCCCCCTTGTTAAAAAATAACTTAACTGTGGTTTATCACACCTGAGTTCAATTTCCGTAGTCACCCCCAGGCCTGATTACTGCCACACCTGTTTCAATCAAGAAATCACTTAAATAGGAGCTACCTGACACAGAGAAGTAGACCAAAAGCACCTCAAAAGCTAGACATCATGCCAAGATCCAAAGAAATTCAGCAACAAATGAGAACAAAAGTAATTGAGATCTATCAGTCTGGTAAAGGTTATAAAGCCATTTCTGAAGCTTAGGGACTCCAGCGAACCACAGTGAGAGCCATTATCCACAAATGGCAAAAACATGGAACAGTGGTGAACCTTCCCAGGAGTGGCCGGCTGACCAAAATTACCCCAAGAGCGCAGAGACGACTCATCCGAGTGGCCACAAAAGACCCCAGGACAACATCTAAAGAACTGCAGGCCTCACTTGCCTCAATTAAGGTCAGTGTTCATGACTCCACCATAAGAAAGAGACTGGGCAAAAACGGCCTGCATGGCAGATTTCCAAGGCGCAAACCACTTTTAAGCAAAAAGAACATTAAGGCTCGTCTCAATTTTGCTAAAACACATCTCTATGATTGCCAAGACTTTTGGGAAAATACCTTGTGGACCGACGAGACAAAAGTTGAACTTTTTGGAAGGTGCGTGTCCCGTTACATCTGGCGTAAACGTAACACAGCATTTCAGAAAAAGAACATCATACCAACAGTAAAATATGGTGGTGGTAGTGTGATGGTCTGGGGTTGTTTTGCTGCTTCAGGACCTGGAAGGCTTGCTGTGATAGATGGAACCATGAATTCTACTGTCTACCAAAAAATCCTGAAGGAGAATGTCCGGCCATCTGTTCGTCAACTCAAGCTGAAGCGATCTTGGGTGCTGCAGCAGGACAATGACCCAAAACACACCAGCAAATCCACCTCTGAATGGCTGAAGAAAAACAAAATGAAGACTTTGGAGTGGCCTAGTCAAAGTCCTGACCTGAATCCTATTGAGATGTTGTGGCATGACCTTAAAAAGGCGGTTCACGCTAGAAAACCCTCAAATAAAGCTGAATTACAACAATTCTGCAAAGATGAGTGGGCCAAAATTCCTCCAGAGCGCTGTAAAAGACTCGTTGCAAGTTATCGCAAACGCTTGATTGCAGTTATTGCTGCTGAGGGTGGCCCAACCAGTTATTAGGTTCAGGGGGCAATTACTTTTTCACACAGGGCCATGTAGGTTTGGATTTTTTTCTCCCTAAATAATAAAACCCCTCATTTAAAAACTGCATTTTGTGTTTATTTGTGTTATCTTTGACTAATAGTTAAATGTGTTTGATGTTCAGAAACAGTTTGTGTGACAAACATGCAAAAGAATAAGAAATCAGGAGGGGGCAAATAGTTTTTCACACCACTGTATATGTGTTTGTGTGCATGTGCGTGTGTGTATAGTCTAAAAAGTTGTAAAGAGATCAATCACAGAGGAAGCTTGTAGCATCCTGTAATTTAAATAGTTCACTTAATCATTAGTTTATACTAATTTAGGCATGGCAAAGATAAGATGTGTAGTAGGGCATGCATTATTATAGATAAGACTTCATTGTAAATGCAGGTATTTGGCACTGCCCACAAGGTGGGAAAAAACTTTTTTCTTGCTGTTCCCTAATCAGATTGAATTAGCTTCATTTGCTTTATATTTTACTCTTTTTGACTCTTTATCTTCCTCTTCATGTGGTCTCTTACATGTGATCTGCCCCTCCTCCTGTTTGCTGAAATTTCCATGCATCTTCATATTTGATTCCAAGATATTTTTCCATATTTCAGGCAAAATGATTTTCATTATGTTTCCTTCTTCCTCTGTCCTAGCCTTGTGTACATTTTCTTTCATTTCCATTCTTTGCTGTAACTCTTCTGGTAGGTTTTGTTCAAGTTTCCTCATTGTCTCTTTATCCATCAAGTCCTTGCTTCCTCTTTTTATTTGTTCTTCACATTTCTCTAATTTCTCTCTTATGCTTTTCACAAGCTTTCTTACCTGAACCAATGTATGTTTATAAATATCACTGCTGTAGATTTTCTCTCCTCTTCTGTACACCATCTTCTCTATCTTCTCCAGCAAATCTGAGACCTGAGAACATTCTCCACTCTCTTTAATGTTGAGACAGAAAACCTTCTTTCCACTTTTCTCTACAATTGTCTGGATCTCCTGGTCTTCTGATTGATTATTTCCTTGATATTCATCAGGAACAATGAAAAGAATCATTGTATTTTGCCAACAGCTTGGTCCCAAAGTCTCCACCATTTCCTCAATGAATGATATCTTCTCTCCTGTCGGCCGATTTGCATGTAAGACCAGGAGGAAGGCATGAGGCCCTGGAGAATGCAGAAATGAATCCACATTCTCTAGTTTCTCTAGTCTTTCCTCCAGACAGAGACCAGGAGAGAACCAGTTAGGAGTGTCCATCACAATCACCTTCCTCCCAGCCACCTCTCCCTGTGTGTTCTCACTCTGCTGGGTGGATGTAGGTGTAACAGCCTGATTCCTATCCTCTCTGCCCAGAATGATATCTTTTACTGCAGTCTGAACAGATCTATTCCCCAGCAGCATCAACCTTAGTTCTGGTATAGAAACAGATAAACATAAAAAATAATAAATAAAATAAATAAAAAACTGATTTACATGGTCCTATTTAAATATGATGGTGGGGGGGGGGGGGGGAGACTTACATGGATGTATTCAAATTAAGAGATGAAAGTAAATATTTAGAATTATTTTTAAATCATATTTGACACATTGTGTTTCAATCAATATTATCCCAACATCAACACTGGTCCTACATACTGTAACTTTCACAGTAATTAAAATTTTCAAAAACAGACTAATACCAACAATGTTGTGTTGTTGTGTGGTACTAGATTTCAAGAAAATGAAGTGAAATGTTATGAAATACAATTTAGTTTGAAAATCAGCCATAAAATATTATATCTAAAAGCAGTATAACACTCATAAGAGAAACCATTCTATCTCCAACCAGAACACATACCTCCAGATTTCCTGTCTGTTAGACATTTGTCCTTCCATTCTTCATGTCCACATAGTTTATTCTATTAAAAGTGAAAAAAAAAAACACTTTTGATCTAAATTTGAACAAGAGAAACAAATCTCTCAAATACCATTTCAAATCTTTTACTTGTTAGTAAGTCAAAAGTTACAAATATACAAAAGTTAGCATTATCACCATTTCCACTGCTGTAGATTTAAATAATAAAATATAAATAATTGCAAGTCATTAGAAATATCATTATATTCAACTACTGCTTACATAATTGTGAGGCAGTGCTTTTGTTTAATGCCTACAAAACACGTTTAAAATGTTTTCCTTAATTACTGTCTGGTCAAGCCAAACTGGGTCTTGTCATCTCAGGAGCAGATGAGATCCAGATGCATACTGTTAGTCATGCTGGTAAGTGATGTGTCGCCTATTACCGCATAGGGCTGCTAATGTATCAGGTGGCATGAATTGCGTGGTAAGCAAACAGTTTGCCATACTTTTATTGTAAGCATGTAAAAGTGTGTTACGATGAACTCTCTCATTAATGAGGGCATAAAACCGATTGACATTTACACAATACATTAAGCACAGTACAGTGATGAGACTCTAAGCAACAGTAAAACATATGAATGCTGCAAACGTATTAAAAAAGCCTGTATGTCAGGAGTTCCTGAGAGGCCAGCATTTGAGCACTGATAATGACGTGAAGCAGGAACTCAGATCTCCAGTTTACTTTCTATCTTGATGGTTAAGTGCGCTGGGATAAGTGCATCAGTGTAGCAGGAGATTATTATATACAGTAGAGAAATAAAGGGAGTTTTTACTCCCATAACTGTGTTCTGTTATTCTACAGAATCAAAAGTCCCAGTTTGACTTGTACATGTGAAGGCTGTAAATTTAACTAGTAGAATTTATGTAATCCTTAAAGAACAGTAAAATATACTGTTAAGTTTGGTATGTCTCTGATTTCTATAAGTAACAGTGACTTTACCTTCAAACATCACAATTTCTATAGATTATTAGATAAATAATTTTCGTTCTTAAGTATTTCCTAATACATTTTATTATATTGAATTAAAATTTGTATTACCTCAGCAGCTAAAGCTGACTGACACGAACATATCATGATGTATTCTGGAAAGATTACATTAAACAATAATATAAATAAATAAAACATAATAAAATAAATGACTTAACATTAAATTAATTGTATCCACCAATTGATGAAATTCATAAACCTTTATCAATTAATTAGAAAAAAAATCTTTATGTTTCCAACTTACTGCCATAACTGTGTTCTGCCATCTTTAACCTTATCATTACTGTTAATAATATTATTAATTTGGAGCCACTCTCGTGCACAGCTTTTCAATCCATTTAAATATCGTTTGTTTTTAAATTAATGTACCATTATTTAGTTTCCCCTAAAATTAATGGGGAGAATGGTACAATCATACAGTGCAACACTTTACTCAGGTTTTTCAATCACACCCCACATTTTCTTGTTGAAATGCATCTACTGTATCATACCAGCTTGCTTTCTACTGTAACAATCATGACACCTGATGTTAATCAACTTTTAATTAAGACTGAATGTGATCTGTATGAAATCTGTAGGAGTGTTCTTTACAATTCGTGTAATAAATTATTTGTGGAATGTATACATGTAAACCATATAAAGAGAGAGAGAGAGAGAGAAATTATACAGTAGAATCCATCACTATTGTTGTAAATAAATATTGCATTGTTACTGTGTACCACAACATAGTTTAATAGCATGGCCTAGTATTTGTAATACAGGCTTTTAGTAACGTCTTTGTTGACTTAAATTGAAAGATTTTAGTCATTCATGTGCAACTGTAAATTTATAGTGTAACAGTCAAATAATATAAAATATATAATATTTATATTATAATATATAATATTTTATAGTTTTGATTCATTATGATGAGTTTTGTCATTGAGGTATTATGACCATAAGACAGCCTAAATGTGCTAGCATTAATACAGGAGTAACATTAATACAGATTATTTAAAAAAAAAAAAAAAAAAAAAAAAAAAAAATATATATATATATATATATATATATATATATATATATATATATATATATATATATATATATCATATAGATTGAAAAGCACTCCTAAAATATTTGACCAAAAAGCAATGTAACACAGTTTACAACCAGAATACATACCTCCTGTTTGACCTTGTACATTCCCTTCTCCATTTCCATAGTGGGGGTTTTTCTATTAAAAGTGTGAAAAACTAGTTTTAATTTAAACTTATATATCATTATTTTTCTCCCTTTTTAGTGTCAACCAATGCTTAAAGTAGGCAGTGCTTTTGTTTAATGCCTACCAAACACTTTTAAAATGTTCTCATTAAATATTAATTAATTCATTCATTCATTTTCTATACCGCTTAATCCTGTGTTCAGGGTCGCGGGGGACCTGGAGCCTATCCCAGGAGACTTCGGGCACTAGGCGGGGTACACCCTGGACAGGGTGCCAATCCATCGCAGGGCATCCTTAAATATTTTCTCGTCTAATTAAAATGATAATGTTCCGATTCAAACCAGGTCTTGTTGTCTCATGTGACAACAAAACCTGTTGTCACATGATTCGAGCACATACTGTTAGTCATGCTGGTAAGTGACCTATTACCACATGGAGAAGCTAAGGTGTCAGGTGGCATGTGTGGTAAGCAAGTGGTGTGAAACTGTACTGGTACTGCAAGCATGGAACAGCGTATTGTGATGAAATTTCTCATAAATTATGGCATATAACCGACTGACATTTACAAAAGACAATCAGGTACAGTATGGTGCCGCCAGAATTATCTTAGTCCTTTAGTGGTTTCCTTAGCAACATTGAATTAAAAGAGCATTACCTCAAGCGCTGAAGATGAAGAAGGGCACCACGTTAAAACTGATGCTGGAAAAGTTACATTTAACCATAAGGAAATTAAATAAACAAATCAAATGTATTAACAATACATTAAGAATTATAATTACTACCTGTGATTAAATTAATCAAACTGAATCAATGAACTTAAAAGTATTTTTATTTTCAACGTGACTGACAGATCCGAGGTCTACCATCTTTAAACATATTATTATTGTTCATAAAAATATTAATTTGGTGCTGTACAAAGCTTTACAATCTATTCAGTTTATTAATTTTTTTATTCAAGTTCCATTATTTACATTTCCTTAAAATGATTAAGGGAAATGATAATAAAGGTCTTTAATCATGTTTTGTATTCACACATCACATTTTCTTGTTGATTTGTTGTTTTGGTCTATCATAACAAATTGCATTCTAACATGCAGGATACCTGACGTTAAGTAACTTTTGAGCTTAAATAAGATTTAAAATTTTAAATATCATTGCCATGAACCTGACGTGTCAATAATTATACACGGTTATATTTCATTAATAACATCAATACATATTTACATTAGATTTCAGAAAACTGCATTTAGCAGATTATAAACTACCACTTAGATTGAAAAGCACACACAAAATAATATATTTAAAAGTAAAACTAACAAGAAAAACTGTTACATTCCCAACCAGAATACATACCTTCAGATTCACTTTCTGTTTGATCTTTGTCCTTCCCTTCTTCAATTCCACATTGAGTTTTTTCCTATTCAAAGTGTGAAAATCTAGTTTTAATCTAAACCTGTCCAAGAGGAGCAAATATATATACAGTGGTGTGAAAAACTATTTGCCCCCTTCCTGATTTCTTATTCTTTTGCATGTTTGTCACACTTAAATGTTTCTGCTCATCAAAAACCATTAACTATTAGTCAAAGATAACATAATTGAACACAAAATGCAGTTTTTAAATGAAGGTTTATGTTATTAAGGGAGATAGAAAAAAACCAAATCTACATGGCCCTGTGTTAAAAAGTGATTGCCCCCCTTGTTAAAAAATAACTTAACTGAGGTTTATCACACCTGAGTTCAATTTCTGTAGTCACCCCCAGGCCTGATTACTGCCACACCTGTTTCAATCAAGAAATCACTTAAATAGGAGCTACCTGACACAGAGAAGTAGACCAAAAGCACCTCAAAAACTAGACATCATGCCAAGATCCAAAGAAATTCAGGAACAAATGAGAACAAAAGTAATTGAGATCTATCAGTCTGGTAAAGGTTATAAAGCCATTTCTAAAGCTTTGGGACTCCAGCGAACCACAGTGAGAGCCATTATCCACAAATGGCAAAAACATGGAACAGTGGTGAACATTCCCAGGAGTGGCCGGCCGACCAAAATTACCCCAAGAGCGCAGAGACAACTCATCCGAGAGGCCACAAAAGACCCCAGGACAACATCTAAAGAACTGCAGGCCTCACTTGCCTCAATTAAGGTCAGTGTTCACGACTCCATCATAAGAAAGAGACTGGGCAAAAATGGCCTGCATGGCAGATTTCCAAGGCGCAAACCACTTTTAAGCAAAAAGAACATTAAGGCTCGTCTCAATTTTGCTAAAAAGCATCTCAATGATTGCCAAGACTTTTGGGAAAATACCTTGTGGACCGACGAGACAAAAGTTGAACTTTTTGGAAGGTGCGTGTCCCGTTACATCTGGCGTAAAAGTAACACAGCATTTCAGAAAAAGAACATCATACCAACAGTAAAATATGGTGGTGGTAGTGTGATGGTCTGGGGTTGTTTTGCTGCTTCAGGACCTGGAAGGCTTGCTGTGATAGATGGAACCATGAATTCTACTGTCTACCAAAAAATCCTGAAGGAGAATGTCCGGCCATCTGTTCGTCAACTTAAGCTGAAGCGATCTTGGGTGCTGCAGCAGGACAATGACCCAAAACACACCAGCAAATCCACCACTGAATGGCTGAAGAAAAACAAAATGAAGACTTTGGAGTGGCCTAGTCAAAGTCCTGACCTGAATCCTATTGAGATGTTGTGGCATGACCTTAAAAAGGCGGTTCATGCTAGAAAACCCTCAAATAAAGCTGAATTACAACAATTCTGCAAAGATGAGTGGGCCAAAAATTCCTCCAGAGCGCTGTAAAAGACTCGTTGCAAGTTATCGCAAACGCTTGATTGCAGTTATTGCTGCTAAGGGTGGCCCAACCAGTTATTAGGTTCAGGGGGCAATTACTTTTTCACACAGGGCCATGTAGGTTTGGATTTTTTTTCTCCCTAAATAATAAAACCCCTCATTTAAAATCTGCATTTTGTGTTTACTTGTGTTATCTTTGACTAATAGTTAAATGTGTTTGATGATCAGAAACATTTTGTGTGACAAACATGCAAAAGAATAAGAAATCAGGAGGGGGGCAAATAGTTTTTCACACCACTGTATATATATATATATATATATATATATATATATATATATATATATATATATATATAGTGTATATAACTAAATGAAAGTTAACATTATAACTACCAAAGTAGTTATATCATGCTTATTAATCACCCCAGATGTAATAAATAAAATACAAACAGTAACAAACCAAGCTGTTTGTCTACTCTCTATTTTAAGTTGCTGCTAATGCACCAAACATATACTGTACATCAAGAACTGTATTATTATATATTTCATTGTATATATTGTTATTATTGTTATATTTTAGTGCAATTATTTAAGGCCCAAGCACTACAACATCAGCCCTCATAGTGTGTCATCATAGTGTGTGAGGGCTCTCTTATTATTTTGTAAGGATTAATAAATTTTTTCCCCCCACTATCTGGGGCTTTTGGGGGGTCTTAACATACTCAAAAAGTCAAGAAAATTGGCAGACAGGTTGGAATCCGCTGCCAGAAAGTCTCACACAAGATTTTGCTGCATTGCTCAAACATACTTGCACATATGTGCATGAAATCCGTGACACATTTAGAGCTCATTGAGCTGAACTACTTTCTCATAGGTTGTACTCAACAGTTAGTCAGTTATTTTGGGTTGTTTGCAAACACACCCAAAGGATTTTGATACACTCTCCCTAGGGAATGTGTTCAATCGCCACCAAACTAAGCCTACTGTGTGTGATCTCAAGACACTGAGGATGCAAAACTAGCACAGGGTGCTTGCGAATTTGTCGTGTTCTTTTTTTTTGTTGTTTTTTGTTTTTTAATTCCCACAATAGTGCATTTCTAATGAAATGAAGATATTAATAATAGAATTATTACTTTACTGTTTTTAGGTAAAAAGTATTTACATTCTAACTTAGAGAAAGCCAGTTTTTATCCTAATTAAATTCTATTAAAAGGGTTGCTTTGAATTTTGAAATAATCATATGACAGATACAAAAAACACTTGGTTATTTTTAAGAAAATAAATATAATTAAATATATCTTTAAATGTCTGATAGTTGTAAGGGTTAACCCCTAAAAGGCGTCAAACCGCCCAGTGGTTTATGTTTGTAGTTTGTCTTTTGTTCTGTTTTAGTAAAAAACTTCAGGTCCCAGGCTGCACTTCGGTCAGGTGACATAGATGTTCACCTGAACCGAGGAAGTTAATTTAGACGAGTATAAATAGCCTGTTTTAACTTCTACTAGCGTCTTGCATTGGTTATAGTTAAGGTTATGTTGTGTGTTTATTTCAGTTTACTAATAGAGTAAAGAGTACTAGGTGCTCTCAGAAAGAGCTTATGTTTTGTTTTGTATGTTTTACTTCAATAAAAGTGATTATTGAACCGCCAGCTCGCCTCCTGCATCTATGCCACGACCATGCCGACACACACGCAACTGTAAAAACCGTGACAGTAGTGTTTACAAAAATCCTGTAATGCACTGAAAAGTCATTCATACCAAAATGCTATACCTCAATGTACAGCAATATATATTTAAGTTTTTAGACATAATAAAAGTTTTTTTTCCAAAAAATAAAAATTTGTCCCAGTTCTCATAAATGATTGATATATATATATATATATATATATATATATATATATATTGTAACCAAATACTTTTAATTCTTTAATAGTTTCCTTATTTACTAATACAGTACATTTTAATTGCAAATTTAATTTTAAAAGTATTACCTCAGTTGCCCTGGGCCACAATGAAGAAAGGCATCCTGAAAAGATTACATTAAAACATAATATAAACAAATAAAACATAATGAAAAATAAATCAAAGCATATTAACAATATAATTATAATTATATTTACCAATCTGATAAAAATGACTGCAAATAAATTAATTACAAAAACACTATCTTTTTCCACAAAAATACAGTGAATATATTGTTTTGCATAATCAACAATAATAAAGAGTAAACAAGATAAGGTACCTAGCCAGGAGCTTGATGCCTAAAAGAGTAAAGTAATAATATTCATTAGCACACAATAATTTTTACAGTTTTTACAGACGTAACAGTTCTTTAATGTTTTAACTAAAAATATCTGCAATGTTTGCATTCACTTTTAAAATGCATTGATACTAAAAAGCTATACTAATTATAAGCAGTGGTCGAATTGTAAAAAAAAAAAAAAAAAAAACATTTCAAGGGGGATGGTGTGGTCAAGTATTTTTAATTAATTATTTTCATTTTTTAGGGGGGAGTCGAAATATTACTGCGAAATATGTCACACTTTAGGAAATATTTTTTAAACAAAATATAAGCTTAATCAAATCAACTTGAAGCCATCAAAATAAAACACAAGCATTTAAACATGCAATTGGCAAATACTATCATTTGATCATTTCCATGGATTTCATCTGGGGAGGATTCTAAGAGTAGAATAAAAATCGACATAAACATTAGTAATGAAATTGTTTAATTTTATAGTACTGTAGTTTTGTATGACTACACACTAGTCTCTCTCTCTCACATGCACACATGCACGCACGCAGACAAATAATCAAATTACTATTATGGCATTTAAAAATACATTTTCATCGCGTCTCCGCCGAGAGAATTTGTGCTGGTATATGTATCATACCTTCAGTTCTCTTCTTTTTTTAAATACAGTGGTGCAAGTTCTCTCACTTAAAAAGATGAGAGAGGCCTGTAATTTTCATCATAGATATACCTTAACTATGAGAGATCAAATGAGGAAAAAAATTTAGAAAATCACATTGTAGAATTTTTTATGAATTAATTGGTAAATTCCTCTGTAAAATAAGTATTTGGTCACCTACAAACAAGCAAGATTTCTGGTTCTCACAGACCTGTAACAACTTCTTTAAGAGGCTCCTCTGTCCTCCACTCGTTACCTGTATTAATGGCATCTGTTTGAACTGTTATTAGTTATTAGTACTGTATAAAAGACACCTGTGATCAAACAGTCACACTCCAAACTCCACTACTGTCAAGACCAAAGAGCGGTCAAAGACCTGGTCCAGGCTGAGAAGAATCTGCAGTAGGTAAGCAGCTTGATGTGAAGAAATCAACAGTGGGAGCAATTATTAGAAAATGGAAGACATACTGTACAAGACCACTGATAATCTCCCTCGATCTGGTGCTCCTCTGCAGTGCCAGACGTGTCCCCCTGCTTAAGCCAGTACATGTCCAAGCCCATCTAAAGTTTGCTAGAGAGCATTTGGATGGTCCAGTTGAGGATTGGGAGATTGTCATATAAAATAGAACTTCATGTTTGGAGGAGAAAGAATGCTGAGTTGCATCCAAAGAACACTGTACCTACTGTGAAGCATGGGGATGGAAACATCATGCTTTGGGGCTGCTTTTCTGCAAAGGGACCAGGACGACTGATCCATGTAAAGGAAAGAATGAATGGGGCCGTGTAACGTGAGATTTTGAATGAAAACCTCCTTCCATCAGCAAGGGCATTGAAGATGAAACGTGACTGGATCTTTCAGCATGACAACGATCCTAAACACATCACCCGGGCAACGAAGGAGTGGCTTCGTAAGAAGCATTTCAAGGTACTGGAGTGGCCTAGCCAGTCTCCAGATCTCCACCCCATAGAAAATCTTTGGAGGGAGTTAAAAGTCCGTGTTGCCCAGCGACAGCCCCACAACATCACTGCTCTAGAGGAGATCTGCATGAAGGAATGGGCCAAAATACCAAGAACAGTGTGTGAAAACCTCGTGAAGACTTGCAGAAAACGTTTGACCTTTGTCATTGCCAACAAAGGATATATAACAAAATATAGAGATGAAATTATTTTTATTGACCAAATACTTATTTTCCACAATAATTTGCAAATAAATTCTTTAAAAATCCTAAAATGTGATTTTCTGGATTTTTTAAAAATAAAAATATTATTCTGTCTTTCAATGTTGAGGTATACCTATGATGAAAATGACAGGCCTGTCTCATCTTCTTAAGTGGGAGAACTTGCACAGTTGGTGGCTGACTAAATACTTTTTTTGCCCCACTTTAAGTCAAAATCTGTGCTTGAACTGTTCTCCTGGCCATTGTGAAAATGCGAACAGCATGAAAAAGCTTGTGAGCAGCGCATTACAATATTGAATTCTGATTGGCTAATTGCCGTTATTAGTTCGAAAATGATCATACATATAGAGTAAATATTAAATTTTTATGGCAAATTTAAGGGCGATTGTAGTTTACAGAGGGGATGGTTTTTGTCATTCTTTTGCCCCACATCTCCCCTCAAATCGAGCCCTGACTATAGGCTACTAGAAAAAATAAAAAGCTAACTACTGTAACAACATGGGTCTCACGAAGGGCATAAATACTCTGCTACCCCACAGAGTTCAGAACAGGCAGAGGTGTGGCGCTTTATACACACAGTTGCCAGGCAATGCCGTTGCAGGGCAATCAGCTTGGACATGCTACACCTGGCGGCGTGTCTATTTAAGGGTCCTGATACTTCCGAATTATGTGCGATCATTAGGTAGCACCGGTAAGGTATCAGGGCCAAAGACAAAGACCCAGCCTCTGTTTTCTTAAGACGCCGGTGATAGAGAAAGAGACAGAGAAAGAGAGAGAGCCACACACTGTCCTTTAAGCATGGTTACGTATAAAAGCACAACACAACTCGGTTCTTTCAAATAAATCCTCTGTAAGGGCATAGACCCCGAGAGGGTCATAAGTTTTATTTTTAGTTTACAGAGCCTCGTCCAGTCTCATGTGTGTATCATAAGCACTCTCTCAACCTCCTGTTTCATTGACACCCTCTGAAGCCCTGCATAAGGGCTCTTATACATTACATCATGGAGCAGCTCTCCATACCACACTACATAACAACTAAAGATTCCAATTTGATAACCAAATTGTTAACTGAAGGAAACATGCTAACCAAAATACGTCAATGGTAGAAGAAGACACCTCCCTAGTCATGTTTTCCCTATGTCAGTTTCCATACTGAAATTTTATACTTTACCTGCTGCAAAGCTATGAGTTTTTGTTGCGTTGTTAAAATGGGTATAATTCTTTTTAAAACTAAAATATGGTAGGAATAATAGATACCTGGGGTTGTATAATTTCTGTAATTCTGGTGAGTGATTCATCATTCTTACGACACTGCAGTAATCCCTGATCTTCATGAAACAGACAGTCGGCTGTGATCATATCCTTTCTGTGTACAGCTCTGCTGCTGTCTGGTACAACACACTCTGGATCAAAGGTGTGATGGAGCACCACTAGAACTGCAGGTTTGGTTGCTAGGAAAAAAATAATAGCATTAATTCAGAAAATGCGATGCGTTATTTTATATTACATACATTTTTAGTTTACATGTACAGTACTATAAATTCATTTGTACTGGAGTGTGGTGTCGATTAATTTCCAATAACAACAGATTATTATGGTTTATTATGGGTCAGTGCTTTATAATAATTTGAGGTAAACTTTAATATACCTTTAATTTGTTACATGAAAATGGGTGGAGCTTCAAACAAGCTGGCGAGGGAAAAAAATGTACTCACCTACTTTTTAGACATTCAGTACCATAAAATATAAAATGATACAAATGTATTGTATATGTAATGTATAATATTTGAAACAAATGTAAATGAATTAAACATTTAACTGTCAGCAGTTGGTTGTGGTTTATAAAAAACAACATACTTTATAACATACTATTACAATGATTAAGGATTAACAGTGTCTCTGTGTTGTCTTGGTAGCATTACACAATCACTCAATGATTCTTTTCCTAAAACAATATGTCCTGTTCACTTTTATTCCTTAATATATTTTAATACCTGAAGAACTGTCAAGTTTTTGCAGTGCTGCTTCAATGTCAGTTCCAGCTCGTGACACAACAGGGCAGAAGACCAGAATAAAATCACACTCATCCACTGTAGACACCTTTTGAAGGTCAGGTGTTTGTCTTGTAAGATGATCTATGATGGTCTTATGCACGTTCAGTGTATTTCCAGACAGAAGAACAAAAAACTTTTTTCCTGACAATACATTTGTTATATTTTCTGTAAATAAAAATTGAAATTTTAATTAATCATTAATGTTAGGACATTGATTACTTTTTACCAATTGTATCAATTGGTCAAGATCAATAATCAAGAACTGATTCTTCACTTATTGATTACTGTTTTCACTTATTGATTAATACTCAAAAAACACTTACACTAATGCAAAATTTTAATGTGAAAAAACTTTGTCTGCTAAAAATTGATGCATTTTGTTATTATACATTGTTCCTGTGTGCTCTTCTCTAAATAGTTAGTTCTTGTCAGTTATTACTAAATTTATGCCAAAACGTTTGTCTAATCTGATTAGTCTTATTCCATGTATTCCAATTGTACATTACTGTAAAGTATGTCATGTAAGGGCAAGGTGTAATCACAGATGTGGACGTTTAATAATTATAATTTAAACAAATGAGCAAAAACAGGCAGGACTAAAGAGGAACAGGAATACTAAGAAAATCAGAAACAGGAACAGAAAAGCAGCAAGTACTATAGACAACAGAGATCCAAACAGAACAGATGTAAGACAAATACATTTTGCACTCCTAAAGCTTTAATAATAACACTAATAAAGACAATACTAAAAACCTGTAAACAACTAAAACCAGACACCATGAAAAACCATGTCAATATTCTGTACATGTACCACAAAATTACAAATCCCCAAAACACATGAAAGAGGTCCAAAGGATAGACCCACAGTGCCCCTTCAGGGCAGGCCTGACCTAACCTCCCTTTGAAAGATGCTACAGTACTCAAGAGAATCTCCTGGTGGTCCAGGATATCTCCCATCCAAAATTCAATGTCAGTAGCTCCACCACCGAGGCATTTATACAGGGCATGGGGCTGGATGGACCATTGGCATGGAGGCTGTGATCAAACTGGACATGAGCACAGGACTGTAAGTAGAACTTGGCATGGGGACAAAGTTTGAACTTGGCAGTACGACAGAGTTAGGCGTAAGCATGAGGACGGAGTTAGAACTTGGCACATGGATGGAGCTGAGCATAAAAAAAAACACACACACACACTCCTTTAAGTTTCATCATTACTGGTAAACCTGGTAAACCTACAAGATGTAATATTGCAAGTAAGAGCCCTTATACAGGGCTTCAGAGGGAGTCAGTGAAATTGGATTGTGTGAGTGTTTGTGAAATGTATGAGAGGATGTTCCCACTTGGAGATAATAGTGTTTATTAATTGAATTAAAAGGGAACTAAAGAAACCTGAAAACAAAAAAACAAACAGAAAGCTCTGTCATGCGCACTCAGCCGCGACCGGCACACGGACCCGGAAGTAAGGCGGTCGCGAACCTGAAAGCATAAAAGGATACAAGATGGCGCCGCACATCGCTCTGTCATTGAGTATGCCCATGCTATTTCAGAATCGTTCACGTTCACGTGAGTACTCACTTTCTTGGGTTCGCTTTCAGACTGAGTGTGCGTTTATAGGACTAGGGTTAGATTGTGTCTTTCCTTTACTCATTCACTTTGAGAGTTCTTAGAGCAAATCGCGTGATTATCCTGCCCGCTCGTGTCCATCCGCGTTTGGGTTTACCATTCACGCTACAGGGCTAACTGCTAAGCTACGTCTTTCTGGTCGTCATCGGGTTAGTTCTGACAAGCTCCTTCATTTCCTCTAGACAGGGTGGAGCTTTGGTAATTGAAAATAAAATCTCTCATCTGCTCACAACAAGGCTCTCTCTTAAATGGGCATATCTCTTTTTATTTGTGTCTTTTCACTTATAACTGAGAGTGCACGCTTAAGGAGCTTCCAAATTACTCTACTGTAATATGGTGTTTGTCCAGCATCCAAACTGCATCACACCCACTTTTACAGAACAGAGCTCAGATGTTAAGCAGGTTCTAAAAAAAACCTCAGTTCCCCTCTATTTTTTGTAGTTATTTTGTAATGCCATTTGTTTGAGGAACAAATACAGTATCTCGTATGTCCTTATAGCCTTAGCAGCATGTTCTTTAGTGGTCTAGTAGTAAACACAGAGCTCTCATGTGACTGGAGTTTAAGTCCTGCTCAGTCTAAGACCTCTATCAGCAGGATAAGCCTTACAAGGATGCATGTCAGTTTAAAGCTAAAAATAAATGTTAGAAATTAATATTATTTTCACTGAAATATTGTTCCTTTTCAAAGGCGGGAACGAGATGCTGCGTGAGAACGCTATGGGAACCATTTTGTGTGCCGGTTGTGAAGCATGTGTGCAAACACGCCAAATTTTTTGGCTATATATAACCTCCTCAGGTGACGTCATCTGATTAGCCGCAGCTGCAGGTTATAAATACTAGTGAGCCGGCGACAGCACATCCAAGTCATAACTCCTGCTAATACTCTCTGCGCCAATGGCGGGAGCACACCTGTTTTCAATTTGACAATCAGTCAGGGCTTAAGGCTTTGTTCACACGGGTGTTAAGTTTTTGGATAAACGAACGAGCTCTGAACGTCCTATACGTTTATGTTGCGTTTTGTAGTGCCGCTCGATTGACTTCTACACTGACGTTCATTTGTCTCTGTCTAACGACAGCCTGCAGCCCAAATTGTAGTTTGTGTGTTTAACCTGTGGGGGCAGTGTGTCGGGAACTGGATATGAAAGCCCTTGTCATTTTATTTGAGGTGCCTCCTTGTAATATGGACCATTTTGCTATATTAGACATTAATCCTATTGCTTTAAAAATTCTAATTAAATTATTATATTTTTATATAATATATAAAATATTTTTCAAAATAATACGGCGACGGGGCGGCACGGTGGTGTAGTGGTTAGCACCGTCGCCTTGCACCTCCAGGGTCTGGGTTCGATTCCCCGGCCAGGCTCGATTGCCGTCTCTGTGTGTATGGAGTTTGCATGCTCTCCCCGTGCTTGGTGGGTTTCCTCTGGGTACTCCGGTTTCCTCCCACAGTCCAAAGATATGCAGGTTAGGCTAATTGGCGTTCCCAAATTGACCGTAGTGTGTGAATGAGTGTGTGAATGTGCGTATGAGTGTGTGCCCTGCGATGGTTTGGCACCCTGTCCAGGGTGTACCCCGCCTTGTGCCCGAAGGCTCCTGGGATAGGCTCCAGGTCCCCCGCGACCCTGAATAGAGGATAAAGCGGTACAGAAGATGAATGAATACGGCGACGTAGGAAGAGAGAAAATTCGCCGCCGCTACTGGGTTCACCCTCTGACTGCAAAACGTCGGATTAAAGGAAGTTTTTTGTGGTTTATGAAGAAATGCGAACATTTCCGCGCAAGTTTTATTTTTTAAGCATTTTATTTTTGACTTTTTTCCGCATTTCCCTATGTATAGCATGTAGGATCATTGGATATATCCGGTCCTCCGAAGTGTAAAATGGACGCGGAGAAAACGAACTAGACACGGTTTCCTTGCGTTCGTTGGGATTTGAACGCCAAGAAAAAGCTGCATGCAACGTTTTTTTAACACCGTATAAATGCGCAACCGGACAAACGCACGTCACCAAAGCCCGTGTGAACACCGTCATTGTCTCCTATGTGTAGAAAACCCTCGGCGCTTCATCCGCGGTCACCGGGCGCTATGAACGGCAGAAAAACGCTCAATTTTAATAACCGTGTGAACAAGGCCTAAAAAGTAATGCAGAAAGCTCTTCACCTTTGCCGATGTATTTTACTGCATGCCTCTCGTCTCGTTCATTCGTGAAATTTACTAGTGTCCTGGATTTGTGTTTTTTCGACCGTGCCTGCTTTGGATTTCGTTTCCGTATTTCGCCCTCCGGATTTGCTCCCTTCGGATTCGCTTCAGATTCGGCATCTCGACTGTTTGTCTACTCCAAGTTTGGATGACGTTCTGGATGTAACTTCTCTCGCGGCTGTATTACTGGTCACCGATTTTGCCTGCCTCTCCGACCTCGATCCCTTAAGCTGTGCCCGCGCGCGTGTGCTTCGCGTACTTCCGCGTTCGCGGATATCGGATGAAAGAGTCTTGTCAACTCGAACGGGGATTCACTATCTGCCGGATACAAGCTCTTAAAACACCAGATGCTGCGATTACACACACATTCTCACCCTTCACCCAGGCGTCACAGGAGACTCCCTCTTCACCTTCCACTCCCCCGTGCACCCCCCCCAACCCCCCCCCATCATCGACCCGCCTCCTTTCGCGTCACATTCATCCTGTTCTCTCACAAGCACCTTTTCTCCCCTTCTCCTGCCTCATATACATGCTGAAACTCCTTTGTGCTTCCCTTTCAATAAAGCAATAGACACTGTTAGTCTGCTATTGGGTTCGCTCTCATTCAGTCGCCTGACAGTTTGTGTCATTTAAGTATTATATCTGGAAAGCAAACATAAGGTATTCGATCTAAAAGTAATGTAAAACTCACTAAAAAACTGAACACACTGTCAATCAGAATACATACCTCCAGATTCACTTTCTGAATGATCTTTGTCCTTCCTTTCATCATTTCCAGATTGTTGGTCATTCTATTAAAGTGAGAAAGAATAGTTTAAATCTAAAACATGCAAATGTGGAGCAAATCTCTCACATGCTATATGTTTAAAATGTTAGTTATAGTTATCAATTGAGACCAAAAGTTAACATTTTTGCAAAGCTAACAATATTGACAAAATTATCCCATCTTGCTTTTAAATCCCCAATAGATGTAAAAAATAAAACATTACAAGTTATTAGTATTTTTATTCTTTTTCTCCTCTTTAGTGTCAACTGTCTGCTCTGTAAATAAGTAAAAATGTATTAGCGAATACATTTGGAAATATTAGAAAATTATACAAATATAATAAGAGCTCTGACTCACTGCAAGTCTTAAAAAAAGCCCTTAGACTCCAGAGTGTAAAAATTATAATATTCCTGAACTAAGAGGGGTGTTCAAATCAAACTGGTTCTTGTCATCTCAGAAAAAGAGAACCAAGCATACAGAATATCACATTTCCTGGGAGGCAAATGTATCAGCATTGATGATGGTGTGAAGCAGGCAGTCTGATCATGGCTCTGTTGTACTGAGAAAACGTCTCGGGTTACTTTGCTGTAACCCTGTTCTCTGAAAAGCGGGAACGAGATGTTGCGTGAAAACGCTATGGGAACATCTTTTTATGTTGCCGGTTGTGAAGCATGTGTGTATCAAACACGCCAAATTTTGGCTTATATAACCTCGGTCAGGTGATGTCATCTGATGAGACGCACCTGCAGGTTATAAATAGGAGTAAACCAGAAACATTCCTCAGATCGATTTTGTCTGAAGGGACGTCCGGTCACGTAGGCAGTGCGGCATTGGAGCGCAGCATCTCGTTCCCGCCTTTTCAGGGAACAGGGTACAGCAAAGTAACCCGAGACGTTCCCTTTCAAAGGCTACACTCGATGCTGTGTGAAAACACTATGGGCACGAGAATACCAACGCCACCGCACTGCAAGTGCCTGGACCCCAGGGTTGTGTAGCGTGTGTGCACAAGGCCGAGGAGGTCTCAGAACTATATCTGGGAGGCTGACTTGAGGACCCGTGAGCCCGGAGTAGCATGAACATCCAGACTATAAAATCTAACAAATGTGTGCGGAGAGGACCAACCTCACACCAACCTCACACACTTGTTGCAGGGGAATACCTCTTGCCAGCGCAATAGATGAGGCGATCCCCCTGGTTGAATGAGCCCTGATTCCTAGAGGCGAATTGAGCCAACGTGCCTCATAGGAGAGAGCAATAGCATCTCTCACCCAGTGTGACAAGGTCTGTGTAGTGGTGGCCGCCCCCCGGTTGCGGCCCCCATAGCATATAAAAAGCTGCTCTGACTTACGCCACTGGCTGGTGCGGTGGATGTAAATCTGAAGAGCACGTACTGGACACAGTAAGTGAAGTCTTTCCTGCTCCGAAGCTGTAAAAGGCGGAGGATAGAAGGCTTCAAGAACAACAGGGTGCATGGTTGAGAATGGAACTTTCGGAAGATAGTTCGGGTGAGGATGCAAAATGGCTTTGACTAGCCCAGGGGCAAAGTTTAGGCAGGATGGGGAGACTGACAAGGCGTGCAGATCTCCAATCCTCTTCAGAGAGATAATGGCCATCAGAAAAACCATCTTAAGGGTCAGAAACCTGACAGGCGCTGACTCTAGTGGTTCAAAAGGCGTGTCAATTAGACCTTCGAGCACGATAGATAAATCCCATGAAGGGACCGTGGCTCTACTGGGTGGCCTCAACCGTTTAGCTCCACGAATGAAACGGGCAACTAAAGGGTGTTTTCCCACAGTAATCCCATCAGAACGTGGCAGGCTGAAATAGCAGCTACGTATGTCCTGAGAGTACTAGGGCACAAGCCAGAAATAGAGCCATCATTTCGAGGCAATTGATGTGCCGCGCGAGAAGATGATGTCTCCAGCTCCCTTGGGCTGGACGGCCATCTAAGGCCGCACCCCAGCCCGAGAGGGAAGCGTCTGTCGTTAGCATTTTGCAATGACAAGACGGACTTAGAGTGGGACCCAGAGTCAGAAACCGAGGTCTGGCCCTAGAGTGAAATTCCCTGGCTCTTAGCCACAACTGAAATGCTCTCATGTGCAGAAAGCCCAAAGGTGTCACCGTGGATACAGCTGCCATGAGAGCAAAGATCTCTGAAAGTGATGTTTTTAACAGTCACTTTCTCGTCTAGCTTGATTTCCTTGAGGGTGTCCGAGTGGGAGACAACTGTGCCCGCCTTACAAGCACATGTCACATGATCGAATCTCATGTGACACCCAAATAAGGGTCTCAATCCTAAGAAACAAAGATGAGCTAGGATGACATCCTGATGTCGTGCGCTACCTACTGAGACTGGGCCAGCCAGTCGTCTGTGTAATTCAAAATACAGATGCCCTGGAGTCGTAAGAGCCAGAACTGCATCCATGCTTTTTTTCTGTATGTGCGGGTGAGAGAGCTACAGTAGACCTGGAAGGACCTGATACTGGTAAGCTTCACCCCCGAAAGCGAACCTCAGGACCCTCCTGTGTTGTGACAATATTTCTATATGAAAGTATGCGTCCTTCAGATCGATTGTTACAAATCAATTGCTTGGTAGGATTTGAGAACAATCACTTTGACAGTCAACATTTGAAGCAGTATTTATTTATTTTTAGATAGCGGTTCAGCCTGCGAAAATCAAAAAATTTGACGCAGCCCCATGTTCCTCTTGGGAACCAAGAAATACCGACTGTAGTAGCCTGACTCTCTGTCTGGTAGGGGAACATGTTCCATGGCCCCTTTCCCCAGCAACTTCTGTCAGCACGCCATTGAAAAGCGGAGGGTGATGTTGAAGTGAGGGTGTGAGGGTGAAGCTTCTCTTTACATTGCTTAGTACCCAAGGAGATATACTTGGCAATAGCTTCCACGCTGCCAGTTTCAAGGGGCAAAAGTCTCGGCGGCTTGGTTAAACGGGGGGGGGGGATGTTAGATGTTCGGCATCCTGAAACATGGCAGGAAAAAAACGAAGAACTAACACTTTATTGGAGACCGGTGAGGCCAAAACACCAGTGGTGGCGGAGCAAGAACACCGACCTCCTGGGGGTGCCAGGGAGAACACTTCATTCTCGAAAAGAATTCTACGTGCCTCTCCCCATTGGGGGGCCACCCCCATGGTCCTGGTCACATGGACCTCAGAGCTTCTTTGTGAAGAAGACAGTATGCCAGTCTGACCTCTTTTGAGGCAGATTGCGGAGCGCGGCACCCCAATCTTTACGAGGGGGCTCAAAAACACTCTCCTTGTGTGTTTCACGCCTCGCAGGAGTCAGACCCGGTCGAGACTGGGTGGCCGACAGTCCCAACTCTTGAGCACGGCGGGGAAGGAATTTCCCGAAGGCTTGTTCATATAACTTCACCTTATGAACCTACAGATGTGGCCCTTAAGACTGCGCGTGTTTTCCCGCGAGATGCCTCAATTTAGCGCATGGCATGCCACGACTTGCCATAAGCAACATTGGGGAATTTAAATAAATGTGTTGTGCTTCATTGAATTTCCGCCAGATGGTGCATGGAAGGACTTTATCTAAAAGCCGGACAAAGTACAACGAAGAATTGTGTATAATTAGTTAGCCTAAAACAATATTGTTTCCAATGCTGATGCAAACATGAATTTTATTTTGTTTTACAACAGATCTTTCATGATGAATGTGTGTATATGTGCTTCATATTATATACAACGCGACAGCACGCTCAGTTACTGTAATCCCACTTCTCACCTTTCATGTAGGTCTGCTCGGACTTATTAATTCGTTTTAAACCCTTTAAAAATGCGTGTGTATGCAGCTCAAAACCTCCATCAGTTATTAAAGATAGTGCGGCATGCAAGCGGGGCAAATGGAACGCGCCCCACCCAGGGACTTCAAAGAAGAGCCAGCGTGAGCAGACGGACGCAGGAGCTGCCAGGCCTGGATTGGCTAATCGGGAGGACCGGGAGATTTCCCGGTGGGCTTGTCTGTTTTTTGCCCGCGAGTGCCGGTGTCCCCAGCTACATGCACTCACAGCCGTCGCACTTTTTATTTATTTTATTATTATTTATTTATTTTTACCATAGTAGTCTCACTCTTTTTATTCATTATTTTATCGCAGCTCCACTCTTTTTATTGATGTTCTCGCAGCCCTATGAGCAGAATGCAGCCTGCAGGTTAATAATGACGTAATTACCACGATAACCACGATACTCTTTTTTTTACCCACTCAAACATCCAGTTCTATTACACCATCAGGTTAAATATCAAACACACAGGTACAGCAATTATAGGACACCACACTCATAGTTATGCATGTTATTCACATCTATCTATCTATCTATCTATCTATCTATCTATCTATCTATCACTCAGCACCCGCATATGATGGGGAAAGAATATATCCTGAAATCCATGATATACTGTATGGATATCCATGATTAAACAGACATACATAATTGGCAAAGCACATATTATAATATAAATTTTACATTAAATAATCTGAAAAGTTTATTGCAAATGTTAACTGGGTGAATTGATTTCCAGGAGTCTCTTGTTAAAAATACAGTGTTTAAAAAAAAAACCATCATCTCACTGTACAGTATTACCTTTGCGCACATGTCTCTGAGGCAATTTCAGATATCCCTGATACTTCCAAAGCCAGTAGGAAAAGGGGACACCGGTTTTCCTGATGATCAGGAAAATATGTTTCCCATACTTGAATATAAAAGACATTGTTTTAAAAAACATTCTGTGCATTGTGTTACCTTTGCCCCATGTACACATGTCTCTGAGGCAATTTCAGATATCCCTGATACTTCCACAGCCAGAAGGGAGGAAAAAACGGATTTTCCTGATGAATTTTTTATTAGTCCGACAAGTGGAAAATCTGCATTGTCATTGCAGAAAAGTGGACAGTGCAAGACAAAAACAGCTAAAATAAAAACTGTACCAAGAGTAGAGACATAAATATGGATATATGTGTGTATTTTTTTTGTTCTTCTTGTTCTTTATAGTTTTTTTGCACTAATGCTGCCCTTTGTCAAAAAAAGAACAATTAGAAATGTTCACTCATCTGATTATTATTACTATTATTTTTGTATCCATGTGTATATTTATCTCTTTTATCTTTCTGTTGAAATCTGTAAGACACTCTGGTGGCCCCATTCATTTTAAACATTCATTCTTCTGTAAAAGGAGAAGGCAAAACTATTAAATACACTTTTTTTGTATCTATGCTTAGCATTTATTTTTAGCATTTAGCATTCTGTTTTTTGCCATGTTATTGTTGCTAAGAGTTTTTTTCGATATTTGTTTAAAATATAATAATTTCTGCATGCTTTATTAAGAAAAGTGAATAATGTATAGTGAGAAGTAAAATAAATGAATGAGTGTGGAGATTGTTTTACAGTGTGGAGATTGTTTATTAACAATTAATTGCAATTTCAATTAAAAGTGTTTCAGCTGAATAATTGACGTCAGTCTTATTATTTAATAGCCACAAACCAAGTTTTGGATATAACCATGCCATTACATTATCAAGTTATGCCTCAGTACTAAACACATGTTTGCAATTGAGATTTTTTTTTCTTAAGCTATGAAACACATTAAAATTAGCATTCACCTCACAGTTGCTATAATTTAATGATAATCACAAGCAAAAAGTGTAAAACAAAGGATTCACATTTATTAAATTTTCACCCAGAGCGGGATTTAAGCCACGCCACACCACGTGGAAAATGCTTCAATTTGATTGGCTGTCACTGAGTGTCAGCTATTCACGGCTGGCCGCCGCGGGCCAGTCATGAATAGCTGACACTCAGTGACAGCCAATCAAATTGAAGCATTTTTGCGGCTTTCCACGTGGTGTGGCGTTGCTTAAATTATAGTATAAAATCGTCCAGACCCTGGGTGAAAATGTAATAAATGTGATAATGTAAATAAGAAATGTTTTACACGTTTTGCTTATGATCATTAAATTATAGCAACTGTGAAGTGAGTGCTAATGTGTTTCATAGCTTAAGAAAAAAAGTCTCAATTGCAAACATGCATTTAGTACAAACCGGCGCACTGGCGGGAATCGAACCCGGGTCTTCCGCATGGTGGGCGGATCACCTACTGTAACCACTGAGCCACACCAGTGCCCGTATATTTAGAGCGCATTAACACATTAATGTCTTAGGCTAACATATCATACATCTTTGTAGTCTTTTTGCACACGAGCGGGTGCGTTACAATAAGAATAAGAATAATAACAATAATAAATTCGGAGAACTACTACTACTACTACTACTAATAATAATAATAATAATTCTGAATGGAGAAAGCGCAGTCAAAGAAGTACCATCATTGAAGGAGAGAAAAAAAATGAAGAATAAATACATATCAGTTTGAGCTTGACACGTTTATGAGCTCTGTCGCTTGCTGTCAATGGGCGCAGCCGCGGCCAGTCACGGGATTCCTTTTCTCAAAAACGTGCGTTCTTAATGGCCAGGGCCCGGTTTCTCGATAACGCACACTATTCGCGCGCTAAGAAGACTCTTAAGATATATCTTACGTTAAGTGATAACTTTTCTAAGTGTATTTCTCGAACTGTCTCTTAGGAGTCTTCTTAAGTCGCTGCCTCTTACGTCCGACGTTACGCGGCGCTGTCTACAGTGAAGGTCCTGAATTAGCGGACATCGGTGGCTCTGGAATCGATTTTTCACTCCTTTTGCATGACAGTGTTAAGAAAGACGGCGCTTTCTATACAAATTAAACATTGCACTAAATTCTTTTAATAGCGTTTATTTCGACATGTGTTAACTTAACAATAACATGTCATAATAGACAAATATATAAATTAATATTAATTAATATAATAATATAATATATAATATTTTCATGTAACATGTGGCCGTGAAAAACGAACCGGGTATCCAATCATAGTTGATGGACAAACAGCTGATACACTCTTCACCAGCTTCAGAAACAATGTGAAGTGTCAGTTGTTGGGGTTGTATAGCGCACTTATGGAATGAATACGATGAGATGACAGGGTGGAGGTTTAATACCCACCTACGCAGGTGGGTACTATCCCACATACTATCTCACCTACGCAGGGCCGTAAGTGCGGTTCATTATGATTCGGCGCGAGTTTTGGTGCTGTTATTACGTTTCCATTTTACCACGCAAAAAAAATAAACATGTTTAACATGTGGAAGCTCGCGGACCTTGTAGATCTTCGCGGACCGTCGGGCGCCGGTCACTCGAGGCGGATCACGGTGTCTAATACCCCTCTCTCACCTGTGCGGTGCCTAATACCCCTCTCTCACCTGTGCGGTGCCTAATACCCCTCTCTCACCTGTGTGGCCTGACTCATCTCCGTGAGCTGCCACGTTTGCCCACCACGTTCCTTTAACGTTCCGCGAAGTTCTACAAAGTCTACAAGCTTCCGCGAGGACCAGCAAAAAATTAAACGTTGAATTTTTCACGCGGAAAGATGGAAACGTAACCACAGCGCAAAAACTCGGGGTGAATCATGATCAAGCCTACGGCCACAGCGCGAGCCCGCGCAGGTGAGATAGGGGTATAACACACCGCATCTCACAGCGAGCCAAACCGCATGAGTGAATACTGTAGGGGTATTAAACATTACAATCACCCAGAAACATGAATGGATGCGGGGTTTGAATCTCCCATGGTTATTTTCTCATTTAACTAAATCAAATTTCATAAAAATAAAACGTGTCAAAAGAAAAACCCATAAAGTCATGGATAATGGCTAATGAGCAATGAAAAATATTTTAAACAAAAAGCAGCGAGCAGCTGGACATCGGGACGGGGAGTGTACAGTAAGTACAGTAAGTACAGTAAGTACGACGCGTTGGTCTGGCACGCGCAGGTCTGAGCAGCTCAAGAAGCTCCATAATCTGTTGCCTTGGAAGGCAAAACTTATAATTATATATATATTTTTAATAACGACCACGAGGAAAATATGAAAAGGGCTGAAGTTTTGTCTAAAGGAAACATGTACATGACCCACACGGCTCCACGGACCGCGCCGTCTTCAGTTTAACACAACACTAATCGCTGCCTAATTGTTCGCCACCTGTTTAATATTAATTGTGATTGGCAATTTTAATGCGTTAGTCACATTATGAAATAGGCTAATTAAAAGTCACTCTATTAGTTCTGATATCAAATAAAATAAAATTCTTAAACAGGTCTACAGTATATTCCATCATTAATACGAGTTTGATAACGTGCCATAATGTGTTTGCATACACCGCTGATTTATAAAGACTGCTGCTCAGTGGCGGCGACTAGTGTCTAGAGCTGAAACTACGCTAAGTATGAGTTAAGGTTGGTCCAGACCAACCTTACGAACGTCTGACGTAGCTAAGAGATACTTAGCGTAAGAACGTTTCGGGAAATGTGCCATTAAGTTAAGAGAGAGGTTAAGGTACGACTTAAGAACTACTTAGAGATAAGAAGCTTTCGAGAAACCGGGCCCTGATCTGTAGTGGTGACCGAGTTAACGACATCGCCAAACAAACCGGAAGGCGAGATGGGGGCATCAAGGAGGAATGCACGATCCTTATCGCAGCCATAACACGGCCGATAGCACGAGCCGTCTGCTTTGTTGCACGAAGAGGCAAGTCTGTGGCCCGGCGTCATTCCAGAACGCCCTATCTTTAAGAGCCCCGCCAGTGCTCAAGTCTCTCAGCAGGTCAGCCTGGTAGGCCTGCAAAACTGCCATGGTGTGCAATGGAGCACCAACCTGACCTGCTGCCTGAAAAGCTTTTCCCTCCATGGAAGATGAAAGTCTACACAGCTTGAAAGGAAGTATTAGCTTTTCAGGGAGGATGATGTCCCTGGTAGTGTCTCTTCTATCTGGGCGTCATCATATAACCCCGCGCTTCCACATCAACTATATTTAAACAAATAAATAAGTCTACGGTACGAAAACACGGGATGAATACAGCTTACTCCATGAAAGGGTTAACTCATCATGGAGATTGCTCAGAAAAGGGAGAGAGCGTCGTTGAGGCTCCGCCCCCCAGCCACCCGACAGAACCTGCCATCTAAATGTCAAGTGCTTGGAGGCTATTTCCATCTCCGTGGAAGCAAGAGAGGATGTCTATCCTTGCCCATTCACAAGAAACGCCAGGGCGCGCTTGAGAGCGGACGGAGGAATTTCCCGATCCGGCGAGGGCGTGAGAGATAGGAGGGGAAATCCGTCTCACGCAGCTCTCCCGGGTGCAGCTGCTCGGAGCTTCTCAAGAAATGCGAGGCACGCGCAAAGCATTTTAATCGAAGCACTTTAATCTATATGGATTTATCACACATGGAGGGACAGCTTGCTTAAAACTCTGCCATATCGGTGAGTTAAACACTTTCTTATTTTGCTGGTTTAAACACAGACACGCAAACACAACTAGGCTGTCATGAAGACAAAAGATCTGAGGAATGTTTCCAGTTTACCGTTTATAACCTGCAGGTGCGTCTCATCAGATGACGTCACCTGACCGAGGTTATATAAGCCAAAATTTGGCGTGTTTGATATACACGTGCTTCACAATCAGCAACACGAAAAGATGTTCCCATAGCGTTTTCACGTAGCATCGAGTGTAGCCATTGAAAGGGAACTTTCTATCTTGTTCGTATCCAAGCACTAGTGAAATTCTGAGATAAATGCATTAATGTAGCAGGGGATTATATATAGAGAAATAAAGGTAGTTTTTACTCTCATAACTGTGTTCTGTTATTCTGTTTAATTAAAAGTCCCAGTTTGACTCGAACATATGAAGTACATGTGAAGGCTGAATTTATATAAAAAGCAGAATATACTATTAAGTTTGGTATGCCTAATAAACACATTTCTATAAAATATGGCGAGTCACACATTACAATGTCTATAAATTCTTAGCTAAATTATTGTATTTCTTTAATAGTTTCCATAAGTTCCTAATACATTTTATTACTGCAAAATTTAATTAAAAGGGTATTACCTCAGGGGCTGTATCTGACCCAAAACACCATGACCAAATGGATCCTGGAAAGGATTTGGATCCAGGGAAGGTTACAACTAAAATATAATTGAAATGAACCTATTAACAATACAGTTGTAATTGTATTGACAAATTGCCATTGAGTTAATTGAATCAATTAAATAATATAACATTATATTTTACAAAAAAATACAGTGAGTATATTGCTTTGCATAATTAATAATAATTAAAAGTAAACAAGATAACCTACCTGCCCAGGTCATGTTGTCTTTTGATACCTAAAAGATGAAAATAATAAAATTCATTAGCACACAATCTCTTTTACAGTGTTTACAGATTTTAAAAATAAGAAGTTGATGCTTTAGCAAAAAATACAGTTAATGCACAGTTAAACTTTTTTATATTAATTACTGTACCCACTAACATTCTATCACTATTAAAATAGTATTAGTCCAAGCTGCAGCATTTACAGTAAATTCACATTTAAAATGATTTGATACTAAATAGCCCAACTACTGTAACTATACTGTAGGTTGCTAAAAAAAAAAAAAAAAAGCTGATAAAAATAAAAGCTAATATATGTTCATTCTATTTTTATCTTTCTTGTTTTTGATTTTTTCTTGATTGCTGACTCTGACAGCTTCTGCACAACAAATCCAATGCGCTCATAATATTGGTATGTGAACAAATGACAAATAGAATCTCTTGAATCATACATTTCCACTTTGATAACCACATTCTTAAGCCTAAGAAAATAAGAAAAAAAGTTCACATAACTTTTACTTTATAGGTTATAAGTAAGCCATGTTTTCCCTGTGTCAGTTGCCGTACTGAACAGATGATCATGGCTTGATATCCACTACACCATTGTTTTTCACCCACTGTGCCGCAGTACACTAGTGTGCCGTGAGAGGTCGTCAGGTGTGCCGTGGGAAATAAACATTTAATTTTTTCGCGCGGAAAGATGGAAACGTACTCACAGCGCCAAAAACTCGTGTTGAATCATAATGAACCGTACTTACGGCCACCGCGCGAAACCGCACAGGTGAGATAGGGGTATTAGTGATTGAGCTTCTCAACCCTGACTGCTATAAAAACTAAAAACAGAGAGAGACTAAGAGCTGTTGAGGAAGAGCTTCGTGTGTCTTTCTTCAATTCCTGCCAGGATATCAGCTCTGTGTTCATCCAAACAGGCCCAGGTTTCACACTGAGTAGGTAGAAATATGAAAGATCAAAAAAGACTGTTTTCATTGTGTTTATTTGATTCCTATTCAAAAAAGACACTTTGATAAGAATGGCTGTATATTGTTAATGTAGGCTACAGAGTTTCATTTTTTTTTTTTACTGTTTCGTTTGTTGGTGTGCCTTGTGATTTTTTTCAATTAAAAATGTACCTTGGCTCAAAAAAGGTTGAAAAACACTGGACTACACTACTGTCCTGTCCTTATACTTATACTGCACTCAAACATGCACCTTTGCACCAGCAATAACTGAGTTTGAACTATATATTTAATTCTTCATCTATTCTGTATATTCTGTACCGTGTAAACATGCATTTACAGTCATGTGTAAAAGTTAGTGCCGATTCTTTTTTTTGTGTACATTATAAAAATCATCTGATTGCAGCGGGTCTTATTATTAGGTAAATATAACCTCAGACCTTAGCTAATCGTTGCCTTGGTCAATATCGGGGGATCGCACCCGCTACCTTGCCATTATTAGCACTAGCCACTAACTAGCTGACCTAGCCGGCCAAGACTAGGAGCCAAAAGTAAAACAAAAATATGGTCAAAGTAGTAATAACAGGTACCTGGGATTGTATCATACTTGTAATTCTGTTCAATGATTCAGCATTCTTATGACACTGGAATAGTCCATGATCTTCATGAAACAGACAGTCGACTGTGATTGTATTTTCTCTGTGTACAGATCTCCTGCTGTCTGGTACAACACTCTCTGGATTACTGGTGTGATGGAGCACCACCAGAACTGCAGGTTTGGTTACTAGGAAAACTAATGAAACATTAATTCAGAAGATAACGTGTATTATTACATATTACATACATTTTACATGTGTTTTTATACTAGAAATGTATTAATACTAGATTATGTGTCGATTCATTTCCAATAACAACAGATCTGACAGGATTTATGTCTCTAAAAAAATCACAGATTTATATTACATACTCATTTATTATGTGTCAGTACTTTATAATAATCTGAGGATACAGGAAAATAGGGGACAGCTTTTGCAATTTCTTGATACAGTAAACACTTTTCAGTGTTATTAACTGCAGGAGGGAACAAAAAAGCTGGAAAAAGAAAGATGGTGCTTTACCTTTGTGGACATTCAATTGACATTCAATATAAATTTGATACAAATGTATAAGTGTTATTCCTAAATCAATTAAACATTTAACTGTTAGCAATTGATTGTGGTGTATAAGAAATAACACACTTTACAAAATACCATTATATTACATTAATTATCAGTATTAACAGAGGATTAACAGTGTCTCTGTGTTGTCTTGGTAGCATTACACAATCACTCAATGATTCTTTTCCTAAAACAATATGTCCTGTTCACTTTTATTCCTTAATATATTTTAATACCTGAAGAACTGTCAAGTTTTTGCAGTGCTGCTTCAATGTCAGTTCCAGCTCGTGACACAACAGGGCAGAAGACCAGAATAAAATCACACTCATCCACTGTAGACACCTTTTGAAGGTCAGGTGTTTGTCTTGTAAGATGATCTATGATGGTCTTATGCACGTTCAGTGTATTTCCAGACAGAAGAACAAAAAACTTTTTTCCTGACAATACATTTGTTATATTTTCTGTAAATAAAAATAGAAATTTTAATTAATCATTAATGTTAGGACATTGATGACTTTTTACCAATTGTATATATGTATCGATTGGCCAAGATCAATAATTAAGAACTGATTCTTCACTTATTGATTACTGTTTTTACTTATTGATTAATACTCAAAAAACACTTACACTAATGCAAAATTTAAATGTGAAAAAACTTTTAATAAACACGTTTAAAAACGTTTAATAATTATACTTTAAACAAATGAGCAAAAACAGGCAGGACTAAAGAGGAACAGGAATACTAAGAAAATCAGAAACAGGAACAGAAAAGCAGCAAGTACTATAGACAACAGAGATCCAAACAGAACAGATGTAAGACAAATACATTTTGCACTCCTAAGGCTTTAATAATAACGCTAATAAAGACAATACTAAAAACCAGTAAACACCTAAAACCAGACACCATGAAAAACCATGTCAATATTCTGTACATGTACCACAAAATTACAAATCCCCAAAACACATGAAAGAGGTCCAAAGGATAGACCCACAGTGCCCCTTCAGGGCAGGCCTGACCTAACCTCCCTTTGAAAGATGCTACAGTACTCAAGAGAATCTCCTGGTGGTCCAGGATATCTCCCATCCAAAATTCAATGTCAGTAGCTCCACCACCGAGGCATTTATACAGGGCATGGGGCTGGATGGACCATTGGCATGGAGGCTGTGATCAAACTGGACATGAGCACAGGACTGTAAGTAGAACTTGGCATGGGGACAAAGGTTGAACTTGGCAGTACGACAGAGCTAGGCATAAGCATGAGGATGGAGCTACTGTACTGTAGAACTTGGCACATGGATGGAGCTGAGCATGGGGATGGAGGTGTGTGCGAGTGCAGGGAAAGAGCTGAAACTTGGCACTGACATGGAGCTGGGCATAAAAAAACACACATCTTTAAGTTTCATCATTACTGGTAAACCTGGTTCATTCCTAGCAGGAACCGTTAGGGGTTCAAGGACCAACGTGTTATGTGGCATGAGTTTTGCAGTCGCGCCACGAGATATTAATATTGCAAGTAAGAGCTCTTATGCAGGGCTGTATGGGAAGATGTTCCCATTTGGAGATAATAGGGTTTATTAATTTAATTGAAAGGGAACTAAAGAAAACTGAAAACAAAATAAACACCAAGCTCCCTCATTTCCTCTAGACAGGGTGGAGCTTTGGTAATTGAAAATAAAATCTCTCATCTGCTCACGACAAGGCTCTCTCTTAAATGGGCATATCTCTTTTTTATTTGTGTCTTTTCACTTATAACTGAGAGTGCACGCTTAAGGAGCTTCCAAATTACTCTACTGTAATATCGTGTTTGTCCAGCATTCAAACTGCATCACACCCACTTTTACAGAATTCAATTCAATTCAATTCAATTCAATTAGTTAATTGAATCAATTAAATAATATAGCATTATATTTTCCTGAAAAATACAGTGAGAATATTGTTTGGCATAATTAATAATAATAAAAAAGTAAACAAGATAACCTACCTGCCCGGGTCATGTTGTCAAGTAAAAGTAATAATTTTTAATTAGTCATTATTACTAAAACAAACTACTACCCATAAACCCAGTGTATTATGTTAATCAGTGTGTGTAGTTAATCAAGTGTGCACATTTGATTACAATATAGATTTCTGTACCCTGACATTATATATAGATTGTACCCTGATATTAAATACTTAACTTAAAATAATTAGGAAGAGATTTATTGAAATGAGTTTGTGAAAAAATTGTGTAAACAGAAAGTTATATCTGTGCTAGTGACAAATGCTAGTTATATCTGTGCTAGTGACATGTGTCACGAACTAACCTGAGATGACCAGAAGACGTAGCTTAGCGGTTAGCCCTTTGTTGCGTGAATGGTAAACCCAAATGCGGAAGAACACGAGTAGGCAGGATAATCATGCTATTTGTTCTAAGGACTCTCATAAAAGGAGAGCAAGGGAAAGACAGAATCTAACCTGCGTCCTATAAATTCACACTCAATCAGAAAGTAATACCAAGATAGTGAGTACTCATGGTTTGGTGAACGATTCCGAAACAACATCGGGCGAACTCAATGACTGAGCGTTGTACTATCGTTTGTTTACCTCTTTTATACTTCCTGGTTTGACGCCCGCCTTACTTCCGGGTCCTAGTGCCGGGCGCAGATTGAGTGTGCATGACAGTACCCCCCTGTCCAGGACCGGCTCCAGACGGACCTGGGGTGGAGGATACCCTGCAACGGTAGTCCCGAATGAGCTCGGGATCGAGGATGAACCGTGCTGGGACCCAAGACCACTCCTCGGGGCCGTAGCCCTCCCAATTGACCAGGTACTGGGTACCTCTGCCCCGAGGGCGCGAATCAAGGATCTGTCGCACGGTGTAGGCGGGACCGCCGTCAATGACTCGGGGGGGAGGAGCAGGGTGGGTGGGTGTTATCATGGGTGAAGTGATGAAGGGTTTTAGCTGAGATGTGTGGAATACAGGGCGGATCCGGAGCGCCGCAGGCAGCTGGAGCTGGTAGGTGACAGGGTTATTTTGTAGAGTGATGTGGTATGGTCTGGGTGATAGCTTTCGTGATTCGGTCGACGGCGATGTTGGGTGGCGTAGCTGATGTTAGCGCGTTGAATGGCGAGATTGGACTGGTGCCACAGCCGCCGACACCTATGGACCAACTGTTGGGCCGATGGTACGTCAACCTCCGGTTCCTGGTGATTGAACATCGGAGGTTGGAAGCCATGACAAACCTCAAATGGGCTTAGGTTGGTGGCTGAGGAGACGTGGAGGTTGTGGGAGAGTTCGGCCCATTTGAGGTAGCGGGCCCAGGAGCGCTGGCGATCCAAAACAAAGCACCTCAGGTAGCGCTCCAGTTGTTGGTTGGTCCGTTCCGTCTGACCATTAGTCTGGGGATGGTACCCTGATGAGAGACTACAAGTGGAATTGATCAGACGGCAGAAGGCCTTCCAGAAAAGGGCGGTGAACTGGGGCCCCCTGTCCGAGACGATGTCCTTTGGGAACCCATGCAGTCGGACTACCTGTTCCAGTATCAGCTCGGCTGTGTTTTTTGCTGATGGGAGTCCGGTTAGGGCCACCAGGTGCACGGCTTTGGAGAACCGATCGACGATGGTTAGGATGGTGTTCTTTCCTTCTGATGTCTGCAGGCCCGTGATGAAATCCAGGGCAACGTGCGTCCAGGGCCGGCGGGGAACTGGGAGTGGTTGGAGCTCTCCGGGTGCAGGTTGGTTTGCATCCTTGGCCCTGGCGCACACCGGGCACGCCTGAACGAACTCGATGGTGTCCTTGCGGATGGAGGGCCACCAGAAGGCCCGTCGGATGAACGTAAGGGTTCGTCGAGTTCCTGGGTGTCCGGCGATGGTGGATGAGTCCCCCTGGAGAACCTCCGTCCTTAGCTGTTGAGGCACGTAGAGTCGTCCAGGCGGCACGCCTACCGGTTCGGTCTCCAGCGACCGCAGCGGTGCAGTTTCTGGTCTGGACCTCGCTGAGAGAGAACGGCGCCGGCGCCCACATCCGACGCGTCCACCTCCACAACGAAGGGTTTGTTGGCATCCGGGTGTAGAAGGATGGGAGCGGTGGTGAATTGGTGACAGAGTTCTTTGAAGGCAGCGATGGCAGATGGGGTGAGTAGAAACTGATGAGATGGGTGCCTGGTCAATGTGGTTAATGGAGCGGCAACTGTACTGTAGCCCCGGATAAAGCGACGATAGAAATTCGCAAACCCGAGAAACCGTTGAAGCTGCTTGAGTGTCCTGGGTAGGGGCCAGTGACGTACAAACTCTAGCTTCTGCGGGTCCATGGCCACACCCTAGGACAAGATGATAAAACCCAGGAACGTGGTGGAGTGCTTGTGAAAAGCACATTTTCCCAGCTTGCAGTACAGTTGGTGAGCGAGCAATCTCTTTAAAACGGCACGTACATGTTGAATATGTTCTTCGGTGTTGTGGGAGTAAATCAAAATGTCGTCCAGGTAGACAAACACCCATCGGCTCAGCATGTCCCGGAGGACGTCATTTATGAACTGCTGGAAGGCCGAGGGTGCATTGCAGAGTCCAAATGGTATGACCAGGCTTTCGTAATGTCCCGTGGGTGTGATGAAAGCAGTCTTCCACTCATCACCCTCTCTGATGCGCACCAAGTTGTAGGCGCTCCGGAGGTCCAACTTTGTAAACACGGTGGCACCAGAGAGGGCGTCCAGGGCTGAGTTGGTGAGTGGTAGCGGGTGTCGGTTTTTGATGGTGATGTTGTTTAGCCCCCGATAGTCGACACATGGGCGAAGTTCGCCCCCTTTCTTCTTCACGAACAAGAACCCCGCGGCGGCAGGCGATGTGGATGGCCGGATGGTTCCATGACGGAGGGCATTGGTGACATACTCTTCCATCGCCTGCGTCTCCGAGGTGGATAGTGAGTAGAGATGGCCGCGGGGGGGTACGGAACCTGGCTGGTGCTCTATGGCCAGGTCACAAGGACGATGAGGTGGGAGGTAGGCGGCCCGTCTCTTGCAGAAAACTTCAGCCAGGTCCCGATAGCTGACGGGGATAGCGTTGGTGTCGACGTCGGGGGCCTCGGACTCCTTGGAACACGTCCCAGCCGGTGCCTGTAGGCAAAGTTCGCTGCAGGTCAGCCCCCACTGGAGGATCCGGTTTTGGGTCCACGAGATGAGGGGGTCATGTCGGAGCAGCCATGGATAGCCAAGGATGATGGGAGGTGAGGCGATGGGGGTGAGGTGTAACTGGAGCTGTTCTTGGTGCTGGTCGATTTTGAGGGTGGGGCTGGATGAAAGACTGATGTAATGCGAATCGGCTGGGATAACGCCTCGATTTTTACCCCCACTTCTTTGGCATAAGTAGAGTGAATGAAGTTACCCGCGGCACTGGAATCGATAAACGCGGTACTTCGGACCCGTTTGTGGCCAATTTGGAGGATTACTTGAACCGTTAGTCGCGAGATGGTGGAGTTGGTGGTGGTGGAGAGTTGGAGCTGGCCCGGTCAGTCTCTCCTCCGGTTCACCGGGGCTGGGCGTTTCCCGGGCGCAGTGGGCAGATCGCCCGGTGGTGTGCCGCCGACCCACAATAGGCACACAGCCCTTCTCGGAACCGGCTTTCGCGTTCGGCTACGGTCAGAGAGGCGCGTCCTAATTGCATGGGTTCCCCGGCTCCCGTGTCAACCACGGCAGGAGGTGGAGATCCGACTGGTCCCATACTGGTGTTAGTGAAGGCTGCAGGTGGTCGTGGGGTGGTGTAGGAGAAGGTGGGTGCAGGCGGCAGGGTCCTTGGGGCTGGCTTCGGGCGAGACAGAAGGCGCTGATCGATCCGCAGGGCTAGCTGGATCAGTCCTTCGAGGGTGGCGGGGAGTTCTCGCCCGGCGAGCTCGTCCTTAATCCGTGAAGCCAGTCCCTCGTAGAAGGATGTCTGGAGCGCGGCGTCTCCCCAGCTGGTCTGTACGGCGAGGGTTCGGAACTCCGCGGTATACCGGCTCACGGACGATCCTCCCTGCCGCAGGTGGTAGAGTTTGGTGTCGGTCTCCACCTCGCCCGCTGGGTGTTCAAAAGTCAATCGGAGTTGGCGGGTGAATTCATTATAATAGTGGGCGGTATCAGAATCCGATTTGAGAACTGCCGTGGCCCACTCAGCTGCCTGCCCTGATAGCAACGAGACCAGGAGAGCGATGCGTAGCCGATTGGTGGAGTACTTGGTGGAATTGAACTCGAACACCAGATCGAGCGCTGTCAAAAACACATCACATCTCCCGTCCGTGCCATTCCATTTGTCTGGTAGAAAGAGGAAAACATCAGAAGGAGGGGGGGAGGGGGATGCGGGGCCGCGGCGACGGGAGGCCTGCTAGCCATGCTAGCGACAGCCGCGCGGAGTTCCGCGTTCTCCTGCCGGAGCTCCGCAACCTCGCGGCGCAAGGCCGTGATGTCTTGGAGGCCCCGGCTCAGATTAGCGATCTCTCCGGTTAGCTTATCAATAAGCGCGGCATGCTGATATACCACATCGCAGAGGTGCACATGATCCGCTGGGTTTACCGCGGAAGGCTCAGTCATTCTGTCACGAACTAACCTGAGATGACCAGAAGACGTAGCTTAGCGGTTAGCCCTTTGTTGCGTGAATGGTAAACCCAAACGCGGAAGAACACGAGTAGGCAGGATAATCACCCTATTTGTTCTAAGTACTCACGGTTTGGTGAACGATTCCGAAACGACATCGGGCGAACTCAATGACTGAGCATTGTACTATCGTTTGTTTACCTCTTTTATACTTCCTGGTTTGACGCCCGCCTTACTTCCGGGTCCTAGTGCCGGGCGCAGATTGAGTGAGCAGATTTTGTACTGTAACATTTTGGCCCAGTATTTTCTCCTGCATGTAAAAATATGAAAGGTAACCTACAGTATAAAGTAATTATTTTACACACTTACCATGATTTTTCTGTTTTGATGTTTCATTTTCCTCGTTGCTTCCTGGTCCTTCTGCTTTCTTGCAGACATTACCATGTTGTTCTTCAACATTTAATTTTTCAACCATTCTGTTTATCTTTTGTCCTTCTTGAATAAAGATTGCAAAAAAGGACATAATTTGAACACACATGCAAACAGTGTATAAGGTATAAGGTATTGTATAAGGTTTAAAAAAAAAAAAAAAAAAAAACATTTTTGAACACCTACCTGGAGATTTCACCATAACAGAATCACCATTTCTGTTAATCTCCATCTGAGTGTCAACAGTTTCACTTTCAGCAGTATTGTGTGTCTCTGACTGGTCGACCATTTCAAAGTCTTCTGTGTGGTCTGATGGCTAGAAAAAATATGTTTGTTTACAATATAAAATAAAAAGCAAAAAAGGCAAATAGACTTTGGCTATATAGTTTACAGCTTACAGTTTACTGACATTGTTTTCAGAATGTCTTACCTCTTCCATAACTTCCTTTTGTCTGTTTTGGTAAGAGATTAGAACAAATCAGACTGTTCGGCGTCAAACTGATCTTTGCTCGGGTTAATAGCTTCACTCTGTTTGCTGTAGAAGTTGAGCGGAAAGGTGAAGGGAAGAAAAACAAACAACAAAGACATTACGGTTAAGGTGATAAAGTGACATACGCAAATAAAAACACAACATTAACACATCGTATACATACATTTTAACCATTAAAAAAAGCCCTAAAAGTTAAAACCTCATTATTATGTAAACAGCACCTCAGGATCCCTTCAGGAGCATTTACTCGCCGACCGCAATCTACAGAGTGACTGCACAAAAACCCCCGTCAGCTTTCACTTTCGTTATCAAGCAACTGTTTTTCTTCATTTTTAACCCTTTAACCACCGGGACTTGGAAACTCTTTATTTTCTTTTTGTTTGTCTTAGGTCCGTGTTTTTTATTTCATTGTAACTTTTTATAATACAGACTGTCTCAGTTTTTCATGATTTTACCGATAAATGTCTCTAAGATCGTTGATAAGCAAACCTCTCTATATAAATAAATAATCAGTTGTGTTTGACGTTGAACAACATCCTACGCTGTGTTCCATGCATTTTCTGCCAGCTACTGGATGAAGTGTACTATAAAAAAAATTTATACATAAAAAAAAGCCACAGGACAAGGACAAGATATACAGTAACTAAACATGTTTGATGTCTTATTATTTAGGTATTTATGGCTAGTACTGTTTACCCTTTATTATTTGAACCTCGTGCTTTACATTTTATGCAGATAAAAAGACAAATAAACAGGACGTCAGTCAGATAGATAGATAGATACTTTATTGATCTATCAAATTTCAAACATCAAACAGTACCAAGGATAATAATACAGTTTGATCAAATCAAGAAAAAAAGTGAAGTGCGCAGAATGTATGCTTTTGATCGTGTTTTTTAAGTAGATTTCAATTGCACACTCATAAATGTGTATTTAAAAAATGTACAGCACCATATGTTGAATTTTGCCATTAACTTTGGGCCGATTGTGATGAAACAAAGCCTACAGTATATGTTACAGTACCGCAAGCTCGCCCAAATACAGCTGGGAAAACACTATTAAAATCAGTAGTTTTTACATGATGCGTGCCAAACAAACAAACAGAATTCCAAAAAAACATTTTGAACATCTATTACTAATATTACATCCCCCCGCATGTGTACTTTTTTCTGGTGTTTGTTTACACTAGTGTGTGTGAACATAAATTGTGAATAAAAACTGAATGCAATGATGTGGAGATGCAAATATCAATATTTTATTCAGAATAGAACATAGATGACAGATCAAAAGTTTGATCCGAGAAAATTTATAATTTTAAAGGAAAAATATGTTGATTCCAAATTTCAAAGTTGGGACAAGTAGCAATAAGAGGCTGGAAAAAGTAAATTTGAGCATAACGAAGAGCTGGAAGACCAATTAACAGTAATTAGGTTAATTGGCAACATGATTGGGTATAAAAAGAGCTTCTCAGAGTGGCAGTGTCTCTCAGAAGCAAAGATGGGTAGAGGATCACCAATTCCCACAATGTTGCGCAGAAAGATAGTGGAGCAATATCAGAAAGGTGTTACCCAGCGAAAAATTGCAAAGACTTTGTAGTTATCATCATCAACTGTGCATAATATCATCCGAAGATTCAGAGAATCTGGAACAATCTCTGTGCGTAAGGGTCAAGGGCGTAAAACCATACTGGATGCCCGTGATCTCCGGGCCCTTAAACGACACTGCACCACAAACAGGAATGCTACTGTAAAGGAAATCACAGAAACCATTGTCAGTGAACACAATACTCCGTGCCATACGCCGTCGCCAGCTGAAACTCTACAGTGCAAAGAAAAAGCCATTTCTAAGCAAGATCCACAAGCACAGGCATTTTCATTGGGCCAGGGATCATTTAAAATGGAGTGTAGCAAAATGGAAGACGATTCGAAGTTCTTGTTGGAAATGTGGGACGCCATGTCATACGGACCAAAGAGGACAAGGACAACCCAAGTTGTTATCAACGCTCAGTTCAGAAGCCTGCATCTCTGATGGTATGGGGTTGCATGAGTGCGTGTGGCATGGGCAGCTTGCATGTCTGGAAAGGCACCATCAATGCAGAAAAATATATTCATGTTCTACAACAACATATGCTCCCATCCAGACGTCATCTCTTTCAGGGAAGACCCTGTATTTTTCAACAAGATAATGCCAGACGGTGTAGTGGTTAGCACTGTCGCCTTGCACCTCCAGGGTCTGGGTTCGATTCCCAGGCCAGGCTCGATTCCCGTCTCTGTGTGCATGGAGTTTGCATGTTCTCCCCGTTCTTGGTGGGTTTCCTCCGGGTACTCCGGTTTCCTCCCACAGTCCAAAGACATGCAGGTTAGGCTAATTGGCGTTCCTAAATTGCCCGTAGTGTTTGATTGGGTGTGTGAGTGTGTGTATGTGTGTGTGCCCTGCGATGGATTGGCACCCTGTCCAGGGTGTACCCCGCCTAGTGCCCGAAGTCTCCTGGGATAGGCTCCAGGTCGCCCGCGACCCTGAACACAGGATTAAGCGGTATAGAAAATGAATGAATGAATGAATAATGCCAGACCACATTCTGCATCAATCACAACATCATGGCTGCGTAGGAGAAGGATCCGGGTACTGAAATGGCCAGTCTGCAGTCCAGATCTTTCCCCTATAGAGAACATTTGGCGCATCATAAAGAGGAAGGTGCGACAAAGAAGGCCCAAGACGATTGAAGAGTTAGAGTCCTGTATTAGACAAGAATAGGAGAGCATTCCTATTTCTAAACTTGAGAAACTGGTCTCCTCGGTCTCCAGACGTCTGTTGAGTGTTGTAAGAAGAAGGGGAGATGCCACACAGTGGTGAAAATGGCCTTGTCCCAACTTTTTTGGGATTTGTTGACACCATGACATTTTGATTCACCATATTTTTCCCTTAAAATGATACATTTTCTCAGTTTAAACTTTTGTTCCGTGATTTATGTTCTATTCTGAATAAAATATTGACATTTGCCATCTCCACATCATTGCATTCAGTTTTTATTCACAATTTGTTTAGTGTCCCAACTTTTTTGGAATCTGGTTTGTATTTTATTGGGATTTTATGTGACAAACATACACAAAGTGATTGAGAAGTGTTTAGGGTTGAGAAGTGTTTAGTCTGTTTAGGGTTGTTGTCCTGCTAGAAGGTGAATCCCTGCCCTAGTATCAAGTCTTTTGCAGAGTCTAACAGGTTTTTTTCGAAGATTGCCCTATATTTGACTTCCATCTTCCCACCAACTCTGACCAGCTTCCTTGTCCCTGTTGAAGAAAACATGCCCACAACATCATCCCCACAACATGATGCTGCCACCACCATCCACTGTGTTGGTTTTCCACCACACCTATCATTTTAACAAAAAGTTACATTTTGGTGTCATCTGACCAGAGCACTTTCTCCCACATGTTTACTGTGTCCCCAACTTGTCGCAAACTGCAAATAGGACTTCTTATAACCTTTATTCAACAATGGCTTTCTTTTTGCCACTCTTCCATAAAGGCCAGATTTGTGGAGTGCATGACTAATAGAGGTCCTGTGGACAGATTCTCTCATCTGAACTGTGGATCTCTGCTACTCCTCCAAAGTTACCTTGGGCCTCTTGGCTGCTTTTCTGATTAATGCTCTCCTTGCCTGGCCTGTCAGTTTAGGTGTATCCATGTCTTGGTAGGCAGGGTTTTTTTTTTTTTTTTTTTTTTTTTTTTTTGCAGTTGTGCCATCCTCATTCCATTTTTTGATGATGGTTTGAACAGTGCTTCATGAGATATTTAAATCTTTGGATATATTTTTATAACCTAACTCAGTCTTAGACTTCTCCACAATTTTATCCCTGACCTCTCTTGTGTTCCCTGGGCTTTATGATGTTTGTTCACCAAATCCGTTCAGGGCTTCTGTCTTTATACTGAAATTAAATTACACACAGGTGGATTTTTTTTACTAATTAGGTGACTTTTGAAGGTAATTGGTACCACTGGATTTTATTTATCCAAGTAAAGGAAGATAAGTACAAATGCAAGGGACACTGTTCAGATTTTTATTATTAGTTTGATTCCTGCATCAGAGCTGTGTGCATGTAGTTTGCATGGTCTCCCTATGCTTGATAAGGGTTGTCTGGTTTCCTCTCACATTCGATATATAGGGATTTTGTATATACATCGCGTTCCAAATTATTATGCAAATTGGATGTAAGTGTCATAAACATTAAATGTTTAGTTTTTAAATTAAACTCATGGATGGTGTTGTGTCTCAGGTCTCTTTGGATCACTTAAATGAATCTCAGACACGTGTGATAATTAGTTTGCCAGATGAGCCCAATTAAAGGAAAAGTACTGAAGAAGGTTGTTCCACATTATTAAGCAGGCCGCAGGTTTCAAGCAATATGGAAAAGAAAAAGGATCTCTACTGCCGAAAAGCGTCAAATAGTGCAATGCCTTGGACAAGGTATAAAAACATTAGATATTTCATAAAAACTTAAGCATGATCATCATACTGTTCATCACCAGACATTTGTGGCTGATTCAGCGCACAGACAGGTTTGTGCAGATAAAGGCAGAATGAAGACGGTTTCTGCAAGACAAATTCATCGGATTAAGAGAGAAGCTGCTGGAATGCCATTACAAAGCAGCAAACAGGTATTTGAAGCTGCTGGTGCCTCTGGAGTCCCGCGAACCTCGAGGTGGAGGATCCTTTAAAGGCTTGCAGTTGTGCATAAACCTACTATTCGGCCCCTAACCAATGCTCACAAGAAGAAACGGTTGCAGTGGGCCCAGGCATACATGAAGACAAATTTTTAAACAGTCTTGTTTACTGATGAGTGTCGTGCAACCCTGGATGGTCCAGATGGATGGAGTAGTGGATGGTTGGTGGATGGCCACCATGTCCCAACAAGGCTGCGACGTCAACAATGAGGTGCCGGAGTCATGTTTTGGGCCGGAATCATGGGGAGAGAGCTGATAGGTCCCTGAAGGTGTGAAAATGACCTCTGCAAAGTATATTCACTGACCACTTTCTTCCATGGTACAAAAAGAAGAACCGTGGCTTCCGTAACAAAATCATCTTCATGCACGACAATGCACCATCTCATGCTGCAAAGAATACCTCTGTGTCATTGACTGCTATGGGAATAAAAGATGAGAAACTCATGGTGTGGCCTCCATCCTCCCCTGACCTCAACCCCATTGAGAACCTTTGGAGCATCCTCAAGCAAAAGATCTATGAGGGTGGGAGGCGGTTCACATCAAAACAGCAGCTCTGGGAGGCTATTCTGACATCCTGCAAAGAAATTCAAGCAGAAACTGTCCAAAAATTCACAAGTTCAATGGATGCAAGAATTGTGAAGGTGATATCAAAGAAGTGGTCCTATGTTAAGATGTAACATGTTAGGATGTTTTTGATTTAAATAGCTTTTGATTTCTTTAAATATGACCTCCTAAAGCTGCAAATTCTATAAAATGTTTTAACTCTGTTGTGCATAATAATTTGGAACAGTGCATTTTCTGTTTTTTTTTTTATTTTTATAAATATTGTTGTCATTAGGAGGTTTGTTTAATAAAATTAAAATTATACCCTAATGGTTGATGACTTGAAAATTACTGTATACTGACTGTCATTTGCATGGACTAATTACAGTATGGAAATCAGGGAAAGAGATCATTTGCGTAATAATTTGGAACATGGTGTAATCCCTACGATGCTAATGTCATCTGACAGGCAATATTATTATGAAGAAGGAACAACATTTAACAATCAAAAAGTGGATCAAAAGTAACTGCCAACAGTTTATAAACTGTGGGGACAAGAATTCTTATCCTAAATTTAGGAACTTCATATTCAACCTAAATCAAAACAGGTGGTGGTGAACAAGCAAATCCTAAACCCTCTGATGAGTTTTTGTTTTTTATCCCTTCCATTAATAGCTGTGCTACTGGTATGACCAAAATAAATGTTCTGGTCTTTGGCAGCTTCATTGATACAGCATCCCACATACTATGTTCAGCACAGTAACCTTTTCAATAAGCTCTCAGTCTGCTGGGCAGCTACACTGGGTGTGCATCTTTACTAGCACCAAAGCCAGCAACTGGATCTTCTCCGATCTCTCAAAAAACATAAACATCTATTTGGTTTGTTGTTGATGATGGTGGTGGTGGTGTTTTTGTTGTAAAACTCAGGTTCCTATTACAGCCATAATGAGAAAAACAAAAAAGGACTTTACTATGCAGTCTATAAAAATTTTAGCAACAAGCTATTGCACTTATTAAATGGGTGTGACTGTTCTGAACAGTGCAGGGTGTTTCCTCACGGCTCTGCCCTCCACAAGACCCGTGTCATTACAGTAAGTGAATGTAGAAAACGTCCAAAGTCAGCCACACCAGGTCTAACCCTACGTCCAATTTATCAGTCCAGAAGCGCAATGATATAAAATGGCTGTGCTGTAAACCTGTCCTGGTAGTGAATAATCCTAATGTCAAAAAATCCTCAACAAAACATAGTCCAATACATGGGAAAACAGCTCTGAGACAAATAGCATCCGAGATTCCGAGATTAAAGGCACAGAGAGAACACTGTTACATTTAAATTGTGTAAGATTAAGTACTTTTTAGGCATGTGCAACTGATACATGCAGTTACAGTTTTTGGCTACATGATGTGTGAAGAAAGGGGACATATACGCCATGTAGATTTAGCCAAGTAGATTGGTACAGTATGGTTTACATTGTATATTCTTGACTTACTTTGTCAGATTTTAGAACAAATCAGACATCTGGAACCGGACACTTGTTCATAAGTCAGGGAATACCTGTAATTAAAATGTTGACTTATCTGACCACAAAACATGTTTCCAGTGTGCCACTATCCATCTCAGATGAAACAGAGCCAAGAGACGTTTGACGCCTCTGGACAGTATTGGTGGATGACCTCCTGAATCCTTAAGTTGCATTTTTTGTAGATGCAGTGACAGATTGTGTGAATAGACCAAGGTTTATTGCCAATGTCCATATCGTCCAAACCCTTTTTAAATTGAGGTTGTAGCTTATTCATGTACACAATTGCAATCTTCAGTTACTGCAAAAATTAAAAAAAAATTATTAATTAATAAAATTTACAAAAATAAATAAATAAGTTTATATATATATATATATAATATTAAATGGCTTAGTTAGCTTGGCTACAAACAGTAGCATCGCTTATACTTACCCATCTCCTTCTTGATTTTCACACTGTTCTTTCTCCTGTATAAACAATGAAACAATCATTTTTCTGTATATAAAATAAAGGCTGCCTTATTCATTCATTCATTCATTTTCTATATCGCTTAATACTGTGTTCAGGGTCGCGGGGGCCTAGAGCCTATCCCAGGAGACTTCGGGCACTAGGCGGGGTACATCCTGGACAGGGTGCCAACCCATCGCAGGGCACACACACACATACACACTCACACACCCAATCACACACTACGGGCAATTTAGGAACGCCAATTAGACTAACCTGCATATCTTTGGACTGTGGGAGGAAACCGGAGTACCCGGAGGAAACCCACCAAGCACGGGGAGAACATGCAAACTCCATGCACATAGAGACGGGAATCGAGCCTGGCCAGGAAATCGAACCCAGACCCTGGAGGTGCAAGGCGACAGTGCTAACCACTACACCACCGTGCCGCCCTGAACAGTAACCAACTATTTTTTATTTTTACATTTTGTGTCAGTCATATTCAAAGAAATGTCTATCTACTAATGTGAAATAATAAGAACATATTGTTTTGATGTCATAGCAGAAAGGCTTTGCTCATGTGGCTCACTCTCAGTTGTTCCTCCACTGAAGTGGTTTCCAGTGTGAGGGTTGCGCACTAGAGGGCAACGTTTTGTGTTTTGTAGTTTTTGTTGGTAGACTCAGTTTCCCAGAAGGCACCTCGGTCAGGTGCTCACCTGAACGAGGTAGCTCGTTAGTAACATGATTAATAGCTGTTTGTTCTGGGAAACTGGGTCGAGCATTAATGTGAGTTCTGTTTATAGTATGCTCCAAAGTACAGCCAACTTCCTTTGTTCATGTTTTGGTTGGTTTATTATTAAAAAAGACTTTATTTGCCACCGATAATCCCTCTGCGTATATGCCTCACCTGCATGCCCACAGTCCAACACCTAACAGTTCGTGACAGAATGCTCGACCATACAAAAGACATAGCAGAGGGGCCCCCCGGGAGAAAAAAATTTTTTTTTGGGGGGGGGGGGGGGGGCTGGGACCATAACGGATGACAGGATAATCAGCTTGCCCCACGTCAAAACAGGGAACTGAACTGGAGGCCAGCGAGCCGCAGTGGAGGCTCCAGTTCGCCAGCGAGCCAGGACCCCGACAGGGAAAACCCTCACCACGCTTTCCAGCTTCGTTCGCAGCCGCCCGGCTGCGGTGACAGCGAACCTCCACCTCATGACTTCGAGGGCGGAACAAGAGCGTGCTTCCGTCGCCACCCGGTGTTGAAGGAGGAACCAGTGCTGCATAGGCCGCCTGGCGTGAGGACATCACAGTGCTGCATCGGCCGTCCGACTTGGAGGGCGACTCAGTGCTGAATGCACCACTCTACTGGCAAGAGCGACACAGCGCTGCCTCCAACGCCCGGCCTACACCATTGATCCGCCACTGCCTCCGTCGCCCAGCCTATGGCATCGATCCAGTGCTACCTCCGCCATCTGACGTCGTCGTGACTCCACCGCCGCTCAGCCCCGTGGACGAGCCATTGCTGCCTCCGCCACCCAGCTTTGGGTGCAGGCCACTGCTGCATCGGGCACCTTGACACTCTGTGTCTCCTAGCAGGATTAGCCTTTAGGAGAATTAGCCTTTTGTGTTTACCCTCATGTGTGAGTAAACTCCTTTGCATGTGTAGTTCTTAGTCTGTAACCAGTGCACTACTAACCTGCTTAGATTTTAGTCTGTTTAGTCTTCGAGTCTGTCTAGTCTCCTCATCTGTTTAGATCATAGTCTGTTTAGGTACTAACCTGTTTAGCCACTAACCTTTTAGAGTTCTTAGTCTGTTTCTTACCTAGTCTGCTGTGTACCTAGTCTGTTCGCCCCTTGGGTCTCTGGCTACTAGCCTGTTTAGCAATTAGTCTGTTTAGCTACTAGCTAGCTTAGCAGCTAATGTGCATAACAGCTAGTAGGCCTAGCCAAGCCTGTCTTGTGTATGTTTAGCCCGTTGCATGAATAGTCCCCCTGTGTTTAGTACTCTAGTCTGTTTAGTGTCTTGTCTCATCTGGTTTGTATCCCTTGTTGGTATTGTATTAGTTTGTGTAATCCCAAGTCTGTGTATGTTTAAGTGTTTTATGAGTTCTGTTTATAGTATACTCCAAAGTACAGCCAACTTCCTTTGTTCATGTTTTGTTTGATTTATTATTAAAAAGACTTTATTTGCCACCGATAATCCCTCTGCGTATATGCCTCACCTGCACGCCCACAGTCCAACACCTAACAGTTCGTGACATCCAGTGGCATTTCCTGAAAGCTCTGATTCGGATACATACTGTACTGTATACAAAGCCTTCCTTTTCTGTTTCTATAATAAATAAACAGGGTTTTACAGTGAACTGTATATGGATTATACGAGTAATTTTCTGTACTCGCTGTAATTTCTTTAAAGCACTCTACTGTAATAAAAATACAGTATTTTACCACATTAATTTAACACGTTAATTACTGGTACAGTATATAAGTGGTGTGTACTGTATATATAGTACCACGTGCTAGGTCAAACGTTATAAGGCTGTATACACACAAATGGCATCATAAATGACAGAAGAAGAAGAAAGCAAATTGACCCACAAGTGTAAAAAGTAAAAAGCCTGTTGGTCTCCTCTGATTTACAGTACAGCATATGCCTACATTTGCATATTTTTATAAGAGGTTAAAACGCATTATTTAGAAAGCTATTAAGAAGAATCTACTTATCTCAGCTGTCTTCATTAGATTCTACAGTCTAACTGTCATGATTGTTGTACGAGGAGGCGGATGCAAACGCAGGGTGAACAATCGAGTCTTTATTTTAGTGAAAACGATGGTAAAATAAACAAACAAAACCCGAAAGAACGTAAAAGATGATTCCCCAGGCTGGGTCTGCAGGCGGGTGTGCAGGTGATGAAACAAAAGAAAAATAAACAAACAAAAGTTAACCTTAGGTGAAAAGGCTGAGAACTTCTTGACCTTGGCTTTGGTCCTGAAATAGAAATCGACCCGACACTGCAGACACGACTCAGTCCAGGGGAGAAAACAAATGGCACTAGTTGTTTTAATTACACATATAACATGGAGGTACACAACGGTGGACGGACAGGGAGCTACGGGTTCGACTGGCATAAACAGGGAAAAACACGGGGAAGACACAGGTGAACTTAATTTAGTGCTAAAGTGAAACATGTACACACAGACATACTAGGGGGAGACAACGCGGCGGCTCAGTAACCCGGAGAACCAGATCTTATTCCCTGGGGCTGAGGTGGCACAGGTGTGACACTAATTTCTGAGAAACAATCTCACCTTTCACTTTCATTATGAAGCCTCTATATTTAGTATCATTTTAACCATTTAAACACCAGAACTCAATAACAACTGCTCTTTTTGTAGGCGTACACTGTATGCTTATATCTCTATAATCTCAAAAGCTTATTTATTCAAATTCAAGTCATCAGAAATAATCAGTTTTTTTCAACAAAAATTTTTGTTTGCTTTATCTTGTTTCCTACTACTATATGACTGGTAAAACAAGCTTGTAGTGATGAACCTTAGAGGAAAAAAATAAGGATGACATCCTAAAGACCACCCCTACTAACACATACGATAACACTGTAGTGTAGAATACTTGTAGTATCAAAATACTGTATTTGAACTATACTAGGTTGCCTTTTGCAATGCAAGAGGCAACAATTACTTACAATATATGGATTATAAACTCAACTCAAATTTATAAAAAAATTAAAAATTTAATAAAGAAAGAACCTAGAGGAGTACCAGGAGGAAAACTGGAGTACTCGGAGGTAACCCACCAAGCATGGGGAGAATACAGTATGTAAACTTCACGTACACAGAAACCAAATAATCAGACTGCTCAGAGTCAAATTGAGCTTTGCCCAGTTCTACAGCTTTACATTGCTGTAAGGATATAAGGAAGATAAGGAAAAGAAAGCAAAAACAAAAAACACTAAGATTTAGATAACAAAGTACCAGATATATAACTTATGCACACACAAAAACACATGCACAGTACTCTTAGGTCTCAAACCCATATTTTCATCTTTACCATTATTTAACCCTTAGCTATACTTAACATGAATTATTATGTAAAAAGCTCTTAAGGAGCATTCACTCACCACAACTGTTTTCTTAAGAGTCTGCAAAGTGACTGCACAAAAACACATCTACTTTTCTCTCCTATGTACTGTAAGTCTGTCTTACATGTGTTATACATAATAATACTAAGTGTCTCTGTTTAGAATGATTTTATCACTAAGGCCTCTACGGAGACCCTAAAGGGCCATGGGTGGGAAAAAATAAACTTCCAACTTGGAAAAAAAAATGACAAGGGGAAAAAAATGTGAGGCAAAATAACAAAAAAACAGGCAAGGTAAAAAAAAAAGTGCAAGGGCAAAAAAAATGTGAGGCAAAAAAAAACAAGCAAAGGGAAAAAATGCAAGGGCAAAAAAAAATGTGAGGCAAAAAAATAAATAAATAAAAATAGCCTAACATGCTATGGATGGAAACAAAAATTAAGCAAGGAATTTTTTTTCCCCCAGAAAAGTTTTGCGAGATCTCGCAAAACTTGACTCTTCAGCGTTGCCGATTTAGTCCAGCAGGTGGCAGCAATGCTCCTTAAAGCTTGATCCTTGTCCGTGTACTATCATTCCAGTCCAGCGGGGGTCAGTAATGCGCCTAAACTCTGGCTGCCAACCGCTAATAAATTTAAGAAGAAGACGCATGGGCGGGCGGGGGTGTGATAATACTCGGATATTGTTAAACAGGCATGAAGAGAATTACTGAGTAGAATTTTAGTAGCTGAGTTTTACTTTCAGGTTGGCCTAAAATATAAAGACATTCAGTATGTACTCGGAGCTTGCCCTTCCGTATTTTGGCACCGGAAATGAGTCACATGGTCTCGATTTCTTTTCCTCTTATGTCCCTCGTTCTTTGCCTCACAGTTCTTTCCCTGTCTCAGCAGGTAAAGCAAGATGGCATTTTTGTGATGCCGACTTAAAGCACTGTTGTAGCCAGGTGCACAACATAGAGGGAAAAGCAGGAGGTGGCAAAATACACAGACCGGCCTCCTTCAGTGGAATGGGCTCTTATTCTCTCACACCAAGAGAAGGGGGAGAACAACACGATCTGCTGGTGGTGCCACAAGGAAAAGTGGACACAGTTATGCACTTGGCACATTCACACTCATCCAGCAGACAGCTTGGGTGAAAAACATGGCAGAGAAGATTAGAGATCAGATTTGTTGTCAGGGGCTCAACGCTAAAGTGTGGAACTTCTGCCAGCGTTGCCCCAAGCAGTGCCGGGCTATGGGGTTTTGAGGCCCTAAGGCAAGATCATGAAAACTGGGCCCACCGGTGTAATGGGGTGTCATTTCAGCATCTGCAATTAAGAATGTGTATAAAAAGTCAGTTTGTAAATTAAATGTTAAAAGGAATCTCAGACATAAACACATTTAAATCAATTCAATTCCATTTTATTTGTATAGCGCTTTTAACAATTGTCATTGTCGATAAAAACAGCTTTACACAGTCAAAGGAGTTATGGAAGTTTGTCTTTTTTAACATATTTATGTTTAATATTTGATTCTAAAAAGAATTGTCATATTAAAATATCATACACCTACACACACAAAATAAGCATCTGCATAAGCAAACTGTACCGCAGTAAAATTGTGACTGCAACACTGATGAGAAACAGATTCTGCTCTGTTAAAGCCATGGGTTCACTATCTCTGAATCTGATTTATATTTCTGTAGAAGTTTTTTTTTCTTTGTTTGTTTGTTTACATGATGGACTAGTTGCCATCCTGAGTTGCTCGCTGTACATTTAAATCTTCTGCCTGTGTCAGCTAGCAATCAGGTAACGTAGCAACCTGGGGTATCATATCAGACACGGGCTGCTCAAGGCGCAAGAAAAAATTTTTTAGTCCCACCTCAACAGCTACTGTACCCGTCCTCTGGAACCCTTGCTTCAATAGTCCCTTCATAGTTCACACTGACACTTCAGAAATCGGGCTTGAAGCTGGTCTGTCTCAAGATTTCTATGGTAAAAACATCCTGTCCTGTACATAAGTAGGACACTGAAACCAGCTAAACAAAAGTATGCTTACTATACAGCCAGAGGTCCTTACCATTAAATGGGTGATTGAGGAGCTAAATTATTATTTAACAGGGTAACATTTTATGTTAACTGACAATGCTCTTCTACAATGGGTTTCAAGGGCTAACGTTACCAACCCTCTCATCACCGCTTCTTCTCATTGCAGGACTGTTTTTTTTAAAATTATTATTATTCTGCAGAGCAAGAGAACAGCATGGCACATCCTCTCCAGATGCCATGCGTTCTCCTTATCTGGAACAAGTTTGAAGCTTGGAGCAGGGGTGCGGTGGTGGCGGGCATATAGCCATTGCCTCCTACCATCTGACAGCTCCATGCTTGACTTGGAAAAGGAGCATGCAGCGCGCAGTAGGTACAGTACCATGGACAGATCTGACTCAAGGAAGGGGCAGAGGGCCCTAACCCACAGAGGCTGGCAACAGATTATTGGTCACCATAATGCTGTCATAAGCATATAAAAGGGCAGCAAAAGCCCAGTTTGGATGTTCAGGACATGTTGCTCATACCTCTTTCTTCTTCCTGCAGATTCAGAGACCTTCAGTAAGAAGTGGCCAAGACTGGCAGGAAGTGTTTGTGATCTCAAATTCTAAGGCTAAAATTTGTACAAACCTGTGTGCGGCTTGCTGCATGTGTACAAGCCATGGTATAATCATGTGAAATTTTATATTTGATGTGTGTTTTACGTATTTTGCCTTTAATAATGTTAATACTGTCATTCGACCCCAAGTAAATTAATCACCAAACATGTAAACCTTGGACTTTCCCAACCAGCCTGCCACTGGAAAGACCCAAATATAAAAAAAAAATTAGCTAAACATTTCTTGACCTCTCAGATATTGTTTTAGGAGGCCTCTGATGTAGGAATTAAAGATTTTTCACATTTTTAGGGAAAGTTTTATTTTAAGTTTTTAGGGAAATGTTGTAATATTGCAACGTGGGGCCTAGTTGTGAGCAGAATTTCTGTATTTGTTCTCACTTTATCTGAACAGGTATACAGAACATTTAAGCATTCATTTGCAGGGTGGTTCACTTACATAGCCCCATAGCAGTATATATCATAAGTAATAATTACGCAATAATCATATTTTTATGAATAAGCATTTATTAATAAAAATATTTGGAAAAGATGATTTGGTCACATTCAGTACAGTCCGTACAATTATTTGTTCACATACAGTTTCCTGAGTTTGTCCATCGTTTCCATCTCTGACACAGTTACTGTAAGTTGTTAATGATGAAGTCAACAGAGATTGGAATCTGTTGCGGGACATCACATCAGAAACAGGGGTGTACCATGTGTCTGTCTCCCAATACATACAAACTCTCCCTAAATAATAGGGAGAATAATAGGGATTTTTTTTCTCCCTAAATAATAAAACCCCTCATTTAAAAACTGCATTTTGTGTTCAATTATGTTATCTTTGACTAATATTTAACGGTTTTTGATGAGCAGAAACATTTAAGTGTGACAAACATGCAAAAGAATAAGAAATCAGGAAGGGGGCAAATAGTTTTTCACACCACTGTATATGTAAGAGCCATATCGTACTTGTTATGAATTTGTTGTTATTTCATTTATTCTACCTTGTTCTATTCATTAGTAAAGCATTAAGCATTAAGTTTGTTACATAAGCCATAAGCTTTAAATTTCTAAGTTATGCATCCATTTTGACAATCGTAAGTTGGTCTGTGATGTCATTCTACTATTACATGCATTTGTGTGACTGTCATATGAAAGAGAGTTCAGTTTAGATGCGGAAGGCTGCGGAAACACAAGCTTTTGACCGTAAGCTGGAAATGTAAGATACAACAACTAGGTTGTTGTAACCGTAAGCTCCCGTAAGTAGAGATATACAACAAGAGTGTTGTTATATACGTAAGCTAAGACTGTAATTTACAAGATACAGCAGATAGGTTGTTGTAAAAGTCAGAGATTTGCAAGATGCAGCAACTGGTGTCTGTAATCACAGTGGATTTACTCAAGACGACTGTATGAAGTGTTGATTCTTTGATGCTGACAAAATAAACTACAAGAGACAAAGAGATCGGACTTCTGTTGTGTGAGTGAAACTTTAAACCAAAGCTACGCGTCAAAACTGGTGAAATAATATGACCGCATCTACATAAAGTCAAAAGCTTTCCGCTGTTGGAACGAAAACAAGTGAACGCTGAAAGGGAAAGTAAAAGAGAATAGCCGTTGAACTTCACCATGCCGACCAACGAGGACGACGCTCCCAGCACTTGGCTGGGGAGCCTAACGGCGCTCTACGAGATGAACAGAAAGAACCTCAACGAGGCGCTGGATTCAAGAAAAGGCAAGCAAATTCAACGAAATGTAATGTCTACTGCATTAAAGACGCCTATGAATTATGCACACGAACACAAACGCGATCAGGGCGCTTGCAGCGCACCTGAGGCCCAAGGCCGCACAGAATTCATAGCTAAGGTGGGTCGCTGGATAGCAGACACCAAGGACATTAAGGGCCACTCTGTGACGTCGCGCATACGCGAATATGTCTCGCCGTGCGTCAGCGTGTCACTGATAACGGCAGCATCCAAAAGGTCTGTAACTTCTACATCATCCTCAGCCCGACTAAAGAAAGAAGAAGCCGAAAGAGCAGCGCTGTTGGCAAAGGCTGCAACCTTGGAAGAACGTCTCCAACTAGAAATAGAGGAAGCACAGCTAAAGCCGCAACTAAAGGCACGACTAGAAATAGAGGAAGCACAACTAATGGCACAACTAAAGGCGAAAAAAGAAAGACTGGAAATCAAAACAGCGCTCGCTATGCATAATGCCAAATTAAGAGTGCTTCAACGTCAAGATCGCAAATACGACAGCCGATCGCCCAAGAGCAAGAGCGCACTCACTGAATCGAGCAGCGCCCGTCCGAGTAGCGCGTGCCCGAGCAGCGCACACTCTAACCTTTCCAACTCAACATGCAACAGCCGAGCGGAGCCTGCGAACGAGAGCGCACTCATTGAATCGAGCAGTGCGCGCCCGAGCAGCGCGCACTCTCACCTTTCCAACTCAACAGGTAACAGCCGAGCGCAGTCTGCGAACGAAAGCGCAGTCACTGAATCGAGCAACGCGCACCTAAGCTGCGCGCACTCTACAGACCTGGACGCCGCAACCAGCGACAGGAAACCCAGTCACACATCCCTTCAAGGACCCAAACAAAGGGGCCAAGGAAAACCCAGGGTCAGCGTCGCAACCGAGGACAGACAGGTTGGTAAAATTCACAAAGACTTGATTACAATGAAGAATGCCGGTACATTACCTGTCAGCGCCTTCACTAAGCCGTGCGCACATTGCAAAGGGGAGCATATCTTAGAAGATTGCCTCCAATTTAATGATAAGACATACAAAGACAAAGGAAACGGATTCTGTTTCGGATGTTTAAGACAGGGTCATTTGTGGAAAGACTGTACCAGAAAAATTATATGTTCATTGTGTTCAAAGTCACATCCACGCATGCTACACATACTGTAGTTAACATAGCAAGAGATATTAACGTGAAGAAGCAGAGATTCATAATTAGTAGAGTCAGCAAAGATGATTATAAGAAGGGTGATAAAGGAAGAAGATAGTCAGGATTAAATCACAATTAGAAATTAAATTCACACTACATACGTAATCAGGCGTTGGCACAAAAATAAAATGTGGAAAAAGCAAACTAATACAAAGTTGAACCTATATGTGTATGTGTAAAAGGTGAGAAGCGACGAGAGCCCCCTTTTGAGGTGTCTTCTGGGCGTATGTTGCTCCACTAGCCCCTCGATGCGGGCTAGGAGATCTTGTGAGTGGTCGATCATGTCAAGCAGTCAGTGTCATCTGCGGTGCCTTCTTCACGCGGCTGGCGTGAATCCACTGTGGCTGTGAGTCTGTGAGAACAGCTGTGCATGTCACTGCAATTACAGTTGTAGGTGTACTGTAGGCAGCATCCCCCACCTTCCTGGGATTTAAACTTTTCACCAGCACTACACCAGGCTTGTCTGTAGGCAGAGGGAGAGAAGCAGAGACATTCCCATGAACACTGTTCAGTTTTTCAATGAGTGCTTGCGTATAATCGCCGACAATCACGTCCAGATCACCTGTAAGGGAAACACCGGGGTTACCTTTTACCCAAGGGGTGGGGAATGGTCGTCCCATTATAATCTCAAATGGTGAAAGTTTGGTTGTAGAATTGGGTGTCATTCTAATTTCACAAAGCACAGATAGTAACAGGTCAACCGAATTCTTACCTGTATCCATCATGGCTTTTGTCAACCTATCTTTGATTGTTCTGTTCATCCTCTCTACCACACCAGAACTTTGGGGATGGTAGGGGATGTGAAATTTCCAATCAATGCTTAAAAATTTACACAATTTTTGTGTCACTTTGGAGACGAATGGAGTGCCATTATCACTGTCAATAGATTTTGGAATACCGTATCTAGGAATGATTTCTTTAGCCAGAATTTTAACTACTATCGTTGCATTTTCTTTTGAGCATGGAAATGCTTCTACCCATTTAGAAAATCTGTCCACGATTACAAGCATGTATTTCAGATTTCTGACAGGTGGCATGTGTGTAAAATCATTTTGTAAGCATTGGAATGGTGCAATAGGCATTGGCAAGGCATCATGTTTAACATGTTGTCCTTGTGTATTTGCACAAGCACAGATCAAGCAGGAATCTAATAGAACAAGTGTAGCCTGTTTGATATTGCGATTGCAGAATCTGTCCTCAATTATACATTACCCCCCCGTTTTGCGACATGTGAAGTACCATGAAAATGATGCACTAATAATGGGAGGTCAGATGCTGGAAGAGCTATACGGCCGGTCTCATCCCGAATTAGCATATCGCTGCCATGTGAACACTTACGGGAAGACCAAAAATGTAGATCTTCAGGTGATGAATGGGTTTGCAAAAAGGCAAGGTCAATGTCAGATGACAAACTAGGAACAGAGACATGGGACGTCAAAGAGAATACTGTATCCCTACAAACTTGTGGGGACAAAGGTGCTTCTTTAGCAGCCCATTTGGCAACTTCATCAGCTAAACAATTACCTAAAACCTCTTCAGAGTCACCATATGCACGACCTTTGACCATCACTATAGCCAATTGCGATGGAAGCAAATTAGCCTGTAAAAGATTAAAGAAAAGATTAGCATGTGGCATCTTTCCAAAATTATGTGTGACATCATAAGCATAAAGAGCCACTGTATCATATTAAGAATATGCCTCGCAGGGCACATATTATGGAATGGAATGGTCTGAGGCATCTGGTGAGCCTGCAGAACAGAAGAAACATAACCATTTTCTATATCTCTCTTTCTTCCGACACTCCCGTTCCCAATGTCCTGATTTATTACAGTATCTGCAGATTGTTTCTTTACAGTGACGTTCCCAGTGTCCTTGTCCATTGCAGTTTCTGCATATAATAGTGTGGCATTTAACAATTGCAAATCCTTAATTATTCATCCAATCATTAGGAATAAGGGACTGTTTGGAACGTCCAGTTCCCATCTTGTTAGTAAGTAACAGTTAGTAAACAAACCAAGCTTATCGAAGTTAAGCGGACACTTTAAGCCTTTTTTTTTTTTTTTATTATTATTATTAATTTTTTTTTTCATTACAGGTGGTGTGACGTTCGAACAGAGTGTATCAGAATCTATTTAAAACTGAAGAATACTGTAATCTATAAGTGTATTATCAAAAATGTGCAATATCTCCGCGTTCCTGATAACACTACCAGGAATATGGATTCTATTTCAAATCTCACGTGCCTCTACACCTTTGGAGATTAATCACACATTTATCAAATACCAATATAGTGAATTAATAAGGCATTCGGCCAATCTACCCTGTTTCTGAGAACACTCTCAGAAAAATGGACCTCAGAGTCCACACGCCTCTACGTCAGGGAGACAATAAAACTCATGCACATCACACATGTATAACTGCAACTGCACGCCGCTCCCTGTTCCAAAGAACACTCTAAGGAATATGGCTATAACCAATTCATTTATTTATTTTCTAGCCACGCGCCTCTACGCCAGGGCCAGCTTATACACAAAGTGCACGCTACAAATGCCTCACTAAATTACAAATATCGTAATGCATAAATTACGTATACAACAGAAATTAGTGAACGTATAACTTTTTAAAATACACCCGAAGTAACGCGTCTCCTCTAGCGGGACGCGGTTTTGATGACGTAGGTACTCGCGATGACAGCGCTGTGTATGTTTTTAGCTTAATGCTAACAACACGGGTTCAGTTTCAGTTAAACATCTAGTTTAATCTATATCTTTCAATTATCCACAATCGCTGTAATTTTAGACAATAAACCAACGCGAGTAATGTCAAACACAACGCGAAACAAAAACTAATTAAAACGCATAAAGTTTCTTTTTCCAAAATATAACCCAAATACACGTCAATTTACTACATAAATAAACTATTGGTTCAAAAACTTTTCTGACCAAGGAAGGAAGTAAAATAGCAAAAATACTGCTTAACTTACCTTCCTTGAGAGAAAAGGTTAGACGAGCCCCCAGATTGTAAAGTTTTTCTAAAGTTTTGTAGTAGAAGAGGCGAGTTGCTCGGTCTGTCAGCTGTGCTTCGGTAAGCTTTTCTGGCGCCAGGAGAGACTCAGTCAAACACACACACATGTATATCAGAAAGGTCTCTGTTTATTAACAGCAAAAGATGGGGTTTATATATGTTTGACCAAACGCCTGGGCTATAGACATATGTTACTACAAAAAGCATGAACCATTGTAAATGTCCTAGTGAGATCCTGAAGAATCAAAGGAGAGGAAGATCGAGGTGTCCGTGTAGAGACAGATCACAAGATGTTGGCTCGAGTTAGGGGGAGAGGGGGAAGGAGACAGAGGGAGATAGAGAGAGAGGGGCAGAGAGAGAGACATAAAGAGAGTATGGGACGGTGAGCGTGGGAGCGTTCACACCTTTAAGAACAGATGCAAGAGGAGACAGGAAGATAGCAGCAGGAAAGATTTAACACGGTAATATCAAATCTATGAGGAAGAGAACAAGAGAGTAGAAATAACTCCTTTATATATAAAATAATTCTAACAGCTAATTTAAAAGATTTTGAAAAATACCCAATGCTGAGTGAAGAATTTATTTTCAACAGGGGTTCTGTTATTTTTGACACTATCTGTTTGAGAAAATATGTCAGTGTAGGATCTAATATACAGGTTGATGAATTTGCAGATGAGTGAAATTAGTTCATTCTCTTGTTAGTTCATCCGACATGGTTAGTTTAACATCTGCATCAATTATGGTTTCAAAGCTTCAATTTTATGCCTAATATTTACAATTATATTATTAAAAACCGTTCACAAAGTCCTCACTACTGCTCAATGTTGTTGTGGAGATTTACACAGTGGTCTTTTATCTGGTTAATTTGGCTAGGATTATTTTTGGTATTTTCTATAAGAGTGGAGAGATACATTGATCTAGCTACACTAAGTGCTTTTCTATAGTTCAGGATGCTCTCCTTCCATGATATTTGAAATACTAACAATTTAGTTTGATTCCATTTACGATCTAATTTCTGAGTGGTCTGTTTTAAAGTGCGTGTGTGGTCGTTATACCAGGGAGTGAGTTTCTTATCTCTAATAATCTGGAGCTACGTTATCTAAGGTATAAAAAGACTCTAAATATTCAGTCGCCTGATCGTGTTCTTTGGAGTCTGTTAGCGATCCAATCAAAGTTGGTAACTCTAGGAGATTACTGATAAAGCCCTCTGTGGTAGTTGATGTGAATGTATAATACGGTAGCCTGGTGCTGTGCGTACATTATTACTATCACACACTTTAATTAAGACAATTAAAGTGTGTCATAGTAATAGATAGTGATCTGAGAAAACTTCAGACTGATAACACAGATTTACTTCTACTGAGTCCAGTATGGGACTTCTGGATTCTCAAAATTGGTTGGATTTTGACTAAGGACGTGAGAGGATGCTGGCGTGCATGTCGCCGCTTCTTGGATCCATACAGTTAGGTTTCAGTTACATTTTGAACTCTGGTCAAATAATCCTGCTTGTCATAAAGTTTTTCGAGCTGTTGTTTTCCTCTGTCTGCTACTACAATCTAACTCGCGATTGCCGGACACTGCTTCAATAACGCTAATTATACCTTCTTCTTTGTCTTTCGGCTGTTCCCTTTCAGGGGTCGCCACAGCGAATCATCTGCCTCCATCTAACCCTATCCTCTGCATCCTCTTTTCTCACACCAACTAACTTCATGTCCTCTCTCACTGCATCCATAAATCTCCTCTTTGGTCTTCCTCTAGACCTCCTGCCTGGCAGTTCCAACCTCAGCATCCTTCTACCGATATATTCACAATCTCTCCTCTGAACATGTCCAAACCACCTCAATCTGGCCTCTCTGACTTTATCTCCAAAACATCTCACATGGGTTGTCCCTCTGATGAACTGATTCTTGATCCTATCCATCCTTGTCACTCCCAAAGAGAACCTCAACATCTTCAGCTCTGCTACCTCTAGCTCTGCCTCCTGTCTTTTCTTCAGTGCCACTGTCTCTAAGCCGTAGAGCATTGCTGGTCTCACCACTGTCCTGTACACCTTTCCGTTCATTCTTGCTGATGCTCTTTTATCGCACAACACACCTGACACTTTTCTCCACCCATTCCAACCTGCCTGTACTCGTCTCTTCACCTCCTTTGAACACTCTCCGTTGCTCTCGACCGTTGACCCTAAGTACTTAAAATCCTGCACCTTCTTTACCTCTGCTCCCTGTAGCCTCACTGTTCCTCTTGGGTGCCTCTCATTCACACACATGTATTCCATCTTGCTGTGGCTAACCTTCATTCCTCTGCTTTCCAGAGCGTACCTCCACCTCTCCAAATTTTCCTCTACCTGTTCCCTGCTCTCGCTACAAAGCACAATGTCATCTGCAAACATCATAGACCATGGAGACTCCTGTCTAACTTCATCTGTCATCCTGTCCATCACTAGAGCAAACAAAAAGGGGCTTAGAGCCGATCCTTGATGCAGACCCACCTCCACCTTGAACTCTTCTGTCACACCTGCAGCACATCTCACCACTGTCTTACAACTCTCATACATGTCCTGCACCACTCTAACATACTTCTCTGCCACTCCAGACTTCCTCATACAACACCACAGCTCCTCTCTCGGCACCCTGTCGTACGCTTTCTCTAAATCTACAAAGACACAATGCAACTCTTTATTACCTTCTCTGTACTTCTCCATCAGCATCCTCAAAGCAAATACTGCATCTGATGTACTCTTTCTAGGCATAAAACCAGATTGCTGCTCACAAATTCTCACCTCTGCCCTTAACCTAGCTTCCACTACTCTTTCCCACAGCTTCATTGTATGGCTCATTAGCTTTATTCCTCTGTAATTCCCACAGCTCTGCACATCTCCCTTGTTCTTAAAAATCGGCACCAATACACTTCTCCTCCATTCCTCTGAAATCCTCTCACTCTCCAAGATCTCGTTAAACAAACTAGTCAGAAACTCTACTGCCACCTCTCCTAAGCACTTCCATACCTCCACAGGTATGTCATCAGGACCAACAGCTTTTCCACTCTTCATCCTCTTCAACGCCCTTCTCACCTCACTTTTACTAATATTTGCTACTTCCTGCTCCACAACAGTCACCTCTTCTACTCTTTGTTCTCTTTCGTTTTCCTCATTCATCAACTCCTCAAAGTACTCCTTCCATCTTCCCATCACCCTCCTGGCATCTGTCAGTACATTTCCATCTCTATCTTTAATCACTCTAACCTGCTGCACATCCTTCCCATCTCTATCTCTTTGCCTCGCCAACCTGTACAGATCCACCTCTCCCTCCTTACTGTCCAGCCTAGCATACAAGTCCTCATATGCTCTTTGTTTGGCCTTTGCCACTTCTACCTTCACCTTACGGTGCATCTCCCTGTACTCCTGTCTACTCTCTTCAGTCCTCTCAGAGTCCCACTTCTTCCTAGCTAGCCTCTTTCCCTGTATACACTCCTGGACTTCCTCATTCCACCACCAAGTCTCCTTGTCTCCTTTTCCCTTACCTGATGATACACCAAGTATCCTCTTACCTGTCTCCCTGATCACATTGGCTGTATTTGTCCAATCAACTGAAAGCACCTCCTGACCACCCATAGCTTGTCTCAACTCCTCCCTAAAGACTACACAACATTCTTCCTTTCTCAGCTTCCACCACTTTGTCCTCTTCTCTGCCTTTGTCCTCTTCACCTTCCTCACCACCAGTGTTATTTTACACACCACCATTCTGTGTTGCCTGGCTACACTCTCCCCTACCAACACTTTGCAGTCACTAATCTCTTTCAGGTTACAACGTCGACACAAGATGTAGTCCACCTGAGTGCTTCTGCCTCCGCTCTTATATGTCACCCTATGTTCCTGCCTCTTCTGGAAGAAGGTATTTACTACTGCCATTTCCATCCTCTTTGCAAAGTCCACCACCATCTGTCCTTCTACATTCCTGTCCTGAAGACCAAACCTGCCCATCACATTTTCATCACCTCTGTTCCCTTCCCCAACATGTCCATTGAAGTCTGCACCAATCACCACTCTCTCACCTCTGGGGATGCTCTGCATCACTTCATCTAACTCACTCCAGAATTTCTCCTTCTCTTCTAACACACATCCTACCTGTGGAGCATAACCACTAACAACATTGAACATTATCCCTTCAATTTCCAGCTTCAGACTCATCACCCTATCTGATACTCTCTTCACCTCTAGGACATTCCTTACAAACTCCTCTTTCAGGATAACTCCTACTCCATTTCTTTTCCTATCCACACCATGGTAAAACAACTTGAACCCTGATCCTAAGCTTCTAGCTTTGCTACCTTTCCACCTGGTCTCCTGGACACACAGTATATCTACCTTCCTCCTCTGCATCATATCAACCAACTCTGTTCCCTTCCCTGTCATGGGCCCAACATTCAAGGTCCCTACTTTCACTCCTAAACTCTTGCCTTTCCTCTTCTCTCTCTGCTTTCGAACACGCCTTCCTCCTCTCCTTCTTCTCCTTAATTATACCGATGTTTACAAACTGAGTTGTGGATTAGTTACCTACCGTGTCCTCGGTGCACAGGATCTACTGCGATCTCCCTCGTCTGCATCACTGCTAACATCACTGGAACTGTACTGTAAAGTAATCCTCCCTAAGCCACCCTGCTGTCTGAGTCTCTTGGAATATAACGTTAGCATTGGTTAGCAAGGCAGGCTAACGCTAGCAGGAAAGCTAAGTGCTGTGATTACCGGGTGCTTCTCCTGCCACGATGACGCCCATAAGATACACCGCAGATGAACTCCTAAAACTCAACACCGTGCTCCTCCCAAGTTGACTTTAAGTCATTAAATCACTTCACCTCCTGAGATGGCCACCCTACAGTATGTGCATAGGGCTGTTCGTCACAAGTTTGTTTACATGGACATATGGACCTCCCGTTCATATCAAAAATACTAGAAAAAGTAGTATCAGCTCAAATTTGCACATTCTTGCAGGATAACAACATCCTTGAAGAATTTCAGTCAGGTTTCAGGCCCCATCATAGCACAGAAACTGCACTAGTTAAGATTACAAATGACTTGTTTTTAGCTTCAGACCAAGGCTGCATCTCATTGCTAGTCCTGCTCGATCTTAGTGCTGCATTCGACACTATAGATCATAATATTCTCATAGATCGCTTACAAAATTATATAGGCATTCAGGGACAGGCACTAAAATGGTTTAGATCTTACCTGTCTGATCGCTACCATTTTGTAGATCTAAATGGAGAACCGTCTGGTATAATGCCAGTGAAATATGGGGTCCCACAAGGGTCAGTTTTAGGACCTCTGTTGTTCTCAATATACATGCTTCCCTTGGGTAACATCATTAGAAGACATGGGATTAGTTTCCATTGTTATGCTGATGATACCCAATTATATATCTCAACTAAACCAGACGAAATACCTAAGTTGTCTAGATTAACTGAGTGTGTCCAGGACATAAAAGATTGGATGACCAATAACTTTCTTTTATTAAATTCAGATAAGACAGAGATATTACTTATTGGCCCAAAAACCAGCACACAACAGCTTTCACAATTCAGCTTGCGCTTAGAAGGATGTACTGTTATTACCAGCTCAGCAGTAAAAGATCTGGGAGTAATATTAGACAGTAACTTGTCTTTTGAAAATCACATTTCAAATATCACAAAAACAGCCTTTTTCCATCTTCGAAATATTGCTAAACTTAGGAACATCTTATCCGTATCTGATGCAGAAAAACTAGTTCATGCATTCATGACCTCCAGACTGGACTATTGTAATGCATTACTAGGTGGTTGTCCTGCATCCTCAATAAACAAGCTTCAGTTAATCCAAAATGCAGCTGCCAGGGTTCTCACTAGATCCAGAAAATATGATCATATAACCCCAATATTATCATCCCTGCACTGGCTACCTGTTCAGTTTAGAATAAATTACAAAATAGTATTACTTACATACAAGGCCTTAAATGGTTTAGCTCCCACATACCTAACCAGTCTTCTGATACGCTACAATCCACCACGCGCCTTAAGATCACAAAACTCCGGACTTCTGGTAGTTCCCAGAATTTCAAAATCTACAAAAGGGGGTAGGGCTTTTTCATATTTAGCTCCAAAGCTTTGGAATAGCCTTCCAGACAGTGTCCGGGGAGCAGACACGGTTTCTCAGTTCAAAAGTAGACTCAAGACGCATCTTTTTAATCTGGCATACACATAACTCATCCCAGTACTCATACTCCAGTACACCTATACCGAATGGCAACTACGCTAATTCTCCCCATCTGTTCTGTATTTCTCTACCCATCCCGAGGCATCGGGAGATTTTGCCAGCTTCAGTAGACAAAGGCCGACCCTGCGAGGTTCCTGAGGCACCCAGAGAAGGACCAGCTCCAACTGGATTCAGCTTTATGATGGTTGGAGCTACACATGCTGCTCCTGTGCTTCCAGTGATCCAGACCTCATCTGCCCTCTGCACCTACTGACTCGTCCCTATGCTGAACTGGTCTTCATGACCATTTAAATAATTTCTGTCATATTGATTTTTCACCTGCACAACACAAGATGTTATATCATTTCTATCTGTTATCGCCCAAACGAGGATGGGTTCCCTGTTGAGTCTGGTTCCTCTCAAGGTTTCTTCCTAATGCCATCTCAGGGAGTTTTTTCCTTGCCACCGTCGCCGTCACCCTTGGCTTGCTCATCAGAGACATTTCATTCATTCATCTCATTATTATCTGCACATTTTTCTCACACATCCACAATTCCAATTATTTTCTTTTCTATAATTATTATTATTATTATTTGTTTTTATTTATTTATTTTCTATTATAATTTTATTTATTTACTTATTACTTTATATATAATTATTCTATATATATATATATATATATATATATATATATAAATTTTTTTTTTTTTTTTTTTTTGTTAAATTAAATTTCTTAAATTTTTGTGAAGCTGCTTTGAGACAATGACCATTGTTAAAAGCGCTATATAAATAAAATTGAATTGAATTGAATTGAACATAACTCCGGCTATTCCTGTGGTTACCGGCCATGCTTCCCTGTGAAGACGTCTCCAACGCAAACCACGCCCATCACCTGCCAATCTCCGGACCCTGGCCTGCGTGGACAACTCTGCACCCACATACAGGATAGCCTCCTTCATGTTACAGAACATCAGATGCATAAACAATAAAGCATTACTTATCCATGACATTATCACAGAGGAAAAAATAGACTTTCTATGTCTAACTGAAACATGGCAGAGCCAGCAGGACTTTGTCAGTCTCAATCAAGCTACGGCACCTGGCTACACATACATGCAAAAGCCTCGTTGCCTGGGTCGTGGTGGTGGACTTGCTGTCATACACAATTCTGATATCCTTTGAGTGTCTCCATCTTGCTCTGACTGGGATTGCACAGCTACAAGTGGTCCTTGTATACCGACAACCCAAAGCCTCCACCTGCTTCCTCCCTGAGCTCTCGGAGCTGCTTGCCACCGTCTGCCCCATGTCCCCATCTACCATTCTACTAGGTGACTAACATCCATGTGGACTCCGGCAGCTGCTCTTTTGCGGCCTATTTTCTGTCACTTTTGGATTGCTTTAACATCACCCAACATGTGCCTGGCCCCACCCACATCAAAGGACATACCCTGGACCTGGTGTGCACCACTGGCACACCACCATTACACCTCCAGTGCACGGACATGGCCATATCAGACCACCATGGTGTTATGTTCTCTGCTCCTCTGCCCCTACTCAGGCAACGCCACGTACAGACCATCACCTTCAGGAAGGCCAAAGAGGTGTGCCTGCCCCTGCTCTCCAGTGCCTTAGAAACTCACCTTGCTGCTCCCGCCCCTGGCCTCTCAGTGGCCACCCTGGTGGAACACTACAACACTGCTCTCTTCACAAGTCTGGACTCTGTGGCCCCTCTTGTCATGCGTTCAGTCTCTTTCTCCCGACCTGCTCCCTGGTTCACTCCCGAGCTCCGCCTTATGAAGTCAACTGGTCGTCGGCTGGAGCGACTCCACAAAAAATCCGGCCTCACTGTCCATCTCGAGGCGTACAAGGACCATGTCAGGAACTACAAGGAGACTCTCTCCAAGGCTAAAACTCACTACTACTCCATGCTCATCAATAACCAACAACATAATCCTAGAAAGCTTTTTTCTACTATCAACCGCCTTCTCCGTCTGTGCTCTAGGTTCCAGGACTTTTTTCACAAACAAGGTTGACGCCATCCACCAACAGCTCCTGTCTACAACTCTATCTCTCACTCCACAACGGCAGGGAGTTCAACCTCCTGGTGCCCACCAGCTAGTGCAGGACATCTCCATCCCTGCTGCCTGCCCACCTCAGCACAACCTCTCCTCCTTCAGCACACTGGACATTGACCAGGTCACCAACCTGGTGTCCAAAGCCAAGTCATATACCTGTAAGTTAGACCCCACTATGATGACAATCATCAACACGTCCCTGGAGTCTGGTGAAGTGCCGTCAAGCCTCAAGACTGCTGCTGTCATCCCCACCCTGAAAAAGCCTGTTCTGGACCCTGGTGACCCAAATAACTATCGTCCCATCTCCAACCTTCCCTTCCTGAGCAAAATCTTGGAAAGAGCAGTGGCCGCCCAACTCCAACAGCATATGTCCCACCATGAGCTCTTTGAACCTCTACAATCAGGTTTCAGAGCCCACCACAGTACAGAGTCTGCCCTTGTCAAAATCACAACTGACCTCCTCACTGCTGCTGACAATGGCCTTATTACCATCCTCATCATACTGGACCTCTCAGCAGCTTTTGACACAGTCTCACACACCATCCTCTTAACACGGCTCTCGGAGTTCACTGGACTATCCGATACAGCACTTTCTTGGTTTCAGTCATATTTATCAAACCGGCAACAATACATCACCCTGAAAGATTCACACTCCACAACAACAACAATCAACCATGGGGTCCCCCAGGGATCTGTGCTTGGCCCCCTTCTCTTCACCATATACATGCTCCCTCTAGGACAAATTATCCGCTCTCATGGACTCAGTTTTCATTGTTACGCTGACGATACACAACTGTACATCAGCACCAAACCCTCTGCCCAATTCCCCCCAATGGCTCTTGTCCACTGCTTGCAAGATATTAAAACCTGGATGACCACCAATCTTCTCAAACAGCAGCAAAACGGAGCTCATGGTGGTGGCACAGGCATCACTGCTTAGTAAGGTTGGGGACCTCCACCTGGATGTGGATGGCTGTTCCATCACACCATCCCCTGAAGTCTGCAATCTGGGCATCATCCTGGATCCTACTCTATCATTTCAGTCTCATATCAAAAGAATTACCAAATCTGCCTTCTATCACCTACACTCTAAAAAATGATTCTGTGGCCTTGTAAATTTCACAGTAATAAACAGGTTATGTTACCTTAATAAAATCTCTAAAAGTCACATACATGATTGTTTGAGTTAGACAAATCAAAATAAATGCCTAAAAAAACTACTGTTCTGTTTGTCTTAAATTTACACTATAATTTAAGTTTATTTCACAAATAGAAATTTGTATTTGACTAACTGAATTATATTTTTAACATCCACTTAATATTTTTGATACATTTCAATCAAAATATTTGGTAATGGAGTAATTAATGCTGACTAGTTTAAAGAACTACAATTATCACTCATTCCATCTCAATATTCTTTATGTTTAACAAGAAAAACTTAAATAATTTAGTAAATTGCCCTGCGCAAGTGCTCATGGGAAATCTGGTGTAACATCAGAGACCAGAAGGCTGTGAGGATGGACATGAAGCTCCTGGAACATTCTGGAACATTCCTTATAAATCCTGGTGAGTAAACAGCTAACACAAGTTACTGAAATAATTCCTCTGTCTGTCTGTATACACAACTTTATAGTGTGTCAGTTACTGTTCTGAATCCTGTCACAGCCGAGCTACATAGCTAACGATAGCTAGCAACAGCTCAGTCCTGGTGTTCAGTGTCATTTTAATTGTTTGTTCCAACCACCGAACTGCTCAGGTAAAGCGGCGTTAATACAGACACTTAAAATCTGGGTTAGGGTTAGGAGACACTTAAAATCTGGTGTAAAAGGAGAGATTTAACACCGAGCCGCGTGCGTGTGCAAGTCCGGGTTTCTCGGTGTAACCGGCCGCGGTTGTGCCGCAATATTTGAATTTCTCCCGCCGAATGCGGTGATTTTGCGCAGCCAACCGTCACTGTGGCGATGATATAAAACTAGCGTGTTCAAATAATTACCGCGTGTGTACCGGGTCCACCTCACACACTGAACCGCGAGTCTGCTCGGGTCACTCCGACACTTTAAGGAGGAAACGCAGAACAAAGCAGGTTTAAACAGCAGAAATGAGGTGAAGTGTCCGGACTCTGGTACTGTTTACACACCGGGAGAGCAACAGCTCTGAGTCCAGCACAGTTCCAGTCTCGTGATTTACAGCACTACAGACAGGCAGTTTGATTAGCAGTATAATGGTGTATAGCTTTGTTTAAAACAATAGAACTTCAAACCTTTTACTCAAGTTAAAGTCATAAGCACATGCCATTCTAAACTTCTAATGTATTTGAAGTACAAAAGTACTACAAGTACTTCACAAACATAACCGTGTACTTAAACATTATTAAAATGGCAGTTGATGAAATAAATGAAGTAAAAGTAGGCCTACAACATTTCTCTCAGAATTATAATTGGGAGAAATAATGTAAAATTAAAATATTGAAGTGAAATATGTTATGTATGTTGTAATATGTAAGTAAAAAAAAACTAAAACTGATTTTTGAATCATTTTCGTGAAACGTTATATATTTTCAATATCTCTTTCACAGCACCAACACCACTAAAGAAGAGAAGTTGAATGGAGATAAAACTGGAGGTAAATGTCAACTTTTTAAATGTTTCAGAAGTATTAAATGTGTAACCATTGAATCCAAGATAGAAATTGAAACAAGGCTGGAAATATTTCACTTTACCTATTTTTAATCCAGAATATATTGAATCCACTAGAATATACAAGATTTTCCAGTAACTAAAGTAAAAAAATTATATAGTTGATAGTAATGCGTAAATAAAGTTCTTGTATCATTTTTATACAAGGGACAAAGACATGTACAAGGGACATTCAAGTCAAAGCGGGACTTTTAATTGTGCAGAATAACAGAACACACTTATTAGAGTAAAAGCTCCCTTTATTTCTCTCTATATTTCTGTCTCTATATATGAGGTTGTGCATTGTTCTGCAAGAGCAAAACGCCTTTGGTGATCAAAGCAGTCTGTTTTTTGTAAAAGCATTCCACTGAAATGTTCACCGGAATTTTACCAGCAATGGTCTCTGTAAAATCAAATCAGTTTTACGTCTTCGTTTCAGAGAATTTTCATCACAAGTCCCGCTTTGACTTGAACACCACTTATAGATCAGTGTGATGATGCATATAGTAACAGTCACACTTGTACTTACTTGTATACTATAATTCCTTTTTTAGGTGCCAGCTTATGGGATGGCGGTGTAAGCTCTGCACATTTGTCGCATCAACAAAAGGAATTTCGATCATTACGGAGTGAAGCATGGTACTGTTGATCAATGATATTCAGTGTCCTGTCTTCATTTAGACTGTCATTGCGTCTTTAAGACCTGGGAATGTCTGCACACACATTTGTCCATACAACTTTCCACAGTTTGAAGGAAACTGAAGTGTGAAGGTCTGCAGTCTTTCAGATGTAAAATGTGACTGTGATTCGATTCTAATACAAAAGTCTACTTTCCACATATTATCTGTATAATACTTGTGACAGAAGTATTGTTTGTCAGACTGTTTAATAATGAGATCAATTCAGCTCATTGTTTATGATCATGTTACATGTCATTTGCAAAGTAAACCAGATTGAGTTTAGACGTCATGTCTTGTCAAATTTGGCAAATAAATGTTTAATTAAAATGGTAATGTGTGTATTGTGTCTTTGTTTATAATTAGATATGTCATTAGATACATTGACCTAAATTGAAAAAAAAAACTTAATTAAAAGCTAAATATACAGTATTAAAAAAAATAGTGTAAGATATTAATTCTGTGATAGACCAGTATGAATTAAATTTATTTAAAACAAGTAAATGTAGCACATTTGTTTGTTAAATAATAGTCAAATTTTCAGTTTCTTCTACCTTCCATTTCAATCATATCTACTCAATTATTTTACTCATTTTCACTTGGGTAACCTACTACAAAAAGTTATTCAGGTCTACTTATTTTTTTTTACTGACTTGTACTTCATTCATGAAGTATATTTTACATGATTTTTTTAATTTTTAGATTGATATTGATATTTTTAAGTGTAAAAATGTTTCACCAAAAAAATTGAGTACAGCACAGTTTTATTTTTTAGAGTGTAAGGAACATCTCCAGACTCAGGCCCTCACTCTCTGTTTCAGTAACAGAGATCCTCATCCACTCTTTCATCTCCTCTCGTCTGGACTATTGCAATGCCATCTTGTCAGGTCTGCCAAACAAAGCCCTGGATATACTGCAATACGTCCAGAATGCTGCTGCAAGGGTTCTAACAGGCACTAGGCCCTGGCACCACATCACTCCCATTCTCAAACAGCTTCATTGGCTCCCCATCAAATCCCGCATCAGTTACAAAGTCCTCCTCCTCACCTACAAATCTCTCCATGGACTGGCTCCCCTCTACCTTACTGACCTCCTTCACCCCTACACCCCTCTGAGGTCCCTGCGGTCCTCTTCTATGGGCCAGCTGATCGTCCCCCGCAGCAGACTCAAGACCTTTGGCGACAGAGCCTTTAATATAGCTGCCCCCACTCTCTGGAACAAGCTACCCCTTCATGTCCAATGTGCCCCCTCACTTCCCCTGTTCAAAAAGTACCTCAAAACACATCTCTTCACAGAGGCCTTTGGCCTCTAGTCCCCCCTCCCCTACATACATGCTTACATTACACACGCCTCATACTGTAAAGCGACCTTGGGTATTTTGAAAGGCACTATATAAAACTGAGATATTATTAAAATGAATATTACAATCTCCAGATTTTAATCTGCTTTGTCTACAGAAATGACTAGGTTTGAGAGGAAATCTGAAAATTCACAAAGAAATTCAGAGTATGGCCCTGGAGGTTTGTAAATGATAATTAGAATCACATTGTGCATCTCTACTATATAATGCATAACCCCTGGCAAATATTATGGAATCACCACCTTTTTATAAAGGAATGGCATTGATAACACAAGAACATAACACAACATTCAGATCAAGTGAGGAAAGAATTAGGGAATCATTCAATAATGAGAAAATACTTGGGATGACTGTAATAATGACGGTGTAACTGTGTTCATAGAATTCAATGGAAGGAGCAAGTTTACAGACCTTAGCGAGGTGTTGGCTAATTGAAAGGGAACAAGAGAACAAACAAGAGAATTATCAATTTAAATAATTAAAAGAATGATGATAATAATGAGAAAAAGTTCAGCATGGAGAGTGGAAAATTATGTTGGCTGTTCCCTGTTTGCTGAGGCTAAAAGTGCAGGTGCAGGTAAAAATAGCATGTGAAGGTAAATATATTGGTACACTAAGGAAGATGTCAAAGTATCAGGATAGAAAAAAAAAAAGTATTTCACTTAACAATAGAAACAACACAAAAAAAATGCAGTGAAAGTGGAGCCGAACTGTAAGAAACTGGTTGAATTAAATTTTATTTACTTTAAAAAAAAAAAAACAGCACTAAATGTACAAAACAAGGTTACAGTGGACTAAAAAGAAGCAATCCTGGAGTGTGCGTGATCAGGTAGAAGTGATATTCAGTGAAGAATTATCAATCTGCGTTGACCAAAGAGATGAGATCTGAAATTTTTTCGGTGCGATTTGTGCAAAACATAAAGATAACGGAAAAAAATTTATCTGTATGGGGTCATACTGTATGTTAAGCGATGAACCAAAAAATATGGAAATCATTACATCAACATATACAATGAAAGTTTAAAAGTTATTTTTATTGTTATTGTTTTTCATTTTAACATCAGCAGACAGTACAGCTTTCAATCCGATTTAAATTTATAGTGGAAACTAAATCAAATTGATCCATGAGAAGTTATCTATTCACTTATCTGTAAACGGCTATTTAAGAAAGTTGGAACCTATATTGTAGATCCACATGAAGGAAATTGTCTTTTTTTACTAGTCCATGGCTCAAGGAATCCAGGTGGAGGAGGAGCAACAAATTACTAATCATGATTTGTTTGTTGATAAAAACCTTTTCAGCATTGAGTGATTTTATACTTTTACTACTTGATCTTCTTGACCCTGTCATTAATTAAAACATTCTAATGTAATTACACTACCAGGCAAAAGTTTGGACACACCTTCTGATTCAGCAGTCCTGTTTTTTATTTCTTTTATCAATTCTATGTAAAACAAACTGAAGGTGGCCAATATATTCAATAATCTCCTTTGAACAGTTGATATTCAGATGTATCTGCTACTTATGCACTGTAAAGCTTATATCAGATCTGAGGTGCTGTTTGTTAACTGGTAATTTCTAAAGCTAACTCTAAATATATTAAAAAGGCAACTCTGGACAAGATAAACAATGACTGAAATAAGAATGACAATAGATGACATCCGGTCTTGCAGCAGATTGTATAGTGCAACAGGAAGTTAGACTAGGAGGCCAGAGTACTCGTTAAAATAGATCATTACAGACCAGCACATTTGTCTAAAATGAAGAACTGATAATTTTTTGTGATTCAGAAATAGATTCTCTAAATGCAACTTTAAATTTTCAAAAATACTTTATGGAATTTCAATAACCTGACAGCTTGCACTTTGTTGTCAAGAGAGGATGTAAAAAATGAGGATGGTGTAAGACATGGTTTGTGGACATCCCAGAAAGAAAAAACTGTAAAAAACTATACAGTAAATTGTTACTTCAGGAAATTGACACAGAAATTGAGAAAATTCTGTTATTTGTAATGAACTTCAGCACTATTGTCAATGTTTAGTATATAATCACACACCAAGAGTTTTATTCCTTGCATGTACTATATGCCAAAAAACTATGTACTGTAGAGACCAGACCATCACATACGTACATATTACCTTCTTCCAACATTTCTTCTTCAATTCTGCATAAATGCTTATGATTTTTGAAAAGGGATGTTAAGGAAGAAGATTCTTATAGTCTGGTGTCCACATACATGACAATTTCTGAGTGTGGAGTTGTATTTCATTTAACTGAAATTGTACCATATTAGTATAATAAAATCTCTAAATCCTTTATTGGAAAAAGGCAAACTGTGTTCTTTTTTTAATCTCATTAAGAGATGAACTCGTTGAACTCGTTTATTTTGGTGGGAAACGAGTTTAAACTCTTTACTGAGTTACTGTAATTGAGTAGTTTTTTTTTGTGTATTTCTACTTTTTAAAGTAGTTTTTAAAATCTGTAATTTACTTTTACTTAAGTACGTTTAGTTTGAAGTATTGTAATTCACTACATTTTAAATAATATTCGCTACTGAGTAAAAAATAAATGAATGAAAATGCTAAAATAATACAAATATTATGCTTTTGCGCTCGCGTGTGTGTATCATGTCCTGGTCGCGCGCCGCAGTTCTTTCTGCCATATACCACCATTTCCATACAGTTTAAAATAGAATCCTGAACCATTCTTTTGCTCTATGGCCCTAGACTGGGACGTAACACCATATTTAAGTGACCACTTTGATTTTCAAGCAAAAGAAAGACATCAGCTTTATTATGCAAAGGTGTTCCAGATTTATATCTGCTCATCTTTTTTGAACTACGCTAGAATGCCTTATCCCACCCCCGCTGTTAAACTCGGTAACTTTTACTCTGAGTAAATTTTTTAATGAGCTACTTTTTCCTTTTACTTGAGTAGATTTTTATAATGGTAACTTTACTTGTACTTAAGTAAAATTTCACTGAAGTAACAGTACTTGTACTTGAGTACAAAATTTTATTACTCTTTCCACCTCTGGATGTATGTACAGTATGCATTGTTCATTTACTGTATATAACCTTAGGTCTGTGGGATGAAATAGCATTGCTTCATTAGTTGAGGTGCTGCTGACTGGCAGAAAGAGTTTGTAATCTCAGATTCTGAGGCTAAAATGTGTACAAAACTGTGTGCAGCTTGCTGCTTGTGTGATAGCCCTGGTCATGGTATTATCATACTAAATTTTATATTCAGAGGTGTGTTTATGTTCATTGCTTTTAATACTGTTATCCCAAGTAGATTAGTCACCAAACTTGTAGACCTTGGACTTTCCCAACCTGCCTGCCAGTGGATTAAGGACTTTTCAACAAATCACCACCAGTCTGTTAGACTAGACCACCACCCCTTCTCCATGCTTACAGTCATCCTGAACCACAAACACCTCGGCACCGGTAAAGTAGGCTCAACAGCAACTCTACCTCCTGAGGGTTCTCAGGAAATAAAAATTTCCATTCTGAACATTCAAATGCTGCACCATTCAAATGTTTTACTGCAGCTAGGAGTCTCATCACCGTACTGTGCTTGAAGTTGTCTGTAAATGTCAATCGAGTCATCAATTGCATCAATTTTCACATACAGTACATTACACTCAATTTTCATTAATAATTGTACATACACTGTTTAAATTTTATCCTTCACCGGGTGAAGTAATTGCATGCTTATGATTTATGCTGTATGGTGTTAAACTAATGGACAACCTTCCCTTTGTTTATTTTCTTGAACAGAAACTATAAACCGCCGGAAATATGCTTTGCATTGGTGCTGTGCTGGTGTTTGTGGGAACTATAAAGGGCTGTACATATGGTTACACTTCACCACAATGTTAAAAACTCTCTAGGCTTGCCTGAAGTATCCGGGTTCCTTCGTCTCTTTGCCTGGTCATTAAAGTTAATACTGTTACATGATGGAAATGCAGCAGAAACATTCCAGGTCACTAAATGTTTATGATAATCCAGAGGAACTATCAAAAACTGAGGATATATATCAGTCTCTGCAACCCTTACCAACAGTAGCTGCAAGAAAGGCTTCAGGTAAGAAAGGGGTGGATGGCTGAGTGTACAGATAATTGAACAAACTAGTTTTAAATGGCAGATTTTATAAATAATCATCCACTGCTGTGGTTTTACTACTGCTTGCCTTTCAAATATAGGAAAGAAGATGATGGTTTTATTTTTCATCATCATCATCTTCTTACTGACCACCATCTTTTTGGTCACTGTGATACATTGTGAGTGTTATTTAATTTATCTTTCATATTTTTACCGTATGTTTACACTCCACAACCTGCGGAAATGGTGCTGCTCATGCTTTGGCTGTAGTAAGGTAGCAGATTATCAATACATTCCTAAGAATTAATTTAAAATGCATTATATGAAATATTTGGAATTAATATAATAACACATAAATGGATACATTTGAGGTGCAGATTTGAATAGTATGTGCATATGTAATGTATTTCCAACTCTAAACTTGGTTAAATTATCCCTATGTTTTATGTATAGTGTATGTCTGTGTGCTTTCTGTGTGTTTTCCTAATTAAGTGCATGCCATGCCATTCTTTTTCCCTGTTTGGTGCCCTCATTCTGAGCGGTCTCTAAACTGCTCATGTCACGATGCTCCTGTGGTTGCTTGTGTGACACTTACAAATAAGCAAAAATAACATCATTGGCTTGTCACTTCCTACCAGAGCCAATGCTTTATACAGCACACATATTGTAGACCACAGGCAAAAAACCATATCTGATGGTACATTAATTTTACATGGCTTCCATTATATTCACTCTTAATAAATTAAAACCTTAAACACTTCAATTTTAGGTCCAAATACAGAGACAGATTTTGGGAGCATTAATCTGTCATTTGTCATTAAACTGTCATTTGTTCTTTTGTAGACTACCACTTTAGACAAAGTCATGCAGAAGTACTGACCAAGCAGAAGTCTAACCAAGGTACAACATCTTAATTAACATAATGTTAATCTATTGTCACTATTACATTAAAATACAAAATGTCTTAAAACATTTTTAACACGTGAACAAAAGTATATGAACACCTGTTCATCACCCTCCTACAACATTATGGGCCTTCCATCATTATGAATGAGTCTGTCACAAAGTTGGAGGGACAGGATTGTATGAAACATCTTAATCTAAACATCAGGATTTAGATTTCCCTTCACTGGAAAATAAAAGACTCAAACAAGTTTCAGCATAATAATAATGCACATGTGCACAGTGTAAGGTCCATAAACATATTGGTTGCCAAGGTTGGTGTAAAAAAACTTTGCCCAGGTAATGTTGGAGAACAGTTATATACAATAGTTGTGATGCAACTGCAGCCTCAAAATAATATTTAGTTATAGTAAGTATGTAATTAACGTAGGAATACGGCTGCTTCCTGGACATTTACATTTTAGGCATTTGCAGGCATCCTTATCCAGAGTGACTTACATTATTATCTGATTATACATTTGAGCAGTTGAGGGTTAAGGGCCCAAAAAGGTGGTGCTGTGGTTTGAACCAGAGACCTTCTATTAAGTAGATGCCGTAACCACTGAGCTACCCCTGACATGTATTTCATTTCTCTTGTACACAAAGCACTTGTGCATTTCTTGAATATTGTAGTATTAGGTCTGTTTAACATATTATAGTATGATTTATTAATATTATGTGTTAGTGACATCAGCAGCAAGAGGCACGAGTATTAATTTGAAACAAAAGGCGAAAAATCAGTGAATTCCTGAATTTTCCTGAATTCCTGAACATCCTAATCCCAATTATCTATAATGATAGATAGAAGTGGAGGTTCTTATAACAGCAAAAGGGACTAAATCTAAAATGGAATGTTGAAAAAGATCTTATAGGTGTGACTGATCAGGTGTCCATATAAAGTGTATATCACTAAAACATCATGTGGACTCTTGTGTTATCTTTCAGACATGTGGCATCTCCATGCTGAAATGTTCTATTTGTTCTGGAGTGATCCGGGTGACTGTCACACAGCTAAAAAGTTTTGTGCTGAGAGGACGGCCGACCTCGCAACTGTAACAAAATCCAACATGGTATGCATACACACATGTGCAATATGGGAAATGACCAGCGCAGTTTCTACATTAAGCCACTATTTCTGCTTTTTTATTTCATTACACACATATATTTAGTTGAATAAAACCTGCATACAATTTGCATATCTGTGAGACCATGACTTCAAGTTATGAATTTCCCCAGATATGAAGGAATCGTAGTTCTACAAAAATTTGGAGATGCAAAACAAATTGCAAAAGTACATAGCTCACGTGTATTGTACCAAAAATATTGCTGCAGTGCACCAGATACCAATATTTACTCACTCACTCATCTTCTATACCGCTTCATCATATTCATATTCAGGGTCGCGGGGGCCTGGAGTCTATCCCAGGAGACTTAAGGCATGAGGCGGGGTACACCCTGGACAGGGTGCCAATCCATCGCAAGGCACACACACTTACATACACTCACACACTCATTCACACATTATGGGCAATTTAGGAACGCCAATTAGCCTAACCTGCATATCTTTGGACTGTGGGAGGAAACCGGAGTACCCTAAGGAAACCCACCAAGCACGGGGAGAACATGCAAACTCCATGCACAAAGAGACAGGAATCGAGTCTGGCCGGGACTCGAACCCGTCCCCTGGAGGTGCAAGGTGACAGTGCTAACCACTACACCACTGTGCTGCCTTCCAATATTTACTATTATATACAATATTTTCAGTGTGAATGAACAATGATAGAAAATGGCTGTCCTGTAAAATTGTACTGATTGTGAATAATCCTAATTTCGGAAAATCCTCAACAAAAGAAGGTTCACAGTCCAATACAGTGGAAAACAGCTCTGAGTCAAAATCGCGTCCGGGATTCTCTTGCCATTTAAAGGCGCAGAGACAACACTGTTACGTTTCACTGAGATTAATTTCCTTAGTCGCAGTTACAGGTTTTGGCTGCACGATGGCAGTGTGGTGAAAGGGGCAGAGATTTAGTCAAGTGGATGGGTATGCTTTACATTGTATATTCATGTTAACGGCATACAAGACTCAATATGTCAGCTTTAAGAACAAATCCAAGTCAAAAACGTGACTACCTGTATATACTGTATACAGGTTGGCAAAAAGACACCTCAAACTGTGAGAAACAAAATAAGGGAAAAAATCCAGAAAAATCACATTTGAAGGATTTTTTATTAATTAATTGGTAAATTCCTCTGTAGAATAAGTATTTGGTCACGTACAAACAAGCAAGATTTCTGGCTCTTATAGACCTGTAACTTCTTTAAGAGGCTCCTCTTGTCCTCCACTTGTTACCTGTATTAATGGCATGTGTTTAAACTCGTTATCAGTATAAAAGACACCTGTCCACAACCTCAAACAGTCACACTCCAAACTCCACTATGGAGAATTTTATTAATCCCAGAGGGAAATTGCTTAATAGAAATGCGTAACTAAGACCAATAATACTTTTAAAATGCATGGTTTGAAAGGGCGACCTTACTTGTTCTTCTTGTTCTTCTTTGTCTTTCGGCTGTTCCCTTTCATTATTATCTGGGGTCGCCACAGCGAATCATCTGCCTCCATCTAACCCTATCCTCTGCATCTTCTCTCACACCAACTAACTTCATGTCCTCTCTCACTGCATCCATAAATCTCCTCTTTGGTCTTCCTCTAGACCTCCTGCCTGGCAGTTCCAACCTCAGCATCCTTCTACCGATAAATTCACACTCTCTCCTCTTAACATGTCCAAACCACCTCAATCTGGCCTCTCTGAATTTATCTCCAAAACATCTCACATGGCGACCTTACTTGTTAAATACAAAATAAAGTTATAAATAAATAATAGAAGGAAAGTATAATAAAAAAGTAAAAAACTTGTGAAAACTTCAAGAGCAAGCGAACCAAGCTGCTGCACGCTCACATATTCGCAATCAATTACCTCAGTCTCCAGTATTGTTCTAAAGTGTATAAAATAAATCACTAAACAAAAAATATTAAACTCGAGGTGTGTCCAAACAGTTGACTGGTGCTGTAAATGAATAAACAATTCAGCTTCGTGACAATGACGATTGTTAAAGATCTATACAAATGAACTCAGTGTGTGCGTGTGTGTGTGTGTGTGTGTGTGTGTGTGTGTGTGTGTGTGTGTGTGTGTGTGTGTGTGCAGGACTGGCTGCAATCACGGATCAATGGAAAGCTCATGCTGGTGAAAATGAACCAGTTCCATAGTTCTGGAGATGGTTTCAAAAACTCCCAGGTAATGTTATTTATGGCAATTATTACTATACTGTATAATAAGCTATATACTCTTACTTACACCAAAATATCCATTCTGACATCTTACAACAACATGTAATTTTTGCAATATTTAGAAATAAACACTTTATAATGTACTAGATTGCTGCATTGTAAATCAGGTATGAAAAAAAATTAAATGTTGTAGAATTTTTGTTAAATAAATTACTTAATGATATCACTTAAACCTTACAGTTGTTTACCCACAAGTGCTTCTTACTTTCATTACCTAAAGTTAATAAGATATTAAAATAGAGATTTTGATGTTACTAAACACTGCAATGCAGAAAGCCTTTCTTTTGTCCAAAAAATTACAGGTAAAATTTTTCAAAGTTCTTTACTCAAAATTCACTTAAAACTCAAGTCTGTTTAAATGCCTCCATTTTTGTTCTCCAAGTTTATTATCTAAAATGAGAACATTTCTGCATGTTTTTTGTCTTTTTGAAAGTTATGAATGATGCATCTTTATAACTGTAAGCACAATTTTAGTATTTTCAGGATTATGATATGGAGGATGATCAGGACGAGGTGGAAGAAAAGTCTGAATGTGAGGCCTTGGGTGCAACATCTGACCTCCGTGGGAAGGCTGAAGGATGGATTTGTGAGAAAGCAGCCTGGAGGTTGAATTAAACACGACACAACCAAAATCACATTGAAGTTTTGTAAGGCTGGATTTTTGTGCTTCTTAGAAATGGGAGTCCCATTGCTTGAGATTTCTCCAGTGTGCACAGACAAGAGAGCAAAATAGAAATTGGAGTGAATTATTGAAAAATATAAAAGCAATGTTTTTTTATTATTAATCTGCTGAAACTTTAAAATGAATGAAATGTGACATATAATAATAATAATAATAATAATAATAATAATAATAATAATAAAAAAATTTAGCAAATAAATCAGTCATGTCTGATAAATGTTTATTGATATGTGTATTTGATACAGAATGTTTGGTGCATGAATTTTGAATAAAATTTGCAACCTGAAATTACAAAACAAAATAGCTATACATGTTTTTGGTTGATAATGGGATCTGTGTGATCAAAAAATGACCTCATCACTCTTCTAATTTGTGTAATTACACGAAGTCATATATGTATAATTATGAACTACAGGAAAAGTTAGTGATGGTGAAAGATAAAAGTTTAGCAACTATATAAACTGTTTTTCTTTAAAAGCATTTCCACACAATTCTTTTGCACCACTTTTGTATGAATCTGGTTGCCAAAATTTCAAGAGAAGATCTTTCCTTCAATTTTAAATTCCTCGACTTTAACAAACAAAAGGAAGCTCTCAGTAATCATATACTCCCACAACGTTTTCTACACTTGTTTTGGGAGACAATTTCTCCTGACCTTACTTGAGCTTCTTTTCCCATCATGGATTCTTTTGTCTCTTCTCTAAGCACTGTCAGGGTTTGTTTCAGTATCTCCAGCTCTCTGTCCTTCTCTTCCATCTTCTCTCTAAAATCTTCCTCCATCATCATTTTGGAATATACCGAAATATATCTCTGGATTTCAGGACGCATAATCGTCATAAGGTTTCTCTCTGCCTCCATTACAGTCTCTCCTTCATAGGCCTTTCTGATCTCCTCCACCTCTTGTTTGAGTTTCTCCTCCATCTCTTTTCTCTCCCACTCTATCTTTTCATTCAGTATCACTATTATATTCTCAATTTTTGTCCTCTTCTGCATTTCTCCTTCTAGTTCCTTTTCCAATTTGTCTCTTTTTGATTCATCCATTTCTTCTTTCATTTTTCCTTCCAGTTCAGCTATTTGACTGTTCAGCTGTGTAATATCTTTTTCATGCTCCTGGATCATTCCTTTGATCTTTTTCAGAGAGCTGGTGACCTCCTGCTCTAGTTTGACTTCCATTTCTTTTACTTCTTTTGCTATCTTTTTTTCTTTAAGCAACATAATAATTTTTTCAATCTCAAATTGTGTTTCCAGATAGAACTTCTTTCTGCTTCCTTCCACCATCTTCTCTATCTTCTCCAGCAGTTCTAAGACCTGAGAACCATCTCCACTCTTCTTAATGTTGAGACAGTGAAACTTGTTCCCACATTTCTCTACAAGTCTCCGGACCTCCTCGTCTCCTAATTGGATGAATTCCTCAACATTGCTCTTCTGAAGTTCATCAGTAACAGTGAAAAGAATGAAAGTGGTCTCCCAACATTCATCTCCAAAAATCTCCTCCATTTTCTCCAGCATCCCTCTCTCCTCTCCTGTAGGCTGCTTTACAGGTATGACCAGGAGAAAGGCATGGGGTCCTGCAGCAGAGAAACGGACACAACATTCCTTGTCTTGGTTTAGGTTCTCCACAGGGAGTCCAGGAGAGAACCAGTCTGGAGTGTCCACCACAGTCACCATCCTCCCAGCTACCTCCCCCTGTATGCTCTCACTCTGCTGGGTGGATGTGCGTGTAGCATTAAGTGTGAGATCCTGGTTCTTCTCCTCTCTTCCCAGAATGGTGCTTACTGCTGCACTCTTTCCAGATCCAGTCTTTCCCAGCAGCACCAGCCTCAATTGGGAAGAATCTGAACTTGATGATGCTCCACCCACTAATAACGGACAATAATGAGAGATTTACTACACTGTCAATCAACTTAATTACAGGATTTGTCAGATGAATTATTAGTGGCATCCTATTGATTCCATGATTATGAGAAAGCATAAATGAACATTTAGACAGTGTAACAAGATAATCTAAAAATGTAAATGTATAACTGTTTTGGATTTCAAACATTCTTGAGACAATGTCCTATTGTTCCTGCCAATAATATTCCCCAAATAATCCTACAATTTTATATTATTTTTACTATTCCTGAAAAACTTATAAGAATTATTAAAAGCCACTTACTGACTGGAGGATCCAATTTTGGCACAGAGCCTGATAAGTAAAGATCTGTACCATCCTCCAGTTCTCGCGTTGCTCTTTCTAGATCCAGCTTGGTGTTTTTCAGTTGCTGCTCAGTTTTCTCTAATGCGGCATGCGTCTTTAGAAGTTCCTTTATGATGGTTTTAACATCCATATTGTGTTCTGAAATTAGTAACATTAAAAGTGAAGTATAGTTAATGTATTGGATATAAAATACACTATATTTTGATCTTGATAGAGGACTGGCACTTACCAGTCAGCAAGGAAGACTCTTCCATTCTCATCTTCTCCTCTTCTGTCCATTTTCTTCCCCACTGCAAATGTAAATACAGCATATTATATAGACATTTGGTTACTAATATTATTACTATTAACTCTTTTCATTTGAGTTTATTAATAAGTATTATTACCAGAAAGGTCAAATACAAATAAAAATTTTACTTGTCATACAGTATACACCACCATACACAGTATGAGATGCAGAAAGAACTGCACTAGAAAATACATTTAAACTAAAGATGGAGTAAAATAGCTGATATGGACATTAAAATAATTGTAAAATAATGAAAAAATAATAATCAGACACTAAGATACAAAATTAAATAGAATTCAAATAGAAATTTAAATTACAAAAGAATTTACAAAATGAAAGTATAAACTGTGAAATATAAATGAATAAAAATATAAACGTATGAAAGTGTAAGAATATATTGTGTGTATGACAGCAGCGGTATAATTTGAAGCAGGACGTATAAAGTGATATAAGATGTGTGTCAGCAGCAATGTGATCGTTCATGGCCTGAAGTGCAAAACAGCATTCATTTTAAAATAGTCTTCACAAACTAGTCTTCACTTTAAAGGGTTTCTTCATTTTGCCATAATGCACATTTTAAATGCTTTTTATAGAAATTTTTCATTTCAATGATAAATGCGAGCCTACCTGCTGCATGATTACATTAGGAATGACCCCACACTAAAAGGAAAAAATGATTAGATACAAAAACATGACTAATAAGATATGATTAGACTAGAAATATTATATGCCTTAAGAAATAATAATCATCACAAACATATATGAGAAATTATGACTAAATGGTCAGTATAAAAAATACAAACTTACGTGAAAGAGTCTTAAGCTATGAAGAGGGTCTGCATGAGATAATGAACAGAAATGAAATTTACAGACCAACTTTTAAATACGAAATAAAAGATGGTACTGTATATTATAACTGTCTGTAAACTTGATTTTGTCTTTCCCTGCATTTCAGTGATTTTTTCCGTCCTCTAATCAATAACAAATTTTTTAATAATGCTGCTACAACACATTATGATTTTACTATTAGTTTAGTAGTAAATGAATAAATAAACAAACAAACAAATAAATAAATGTTTGGTAAAGCATTACATCAGGTAAACTAATAGTGGATCTTCTACGTTAGCCTTAATGGCTAATTTTTAATGTCACAGAAACAGCTTGGTTTTTTTTTCAATCAAATCATGTCTTTTCTATAGTATTTGTTTTTAACAAAAACTCAGTGTGGTCTGTATCTGCACTAAGGTTTGAAAGTTAATGTCCATGAAGTGCATTCATTACCTACGGTGGCTGAGAAGTGCTAAACAACATCATAAAACCCGAAAACATTAACAACACAGAAAACAAAATAACAAAACTGAAAAAACAATATAATAAATCAGAAAACATAATGACATATGAAATTCTTATCGCTTATTGGATGAGACATCTGTCAATCAAGACATACAAGAAGTACGGTCAAGTGAAGTCAGAATAATTTTTAAAGCATGTTTAACACAACTTAGTTGACCAAAGTAATATATAATCCTAAAACACTGAAATGAATCCTTAATTGAAAATACATCTAAATGTCTGTGACTTACCCTGACTTACTGTATATGGGATAATGGTAGGTAATAGTCACATGTTATGTAATGGACCAAAGGATATGGAATCCTTACTTCAGCAGTCACTGCACAGGTACAGTATATAATGAACGTTTGGAAGCTTTTTTTTTTTTTAACTTTAACATTAGGAAACAGTCCAGATTTCAATCCGAATTAAAGTTCATAGTGGAAATTAAAGCAAATTGATCCATGAAAAGTTATCCATTCAGGAAAACTTATCTGTTAACTGCTATTTGAGGAAGTTGGAACCTTTCGATCCACATGAAGGAAACCTTTTTCATTACTGTAGTCACATGGCTCAAAGATAGGTAGAGGAGGAGCAACACATTACTAATCATGATTTGTTTGTTGATAAGTCAATATCTTTACAGCATTGGGTGATCTTATACTTTTTACTACTTGATGCCGTCATTAATTAAAACAAATGAATGTAATTTGGCCACACCTTCTAATTCAGCAGTCTTTCCTGATTTTTATTCAAAACTGAAGGTGGCCAAAATATCCAATAATCTGCTTTGAACAGTTGATATTGAAACGTGTCTGCTCTGTAAAGCTTTTATATCATCTCTAATCTGAGGTGCTGTTTGTTAATTGGTGATTTCTGAGGCTGGTAACTATAAATGAACTGCTCTTTTGCAGCAGATGTAAGTTTTGCTTTCCTGTGATGGTCTTCATGAGTCAGTTTCATCATGGTGTTTGATGGGTTTTGCAAATGCACTTGACAATATTGTTCATGCAAGAACCGTGCCAGAACAGCTGCCTTTCGTCTCTTAAAATAACAACTGACTGTTGTTGTTGTTGTTGTTGTTGTTGTTGTTGTTGTTATAGTACTTAATTACATAATGTCATACGTGTTATTTTATAGTTGTTTTTAAATCCAGTATTGTTCTGGAATGTAGAAAATAATTATAAAAATGTGTCCAATCCTTTGACTGGTACTATAAGTTGTGGTATGTTTTTCTTGGAGCCATAATATTCAGCTTAAAAAATAAATAAATCCTGTATCCTCTACTGTAAGTCTGGTGAATCTGTAATTTTTGCCAGAGGTTCTAAGTGGTAAATATATTAGAGAGGCAACTCTGGACAAGATAAGCAATGACTGAAATAAGAATGACAATACTGTAGGTGACATCCTGTCTTGCAGCAGATTGTGTAGTGCAACAGGAAGTTAGAACAGCGTACTCGTTAAAATAGATCATTACATCCAAGCACATTTGTCTAAAATGAAGGACTAATATTTTTTCGTGATTCAGAAATGGATTCTCTAAAGCAGGGGTGCCCAACCTTTTTGGAACAAAGATCTAAATTTTAATTTGTCAGTGTGCCGAGATCTACCAGTCCAAACAGAAAGCCAGTTGCTACTCATAGCGTATTTACATATTTAATGTGCACAAAACAAACAGAAAGTAGCCCTAATCCATATATAATAAAATAGTCTAATTGTAGTGACAATAAAGTTATTAACCCTAGCTCTTCTTTTGCACCCATGTCTCCAAAAACCATTCTAATGAAAACACACAGTCGACTCATCAAATTGAAGAGAAAAACGTTCATTGTTCAATATCCTTCCTTAACTTCGCCTTGACATCCCTCACATTCCCTCACATCGCCGTGTAACAGTGCCACGGGATAATTGCACGTCCTTAACGGCCGCTATGATATCCAATATCACCAAATATCACCAAAGACAAGCAAATAGTGTGTCTGCAGCCGCGACAAATGCTTCTTTCACAACTTCGCCATCCTTGAAAGACTTCTAGTGTTTTGCAAGAACGTGACCGACGCGATAAGTTGCTATAGTAGCAGCCTTTCCCTTGGTAATTGGCCTGGTGAAAATGGACTGCTGTGCTGCTAACTGTCTCTTCAATTGCGTAGAGCTGATTTAGCCGGGAAATTGAAACGGTTTTGAAATGGCGACCCAAATTGCCCTTTTTTTTTTTGCTTCTGCCATCGTTGCGTTGTACTTTGCTGAAGTTGCAGCTCTCTCAACTTCTCTACTTAAACAGTGAGTCCCTACTAACAACATAACGTGTCTATAGCTAAAACCCTGGCTAAATTCAGATTAGCGTACTAGCATACTGTACTACTCTCGCTAGTTCTATGAAATAGTATGAGTAGTATGAGTAGTATGCTAGTATGCGATTTCAAATTCAGCCACTAATTCCGTCGGTTAAAATCTTCAGCGCAGAGCCGAACGTAATCAGTGATCTTGTAAGGAAAAATAAAGAACTGTTTTTTAAAACAAGTAAAGGGTTTCTTTACTCAAGAAATACTATGTCTATAAAGGTTAATATTTTATGTATTTGAGGTCTAAGGCGTGGAAACAGTGAATAAAGAGAAAGGACAAACCAGAAGGCAGTTTACTCTCGCAATCGACTGGAAAGCAGTCTGCAATCGACTGGTCGACCGCGATCGACTGGTTGGGCACACCTGGTCTAAAGGCTACCTTACAATTTCGAAAGTACTTTCTGGAAAATCAATAACCTGACAACTTGTACTTTCTTGTCAAGAGAGGATGTAAAACATGAGGATGGTGCAAGACATGGTTTTGTGGACATTCCAGAAAGAAAACTTAAAAAAAACTACAAATTGTTACTTCAGAAATTGACACTGAAATTTAGGAAACGCTGTTGTTACAGCATTTCCTGCTGTAACAACAAATGCTGCATTTGTAATGAACTACAGTATATGCCAAAAACTACAGTATGTAGAGACCAGACCATCACATGCATATTACATTCTTCCCGCATTTTTCTTCAATTATGCATAAATGCCTGTGGTTTTTGAAAAGGGTTTGTTAAGGAAGAAGATTTCTGAGTTTGCACTCTACATCCATAAGGTATTATCAATGTGTATTTAATTTAACTTAAATTGAAGCATGTAGTATAACTTGATCTCTAAAACCTTTATTGGAAAAAGGCAAACTGTGTCAGGGGTCAGGGGTAGCTCAGTGGTTAAGGCATTGGACTACGGTTCGGAAGATCCCAGGTTCAAACCCCACAACCACCAAGTTGCCACTGTTGGGCCCTTGAGCAAGGCCCTTAACCCTCAACTGCTCAGATGTGTAATGAGATAAAAATGTAAGTCGCTCTGGATAAGAGCGTCTGCCTAAATGTAAATGTGTTTTTTTTTTTTTTCGTTTTTTTTAAATCTCATTAAGAATGAGTTTAGATTGATAGAATTTGACGTTCTGGGATACTTACGCCACCACAGTCGTACTGTAAGCAACGCTGTCCTTTCTCCATCAGTCACCCGACACAGGTAATGTCCTATATCTGATTCACGACTCTCTCTCAGCTGTAAGGAGACGTTTCCTGTCTCCAGCTCCTCTGGGAACAGACTCACTCTATCCTTGTAAGCTCTCCCCTCTGTCAGCTGTCTGTTCTTATAGACACAAACACAGTCTGTTCCCTTAAACCACCGGATCTCCATGTTAACAGCACTGATTTCAGGTGACACACGACAGGTGAATGTGACAGCAGAACCAAGTTGAACTCCTTTATCTTGGTGGGAAACGAGTTTAAACTCATCTGCAAGAAAAAGACAAAAGTATGTACACATACTGTAATTAGTTGTAACACATCTGAACTGTTTTTTTTTTATACATTATGCATTATTCATGTGAACGTGTTTTCTTTATTCCTGATGGTTTCAATGGGAAAAAATGTTCTTTTAAGCAGTTTGAGTTTTCTTTAAATTTTGTATCATTTACATTTGGCAGACATTCTTATGCAGAACAACTTGCATTTTATCTTATAACACATGAACAGTTACGGGCCTTGCTCAAGCGCCCAACAGTGGAAGCTGGGTGGTGCTTGGGTTACTTCAGTCCAAAAGTGTGCAACACCATTAGGTGCTTAGGCCTGGATTGGTTAACCAGAAAATATTATCAAGCTCTATACATTTTTATAGTTTCTATAATTTTTAGCAAATCAAATACCGGGCTAATAAGCAACACACAGTATCACTAGTAACCGTTGAAGAATTTTTTGTACTTTTATTTTATTTTTTTCCTTTAAAAATTTCTGCAATTTTCAGATGCTGCTTTATACTGGTGAATGGCATGGTTTGTCCAGAGCCTATCTTGGGAATACTGGGTGAACCAGTCCCTTACAGGCAATCCCTTATACACATGTACTGTATACATACTCATTCACCATTTTCAGCTTAGCCAATCCATGTATTTTCATGTTTTTAGACAGTTTGATAAACCCTCACATGCACATTAGGAAGAACATATACTATAAAACTCAACACAGATCCTCGAAATCAACAAGTGCATTAATACAGTTAAAATTCATATTGATATATACAATATTTTGTCATTCAGTCAAAGACAGGCTTAATGTCTCATTAAATCCTGATTCACGATAACAGGAAGTACACAGGAAATAACGTTTAAAATGGTGATGCCCATTTACATTATCCACTAAACAGAGTAAGATACTTTTGCCATGTAGTGGTATACAGTAAGTCATTAGGCAGCTATTTATAATGTTTATGTGACTTTTGTTACTTGAAAGTAGTTGTAAACAGAAAATTTTATTTGACCCAGAAGGCTGAAAAACATTAAAAACTTGAAGAAAAAAAAAACATTTAAAAACTTACTGTTGGATGCTGCAGACATCTCTGTCTCAATAAAATCCTTTAGAGAATGAGAGAATTGTGTAATATAATGAGTTTTTTTGTCTATATGTTAGATTTTGAATATAAACTTCTCTTCTTACTGATGCCGTTCTTCTCACAGACACCTGTTGCTCAAGTACATCAGTTAAACGTTGTGCAGGATTCACACAGGAAGTTAAAACTTTCACTTTCATAATGAATGAATTCATTATTATAGCTTAGTAGCATTAACACTGCCCTGAGTAAAAAGTAGTGCATTTGGGATTGTTCCAGTATATGGAGACTGGACTTCTTTTTTTCATGTTGCACATGTGTACCTGTGAATTGAGATAAAGAGCAAGAACAAATAGCCAAAATATGGTACTGGTTTGCTAAAAAAGGGTGAAAAAGTGAATTTTCAAATAGGATCATACAGTATAACATAATTTTCATAATGCTTAATGCTTCTTATCTCCCGATAATTCTTCCCGAAAATTATTTTTTTTAAGGATAAAAGGAAACACATTTGCTAAATACAATTTCATGCCCTTTTATGTAGTTTCTGTAACTTTTTTTAAATTCAACTCTTTAAAATAAATTCCCCAAAACAGCTGAAATTAGCAACTTGAGGTTTGTATGTTGAATAAACTTCAGAAGTAAATTCTTTGGCCCACACATTTTCTTTATTACATGTATAACATAAAACAATAATAATAATAATAATAATAATAATAATAATAATAATAATAATAATAATAATAATAATAATAATAATCAGCACCAGTACAGTGTTTTGTATTAAAACAGAAATTATCTGATCTTGCTCTGACATTATATTCAGAGAGAAGTAAATATGTTAGATCTATTTGGCTTATTGTTACATATTGTTATGCTTATTGTTACACATTGCACACTGTATCACTATACATTTATAGCTTATTATCTTAAAAGTTGAACATAGTACTTATAGTGGCTTATGACCATAGATTTCAGTGGGGAAGGAGAACAATAATTTTTGTTATGCAGAGATGATCAAACAACCAAAGTCAAGCAGCTACTGTATGAGGGTTGAGTAATCTCCTAGGCTACAATATAGTGAGTAGAGTCAACTATACACACGCATTCAGTACATGTTCATATATTGGCTTTTCCTGGTCAGATATCAGGAATTATAAGTTATATACAATAGAATGCAGCATAACTCTGTAAAAGCTGTGTACAGTACTCTTCTTCGCAATGGTGTAACATTTAGAAAGTCTAGCAAATCAACATTGTGGAAAACAATGCCTGTTTTTTTTATTGTTATTATTATTATTATTGTCATTTAAAAGAGGTAATAAGTATTTCAATGGAGTTGATAATGTATTATTAAGTAGAGTTGTGAAAGAGATTTAAAACCATTTATGTTAATTAGAATAAGAATCGGATTTTTTTTAAGTACTGACACACAAGGAATTTAAATAGTTTATATACTGTAAATGGTGGAGCCATGCCACAATTATTGTCTTGTGTGTAGTGCAGTGTTGAAAAACTTAATGTTTCTGTCAAAAACTATTATATTTATGTTGTATTTATTAATTATATTATATTTACTGTACTGTATGTACACATATTCAATGTGTAAATATTAGCCCCAAATGTTTTTTTTTTTATAAAATGTTTACTAAGCTGAGTTATAAGAATTATAAAACAACATTGACAATTTATTACTCTGTCATGACTGCAGGACAAGGAGGCAGACACAAATGCAGGCTTAGCATGCAAGTGGTCCCGGCACTGCAGACACTGCAGACACTGCAGACACTGCTCAGTCCTGGGGAAATAGCGAACAGAGTGACTAGTGGTCCACAAACTAACAGCTGAGTAACACGACGGTGGACAGACAGGGAGCTACGGGTTCGACTGACATAAATAGTTGAAGACACGGGGCAGACACAGGATAACTTAATTTAGTGACAACATGAAACTTGTACACACATAGACACACTAGAGGGAGACGAAGAGTCGTCTCAGTAATCCGACAGTATTGTCTTGCAGCTCCTGTTTCAGTGTCTCTAGTTTATTCTTACTTGTTTCCAGCTCTTTATCAGTGCTCTTCAGTTGTGTTTCTTTCTCACTTAGCAGCTTGTTTGTATCCTTCAGTTCTGTGCTTTTCTCCTCCATGTGTTGCTGACTGTTTTTTAAATGCATTACTGTTTTATCCAATTCAACTTTTGCCTAGTGTGTCTGTTTGAGCAGATTGTCCCTCTATTCCAGCGTCTTGTCCTTCATCTGCAGTGTATATTCTGTCAGAAGTTTGTCTTTCTCTTGAAGCGTTTTGTCTCTCTCCATTAGCCGTGTCTCTCTCTCAGTTAGAAGACACTTTTCTCTTCAAGCTGTTTGCTTTTTTCTGCTTTTTTTCAGTCTTCTTTTCCTCCAGTATGATCATCATCTTCTGTAGTTGTGTCTTATCGTTCTGCAGCTCCTGTCCCGGCATCTCCTGTTTATTATTACTGGTTTCCAGCACTTTTTCTGTGTTTTTTTACTTGTGTTTCTTTCTCATTCAGCAGTTTGTTCAAATTCTCAAGTTGTGTGTTTTTCTCTATAATTTGTTCCATGGCATTTTTAAGTTTGTTTGTTTCCATTAATGCTGCATCTCTCTCCGATAGATGTTTATTTCTCTAATTCCTTTTTCTTCTCCCCAAGTTTGTTCTCTATTTCCTCCACTTTCACATTCAGTTGTTGCTCTGTCATGTAAAACTATTTATGCCTCCTCTAGGCCGTTAATGATTTTGTTTCTCAGTTCTGTATCTTTATCCTCTGTCTGTTTTTTACTCTCATTTAACTGCTGTTCAAGCCTTCCATCCACTGCTTTATATTCTGAAATTGATGAAAGTAATTGTTAGGTGGTATTTTTGCAGAAGCATAATCTATACTGTCTGTTATAATTATACACTCACCACCTGTATTTAACTAAACAAAAAGTTTCAACTTTCCACTGAATAATTCCTGCAGTGATTAATATGGTTCAGCTTTTACAAGTTATCTAACCCTAACTTATGCAGTGACGAGTTTCTCATTTCTTCAACAATCATGTACTGTAAGAAGGCATATCATGTGATCATGGCAAATATATTACAGTGTTTCAGTAGGGTTGAATTAATTGCCTGCATCAAGCAAAGAAAACAACTAAGAAGATAGATGAAGCTACTAAAGTTAGGTTAAGAAACCAATTTTAAATGACTTAAATATAAGGTAACATTAAATAATGAAAAGCAGAACTCCTGCATATATATATTTAACCATGAACGTAAGATAATTTCCTCATGCACATTGTACAGTAAAGAAAACAACTTATTAGTGAGCTTATTCGGAAAAAAAAAAAAAAAACCTAGGGACTATGGAGCATTGGATAAGGGACTTGATAACAAACCAGATTTGGCACAGCATATTCCAAGGTGATGATATGATTAATCGGGCTCAAATTGTGAAATAGAGATTGTGAAAAATCAGAGGATTTAACGCAGTTCTGACTCTCACATCATCAATATTGGAGAGAAAGCAAACATAAAGCAGTTCTACAAAAAGTGTGTGACTTTCTTTTATTATTTTATTTTTTTTGGGGGGGGCAGGCAGTGTTCATCTGCTAGCAATCTCAGAACATTTTTATTTCACACATCTTCGTGTAATTACCAGTCAGCAGAGCAGATTCCTCCATTATAGTATTTTCCTTTTTTTTCCCCATTCTCTATCAATCTGTGAAAAAAAAAATAATAATAATAATGACATGCAAATGCATGGAGTAGAGGAGTGGCGGGGGGGGGGGGGGGTTAGGGTCTGGGTCTAACCTTGAGTCCAACAACATTTAAATTACATTTGTTTACATAGTTGATAATATACCTGTACTGTATAACCATATATCAATTAGGCATGTAGAGATGTCTAACTGTTGACTCACCTGAGAAACGTAGACAGGTTGGGAAAAATCTGGCAAAACAATGTGTACACAATTTTATTTAAAAAGAAAGTATAATAAACACTATTCTGGGTATTTCTTGTTTTATTAATTATGAATATTATGTTTTTAATCTTTTTAATGGACTTTGTTAATGTACCGTATATTACCCTCTTCAAGCTGTTTCTGAGGACAGTATGAACGCTAACCATTAACTCCAAATGGCTGCAGATTCTACACTGGCAAAAACAAGTATGTGAGCTTTTTGGAATATTATGGTTTTCTGCATTCATTTTTCATTAAATGTTATCTGATCTTTATCAAAGTCAAGGTATTAACAAATATCGTGTCTAAAATAATAAAATTTTTCATGTCCTTATAGCACATAGTTATTCAATATTCAAATTGTAGTGGAAAAAGTTAGTGAACCCTGGGAATTAATAACTAATAACTTGTTGTCAATAAAGACATGAAAGATGAAATTTTTTATGTTATTATTTTGAGCAAATTATATTTGTCATTAGGCAGCACAGTGTTGTAGTGGTTAGCACTGTCGCCTTGCACCTCCAGGGTCCGGGTTCGATTCCAGCCAGGCTCGATTCCTATCTCTGTGTACATGGAGTTTGCATGTTCTCCCCGTGCTTGGTGGGTTTCCTCCGGGTACTCCGGTTTCCTCCCACTGTCCAAAGATATGCAGGTTATATATGAATGTGTGTGTGCTCAGCGATGGATTGGCACCCTGTCCAGGGTGTAACCTGCCTCGTGCCTTAAGCCTCCTGGGATAGACTCCAGGACCCCTGCGATCCTGAATACAGGATAAAGCGGTATATAAGATGAGTGAGTGAGTGAGATATTTGTGATTGCTCGTGACTTAGATAAAAATATAATCAGATTTTATGACAAATTAATACAGAAAACAATGAAATTACAAAAGGTTCACATACTTTTTCAATCATCACTTTTTCTTGCTACTGTATAACTATATCTACAAGAGGGCAGCTAGAATTACTGTGTTTTTAATGTGTCACAGACCTACATACAGTACTGTATGTATGTACTAAAAACTCTTAATGTATAGCTGCATCTTGTGACCACTAGTGTGGTGTAACAGCCAAACATTTACTTTCATGTTAGTACTATGTGCTGACCAAGTGCTGATGGATAATCATTTTGTCTATCTTCTTACTGCTTCTAAAGTTTGTTCTTGTTTGGTCTTGTTTCATCTGCTCGCAGTGTGTGATACACTAGAGCAGTATTTCCTCACTCACTCTCTGTACTCTATTCTCTGTACCACTTATCCTAAACAGGATGAAGAGTGAAGCCTATCCCAGGGTACTCAGGGAACTACTGCCTGTGAACTAGGCGGATTACAGCCTGGAAAGAGTGCAAGTCTATCACAGGGCACAATATCATATACACTTACACACTACCAGCAATTTTAAAAGAAGAACATGCAAACCCCAAGCATATGGACCAAAGGCAGAACTCAGTCTTGACCTTGGAGGTGCAAGGCCACAGTGCTAACCATCATGTCCTTGTGTCAGTCCATTTACCTTAATTAAATTTAAAAAAGCTTTTCATATTCAGTTTTTGTACTTCAGTTTGAAATTATCATTCATTCATTCATTCATCTTCTATACCGCTTAATCCTGTGTTCAGGGTCGCGGGGGACCTGGAGCCTATCCCAGGAGACTTTGGGCACTAGGCGGGGTACACCCTGGACAGGGTGCCAATCCATCGCAGGGCACACACACATACACACACCCAATCACACACTACGGGCAATTTAGGAACGCCAATTAGCCTAACCTGCATATCTTTGGACTGTGGGAGGAAACCGGAGTACCCGGAGGAAACCCACCAAGCACGGGGAGAACATGCAAACTCCATGCACACAGAGACGGGAATCGAGCCTGGCCGGGGAATCGAACCCAGACCCTGGCGGTGCAAGGCGACAGTGCTAACCACTACACCACCGCGCCGCCTGAAATTATCATAAAATTTTAATTTTTAACACTAGAAGCGCCGAGCAGCAGTCATTTGACCGCAAGGGGGGGGGGAATACTTAACATTCGATCAAAATCCAAAACCCTCCTTTCATGACTTTTCCTAGATATGTGAGCTTAATCACCCAGCAGGCTTAAATTTTAAAAATCGCACCAGTAAAAGCCAGTAGAACCTAGAGAAAGAGAGGGAAAAAAGCAGAGAAAGAGTGTGTGAGAGAGAGGTAAAAGGTTCGAAACAGCTTTCAAAGCAAACCAAAGTAATCCACTGTCAGTGCTCTGTTCCATGCTCCTTCACAAAATAATATTACAAATAGCACAAACTACAGTATATAATTACTGTATAATTACAGTATATAAGCCATGCTAATTGTTCAACATCTTTGACAAACCACTGTTAAATCTTAAATGACAAGAGTAATGTAAGTAAAACAGAAGTGCAAAATACTATACAGGATAATTGAATTTTATGGGATTATTATGCCTCACTATACACACATTTTTGTGTTTACCTTTGCTCAGAAATATGCGGTTTCACCTGAATGGTGTCCCCATTTCTCCAGAGCTCATATTTTTATATTTCATACTTGTAAGTTAATAAACAGTATTTAGGTCTTACAGGTACTGTAGACTACAAGAAATGTCTCTCCATTTTGCACACAAACAGGAAGTCCGAAGTCCTTTCACTTTCGTCTGTGTTGCATCTGCTGATTGGTCCACCACTCCCCCCTCATCCTCCTGCTGCTTAGAGATCCCTCCTCATAGTCATAGCTTTTTCTTATACCAGATATCAGGCACGTGCAGAGGGGGGGAGGTCTTTGAGCACCCGCCCGTTTCCTCCAAGATGCCTCAAGTGCCCTTTTCTTGTTTTTTTTGTTGTTGTTGTTGTTGTTTTTATGTGTATGTGCATATGGAGCCCTGTTTTTGCCCCTCAACAATAAAATGTAACTATTAACCTTAATTTTGCTAAATAAAAGCATCTGGTTTGCATCAGTCACATGACTGCCATTAACCAATACTCGCCCTTTACGAGCTCGCAAAGTGCACACGCATTTTCTGCAGGCTGGGTGGTGCAGAGCTGGAGGAGAAGCAGGCAAATTAATTGGAAGGTGCAGACTGCAATAAAACAGTAAATAGGCTGTACAGCGCACACTATAGTCTATAACAACAAATGAATTTAAATAAATGAGCGTGCTGTTTGTGCAACAGCGCGACAAACATTACCTGTCCTTTTATGAGCTGCACAAGTAGTGGTGGTCATTAACTGCTAGCTAACTGGGTAAGGGGGTTACAAGGGGGTCAGTAGGGAACAAGTTTTATTTTAAAGTAAGTTACAGGACTTTTCCCTTCTTTTCTGGAGGGCTTTTATTTCACTAAAAACGATCTAATATGGATATCCACATAATTATGGATTTTTACATTTATGATATATATATACTGTATATATAAAAAAAGTCTCAGAACAACACAGCCCTGCCCTCCAGCACTATCAGCAACAGGAGCAGCAGTAATCCCTCAAGAGCAACATTGTACGCCATCAGGTAAAACATGATGCAAGTCTATATTTGCTTTGCATTGTCCCAACCTGATGACAGTCATACAGTATGATGCAATTCCATATTAGATTCGTTATGACTGTGAGTTGTTGTTATTCAGCCTGTTCTATCTTTTTTTACTTTGAGCACCCACCCCTTTAAACGTCTCTGCAAAGCCCTGCCAGATATAAATAGCTGTTCTCTCACGAGGCTATCTCCACTTAATGAATATAAAGCTTTGCATGCAAATAGACATTGTCACACATGAACAAAATAGATATCTACAGTAGTGGAAGAAGGGTCAGATAAGGATAAAACTATAGGGATGTAATATTTTGACTTCCACACAATGCATGTTAGATTGTTGATGATTTAACTGAATTTGCTACAATTAAAAAGGATACAATTAGATTTATTATGTTTTCATCTACAGTATATGTGTCCAAGTTTCCAGAGAATCTGGAGTAGACCAACAGATAACTTGTGAATGATTACGCAATTAAGTGTAAATGTTAAAATAATAAGCAAACCATCTTGCTCAATATATGTTTAAAACAGGAATGCCAAATCTTTGGATCGGTCCCGGCCCGGGTTAACAACGACCGCCACTGGTGCTGTTGACTTACAGGGTGCCGGTGGAAATTGGGCTACTGTTGGTCGAAGAAGGAGAGGAGGAAGGTATGTTTCGAAAGCAGAGAGAGAAAAGGAAAGGCAAGAGTTTAGGAGTGATAGTAGGGACATTGAATGTTGGGACCATGACAGGGAAGGCAAGAGAGTTGGTTGATATGATGCAGAGAAGGAAGGTGGATATACTGTGTGTCCAGGAGACCAGGTGGAAAGGTAGCAAAGCTAGAAGCTTAGGATCAGGGTTCAAGTTGTTTTACCATGGTGTGGATAGGAAAAGAAATGGAGTAGGAGTTATCCTGAAAGAGGAGTTTGTAAGGAATATCCTAGAGGTGAAGAGAGTATCAGATAGGGTGATGCGTCTGAAGCTGGAAATTGATGGTGTGATGTTCAATGTTGTTAGTGGTTATGCTCCACAGGTAGGATGTGTGTTAGAAGAGAAGGAGAAATTCTGGAGTGAGTTAGATGAAGTGATGCAGAGCATCCCCAGAGGTGAGAGAGTGGTGATTGGTGCAGACTTCAATGGACATGTTGGGGAAGGGAACAGAGGGGATGAAAATGTGATGGGCAGGTTTGGTCTTCAGGACAGGAATGTAGAAGGACAGATGGTGGTGGACTTTGCAAAGAGGATGGAAATGGCAGTAGTAAATACTTTCTTCCAGAAGAGGCAGGAACATAGGGTGACATATAAGAGCGGAGGCAGAAGCACTCAGGTGGACTACATCTTGTGTCGACGTTGTAATCTGAAAGAGATTAGTGACTGCAAAGTGTTGGTAGGGGAGAGTGTAGCCAGACAACACAGAATGGTGGTGTGTAAAATAACCCTGGTGGTGAGGAAGGTGAAGAGGACAAAGGCAGAGCAGAGGACAAAGTGGTGGAAGTTGAGAAAGGAAGAATGTTGTGTAGTCTTTAGGGAGGAGTTGAGACAAGCTATGGGTGGTCAGGAGGTGCTTTCAGTTGACTGGACAACTACAGCCAATGTGATCAGGGAGACAGGTAGGAGGGTACTTGGTGTATCATCAGGTAAGGGAAAAGGAGACAAGGAGACTTGGTGGTGGAATGAGGAAGTCCAGGAGTGTATACAGGGAAAGAGGCTAGCTAGGAAGAAGTGGGACTCTGAGAGGACTGAAGAGAGTAGACAGGAGTACAGGGAGATGCAGCGTAATGTGAAGGTAGAAGTGGCAAAGGCCAAACAAAGAGCATATGAGGACTTGTATGCTAGGCTGGACAGTAAGGAGGGAGAGGTGGATCTGTACAGGTTGGCGAGGCAAAGAGATAGAGATGGGAAGGATGTGCAGCAGGTTAGAGTGATTAAAGATAGAGATGGAAATGTACTGACAGATGCCAGGAGGGTGATGGGAAGATGGAAGGAGTACTTTGAGGAGTTGATGAATGAGGAAAACGAAAGAGAACAAAGAGCAGAAGAGGTGACTGTTGTGGAGCAGGAAGTAGCAAATATTAGTAAAAGTGAGGTGCGAAGGGCGTTGAAGAGGATGAAGAGTGGAAAGGCTGTTGGTCCTGATGACATACCTGTGGAGGTATGGAAGTGCTTAGGAGAGGTGGCAGTAGAGTTTCTGACTAGTTTGTTTAACGAGATCTTGGAGAGTGAGAGGATTCCAGAGGAATGGAGGAGAAGTGTATTGGTGCCGATTTTTAAGAACAAGGGAGATGTGCAGAGCTGTGGCAATTACAGAGGCATAAAGGTAATGAGACATTCAATGAAGCTGTGGGAAAGAGTAGTGGAAGCTAGGTTAAGGGCAGAGGTGAGAATTTGTGAGCAGCAATATGGTTTTATGCCTAGAAAGAGTACATCAGATGCAGTACTTGCTTTGAGGATGCTGATGGAGAAGTACAGAGAAGGTAATAAAGAGTTGCATTGTGTCTTTGTAGATTTAGAGAAAGCGTACTACAGGGTGCCGAGAGAGGAGCTGTGGTGTTGTATGAGGAAGTCTGGAGTGGCAGAGAAGTATGTTAGAGTGGTGCAGGACATGTATGAGAGTTGTAAGACAGTGGTGAGATGTGCTGTACAGTAGGTGTGACAGAAGAGTTCAAGGTGGAGGTGGGTCTGCATCAAGGATCGGCTCTAAGCCCCTTTTTGTTTGCTCTAGTGATGGACAGGATGACAGATGAAGTTAGACAGGAGTCTCCATGGTCTATGATGTTTGCAGATGACATTGTGCTTTGTAGCGCAAAGGGCCCAAGAGGAACAGTGAGGCTACAGGGAGCAGAGGTAAAGAAGGTGCAGGATTTTAAGTACTTAGGGTCAACTGTCGAGAGCAACGGAGAGTGTTCAAAGGAGGTGAAGAGACGAGTACAGGCAGGTTGGAATGGGTGGAGAAAAGTGTCAGGTGTGTTGTGCGATAAAAGAGTATCAGCGAGAATGAAAGGAAAGGTGTACAGGACAGTGGTGAGACCAGCAATGCTCTACGACTTAGAGACAGTGGCACTGAAGAAAAGACAGGAGGCAGAGCTAGAGGTAGCAGAGCTGAAGATGTTGAGGTTCTCTTTGGGAGTGACAAGGAGGGATAGGATCAAGAATGAGTTCATCAGAGGGACAACCCATGTTAGATGTTTTGGAGATAAAGTCAGAGAGGCCAGATTGAGGTGGTTTGGACATGTTTAGAGGAGAGATTGTGAATATATTGGTAGAAGGATGCTGAGGTTGGAACTGCCAGGCAGGAGGTCTAGAGGAAGACCAAAGAGGAGATTTATGGATGCAGTGAGAGAGGACATGAAGTTAGTTGGTGTGAGAGAAGAGGATGCAGAGGATAGGGTTAGATGGAGGCAGATGATTCGCTGTGGCGACCCCTGAAAGGGAACAGCCGAAAGACAAAGAAGAATCAGTTTATAATTGAACTAATTGCTCCTTATTTCCAAATTAACTGATTGTTATACCTCAGATGTATATATATTGATGAACTTCTCCAGAGGTTTCAGATGGTGCAGAATTCTTCCAATCACTGGTCAATGTTACCAGGTGTTAAAACTAAATATGTTACACAATGCTACACAATAAATGTTACACAATAAATATGTTAAACAACATTAGCATACAATACAGATCAAAAGTTTGGACACACATTCTAATCTCATGGTCTTTCCTGATTTTTATTTCTTTCTACACTGTAAAATAATGCTGAAGGCAGTTATTCCCAAGATATGCAATAATTTGCTTTGAATAGTTGATATTGAGGTGTATCTACTACTTCATTCATTCATTCATTCATCTTCTATACCGCTTTATCCTGTATTTAGGGTCGCGGGGACCTGGAGCCTATCCCAGGAGACTCTGGGCACGAGGCAGGGTACACCCTGGACAGAGTGGCAATCCATCGCAGAGCACACACACACACTAATTCACACACTACGGTCAATTTGGGAACGCCAATTAGCCTAATCTGCATGTCTTTGGACTGTGGGAGGAAACCGGAGTACCCGGAGGAAACCCACCAAGCACGGGGAGAACATGCAAACTCCATGCACACAGAGACGGGAATTGAGCTTGGCCGGGAATCGAACCCAGACCCTGGAGGTGCAAGGCGACAGTGCTAACCACTACACCACCGTGCCGCCCGTATCTACTACTTATGCTCTGTAAAGTCTTTATAATGGCTCTAATCTGAGGTGCTGTTTGTTAATCTGTGATTTTTGAGGCTGGTAGCTCTAAATGAACGTATCCTCTGCAGCAGAGGTAAGTTTTGGTCTTGTTTTCCAGGGATGGTCTTCGTGAAAGCCAGTTTCATCATGGTGCTTGATGGGTTTTTGCAAATGCACTTGACAATACTGTTCTTGCAAGAGCGGTTCCAGGATAGTTAAAATAATAACTGACTGTTGTTGTAATTGTTGTTGTTACTTAGTTACATAATTTCATATGTGAGATTTCATAAATTTGAAGTATCTAAAATTTTTAAAAGGACAGAGAGAGAGGAACATGCATTCCCTTTTTGATACCTATTAGAAGGAGGTTAAACATTAACATTTTTTATGTATGGACGTCACAAAGGCCCAAACAATTGTTATTTGAGCCGTAATTAAACCACAGAAATGGAATGGGATAAACATATTTTTTCCATGATTGTAAATTTAATGAAATGAAAGCAAACATTTTTTATGTCTTTTACTTTATTGTGGCTCAGAGCTCTTAAATTTAAAAAATTCAAGCATGCCACTGGTCAAGTCATTGGTTTCAGTGGAAGGTACTTTTTTAATGAGTATTCATTAGAAAGCCATGTTTATTGAATCAGTACTGTACATTTGTTTAAATGTGTATAACGCATTCTTCATCAACGATAAACAATAAACAGTATACTGTAACTGTAAAAGAAGGTATAACAGATGTTTACGATCAATATGTATGTATCTTGGATATATAATAAGTCTTTACATTTTTCCATTTTATTTGAAGCTGATTGAATTGAATTTGAATTAACTTACGAATTATATTATATGATTATATTGTGCAATGCACAATTGAACTTTACCTCACTTTACATTTCTCCATGGTTTCTGCAAAACAAAAGGAAAAAGGAACAAAAATTACAATTGTTATTAAATGCTGTTACTAATATATATTATATAATACATTATAAATAAGCACTAATCTAAATATTTCAATATGATTTATATTAATGTTCGAGATAAACATCTATAAACAGACAGAGGGAACAGTTTGAGATTTCATTTTAATTTGAAAATATTACTGAACCTACTGTTTTTAGCCATTTAGCAACTTTTTTCACTGCTTCTTTGTTCTTCAAGCATTTATATAATCCTTTATCCTCATGAAATACGCAGTCAACTGCGATCATGTTCTCTTTTTGTACAGCTCTGCTGCTGTCTGGTACAATACACTCTGGATCAATTGTATGGTGGAGAACCACTAGAATTGCTGGTTTGGTATCTGGAAGTCAGAGAATTGAAGATGAGCGCTAGTGTTCATAGGGGGCTTTCTGAAATCAAGGGTGGGAGTGAAGGTGCAGAAAACCTGAAGGTGATATACTGGTATTTCAATATGTTGTCACGGTGACAAATTAATTCTTAAGAGAACTTAAATGATAAAGATACACAGGTCATCATAAATGTTTATTAGCTTTTATTAACCTCATATGTACTTAAGCAAAAACTTATTTTTGCAAAATTGCTATACAGTACATTTTACATAGAATCTGGATGGGTAGTTTCTGTACCTCTAATTCACGTATATTTTGGGAGATCTTCTGATTACCTGATATTTGCTTTAGCTGAAGCAGAGCAGCTTCTATATCAGTTCCTACTCGGGAAACCACCGGGCAGAAAACAAGGCAGAATTTGCACTTCTTTGCAATATCTGCTTTCTTAAGTCTGGATTTCTTTTTATGGAGCATTTTTAAAAATTCCTTGTGGGAATCTCGAGTGTTGCCAGTCTGGATGGTGAAGTAATTCCTTACTAAAAAAAAAAATAAAAATAAAAAAGTTTCAATTATGTAGCATTTAATATATGCACAATATATTTAGCAAAATATATCTTCAGATTAACAAATACAATGATGTTTTGCTATAGACAAAAGAATTTTACCTTTCCACAGGCGACAGTACATACACGTTGTTTCTGACTTCTCTTTGTAATGGAAAAATCATATTTTAATTATGTATTAATCCTATTTGATTCTTGTAGTAAGTGTGTAACGTAGGCCTTAGAAGTTTGAACTTGTTTGTCGAAGCTTAGAGACACAAGGCCGAGAACAGAATAGAAACAACCTGATTGTAGTTGTCCCTGAATAAATGATAAGGTATGGACATCTAGTCTGGGGCAGATAAAGAGTCATGAGTTTGAATGTAGGAACTTCACGTACGGGGCGTTGATTATGTTAACAGAGATGTTTGTGTATAAAATAGGTCAGCTAGAGAAAGAGATCACCTTTCTCTATGCTGCAACTGTTTGCAGTATGAGACTGGTCCTTCTGCAGAAGTTTAAAATAAAACCTTTGTTACTTTGCTCTTACCCAGTGTATGAATTACTTGTCTTTATATTGTTTTCAGAATTTCCACCACAACTTGGCGTTGTCGGCAGTTCTCCGTGTTTGAGGAAGGCATTGGAGAATCCCGGGGAGGCGTAAGCGCTGATGCCTTGAAGGCTTTTCACTTCATCTCAAACGCTTAATTGGCAATCGAGCGTGAGAGGACCGGGGATTCACCATGTCACCTCAACACCGGAGTTAAAAGAACTAAAATAGTGTGGTAAGGAAATTTTTTAAGTTGTAAGTCTTTAAGTTGTAATTGTTAAAGTTAAAGTAAGTTGTAATTGTTAAAGTCAAAGTAAGTTGTAATTGAGTAAGAAGTGCGCTTTCTCACAGTGGCTGGGATAGATTTAAACTTGGATCTATCACACGAGTCTGGGATTCGTGAAAAGTACCCAAAAAAGTGCAAAGGCGCACAAAAGAGAGAGAGATAGGGTACTGGTTTCGCCTCGTTTCCGAAAAACTTGGCCCCGCAGCAGACGTGCTCGGTGTGAGGACCTCCGGAGGTAAAAGCAAGTCAGAGTGCAGGGTTGCAAGGTGCACACGTAAAAGTCAAGAGGACTTTACGGGAAAAACAGTCAAGGGGACTGTTGAGGTAAATTAAGGTAGAGTGTAAAGTGCACCGGTAAAGTCAAGAGGACTTTATGGCAGAGTGCAAACCGCTGCACCGGTAGCAGTCAGGGAGACTGTGAGAGCTCACTGTGAGTTAGTGGCACGTGTAAATTGACAAGTAAAAATCATGGGTAACAGCAAAAAAAAAAAAAAAAAAAAAGATTGTTACGCTTGTGGGGTTCCTTGGTAAAGATAACATCTAAATTATGTTATGAGAAATGTTTGAGAAATGTGGAAATCCAGGGAAAACAAAAGAAAAAAAAAAGAGAAATGTAGAATTATTAATTACTGAGATTGCTTTTGAGTTGTGGATGTGTGAATCATGTGTGGATAGATAATTACAATAACAAAAAGAATAACAAAGTAAACATTAATTGGGTAGGATTTAATATGTGGAAGGCAGAAGCAGAACTTAGAGAAAAACGCATACAACCTAAAATGCAAGCACAAAACATTGATTCTTTTCAGTGTGTTAAGTCTATTTCAGATCCCGACCTGGACGGCTGCCCCCCGCGACCCCGAGCTATTAGACAGATAGCCCCTTCAGCAGATCCAGTAAGACAACATGGACAAGAGACTTCTCGGCAGGCCCCAGGCCCCAGCACAGCCAGTACAGCCAGCACAGCAATGACGGCTCTGTCTCCAATTTCGTCACATACTCGAACCAAGGCTCAGCTGAAAAGAGAAAAGGCTGATCGACAACCACCACCTGATGACAGCGAGGACGAGAGAGAGGAACTCTTAGGAGCTACAGGAAGTGTTCATCAAGAAATCACTGCTCCAATGATGGAAGTAGCAGGGGCGGATGGCACAGCGATGCTTGTTCACCGACCATGGACAATAAAGGACATCGAAAATGCACATAGACAACTCCCAGACCCGAGAGAGGGGGGAGGACAGGAATTCGGTGATGAAATGAGCAGATTTTGCTAAGAGTTTCGCCCGACATCTTATGAAATGCGACGACTTTTGGGGAGAAAACTAGGTGCAGACTTTGCAAAGATTAAGTATTCCTGGCCAACGGACAATGTTTTCGCACGGCGAGCTCAGGCTGATCATGAAGAAAACCAAGCATTTAACGGTTTTGTGGTGTGCCTTACAGCAGCATGTAAAGAAACGTTCCCAGCAAAAATGGATATGACTAAAATATCAATGTGCAAACAACAACCAGGAGAGAGCGTGTCACACTATCTCACCCGTCTCACTGAGGTACATGATGCAAACAGCGGGTTGGAGAGGCCTGCAGACATTTCTGTGGCAGCAATTTCACCGTATGAAGCACATTTGAGGAACAGTTTCATAAATGGATTACAGGAGGACATCGCTCAGAAGGTGAAAAACACATGCATTGGATGGGACACTGGAAAACTTAGTCTCATTGAACAACATGCAATACACGCGGAAAAGCTGGTATCACAAGAACAAGATAAGCGCAACAAGAAGAGAGAAGACCAGAGTGACAATGCACAGCTGGCAGTGTTGCAGATGGTAAGACAAACTGCGGATGTACAGTACAGGAGACATGGAAGAGGACGAGGAGGACGTGGACGTGGGAGAACAAATGGCTGTTATGCATGCGGAAGTGAAGACCATTGGATTAGAGACTGTCCGAGAAGGAGCAGAGGAGAGGAATGGATTAGGAGAGGTGAGGATCAGGGTGGAAATTGACAGAAAAAGGCCGGGGGAGTGGGGAGCAGACCCGAAGGAGAGGGTGAGTCAAAAATAATTATTTTTCCTACTAACACTTCTTGCTGTGATCGCAATGAAGAAAAGCTTGCTATCTTTTTCAATGATTCAATTCACGTTTGTATCTTAGAAACATCCACACATGCTACGTATGATCTTGAAGTATACAGTATCAGTAAAATGCCAACAATGGAATTGCAGCTCCATGACAAACAAAATTCATTTTGCTACATTCCATGCAGGTCATTCAGTCATTAAAGTGTGTGAATTTGACAGTTTAGTGAAACAGAGTGGCAGATTCCTGAACTCTGTGGGCACTTCAGGACATGCAGCTGAAAAGAGCCTCATAAAGCCAAGCGTGTGGCTTTTTCCAGGTGTACATGATAAATTTAGATTTTTTGCTCTTATTGCTGCCCAGTAAATCTATTGGGGTGAAGATTTCATATGTAAATTAGGTATAAATCTCTTGAGACTAAACCAGTATTGAGCCTGAGGATTTCACTCTTGTGAAATGTGATCCGTTGCCCCTGTTGTATGTGTATGAATGGAAGCTCTGCACTTCAACTGTGAGTTCAGTAAATGCTACAGTGATAGACAAATATATACCAGTAAACACATTATGATATTAGATATGTGTCACATATCTCTTTTTTTTAACGATAAGCTCAGATGTGTAGTCAATGTAGAGATAAGCAGTGTGCACATGAGAAAATGTAGCACAAGTGTCACAGTAATGTCGCTTAATCACAGTAGGGACACCCCTAATGTGTTATTGGATAAAAGTAATAAGGATGAGGGAGAAAAAATAAAATAAATAAATATTGGGCCTTTGAGTGACATGTGGTATGAATGAGAGTGATTGAGAATGAACGTCTTATCTGACATTACATTACAGCCACAGAGAAACAAATGCTGATGCAATGCTGAAAAATCATGTGTTAAAGTATAAATAAAAGAACTGTATATATTACAGTACTTACAGTCACAAGACCTGGCCAGGCAGAAAAAATTAAGTTATCAGCATGCGGAACTTTTTCTTTTCTTTTTTAAAAAAGAATTTATGTTTATAATTACTCACTAAAATGTATGGGCTAATGGCAAGCACGATGTAGGTTTAATTAAGGGAAGTGAACTGGCGGTGATCACCCCAAAGTAAAATTTAGGCCCTACAAACTTCATTCTGTATCTACCCGAGTCTTTAACTGAAATAATTCCAGTGTTTAATTCTTTATTTTAAAGCTGTTGTCATGGTAAACATCAGCAACTTCTTATTGTCCAGCAGAACAAGGTCATAAAGCAAACCATATAAAAGCTACAATTCGCACATACAAGTCATATCTTAGGTCAAATTGTTTTGGGACAAGATAAAACTTTGGATCCAAGTACAGTAGTAGTCCAAAATATTCTAAAACAAATAAGAAAATTGACGCTAAAGTAGAAATGTAAAAAGTAAAAGTGTTTTATTGCAGAAAAGTTAATTTGATCTATACAATCCTCGAGGCCCCAGTGAGCTACACACCCACTTAGGAAGGGTCTACTGGCCCACAGTGCACTTAGTTGAACTCCGGAAGCAAGAACAATCTTTAATTGAATCAAATTTGGCAGTATAAACTACTTTAATATTGGACATTTCAAATTCTAAAAGGCCTTTTACAAAAACTGTTGATGAAAAGAATTGTTGCATGATTTCAGACTGGCTGAAGAAAAAAAAAAAAGAGAGAGAGAAACACAATGAGATCTTTATCTCACTTCTCAGCCAAATCAGATCCTGTAGCAGCAGCATCACCCATGTGTTTATGTCCAGTACCAGAAGCTGAGAAGGCAGGTATAGAATAAAGATATACTGTATAGTGGGCTACAGTAATTTGACATTTCTAGTTCATGAAGTTTCAGTATCTTTTATACAGAGAAGAATCACACTTATTTGCAACAGAGTGGTTAAAGTACAATACTAAATTATAAATATCAATGTGGAAAGATGTATAGTTCTAACCCTCTAACTCCTTTCTTTCACTGTTAAACAACTTTGTTCCACTAGGATTGATCCACAGTAAGCGCCACTACAGAATCCGGATATAAAATGAACGTGGATGGAACAATATTTTGTGATAGAGAAATAGGTGCTAACAGGAGTTTGTCATAGTTATAGCACATTAAATTTAAATAGTGTAAATGTAATGCTCAAACTAACAAATTATATTCTATTTCAGAAAAGCAGATGCAGCAGTGAAGGCCATGGCCAAACTTCCCCTTTCCTATAACCATAACATGTGTGTGTCTAATGCTCTCACCCCCACAGCTAACCTTGAAGAGCTTCAGAGCTACAGTCACTCCAGGAGAGGAAACACTCTGGAGAAGAGCGGGATGTGTTTTGACAGAAGGGGTTTGGTACGACCCCAATCACAATCACGCCATGTCTACCTATAAAGCTATTTCTTTCTATGCTAAGTTGACACACGTGTAAGGACCATGTGTCAAAAGGGGGAATAAGCATTTGTGTTACTAATAACATACTGTACTGTAGATAAAGGAATTAAGATGAAGCCAGAGCACACAAAAAGTAAAAGGACATTGTGAAGATGAAATGTTATGTTATTGTGCAAAACTCTTTGAGGATTTATTTTTAATACAGGCCCACTGACAGTGCTCCTAACACCACAAAAAGAAGTCAAAGTAGTGGAAACAGAGATGAGGGTACACGCCAGCACCCCAAACATGTTCCAGAACCTAAGAGAAAACAACACAGAGGTCAACAAGGGTGAACAGTGATGTGCTAGTAACCTCTCCTGTGAACCCCAACAGACCCTCACCTGCACGCAAAGTGCATGGGTCAGAAGAACCAACTAGAGTGACAGGAACAACGCAGAACCACAACTCTCCACTCAAATTCATCACAACAATAAGTACACTACATTTGAGGACAACACATGAAGAAATTGTAAGGTGTCAAAGTAGCAGTAGCACTGAGTAACATTGGTGACATATAAAAGTAATTAGAGTTAAAAGTAAGTGTTGTAACTACTGACAGGATAGAAGACTGTTTTAGAGGACGGACAATATTAGTGACTGAGATTATTCACACTACAGACATTGAATTAGCTGGACTGGACCCTTGGTTACAAATGAGAAAACACCCCAAAGCAATTTGGGTAACTTTAGGAATAATAATAGTTATGGTTACCCTGATGTGCCTACTTATTGAGAATTCAGAGAGAAACGGCGATGGTAAAGTCTATTTAACAAACTCAAGCCACATGCATTTAACTAGAATAAAGAGAAGAGACAGCATGATAAAAAGGCATAACACTAATCTCAATAGATGTGCAGGGAAATTGGGAATGTGCCCTATCATTAGACATTGCTGATAATATAACAGACATACACAACCTCTTGTGTTGTGTATGCCATGTCATGTCCTCGGGCTGGGTAGCACTGCCCCTAAATAATGTCACAGCAGCAGAAGCAAATGCAGACAACACGTCTTGTATTATACCGATAACCACCATGGCCATCTTACAGATATCTGCATACTACAAACAAACAGGGAGGCCAAACCCAGCAGTCCCTGAGTGTAATTATTCCAATAACCTATGTTTTGATGCCCCAGGGAGCTATTGTTCCCCATTGCCTGTTAAGAAATATGAAGACAATTCTACTTACAGTGGGAGCCACGTCAAACAGCCGCCTGGAGCATGACTGCTCCGTGGCAGTTCCATGAAGGCTTCGTGCATGGAATGTGATCCCCCGCGATGACGCAGTTAACGATGCCCCGCCCCATAAACGCCCCCATGCGCTTTCTAAAAAGATGGTTGCAATGCCGTATAATTCCGCCAGATGGAGCATTGACTGGCACAGTTAACTGCAGTGTCCAGGAAACCCAATACCGTATCTTTAATATACAGACAGTTCTTGTATTGTCAACATAGTTTCATAAATAGATGAAAAAACAACAACAACAAACCGATTAATAAAACAGATTTGTTAAATCACTCAATACATAACCCATGATGATTATGCTATTTATTATTTAATAATGAATTAATAAAATTAGTTAGTGAAATATTTTTAAGACATCCTGAAATGATCCTTAAAGACACGGTAGCGGCTGTAATTTGTCTATACCGATCATTGTAGGTACGGAATAAAAACGCAGGCTACGTACAGTATTTTATATTACTGTGTATTTTACCCCGTTCCATTTAATATACTGATAGATAATATTTTGCTGCAAAGTAAAGCTCAAACGTCTGCTTGGGTTTGTTTTCGTTATATTTTTGATGATGTTTTCGCTGATTTTTTCACTGATAGTCTACAAGTGGCATAAGAGGCAATTAATGGCGCATGCAACCTGGAATAAATATCTGCCCGTATGGATCAGTATTTCTTTAGTCATTTAATCATGCATAATGCTCCCCCGTCAAAAGATCTGATGGGGCATTAATCACTTATCACAACTGTGAATGGATGCGGCAGCAGAGACAGATTAAATCCCCATAAACACTTGGAGACAATAGTAAAAAAAAGTTCCAGAGGGTTAGCGCCTGTTATACTATTGTATTTTTACTGATTTTTTTTTTTTTTACTGCTTATATTTCGTTGGGTTTTACGCAATTTCATGTGTGTGTGTGTGTGTGTGTGTGTGTGTGCGTGCGCGCACGAGAGAGAGGATACTCTGACAAGACCAACTTCCGTGTGGCTCCCGTGGCGCAATCGGTTAGCGCGTGACACTTATAAAGCGGTCCAGGTGAAGCAATGCCGAGTTCGAGTCTCACCTAAAGTACCCAAAGCATTTTACTGCATATCGCACTGTGTATGTGACAAATAAAATTTGAATTTGAAAGTAAAGCTTAAAATGTAACTTCTGCTTTGGTTTGTTTTCGTTATATTTTTGATGTTTTCGCTGAAAGTCAAATTGGCATAACAAATTGATTAATGGCGCATAATATCTGGAACAAATATCTGTCCATACGGATCAGTGTGTCTTTAGTCATTTAACCAGCATAACGTCCCACATTAAAGATCTGATGGGGCACAAATCACTTATCACAACGGTGTATAGATGCAGCAGCAGAGACAGATTTAATCCCCATAAACATTCACACTTGAAAACAAAACTAACAGAAGTAAACAGTTCTAGAGTGTTAGTGCCTGTTATCACAGGACAGGAATCACCTACAGGATACTACTGTATTTTACTGCTCATATTTTTTACCCTAGTTTCATTTGGTTTTACGCGATTTCATGTATTATTTGTGTGTGTCTGTGTGTGTACAGTGTGTCTGTGTGTGTGTGTGTGTGTGAGTGCGAGAGAGGGCTTTCATGCTGATTTATCCAAGGTTACTAAAACCTGGCTTACTACCTATAAAAAATATTTCAATTTAACTCATGGGTCTCAATCACAGATGACACGACAAATTATATACTCTGAAACGTTCATTTGAACATTTAAAAATATATACAAAAACCTGCCCTTAATTAATTCATATTATAATTACTTTTACATAGTATAGTTACTGGACTGACATGACCAAAAACTAGCTATTTCATTTAGCCTTTCTAAAATCAACCCATATATCATTTATAATCAGAAAACATAAAACATATTATGATCTGTTCAATAGCCCATCTGTTTTAATTTAGTTTGTATTTTTTATTATTCATAAGACAACCTTTCAGTTTTGTAAATATTTTAGTTATAGTGTGTTAAGTCTTACTTTAGGTTAAACGTTTTTGAGAATTTTACCATCCAGCTTAGATAAATGTTATGTCATTGATTGATAAAATCTGGATTAAGAATATTTTATTATATAATTATATATATATATATATATATATATATATATATATATATATATATATTTTTTTTTTTTTAGTTTCCCCCTGAGGGATTGCCACCTTATTGTGGTCAGGGGGTTTGCGTGCCTCAACACAATTCAGCAAATACAATACTGTTACTATACAGTAAGGCCAGGTAAAAACAGTGCTTGAACATGATGCGCCCCTCCCCCACCCCGTGTTGTCTGGTCTAGAACGGCGCTGCCTCTAACCGTCTTTTGTCTTGTAAATGAGTATTCTCACTCACCTTCCAATCCCCCCAGCGCACACACTCTGTTTGTACTGTAAACTGTAACTGTGTTTGCTAGGGCACTTGGTTATACACAGTACTTTAATGTATGGAACACTTACTTAACTTACTGGTTTGGTTTAAATATCGCTTATTACCTTATTCAGCAAAATAAATTCATTATTAACGTATTGAAGTATTTTAGTTAAGGACAAAAACTGTGCTTGTGTTTAGAACTGCTGAACAGCCGAAAACACACACACACCCATCCCCCCGCCAAAAACACACACACACACAGAGCAATTAACACCATGTCATACTCAGGAGTGGAAGGTGAGAAACCTCAATGGAGAATACCAAGTTTGTCGTTGCTCTTTTGGAGTTCTTAAAACCCAAAACATTTATTTATACTGAGAAAAAATTATTATGGGTCACAATCACAAACACATATAATCAAGTGTTTAACTGGTTTCATTTGTTTCTATGATCAATAATTATTATTATTATTATTTTCAGCCCAACTCTTTGACTATTTAAAACAAAGTTGTGTCCCATTTTTTGCCCATTGAAGTTGTTGGTTCAACTAAACAATTTTTAAATACCCAAACAATCCCCCAAAATTAAAACACGCAAAACATGACTTTAACAATTCAATTTATTCTTCCAAAACTAGTCAAAGTTAAAACAGTAATTTATATAAAACAGATGAATACATGTTGTCTTTTTGCTTAAAGTTCATTAAACTACCCGGATACACCAGCTGCTTATAAGTCTCTATCTATAGTCCTTTTACATTAAAGTATTAATTTTTCAAATATCAAAACTATTAAACATGGAACAGTTGAAGTCTTTGTTTCCCCCAAAGAACTGTATCAGACATTTTGCAGTTCTATGTTCAGAATATACAGTAGACCTGATCAAACATCATTCTAAAGCTGTCGGACTGTGACGTCATCCCTCCTACAGCTCCCTCAACAGCTTGTTCAGGCTCCTCCAGTCCTGTAGCTCCAAAAGTCCAGCCGTCAGCCGTCTGACCCCCCAATCCTCCACAGCGGAGCTCTGCTTACAGACAACAGGAGAATTTAGTCAAGACAAAGACAAATAAACTTTACAGAACATATAGTTCTAATAAAAATAAAATATATTAATAAACCTATTTACCACAGAGTGTGTAAAATACTGTTTTGGGGATTCTGTAATGTAAATAAACTGCCTGTGCTAATGTTAACCAGTGAACAGTGTTAGTGTTAACCACTGACTGTCTGTATTATCGTCTGCATTAAATTAACCGGGAATTTACTTAATGCGCTTCTCATACAAATAAGTTAAGCGATATAACACTCGTATATGAGCATTAGTTCATCTCTGAAGCCAAACTATAACTTACTGAAGCCCCTCACACACACACACACACACACACACCTCCCCCCCCTCCTCCTCCTTAACTGATAAACACTTCTGTGTTGTTATTCAGCTCTTTAACTAAGCGCTCGCGCTACCGCGGAAAGTGTATAAAATATAAACCGGGTTATGAGCGTTACTAGCTCCTGTACAGCTCCCCTCAGTCTGTGTCCCTCATCAACTGCATCACATTATATTACAGTCACAGAAATAACCTGCAGATTAACTCTTAACCAGAGAATAAATAAGCGCTGAATTTATCCAGACAACACGCGGTGAGATTCTCTCAGTATTTACAGAGAACACAAACACTCTTCATCGGGTAGTGCAGCTCTTGTAATAGGGACATTAATAGTATTGTTGAAGCTTGAGCATGTTTTTGAGTTAAAGTGGAGTGACATTGTGAGTGTGTGACACTGACAGTAAGCTGTAATATTAACTCCAGACTTGGTAAACAGATCATTAAGTTCTCTAAAGTCACATCTGACCGCTGCTGCTGCTGCCAGTGATATTTCAAACGGCCAATAAAAAAACTAAACTGGGAAATAAACTGTAAACTACCACAAACACATTTTATAAAATAAAACATCACTTACCACGAATAGTCCGTTAAGCCGCCATCTTCATCTCTGTAGTTTGGCAGCGTCAGTTCGGCGGGGGTGGAGGCGGGTTGTTAAAATCACGTGATTGCAACTCAGCGCAGCTGGCTTGTTTTAATGTGTTCTTGAGAACGAAGCGCCATCTAGTGGTGGAACCAGGTAAATGAATAAATAGGGCTTGAATGGGCGTGTTTACTGTGAAATCTTGACACGCCTTTCGGCCAGAAAAGGGAGGGGGGATTACGGCGTGCAAAGGCCATTCACACGCCATTCACACTTCAGCCACACTGTCGCGGCTATTTGGTGTGGCTCCCACTGTATATGGTCCCATGGCAAAAAGGAGACACTTGCGTTGTGCAAGATCAAAGGGAAAATTGGGAACCTGACTTAGGATGGTCTGAGTGCACCACTTACGTTCGTATAACCAATCGTTCAAAAGGTAGGTCACCTAAATGTAGTATAGATGGTAATTATTTTCCAAATGATGGTAGTTGTCCGTTCATAGAACTATCGTCAACAAACACAGTAATGTGGGTGTGTGGGTCAGACGCATATGTGACCTTACCCAGGTATTTCAATTGAACAGGCTCATGTTATTCTGCATACTGTATGTAACTCCTAGTGTGTCAGTACACACAGAAAATCCGTGGGGGCCACGGATGTCAGAGAATAGAAGAAAAAGAGATGTCCCTATTAAATTTCATGGTTACACTTTAGGAAACCCATGGACTAGCCCAGGAGCAAATGTAGGCTGGTCACTCTTCCTCGGCGGAGGAACAGCTGTAGCCCTAAACAAGGTAAATGGTTTAGCATACATGTTACTAATACTAAAAAATGACACCGTAAAGGCCTTTCACGCCTTTCAATGATGATCATCAGAATATCAGCAACATCATAAACCGCATGAAGAAGGCTTTGCAACCACCTCCCCAAGTAGAGTCTTGGATCTCGTGGTTAACGCAATTATGGGGAGGCTGGGGTTATTGGCTGGTTTATAGTGTTTTACCAATTGGGATTATAATCTTGTTAGGCCTCTGTATAACACCCTGTATTTGCAGATGTATACAGGGACTAGTTCTGAACACAGTAAATTATTAAATGTTAAGACAGACTGACAACATAAAACGGAAACCGGACTGGGACGACCCGACTTCTGACAGAGTTCAAAATTCCGGTGACTATCATTTTGAATGTTTAGATCATGATATGGAAGAAGACATAATGTAAATCTTTAGAGAAATGTCAAGCATGTATATTTAAGTAGGTTGCAAAATTTTTTTTTATGCTTTTGTGCCATAAAGACAGCTGTAGTGTCCTCTGTGTGCATTAGAGTGCTAGTGATGATGTTGTTAAAAACCCAGGTGGGAGAGAGAATATCTGATGAAATTTACCTAATGCATAGCTTATTAGTATTGTTTTGAATTGTAGAATTAAAATATTTAGGTTGTCATAGAATGACAAAAGGGGGAAATTGTAATGGAAAAATCATATTTTAATTATGTATTAATCCTATTTGATTCTTGTAGTAAGTGTGTAACGTAGGCCTTAGAAGTTTGAACTTGTTTGTCGAAGCTTAGAGACACAAGGCCGAGAACAGAATAGAAACAACCTGATTGTAGTTGTCCCTGAATAAATGATAAGGTATGGACATCTAGTCTGGGGCAGATAAAGAGTCATGAGTTTGAATGTAGGAACTTCACGTACGGGGCGTTGATTATGTTAACAGAGATGTTTGTGTATAAAATAGGTCAGCTAGAGAAAGAGATCACCTTTCTCTATGCTGCAACTGTTTGCAGTATGAGACTGGTCCTTCTGCAGAAGTTTAAAATAAAACCTTTGTTACTTTGCTCTTACCCAGTGTATGAATTACTTGTCTTTATATTGTTTTCAGAATTTCCACCACATCTTCTTGATCGTTGTCATTTTTATCTTGACGTGTTTCCTTTTCCTCAGGCATGGTGTTAATTTCTCCATCCTCAATACTACTCTTTACTTCACTGCTCTGTTGTATTAGTTTTCTGGTTTTCTCCTCCTCATCTTGACTTTTCTTATTTTCAAACTCCACATTTATTACACCTTCTTTTATATTATTTACTTCTGATTCATCATTCTTCTCACCTTGACCTGCATTATTATCTAGCAGTTTGATGTTTGTCTCATCTTCTGCTAAACTATTACCTGTTAGATCATTTTTATTTCCATCAGGTCGTCTAGTATCTTGGTCCTGTTCATGACTATTTTCTATGTGTTTCTCCACCTGGTCTTCACCTTGCTCATCTCTTTCTTCATTTGATAGACATGGCTCCAAACATTCTTTGGGTTTTTCAGCTTCACTTTGATCTTGGTTTCCTTCCTCAACATGACTTTCCTTTATTTCAAATTCCACATTTTGTCCATCTTCTTTTATATTGTTTACTTCTGATTCATCATTCTTCTCACCTTGACATGCATTATCTAGCCATTTATTATTTGTCTCACGTTCTGCTAAAGTATTACCCATTTGTTCATTTTTATTTTCTTTGGGTCCTCTAGTATCTTTGTCTTGTTTGTGACTATTTTCTATGTGTTTCTTCATCTTGTCTTCATCTTTCTCATCTCTTTCATTTGTTTTAATACATGGCTCCAAACACTCTTTGAGTTTTTCACTTTCACTTTGATCTTGGTTTCCTTCCTCTACATGACTTTTCTTCTTTTCAAATTTTCTTTTTATTATCTCGTTCTCTTTTATATTATTTTCTTCTGGTTTCTCATCCTTCTCACTTTTACTTCCATTCTTCTCGACAATATCTATTTTAATCTCTTCTTCTTTTACACCATTCTCTGTCAGATTTTGCTCTGATGTGTTTTCTTTCTGTAACTCAGCTTGATCCTGGTTCAGTTCCTCAACAGTAAGACTCATTTGTCCATCTTGGCTATTTCTCTGATCTTCCTCTGTTAATTAAAAAGTAATTAGCAGAAATCATCAGTGTTCAAAATAAATTTTCATTGAACTCTTTTAATTTAATCTTCAATTAAGAGTGATCTATAAGGTCTAGAATCAAGCTTGGAAAGTGGAAATCCAATGAGATTGTCCTCACCTAATAAACATTTCTATGATACGTTTGAGTAAATCAGCTACATTACTGTACATTCAGCAAATTAGACTACATTGAGAGGTATAAAAACACATTGAATCATTAAATAAAACTCAGACACAGTGTTGTGAAAGTTTTAGTTAATTAAACTTACGATTTCCTTTCATGTCAAGTTCTTCTTCTTCATAGGCAGTTGTGTGGGAATCAGGTTCATTCTCTGTAACTTCTGCTTTTTTCACAGTTCCTTCAAGTTCAGCCATCTTTCCCAGATGATTTGAAATCTGATCTAGAATCAGTTTTTATAAATGCCATACTTTTAATCACAACCCTACTATGAATTAATATGTGGCACAAAAGAATATTTCACTTCATCAGTTATTAAATATGTTTTACATAATCCCTATGAACACACTATGAAGTCATAAAAGTGTCTAACTATGGAGGTCCAGATGAAAATTGTTGGGTTTCAGCAAATCTTTCAAAATGTCTAGAAAACATTTTTAAAAACATCTTTTTCATATTACTGAAAATACTACCTTGTTTGTAAAGAAAAAAAAAGCAGTTACTTACTAGCTGTTTTCCATTTAGTTCCGTATATTCCGTATTTTGAACAAACCTTTTTTCTTTCACTTGTGTAGTTTGACAAGTAACCACAAGCTACTTTCACTTTCCTACTTACAAAAGTCATATGAGAAGCAGGGGGGAAAAACACTGCAGCCTATAGCTGGTCCTATAGCATTTCTGTTAAAGTCACATTAAAATTTTATCCTAATTTAAAAAATTGTTTTTAATCCACTTTACAGTTCTGTATGTAAATATATATAAATATATAAAAAACTAAGTAATACTGTACCTTTAAAGAGTACAGTAGATCTATATCCAGTAAGTGGCAATTCTCTAGGCAAAAATTACTTCGTGATTCCAGAGGTTAGAGGAGAATGTCCAGACTGGTTCAAGCTGATAGGTAACAGTAACTCAAATAAGATCCTGTTACAACTAACAAATAAACCTTGAAAGCAGATAAGCAACAGCAGCAGAAGACATTTACATTTAGCAGACGCTCTTATCCAGAGCGACTTACATTTTTATCTCATTATACATCTGAGCATATGAGGGTTAAGGGCCTTGCTCAAGGGCCCAACAGTGGCAACTTGGTGGTTGTGGGGTTTGAACCTGGGATCTGGGAGTCCAATGCCTTAACTACTGAGCTACCCCAGAGCGGCTGCCACACTTGATAGCTGAGAACAGGAAACTGAGGCTACAATTACCACGAGTTCACCAAAATCAGACAATCGTAGGTTGGAGAAGCGTTTACAGGTCTGGACTGGAATTCAATTCTCACTGTAAAAGTCCAAACAAGTGCTTGTGAGGTGTACCTAAATAAGTGGCCAGTGTGTGTATATACAACTAGATGTTTGCACACACTGTCAGTCAACCTGTATGAACTCTTTCTGTTAAAATTGAGTAAATAGGTTAAATGTAAATCCTCTGGAATTCAAATATATTGAAAAACAAAATCTAAGTAAAACCAGAAAAGTCCTTAATATAAGTGCTTAATATAAGCTATAATATAGTTGTTACGTTCCACATGTTTGTGTGTGTGTGTTTTTTTTCTCTCTCTTCTCTTCCCTCTCGCTCTTTTCACTGTTGTGTTTTCTCACTTCACATCTACTGTAGGTCTGAGTTTATTGGCTGACTGGGCTGTCAATCATCATTATGACATCATGACGCTCTGCCAATCCGCCAGCGTACTTAAACGTATTTGAGGCCTCGAATTCAGCTTGTGTGTGTGTGTGTGTGTGTGTGTGTGTGTGCCTCTCGCCAGCGTACCTTGGTGGTTCAATGCGTCCATTAAACTCTATAGTAATTAAATGCTTGAGGAAATGTACTATTGGCAGTAAGTAAGTACAGTAAGAGTCCTATTATTATCTGATATATTTGACTAAGAAGAAAAAAAAATTATTTAACACTTGCCTTTTTTTACCATTTAATTGTTTGTTTTATTACTGTTTACTCATTACTGAATAGTTATTAGTATATACTGAATTTTATAGTAGATAAAATAAACAATCTTGCAATTGTATGTGGTGAAAGTATTTTATCAGTGGTAAAAGCCCTTCATATTTTTTTTATAAATTCCTAAATTTAGATGAGAGACACATGCTCACAGATTTACATTTAATATCATTCATAGGTTTATATTATTCAACAGGGCTGATCTCTTTTTTTTCCTAGGAGCATATAATGCCAAAGGTGTATTTTGGGTCCAGAAACTTAAAAATTTCCTCATTATTGTTATCAATACTGTAGGGTTTACATAATAAAGACAACGAATGGCTGCCGCATGTCCACCAGTAAATTTTGACATTTTAATGTGGACACGATGCCAACGCATCCTTAACCATTAATATGAAATGTTTAGCTCTGGGTCAGAGTTGTATCGAATCTTTGACGATTCGGGTTAATTTGTTTAACTGAAACAATTTATAATGTACACTTTATCGACTACCTGTCCAGCGTTTAGCACAATTTAGTGTATCTTACAGTACCAGTTCTGCTCATCACGTGGCCAACGATGTTAACACAAAATCTAGTATTTAGCAATTATGAGCAAGGTAACAAGATCTGGGCAAATGTTTAGACTTTAAAATACCATGACATGACCAAGACAAGAGTTCTTTCTAAAGAAATGAGAATTTATTTGACTAATCTATGATACATGAAACTACACTACTTAAACGCACACATATACACACACAGACACACACACATACAAACAGTTTGGAAAGTGAAAAATTAATGTACTGTTTACTAGATCAATGAAAGTCACAAGAGCAGAGTCTTGGGTTTAATCTTACGGTTCAGTTATGAAACGAGCACCAACTTCAGCAAGGTATGCAGCTTTGTTTGTCTACTTCGTTCTCATCTGATGGTTCGCCTCCAGCGAGGGGAATCACGGCGTTGCTGATTGGTTGGTGCGCTGTTGTAGAGGTGACGTCTGTCGGGAAAGCCCTTCGGTGAGGCGTTGGTTGCCTGGTTACCAATGGCTGAGCTCTGGAACTTCTTCTGCGGGTTTCTTCGTTGCGGGACTTTGGAGTTCTGGCATTAAGTCTCGTTGAGAGTTCTTGAAGAGCGGCTGATGCGAGCAGTGGCAGCGAGACGCCCGCAAGGGTGGAAGCCCGAGCTGCTTGGAAGATGTTGTAGGTTGCAGTCGTGATGTTACTCCTCTTGAACTCTTATTCCTTAGGGTTTTTGTCCCTTCAGGGTCAGTCCGTATCACGGGTGATTGGTCCAATCGGACGTGGTTGCGGGGCTTAGCCACGCCTCACGTGGTTCCTCCTTTTGTGCATACATTAGCCCAGTATTTCGGCTGTCACGTGTGACCCATCCGGTTGGAGTTTTTAATACTTTTTATAAAATAATTTTGCATGAGCTCGGTTCATGCTACCAATTTCCCGTGTTCACCAAGCCAGCTTTACATTGACACCAAACATTATATATCTTACCCACTCATTCCTTCCTTTATCTAATAAAAGGGGTTTGTAAATGCTGATTACGCATTTAAAGTTATGCAGAATAATTAAACATATACACAGGAAAAAAGGTACTGAGTAAATATATGTAAATACATTTTGCCCTACTGGCACACTTTAAAAGGAAGCCATTTCAGTGTAGACAGACTTTTCACTTCATTCTCCCTGAATGGTAGTACTGGTTTGTTGGACAGTTTAGAAGACGGAGTAGGACAGTATAATGATCATCATTGCTCAATCACATGGCGTATTCAGAACTGTCCACATAATGTTTGAATATTGCAGCGGCAGAAAATGCAGGTGATAATTTGCAAAAAGAAAATTGAAGCATGGAATCTGTGGCTAATATGTCGGATCCTACAACAGAAACAATTACTGTTTTGTGAAATGTTTTTCCTCGCCTTCGCTAATATGAACAATAACTAACTCATCGGAATCCCACGGGACTCCGAATCGGAAATTTAAACATTGTTCCGACCCTCCATATCACCCACTTTTGTGGTGATAAATAAATCACTCATTGTCTTCTAAACTGTCCATTAATGGTCTATTTAAGAAACGCTACTACTAATCAGGGAGAATGAAGTTCATATACATTGAAATTACTACTCCCTACACCCTACTCCCTACAGCCTACTCCCTGCGCAGGAAATGTCTGATAAGGGAACTTCCCTCTACAAAATTCCACCATTCAGAACACCATGCAACGTCACTTCCTCCTTGCGTTACCATGGTAACACAAGCACCTCGGATACCTGTTGCTGCTGCTGTGGAAATTTCACGCTACGGACATTACATGTAAATATACAGGGTGGGCCATTTATATGGAAACTCCTTAATAAAATTGGAATCGTTGGTGATATTAACTTCCTGTTTGTGGCACATTAGTATATGTGAGGGGGAAAACTTTTCAAGATGGGTGGTGACCATGATGGTCATTTTGAAGTCGGCCATTTTGCATCCAACTTTAGTTTTTTCAATAGGAAGAGGGTCATGTGACACATCAAACTGATTGGGAATTTCACAAGAAAAACAATGATGTGCTCGGTTTTAACGTAACTTTATTCTTTCATGAGTTATTTACAAGTTAATTAATTAAGTTATAAAATGTTATAAATAAGTTATAAAATGTGTTCAATGTGCTGCCCATTGTGTTGGATTGTCAATGCAACTCTCTTCTCCCACTCAGAGAGCTGGTAGGCCCCTGTAGGGTCCATGAAGGTGTGAAAATGACCTCTGCAAAGTATATTGACTGACCGCTTTCTTCCATGGGTCAAAAAGAAGAACCGTGGATCCCGTAGCAAAATCATCTTCATGCACGACAATGCACCATCTCATGCTGCAAAGAATACCTCTGTGTTATTGGCTGCTGTGGGCATAAAAGATGAGAAACTCATGGTGTGGCCACCATCCTCCCCTGACCTCAACCCCATTGAGAACCTACCTATGAGGGTGGGAGGCAGTTTGATTCTAAACAGCAGCTCTGGGAGGCTATTCTGACATCCTGCAAAGGAATTCAAGCAGAAACTGTCCAAAAACAATGGTTCAATGGATGCAAGAATTGTGAAGGTGATATCAAAGAAGGGGTCCTATGTTAAAATGTAACATGCCCTGTTAGGATGTTTTTGATTGAAATTGTTTTTTATTTCTTTAAATATGCTGCTATCCTAATGCTGCAAATTCAACAAAAGTCTATTTTCAGTTCTTTACAACCTATAAAATGTTTTAACTCTGTTGTGCATAATAATTTGGAACACTGCATTTTCTGTTTTTTATTTTTTAAATAAATATTGTTATCATTAGGAGGTTTGTTGAATAAAATTCAAATTATACCCTAATGGTTGATGACTAGAAAATTATACTGACTGTCATTTGCATTTACTAATTATGAAAATCAGAGAAAGATATCATTTGCGTAATAATTTGGAACATGGTGTATACACACACACACACACACACACACACACACACACACATATACAGTATATATATATATATATATATATATATATATATATATATATATATATATATACTGTATATATATATATATATATATATATACTGTATATATATATATATATATATATATATAAATACCATATATATAATCATATATTCATGTTTAATTAAATTCTTAAAATCTCCAGGTAAACATTTGTGGTATTTAATAGCATCCACTGGTTTTAATAATATATAGTAGTTATTCAGTTACCGATTTTTCCACTGAATTTATTTGACATACTGACTTTATTTACCGTGTTCAAATAAATAGAGCTGCATTATGTTTCAAGACATCCTTAATTTACATTTCTCTCCTAATTATATGTACACAAATACTTTGACAACATACAGTACTAGGGATGTAACGGTATTGTAAATACCGTCGTTCTGCAATAACAATTTATTTCGATAATACCGTGGTCGCATGACAATAAAACTATAGGTCTCCTGAGAAAAGTTTGCTCAGGCGAATGGAGCGAACAGGAGGTAGCGGGAACTACAATTCCCATCAGCCCAGGCGTGGCCATCATCCTTTGCGGTCTGTCGTCGCTACAGATCCAGTAATGCGCACATCCTATTTAAAACCCGCTTACTCCGTAATGATTAATTACTTTCCATCTCTTTTCCTTTGCCACTAATAGCAGCATCCGCCATTTCCGCATTACTGGATCTGTAGCGACAACAGACCGCAAAGGATGATGGCCACACCTGTGCTGACCTATCGTTTTATCGAGTCATTTTGGTTTCTCTCTGAAAAGAAACGAGAAAGGGAAAAAAATCCTGTCTCTGTCTGAATAAGTGAGTGAATGAGGTGAGTCTCTCAAATACTCATTCAGCACATGGACCAGCTGCAGTAAGTAGGCTGCTATTTAAATTTTTTCTGAGTTTTCAAGAATACTAAATTGAAACTTTTTTTTTACATGGTTTAATAATTTTTTATTATAATTGAAAAATTTAAGTTTCTGTTTCAAAGTTTACAGATAGATGGCTAATTTGTATGCCATTGATACTGTATGTTCAGTGTTCATGTAAACTGTTTAATAAACACTTCTGGCACTTTTTTCGAGTCTCTTCATTAGTTTAGTTTTTCCTGTAAATGATTCAATAAATACCGTACCGTGCCATTCATACCGAGGTATTACCGTATCGTGAAGTTGTGATACCGTTACATCCCTACAACATACACTTATCAACTTATCAACAAGTATCACGAATGTGCATTTCATATTAATGTCCATATGAATGTCAAATATGAGACGCGCGCACAAACACACACAAACTCTCTCCGTGCATACACATGAGAAGCACGCGTGGACACACACACATCACCTCTCCGTGCGAAAACAACGCGAGTAGCCTATATACTGTACAGTACAGTACATATATTTGTCTTTGGTGCATTTCTGGGCGAGAATATCTGCATTTCTCTTGATCAAAATGCTGCCTTTTGTAAACGTACGAGCCGCGGGTTTCCACACGGCAAAGAACAGCTTTATTTCAGTCATAAATTCACAATCACATTCCAGCTCTTATCTTATTCCCAGCCGTGGTCAAATAATGGATGAAATAATTATTCAATGCTGGACACAAACAGCAAAAAACATGATGAAAAGCACGAAGCACTTTGTGTTCATAAAATAATATTTACTTAATATGATAAAATGATTATATATATATATATATATATATATATATATATATATATATATATATATATATATATATATATTCATGTCTTCTGATTGATGATGGAGACACATTTTTATGTTTTAAATAAGATATGTTGGCATATTCACGAATCAGAACATTCACATAGTTAACACTATCAGATTATAAATTAAGACCATTTAAACCGAGGCAATGCCATGTCTTTCATAATGTCCTTCCATGCCCCATCTGGCGGATATTCAGTGAAACACAACACATTTATTTAAATTCCCAAATGTTGCTTGTGGCAAATTGTGGCATCTCGCGGGAAAACACTGCACGTTTGCCACAATGATGCCACAATTTGTCGTCTTAATGGCGACATCTGTATCATTTAAATACTGTAACTGGATTCTTGAACATGCCAATGAGTTTACTACAGTATACTTTAATAGATTCCATACTCAAAAGATCTCAATCCAATAGAGGATTGTGGAGGGATGTGGAAGAACAGGAGAATCGCATCATGGATGTGCAGCTAACAAATCTACAACAGCTTTGTAATCATGCCAAAATAGGCAAATATATGTCACAAATAATTCAGTTCTAACAGAAAAGGAGGTTCAACACACTCTGCGCCGCGCGTCAAGCCGGCCAAAATTCAAACGCAAGGTATATGCAATAAAGTGGCCAGTGTGTCTATGTACAGTTAGATGTTTGCACACACTGCCAGTCACCCTGTATTAACTTATTCTCTCCTTCTCTCACTCATCGTCTATACCGCTTTATCCTGTGTACAGGGTCACAGGGAGCCTGGAGCCAAGCACGGGGAGAATATACAAACACCATACAGAACTGAGGATGGAATCGAACCTGGAACCTGGATGGTTTAAAATCCACGGTGACGTTTCGCGAACTTTGTATACAGAGGTGGAAAGTAACGAATTACATTTACTCGCATTACTGTAATTGAGTAGCTTTTTTGTGTATTTCTACTTTTTAAAGTAGTTTTAAAAATCTGTAATTTTACTTTTACTTAAGTACGTTTTGTTTGAAGTATTGTAATTCGCTACATTTTAAATCATATTCGCTACTGAGTAAAAAATAATGAATGAAAATGATAAAACAATAAAAAAAATATTATGCTTTGTATAAATGCTCCGTTGCGCCGCGTGTGTGTATCATGTCCTGGTCGCGCGCCGATCCAGACTCCACTCCAGGTTTTCTGACATCGGCAGCTACCTGACCTTCCACACGGTCGCTTCCGCCCTGAGTGACGTCATCGACTAACGCGACTGGAGAGAGACGCGCGAAAGATGAAAGAGGTTGTGATTTTGGCGTTTTGACATTTGGTTGTGTATTCTGGTTTGACTTTTTGCCTCCAATTGACTTTGATTATTGCTTTGTCCCTATGGTTTGGTTGGTCTTTGTATATATTTATAGATAATTTCACTGTATGTCTGTGCACTCACTAGTAGCAGGGGCGTGGCTGCCATTTATTTTTGGAAGAGGGAGTTTTTTTGGGAATTTATTTGCTCAGGAATAAAATAAAGATAGCTGACTACCTTATTGTACGGAATGATGGGGGGGGGGGGGTGATAAAATTATATATACATAATATATATAAGGTTATCAAAGCAGTCGACGTTTTTTCCCTCCTCCGTTTTAAAACCATGGTGACGGTTCGTGAAGTTTGCATACTGTATATAGCAGAGTGTTAAGTATATTTCACCTTCATCTTTCTTGGCTAGTGTGTAGCGTAAGAACCTCCCTTTAAGTATGCGCGATATTTCAGATGGTATGGCGAGTGTAAACACGTGAATCGGATGAGTCATAGTGGAAATAACGTGTAAACAGACGGTCAAAAATATCAGATATAGGCAACAAATCCGAATTAAGCATCGAGACCTGGCAGTGTAAACGTAGCCTATAGACAATCTTGAAAGTGCACTCTTGTCTTTGACAACTTATTGCATTAAATTAACTAGTGGTTGTGAGACTGTGACCGACAGGTCATGCTCCGCTATGAAAGAACATAGGCGCACTTTTACATCGCGCACACGGTCGGCCACAGATGTGTGAATCTCCGTTGTGGTTCTTGTCGCAGCAGACAGGGAGCATGTGTACTGTTAGAGCACGAACCGCAGCATTCCCAGATAGCAAGGTGACATTGATTCAATGTTGAAATTTCATCAGAATCATCATTTTGGTTGAGGTTGATTTTTCAATGCTAAATAATGTTGAATCAATGTTGATAATTCAATGCTTTTCTGTGTTGAAAAGACAAACATTGAATCAATGTTGATTTTTGGTTTTGGAACCCATCCTCATTCAACAATGTAAGGCAAATTAAATGAACTAAGTGCATTTCTATAAAAATGTGTATGCATGTGTGTATGTGTTTAAAACAGGTTAAAAATTTGACTACGAGAGATTTGCCATGGTGCTTAAAAAAAAATAAATAAATAAATAAATAAATAAATATATATATATATATATATATATATATATATATATATAGTTATTGAGGAAAAAAAATAATTTGACGGTAAGTTTTGTGTATTTACCTTGCTGTCTAGTTTACTCACTTGAGAGCTTAATTCCTGTTTGCCGTTCAAAAGTACTAAATTTTTGGCTCGCATTTAACATCGGAGGGTGTTTTTACACTGTCGCCACGTCATTATAATACACTCTGCAGGCATGAGAATTCAATATGTTGTAGTCTGGAAGTTCCTGCCACTCACGGTGAAAGAATTTTGGCAATGCGACCTACGGTATTCTGTTGGGAACCATTTGTTTGAGAGCTTAGTTCCTGTTTCCCGTTGTCTGTGTCTGACCCAGAGCAGTGCGCGTGCTCCACATGGAAAGAACCTATATGAGGATATATGCGCATATATGAAACCTATATGCAGTATATATGCGCATATAACCGCACCTATATGGGGCCAGGGGTAGCTCAGTGGTTAAGGCATTGGACTATGGTTCGGAAGATCCCAGGTTCAAACCCCACAACCACCAAGTTGCCACTGTTGGTCCCTTGAGCAAGGCCCTTAACCCTCAACTGCTCAGATGTATAATGAGATAAAAATGTAAGTCGCTCTGGATAAGAGCGTCTGCCAAATGCCTAAATGTAAATGTAAATATGAGGATATATGCGCATATATGAAACCTATATGCAGTATATATGCATATATATGATAATATATATGCTGCATATATGTGTATATATGCCACATGTAGGCAACATTGAGGTGCATATATGTGCATATACAGGCCATATAGGTCTCCTGTATTGCTTCTTTATGTCCACATATAAGCCCTATATGTACATACAAGATATGTCTCCTATGGCAGGATCTGGTCATTTTAGCTCATATCTCACTTTGGCAACTGTCATACATGATGCCTAGCTTATATTTTCTATTATCAAGGCAATAACTAAGAACTAACTTTAAAAAAATGCATAAAAACTTATGTGCGAACACATTAAATTGGTATCCTAATTGCCCACATACAGTATATGAGGATATATGCACATATATGAAACCTCAGTCTCCGTGAAAATCTTTTTGAAACACGTCACTAAAATTAACTGAAATGAGAACTATATCTATAGAAAGCTTAAAGTGTCTACTTTTAAATGATGCAAGTCACATTGAAAACAAATATTCTCAGTTTATGTAATCCGTATGAAACCAAGGAGAGGCACAGGATTTCTGTCGCACTTATATGCTAATGACCCGAGGCAGGACACGCCCACACGCCAATCACACGGAAATCAGTCCGGGTAATTTACATACTAGACCACGCCCCCGGACACCGGCATGAAAAAACGAACACAGAGAGACAGGTTTGAAAATACTCCGATACAGTGAGTTTTCTGCACGTTTTGAAAGATGGCACGCGCTTACACATCCGAGGAAACTCTTCAGAATGTTCTGGAAAGTTTACATTTACCTCAGAAGAAGACTGTGTGACTCATTTTGAACAGAGAATTGACCCATGCTACACTGGGTAAGTTATTAAGTCTTATAAAACTCTTATTCTGATAATATTAAACTAATATTAGTAAATATTTTCCTCACTACAGCTAGCTCTTGTCAGCTTGTGTGACACATTGGCTTTCAATGCCATTTATATAGTTTAGGTAAATCATGCTAACATGCTGCCTCATGTAGCACAAACATGATATTTCCCGGTGGCTAAGCTAATGCCTTATGGAGTTTACAGATGTTTATATTCACCTTGTTTTGGATAGCTTTAGATTATGGTTGCTAATGTGTATTTGGCTCCATTTTGGTTAGCTTATAACACTGCTATGGGTAATGTTATTTAGCACAAACAAGCTAGTTCCAGGTGGCTAAAATATTTCCATGTCCTGTGACTGCGTACAACCAAGCACCTGGGGAGTTGATCACTCTGATCAGCTATTACAATACTATACTACACAGTAGGGTTGGGTACCGAAACCCGGTGCCAATACGGCACCGGTACCTATAGAACCGGTATGTACCGGACCGAAACAAAATGAGAATTTCGGTGCCACTTAAATGCCTGAACTGTCGATTGAAATATTTGTTCTCTAGATTCATATATTTTTGTAGATTAATCGTTTATTAGATTAAATAAAAAAATTAAAAGCACAAATCATCCGGAAATGAGAGACCATCCGACATGCGCGTGAATGCAGTAACTAACGTTACACTCGCTCTGACGGCAGCAGGCGGTCTACCGATAGCTTAGCATGCTAAAGTAAACAACTCTCGTTAAAATGCCTAAAAATAAACAGTCGAAAGTGTGGCTGCATTTCACAAGAAAGGATTCCGACACCGCGACGTGCAGCGAATGTCTTACAGCAGTTGCGTGTAAAGGCGGAAACACGTTAAATCTAATGAAACATTCGAGGGCAGACGGAATAAAGTTAAAAGCAGATGGAGGCACCGTGTTTAACAGCTTGTGGACAACAGCTGGCGCTATCAGTGTGGACGAGCCTCAGTCCCAGTCATACCAACTGTAGTAAAAAGGAGTCACCGATTATGATGACGTCAGCAGCCTTTCTGCAGGTTAGTAGTAGGATAATGTAATGTTAATAGCAAAATGCAAATCTTGCATTCATGCTAACAAATAGTCAAACGATTTGTAAAAAACTAATGTAACATGGATTCTGTTTATAATTATGGCTTTCCAGCTAGTACTAGTAGTACTACAACAGTGACCCCATTTACCATTGCAAAGAAGGCTATGCATGTCCTGTGCAGGGCAATAAGTCAGGAAAGGTGTCATATTTTGACAGAAAAGGCAAATATGGTGAAATTTCTGCAAAAGAATTGCTAAAATTTGAAGCTTACATTCATATATACTTTAAACTTTTAATATATTGTTAAATTTTAAGCATAACATTTTTTGTTCAATAAAAATTCATTCTTGAGTCATCCACTATAATTTTTTGACTTAAAACTATCGGTTCAGGCACCGTTTTGGCACCGGTACCATTTTCAAAGTATCGATTTGGCACCGGTATCGAAAAAAAAACAAACGATACCCAACCCTACTACACAGCATAAAACAATGAAGTCGTACAGAAATATTTCTCTACACTGCTTGGACATTGCTCCCACCAATGCTTACCCTGCATGTATGTTTTGTACAGTTTTTTTTTTTTTATCTTGCACTGTTTTACTCTGAATGTCCGTCTTTTTTCAGTTTTTATTTTGTACTGTTCCTGTTGCAGTTTTACCCTGCATGTATCTTTATCATTAATCTGCATTTATACATAAAATCCTATTAACTATTGGAAAGTTAAACATAAGAATCAGTATGAAACATGAAAAGTTTCTAAAAGTTGCCAATAAATTAATATTGTGATGTGAAATTATTTTTCAGATTGAAGTTATAAAGGGCTCTGGGGTGTTTTGCCAGGCAGAAGCGTGGAGAGCAGCCCACCTTGCCACCTCTGCTACTGCCATGGTACGGAATCTGCTGCTGGGCACCTTCAACTTGGAGACTTGACCAAATTAAAAAGGTAGCCATTATTGGTGAGTAAATGCATAAAGCGTTGAGAAGGGAAAACAAAACATTTAAGACTTTATAAGTTCACAACTTTAACCATAGCCTACTTGTATCAATGTTTATTAGCCATCAATGGAGACTGCATAAGGTAGGGCACCCATTATTGTTACTGTATCTGCTTGGGACCTATAATACTAATTCATCACTTGCTCACTTCTTAATTCTACCTTTCCTCTTCTAAAGCCACATTATATTGCGCTGTAAGGTGTGTAGTCCTCTATTTTGTAGAACATATAGTGTTGCAAATAACCTCGTGGCACTAATTGTTGTTGTCTGAAGTTTTAATAAATAATCATAATGCTGTCAAAAATAATGTCATAAATAGATTTTCTTTATCAATTAACTTCTATTAACTAAATAAAAATTTAAATGTAAATTTTTAAAGTTTAATGGAAAGATGCTGAAGCTGACGTGCCAATGGTCTTTTATATTAATGTTGTTCGAAAGCCTGTGTAATGATGTAGTTTCGACATCTATCGACTGAACAGCGTTTTTTCGACTTGTTTTCATGTTATTGTTGTTCAGCAATGGCATGGACGTGATGTTTTGGCAAAAGAAGGGTGGGATGGTGGTTGATGGTGACTGAAAGCGGTGACTGAGTAGATTGGACGTCACAGCAGCTCGTGAAAAGGCAGAGCTACTTTATGCAGGCTGTGTGCATTCTACTGTGGATTGACTGTTTTGAAACTTATATGGTAGTTACATAGCCCCTAGACCTCAGTTACCATGAAAAAAGCCATGAAATTTCAGTTTTGACCATATGGGATCTTAAACAAGGATGTCATCTTTTTTTAATTATTGTTTGTTCGGGGAGGAATTATAGACCACAATGTCAGCATGATCTTGGGTGGTTTCCTCATCACTTCTTGTGTGCGTTTGGCTGTAGCTTGCACACCAGACAGAGTTGTTGGCGATTCATCCTATTGTAAAGTCATGCAGTGTGTAATCTCCTGTCGCCAATTCATTGTGCAGTGTGAACACAGCAGCAACTAAATGCTACCACAGATAGTACAGTGTGAAAACAATGGTGATCCGATGACTTTGAAAATCATGCAGTGTGAGTTTGAGGAGAAGGTAAAAAGCAATGCAAAACAAATAATGTACAGTTTATATTGTCATTACTTTGCTCTCAAACTAAATGCAATGTAATAATAGGCGTTATTTAATAATAACATTAACAGTGCAGCATGCATCTAACTCTGGGTAAAAAGCTTATAATAAAATCACCAAAATAAGTCTTCATGTTAAGAATAAATATGCAAACAGTACGGTATCTGAGCGTACGGATTGGAAATTTGTGCATACAGTTTGTTAATCCGTGGCCACGATTTGTTAAACTGAGGGAACAGTTTAAGTATTTGTGAGTGCGGGGGACAAATTGCAAAACTGTCGCCACGGATTGATTTTTTTTATTTATTAATTTTTTTGGTCCTACAGGGTTTTTTTTTTTTTTTTTTTTTTGCACATAACAGACTACATTGTTACATTAAGTATATTTGTTTTCATAGCATTGAATATGTACATTGTAGGACAACATTTGCAGATGAAATAACACATACAGGTCCTTCTAAAAAAATTAGAAAAAAAATTAGCATATTTCATCCGACCAATAAAAGAAGTGTTTTTAATACAAAAAAAAGTCAACCTTCAAATAATTATGTTCAGTTCTGCACTCAATACTTGGTTGTGAATCCTTTTGCAGATTCTTGTGTCTTGCGTCTCTCAACTTTCTCTTCACAATATCCCACAGATTCTCTATGGGGTTCAGGTCAGGAGAGTTGGCAGGCCAATTGAGCACAGTAATACCATGGTCAGTAAACCATTTACCAGTGGTTTTGGCTCTGTGAGCAGGTGCCAGGTCGTGCTGAAAAATGAAATCTTCATCTCCATAAAGCTTTTCAGCAGATGGAAGCATGAAGTGCTCCAAAATCTCCTGATAGCTAGCTGCATTGACCCTGCCCTTGATAAAACACAGTGGACCAACACCAGCAGCTGACATGGCACCCCAGACCATCACTGACTGTGGGTACTTGACACTGGACTTCAGGCATTTTGGCATTTCCCTCTCCCCAGTCTTCCTCCAGACTCTGGCACCTTGATTTCCCAATGACATGCAAAATTTGCAACCTGTAGCCCATTTCCTGCACACGCCTGTACATGGTGGCTCTGGATGTTTCCTCTGCTTCCGCAGGTCCCCCAAGGTCTGGAATCGGTCCTTCTCCACAATCTTCCTCAGGGCCCGGTCACCTCTTCTCGTTGTGCAGCGTTTTCTGCCACACTTTTTCCTTCCCACAGACTTCCCACTGAGGTGCCTTGATACAGCACTCTGGGAACAGCCTATTCGTTCAGAAATGTCTTTCTGTGTCTTACCCTCTTGCTTGAGGGTGTCAATGATGGCCTTCTGGACAGCAGTCAGGTCGGCAGTCTTACCCATGATTGCGGTTTTGAGTAATGAACCAGGCTGGGAGTTTTTAAAAGCCTCAGGAATCTTTTGCAGGTGTTTAGAGTTAATCAGTTGATTCAGATGATTAGGTTAATAGCTCGTTTAGAGAACCTTTTCATGATATGCTAATTTTTTGAGATAGGGATTTTGGGTTTTCATGAGCTGTATGCCACAATCATCAATATTAAAACAATAAAAGGCTTGAACTACTTCAGTTGTGTGTAATGAATCTAAAATATATGAAAGTCTAATGTTTATCAGTACATTACAGAAAATAATTAACTTTATCACAATATGCTAATTTTTTGAGAAGGACCTGTATATTAAAAAAATCTAATGTGTGCATTGTATCTATGGAAGATTGTAGGACATTTCAAAACATATGTTGCATATCTGTACATTTGTAAAAGTCACATTTCCAAAAATGTATGACCCACCTTCTCTCATTCATAAACAACTACCACTCCAAGTTTTTAGAGCATTGTATAGTTCTAACCTTTTGTTTGTTTTTCATTCTTTAGATGCACTACAACAACAACAGCTGAAAGCTGAAGAAAAGGAGGCCACAGAGTTTCTTTGCTTCAACAGGTCAGAAATGGCTTCGTTATGCCCCAGAACGGCTGGGGGGAATTGCTCGTGGTGGAAAACCATAAGTTCAGACTCATGTCTTATTATCTGTTTTTTCTGAGTAAATACATTTCAACTTACGAATAATGTTTCAGTCATCTGTTGTGTTTCTGTCTTGGTTGTTTCTATTTGCATTTGACTGAATTTTGCTGAGGCAGGCTGCCATTTTTATATTATGGTTTTCCAGTCTCTTCTCTTGGCAGTTAGATTCTGTTTTATGAATTCAGAATTAACAATCTCTTCTAATAGTTCTCTTCTAAAAAGTCATTTTGTCATCCAGTTTATAATAATTTGTATGTAAGTTGTAGTGTGTTTTATTATATAGTTGTTTTATTGTAATTGTGATGTTACTTCCTGTTTAAATGGGTATGGAGCATAAATAAATAAATATGTTTACATGTAAACTGAAGGATGTCGAGTTACTGAAGCTTTTCAGCCCTACATGGTCTCTGAATTTAAAGAAATAAATCAAAACGGACATGATTTACTGTCATAGAATCTTGTTGTTCATAAAGCAAGACTAAACTATAATTGCTTCAATATTGCTTCAATGTTGATTCAATGTAAAATAAGTGATTGAATTTAAGTTGAACAAACATTGATTTTATGCCCATCTTCATCTATTTTTCATCATTGAAATAACATTATTTCAAGGTGCAAACCTGATGAAAAATCAACATTTACTGTAACATTTAAATTTCAACATTGATTCAATGACAAGTTGGTTGATGCTTTAATGTTGATTCAACGATGATTCAATGTTGTTCTGCTATCTGGGTCTTGTAAAACGAATAGACAACTTTAACACACTTATAAAAATAAGTATATATAAATATATATTTTTGTTCATTTAACATATTTACTGTAAGGACTATTTGTAATGCAGCATGGGAAGCAGGTGACTTAGTGGTCAGCACTGTGGTGTTGCACCTCCAGATTCCGGGTTCGAATCCCACCTCAGGTCTGTGTGTGTAAGTTACATGTTCTACTCGTGCTTGGTGGGTTTCCTCCGGGTTCTCTGGTTTCCTCCCACAATCCAAAGACATACAGATTAGGCAAACTCACGATCCCAAATTATCCGTAGGTTGTGAATGTGCGTGTGATTGTGTGCATGTGTGTGTGCCAAGTAATGGATTGGCACCCTGTCCAGGGTGTACCATAAGGCTCCTGGGATAGGCTCCAAGCCCCCCATCCCTGTAAGCATGATAAAGCAGTATATCAGTACAATGAGTGAGCAAGTGTGATGCAGCATTTTGTAACCCCTATAAACTTAAAATGTTTTGTTATGAAACATTATCTTAATGTAAACTACCGTTCAAAAGTTTGGGGTCACTTGCAAATTTCTTTGTTCTTGTTTAGTGATTTATTTTAATTAAATTTATTTATTATTATTTTCTACATTCTACAACAATACTGGGGATTTAAAAAAAAAAAAAAAACACATGGGGAATTAGGTAATTACGTAACAACAACAAAAACACCAGTTAGTTGTTATTTTAAGACACAGAGGTCGGCCTTTCTGTAATAGTTCTTGTAAGAACAGTATTGTGTCAAGTGCATTTGCAAAATCCATCAAGCACCATAATGAAACTGGCTCTCATGAAGGCCGTCCCAGGAGGACGAGACCAAAACCTCCCTCTGCTGCAGACGAGAAGTTCATTTATGCCTCTTTTCCACTGCATAGTACGGCACCATTAGAAAAAAAGCGCCATTAGAGTTATCAGCCTGAGAAATGACCAATTAACAGCAGCTCAGATTAGAGGCGTTATGAAGTCTTTACAGAGCAGAAGTAGCAGAAACATCTCAATATCAACTGTTCAAAGGAGATTAATGCATTTTTTGGACGCCTTCAGCAAAACTTTACAATGTAGAAAGAAATAAACATCAGGAACCATCATGGAGTTAGAAAGTGTTCTAAAACTTTTGAACTGTAGTGTATGTTGAATGTAATACTTTTACTTTCTACATTTAAGCATAATTTATATCAGATTATATTATTGAAATGAGAATAAATTAAAAAATTATATATTCATTATTATTATTATTATTATTATTATTATATAAGACTGAGAAAGTGACACCTAGTTAAACTAAATGTTATTTGTAAAAACACAGTGACATCTTTTTTTTAATGCAATGTCTAGATATGAAAAGCAGATGGCATTGTACACTTTAGTAAGCTCTGCTACACTCGTTATGGAAAAATACAAGATGCTTTCAGTTTCATTTAGGGCTGGGCGATAAAACGATAACGATATGTATTGCGATAGACACGTGATCGATATCAATAAAAAATGTGGACGCTTTGCCGGATCTTATGTGAGTATTCACAATTTTGGATCCAATTCCAGACTGAGTGTGTGTTACTAGAACACGGGTTTAATTGTGTAAACTCTTGCTCTCGGCATGAGAGAGTTCTTATAATGACTAGAGTGGTTATCCTGTCTGTTCACGCTATTTCCGCGTTCCGGTTTACTGTCCATGCTACAAGGGCTAACTGCTAGTCTTCTGGTCCGCCTTCGGTTGCCCGTGACTAGTGATGCTCCGATTGATCGGCCACTGATCATGATCGAGCGATATTGGCTAAAAATAGTTTGATCGGCGAACCCCCAAAAAAGCCGATCACTTGACGGAAATTACTCGCGCGACTTTTTCACACATGCATATGGCGTTATATTCCTGCCACAATTCTGAGAGCGTGGTTTGACATTTTGATCTATGCGTGTGCAATGTATCCACTGCGCGCTCAACAGCTCGATTCTGAGTGTGCAGTTTATCCCCTGCTCGCTCAACGTGTTCTCCGCGCACACGCGACTTCTCGATTCTGTGCGTGCTCAACTCTGTCTGCACGCACGTGCAACACTTCTTTTCTGTGCAACATTTCTTTTATACTAGGTGAGTATTTAATTAATTATTTATTAATTTTATTTAATGAAGTATTAGAAATTCTTAATTGTATTAGAAATACTTAATACTATTAGAAGTATAAGTATAGTATTAGAAATACTTAATTGGAAAGTTTATTGGAAACGAACCTAATTCAATAAAATACAGGCTTGCATTATTTGCATTTTTTTTTGGGGGGGGGGGGGTGGTCTGATGTAGTTGGTTCCTCAACTACATCAGACATTCATAATAATAACAGAAAAAACACTTGCCATAGTTTAGTCCTTTGTGGCAGTAGCCAGTTTTGGTGTAACAAGTTTACATTTTGCTGCCAATTATAAAATGTAATCAGTGTATTAAGAGGCTACATCCCATTAAGCTGATCTGATGTGTGTTCGTCTGCCTGTTCGTCTTGACTGTAGCCTATTTCTACAGTTTTCTTTTTTCAATATAGTTAATTTAGAGTTAGTTTCATTTCTGCAAATGGTGCAAACTCTGCTTATAGATAAAAGATTCCCATTCCCCGGCTATTCTGTGATACCTCCACAGGTATGTCATCCGGACCAATAGCCTTTCCACTTTTCATCCTCTTCAACACCCTTCTCACCTCACTTTTACTAATATTTGCTACTTCCTGCTCCACAACAGTCACCTGTTCTACTCTTTGTTCTCTTTCGTTTTCATCATTCATCAACTCCTCAAAGTACTCCTTCCATCTTCCCATCACCCTCCTGGCATCTGTCAGTACATTTCCATCTCTATCTTTAATCACTCTAACCTGCTGCACATCCTTCCCATCTCTATCTCTCTGCCTCGCCCAACCTGTACAGATCCACCTCTCCCTCCTTACCATCCAATCTAGCATACACGTCCTCATATGCTCTATATTTGGCCTTTGCCACCTCTACCTTCACCGTGCATCTCCCTGTACTCCTGTCTACTCTCTTCAGTCCTCTCAGTGTCCCACTTCTTCTTAGCTAGCCTCTTTCCCTGTATACACTCCTGGACTTCCTCATTCCACCACCAAGTCTCCTTGTCCCCTTTTCCCTTACCTGATGATACACCAAGTACCCTCTTACCTGTCTCCCTGATCACATTGGCTGTAGTTGTCCAGTCAACTGAAAGCACCTCCTGACCACCCATAGCCTGTTTCAACTCCTCCCTAAAGACTACACAACATTCTTCCTTTCTCAGCTTCCACCACTTTGTCCTCTGCTCTGCCTTTGTCCTCTTCACCTTCCTCACCACCAGGGTTATTTTACACACCACCATTCTGTGTTATCTGGCTACACTCTCCCCTACCAAAACTTTTTGCAATCACTGATCTCTTTCAGATTACAACATCGACACAAGATGTAGTCCACCTGAGTGCTTCTGCCTCCAATCTTATATGTCGCCCTATGTTCCTGCCTCTTCTGGAAGAAAGTATTTACTACTGCCATTTCCATCCTCTTTGTGAAGTCCACCACCATCTGTCCTTCTACATTCCTGTCCTGAAGACCAAACCTGCCCATCACATTTTCATCACCTCTGTTCCCTTCCCCAACATGTCCATTGAAGTCTGCACCAATCACCACTCTCTCACCTCTGGGGAAGCTCTGCATCACTTCATCTAACTCACTCCAGAATTTCTCCTTCTCTTCTAACACACATCCTACCTGTGGAGCATAACCACTAACAACATTCAACATTATCCCTTCAATTTCCAGTTTCCAGTTTAATTCCTTACAAACTCCTCTTTCAGGATAACTCCTACTCCATTTCTTTTCCTATCCACACCATGGTAAAACAATTTGAACCCTGATCCTAAGCTTCTAGCTTTGCTACCTTTCCACCTGGTCTCCTGGACACACAGTATATCCACCTTCCTTCTCTGCATCATATCAACCAACTCTCTTGCCTTCCCTGTCATGGTCCAAACATTCAAAGTCCTTACCATCACTCCTAAACTCTTGCCTTTCCTTTTCTCTCTCTGCTTTCGAACACGCCTTCCTCCTCCCCATCTTCGACCAACAGTAGCCCAATTTCCACCAGCACCCTGTAGGTCAACAGCACTGGTGGCAGTTGTTGTTAACCCGGGCCGCGACCGATCCGGTATGGGAATTATATTTCTGATTCGCATCATTGATTTGGCAAATTTTTTACGTCGGATGCCCTTCCTGACACAACCCTCTGCATTTACCCAGACTTGAAACTGGCACAAGAAGAAACTGGATTGCGCCCCCCTGGCCGCAATAAAAGGCCACTTTGAAATGTTCAGTTGTATCAGACAGCACAATGCCACAGATGTCACAAGTTTTCAGGGAGCGTGCAATTGGCATGCTGACAGCAGGAATGTCCACCAGAGCTGTTGCTCATGAATTGAATGTTCATTTCTCTACCATAAGCCGTCTCCAAAGGTGTTTCAGAGAATTTGGCAGTACATCCAACCAGTCTCACAACCGCAGATCACGTGTAACCACACCAGCCCAGGACATCCACATCCAGCATGTTCACCTCCAAAATCATCTGAGACCAGCCACTCGGACAGCTGCTGAAACAATCGGTTTGCACAATCAAAAAATTTCTGCACAAACTGTCAGAAACCGTCTTAGGGAATCTCATCTGCATGCTCGTCGTCCTCATCGGAGTCTCGACGTGACTCCAGTTCGTCGTCGTAACCGTCGTAACAGATTTGTGAACAATATTTGAGAGATATTGTTATTTTATGTACAGTATGTAGAAAATGTTTTGGAGCGTAACATTACCTTTTAATTATCCACTGGATGACTGAGACAAAATCGAGTGCTTTAACAGGACAATAATTGGACAATTGGACTGTGCTTAAAAATCAAATCTGTGCAAGAAAACCAACTAATGTAAGTAGACCTTCCCAATTCTGCCAAGAAAAGTGATCAAATATCCAACCAGAATCCTGCTAGCAGCTACAGTACCAAAAGTGTCTGCTAAAGGTGAAACTTTCACTGAAACAAAAACATTCAACTAAATATACAGTGCCTTGCAAAAGTATTCATACCGCTTGAATCTTTCCACATTTTGTCTTGTTACAACCACAAACAGAAATAGATTTTTATTGGGATTGTGCTGTATGAATTATGACGTTTTGATTTCAGTAAATGCAAAATGAATAAAAGTATGTACACAAAATTCATAAGGTTTTCTTCTATTAAAGATATATCTTGGACTTGATTTTTGTCCAAGCAAATGACCAGTTCAAAGAAATGAGTCCAATGACAAAATTAAGAATTTGCAGATAGTTAAAAGTTTAAAGATTAAAATAAGCTGATCAGCTTTAATGTAATCATTAATATTAATGTAACAATAGTATAATCATTTCAGGTTAAAGCCGATAATAATAATAATAATAATAATAATAATAATAATTTAGTTTGGTGTGACAACATTATATTGTATTGGTTTCCACTGGCTAAATATTAGGAAATTGTTCAGAAATAGTTCAGAAACAGTTCAGAAATAGAATATGAAAAGAAATAATCTATTGTCATTTCTTCTTATTACAATAATGGGAAAGAGAGGATACAGCAAAGTCAAATCAAATTTTATTTGTCACATACACAGTCATACATAGTACAATATGAAGTAATATTATACAACTGCATAATGTAGAACCATGTTCGGTTATGGGCAAGACAATGTGCAGAATAATGTGTAAAGGTCGCAGTTCAAAGTTCACATTTATTTAAAAAGTTTATGTTTATGCCTTGTTTATGCTAGTTGTACTTCTTCTAAAACTGTACAGCACTTTGTCAACCACACCCCTTTATTTATTGCTTCATTTGTCAATAACTTCTTAAACATACCTTTATTTTAAGTAAGCATTTTTGGAGAAATAACAAGATTAAGTGAGGTTACAACACTATTTCTAAAACTAATTCGTGAAGATGTACAGTATTATTTCAATGTTTGGACACACCTACTGAATCAAGGTTATTATTATTATTATTATTATTATTATTACTATTATATTGAGGTTTTGCAAGATCTCTCAATATGATTACTCTACTTTGACATAAATATTTTAAGTAGATGTTTTCCCCTATGTGATTATTGCTAAAGCTAATAGATAATAGCTATAGCTTTTTCGGTTGTAATTTGGTTTTGTATGTTAATAAAGATTTGTGACAGATAGAATGTGACAGTTATACATTTGTTCATTTTGATGCATGTTAATTTTCATTTACAAATTTACAAATAATTATTTAGAAATGTGTACAGTGACTGGTCATTAAATGTGGTTGTTAAAGTTTAAGTATCACAGAGATAAAAAAAAAAAAAAAGGTAAAATACAAATAGGCGCTGCTTTCCCGCATTAAATCGGGACAGTGACGGTGAGAGCAGTGAGGTCCTTCATTTCGGTATTTTGGCAGACGCTCTTATCCAGAGCGACTTACATTTTTGTCTCATTACATCTCATTACATTTTGTCTCATTACTACATCTGAGCAGTTGAGGGATAAGGGCCTTGTTCAAGGGCCCAAAAGTGGCAACTTGGTGGTTGTGGGGTTTAAACCTGGGACCTTCCGAACCATAGTCCAATGCCTTAACCACTGAGCTACCCCTGGCCCTGAGCTTTTTCCACCTTCCTCCCTTCACTATCTATACTTATTTAAGGTACAACAGATTCACCTCCACTTAAATCCAACTTCATCTCCTTTCATGACAGTAATCAAAAGATTGCTTTGAAGAAATAAAACATTATATCTGAAACATTTTGCTGTGTTTACATGTTTTTGGCTACTACATAGTTTTAATGCTTTCAGTATTGTGAAAAAGGGAGGAAAAATTATAAAAATAGAAAAAAATGAAAGGTCTAAAATACGGAGTTGTGTCTAAACTTTTTACTGGCACTGTACCGTAAAATGAGAGGTTCTTCGTCATTTACTATTAAAACTGATTTAAACTTGTGCTAGAGCTAGCAGGCTTTTAAACTTAACATTATGTCAATTCACATGACTGACTCAACTGCAAACCATTTTTTTCTACCTTTGAATGAAACTGGTTCCTTCCTCTGATCATTCAAGTCAAAAAGGTACAACAGCTAAATTAACCCATCAAACAGACGTACATAAGAAGAATAGGTGTGACAAACAAAAAAAAGATATATATTGCTTATGTATCAGAATTTATGGTGTCTGTAAAGAGCTCAGTTTGTATGACAGGAAAAGTAATCTTTGTGTCAGCCGTATTTGGACACAAAGGAGAATATAATGGCTAATATGCAAGTTATAGAGTTCCTCTTTAAACAAACTGTTTAAACATAATAACAAATGAATAAACTGATAATGTACAGTAGCCTAAATATTTAAAGCAAATTTATGACCTCATGCAGATAAATCATTGACATTTTACACACACACACACACACACACACACACACACACACGCACACACACATGCACACGCACTCACAGTATGTATACTGGACATTGATTTGTAAGGAGCACCTACCTCGACTGCTCTTCCGAGTGACTATGGACAAATATTACCCTTTCACTTTTACTTTCAGTAAGTCAGTGACACTTCAATATTAACTCATTCACTGCCAGATTTCTGTAATGCCCTAATGACATTAATATGAATTAATTCATTTTACTGTATTGTAAATATTTTATTTTATTTTTATAGTTTTTTTATCACTTCAACTTCAAACTAAAAGAAAATGAGGTATAAACAGTAAAAGGATAATAAATAAAGATTGTTTCAGTATTATCCCAATACTTTGCCCCAAATCTTTCCTCTACAGTTCGTCAGGAGAATTAAACTGCGCACCTTTAAAAATGCTGGGTTGTTTCTGTAAACATATTGTTGGGTTCCCTTTCAAAAGCTACACTCGATGCTGCGTGAAAACGCTATGGGAACGTCTCTTTGTTCAACCGGTTGTGAAGCATGTATCAAACTTTGGCTTATATAACCTCGGTCAGGTGACGTCATCTGATGAGGTGCACCTGCAGGTTATAAATAGGACTGAACCGGAAACATCCTCAGGTCTTGTTGTCTTCAAGGACTGCATTGTGTTTGTGTGTGTGTGCAAAAGCAGGTATCAAAAAAAAAAGAGAGAAAGTGTTAGATTACTCACCAGTTGTGGCAGAGTTTGAGAGGAAATGCGTGCCTCTGTGTGAGAGATCTCTCTCGGACGGCGATCTCCACACATTCTGTTTTGAGTGTTTGGGGGAAGAGCATGCTCTCCTCTGGCTCGAGGGAGAGTGTGAGCACTGTGATCTCCTCCCTATTAAGGAGCTTCGCGCTCATTCTTGGGGTTCACGTGCCAATCTGGCAGATGCGCGTGAGACGGAATCTTCCTTTTCTCTTGCGCTCTCGCCGGATGAGGAGGCTTTAGCGTCCACTTCTCAAGCTGCCATGGAGAGACATCTGTGGCTTAACCTCACGGCCATCAAGGACAGGGATCACGCTTTCCTCCTTGATGCCCTTATCTTGCCTTCTGGCCTCTTTGGCGACGCCGTAAACACCGCTGCCACTAGGATTCGAGCGGCGAAGCTCTACGAGCAGGCCTTTGTGAGGTTTCTCCCCCGCCGTGCTCAGGAGTTGGGACCGTCAGCCACCCAGTCCCGACCAGGTTCCCTCCAGTCGTGAAGCACAAAAGGAGAGTGTGGCGAGCCGAGCACCCCCTCGTAGAGATTGGGGCGGGACTCGTTGCGCTTTGCAATCTGACTCAAAGAGGCCGGACCTGAGGAGCATCATACGTGCCCAGGACCATGGGAGTGTCTCTCCTTGGGGAGGGGCGCGTAAAAATTCCAATAAGGAATATAGACTCCTTCCTGGCACCCTCAGGAGGCCGTGGTTCAGTCTCTGCCACCACTGGTGTTTCGGGGAGCAGTGGTCTCCAGCGAAATGTTAGGTGTTCGGTTCCTTCCTGCCATGTTTCAGGATGCCGAACATCTAACACCCCCCCCCCCATCTAGCCGAAGTATCGAAACTTGTGCCCCTTTCAGAGAGGCTGGCAGCGGGGAACCTACTGCCAGGTATGTTTCTTTAGGTACAAAGCACTGTAGAGAGGCTACAGGATTCATTTCGCACATCGTTCTCCGCGTTTCAATGGTGTGATCTCTACTTCCATGAAACCGGAACGAGCGCATTTGCTGACTCAGCAATTACAGGCTTTGCTGGAAAAAGGGGCCATAGATCATGTTCCCCTGCAAGACAGAGAGTCAGGCTATAAGGGTTACGTGCCAGGGGTGTCGTATTCAATTCAATTCAATTCAATTTTATTTATATAGCGCTTTTAACAATGGTCATTGTCTAAAAGCAGCTTCACAAAAAATGTAAAAGATTTTGTTAGAAAAGAAAATATTTGGAAGTGTGTATGTGTGAGAAAAATGTGTATAGGTAATAATGAGATGAATGAATGATGAATGAAATGTCTCTGATGAGCAAGCCAAGGAGAATGGCGATGGTGACAAGGAAAAACTCCTTGAGATGGCAATAGGAAGAAACCTTGAGAGGAACCAGACTCAACAGGGAACCCATCCTCATTTGGGTGATAACAGATAGAAATGATATTGTAACGCTTGGATTTGTACTAAATCGCTAGTTACCTAGTTACGGATTCGGGAATCTAAATATTGGCTGGTAAACAATACTTCAGATATTGCGCAACCGCGGCGGGACAATATAAGACGCGACACAAAATTGTAATAAATTAAACCAAAGTGTATTGTACAAGACACACAAATAAATAAGCAAACAAGGTGCACCACAAACCAATATATACAAAATATATACAAATATAAATAGTGTGTGTGTGATGTATGCGAGTGTGTGAGTGTGTGTATGGTAGTCCAGTGTCTGAGATATTGCAGTGTGTATGAAAATGATGAGCTGGAGAGATGGCTCGATCTCACCGGTAAAATCCGGGAGGTCGAGAAACGGAATGAGCTGGGTACTGAATGAAATCCGGGAACAATAATCCACTGCTGATCCACAAACAGTCGCTCAGTCTCAATACACAAGCAGCGCGCTGACTTCATCTCTCCGTCCCGGCTCCTTCGCCGGTTCCGGCTTTATGCCGGTACATGTGACCCCACGTCACTTCTGGGTTCCCTCGCGCTGCGATCACGCATGCGTGCGAGCGCTTACCCGGTGTGGACCAACACTGTCAATGGGGACAATAGAAATCGATAGGGCACATCTTCGGACACAGGTGACCAGCATTAGCTCTTCAATCATTTCCCCGTTATTAAAAATGTCCCTTTTATGTGGCCGCGCTACAATATAACATCATGTGTGTTGTGCAGGTGAAAATGCAATATGACAGAAAATCATTTAAATTAACATGAGGACCCGTTCAACATAGGGATGAGCCAGTGGACAGGTGCAGAGGGTAGGTGAGGTCTGGATCACTGGAAGCACAGGAGCAGCATGTGTAGCTCCAAACCATCATGAAGCAGAATTCAGCTGGAGCTGGTCCTTCTCTGGATGCCTCAGGAACCTCGCAGGGTCGGCCTTTGTCTACTGGAGCTGGCACAATCTCCCGATGCCTCGGCATGGGTAGAAGGATACAGAACAGATGGGGAGAATTAGCGTAGTTGCCATTCAGTATAGGTGTACTAGAGTATGAGGTTATGGGATGAGTTACGTGTATGCCAGATTAAAAAGATGCGTCTTGAGTCTGCTTTTGAACTGGGAAACCGTGTCTGCTCCCCGAACACTGTCTGGAAGGCTATTCCAAAGCTTTGGAACTAAATATGAAAACGCCCTACCCCCTTTTGTAGATTTTGAAATTCTGGGAACTACCAGAAGTCCAGAGTTTTGTGATCTTAAAGCGCGTGGTGGATTGTAGCATATCAGAAGGCGTACCCTTTCTATGTGGTTCAGACCCCGGTTCTCTAGGTCCGTGTTGTTGTTGCAACCTGCTAACGACAGACGCGTCCCTCACGGGCTGGGGTGCGGTCTTAGATGGCCGTCCAGCCCAAGGGATCTGGAGAGGTCATCCTCTCATGTGGGACATCAATTGCCTCAAAATGATGGCTCTATTTCTGACCCTGAAAAACTCCCTCCAGCAGTTGAGAGGCTACCATGTCCTAGTGCGGGTGGACAACACTACGGTAGTCTCGTAAATAAATAGCCTGGGCAGACTGCGCTCGCGCCGCAGGAAAAAGCTAGCGCACCAGGTTTTGCTTTGGGCACAGGACAAGTTCCTGTCCCTCAGGGCGATTTACATTCTGTGGTATATGAATATGGGAGCAGACTTGCTGTCCAGACAAGCTGTGACACATGGGGATTGGAAACTCCACCCCAAAGTAGTCAGTCAAATCTGGGAAAGATTTTATGTGGCAGAGGTGGACCTTTTTGCCTTGCAGGAGAAAGCACAATGTCCCCTTTATTACTCTCTGAGTCCTCCAGCTCCTCTGGGTCTAGACACGATGTCCCATACGTGGCCCAGACTGCATCTTTATGCATTTCCTCTGGTAGCTCTGCTCCCGGTAGTCCTGGCGAAGGTCCGTTAACAAGGCTTGCGCCTCGTATTGATAGTGCCCTGTTGGCAGACCAGTGTGTGGTTCTCAGATATAATATCTCTCCTTGACAGCTCACTGTGAGTGATTCCAGTGAGAAAGGATCTTCTGTCTCAGGCACAGGGGACAATATTTCATCCCCGGCCCAAGCTCTGGAACCTTCACGTCTGGCCCCTGAGGGGGACCAATTAAGAGATGCTGGTCTTCCAGCCAGTGTAATTGAAACTACTAAGTGCTAGGGCTCCCTCCATTAGAAGAACATATGCCCTCAAAAGGAGTGAATTTGAAAGTTGGTGCATGGCAAAACATGTAGACCCAGTCCACTGCCAAATTGTTTCAGTGCTGGAGTTCTTGCAAGAAAATAGGCTTATGCCCTAGTACTCTCAGAACATATGTAGCTACTATTTCGGCTTGTCATGTTCTGGCTGATGGGGTTTCTGTGGGAAAACACCCTTTAGTTGCCTGCTTTATTCATGCAGCTAAATGATTGAGGCCGCCCACTAGTGCGACGGTCCTTTCTTGGGACTTAGCGATTGTGCTCAAAAGTTTGGTTGATACCTCTTTCGAACCACTAAAGTCAGTGCCTGTCAGGCTGCTGACCATTAAGATGGTTTTTCTTATGGCTATTACTTCTCTGAAAGAATTGGGGATTTGCAGGCTTTGTCAGGATACCCATTCTGTCTAGACTTTGCCACTAGGCTAGTCAAAACTATTCTGCATCCTCACCCGAAACTATCTTCCGAAAGATCCATTCTCGACCATGCACCCAGTTGTTCTCGAAGCCTTCTGTCCTCCGCCATTTACAGCTCCTGAGCAGGAAAGACTTCACTTACTGTGTCCAGTATGTGCTCTTCATATTCACATCTACCGCACTAGCCAGTGGCATAAATCAGAGCAGCTTTTTATATGCTATGGGGGCCGCAACCGGGGGGGGCGGCCGCCACTAGACAAACGCTGTCACATTGGGTGAGAGATGCTATTGCCCTAGCCTACGAGGCACGTGGTCACACTTTGCCTCTAAGAATTAGGGCCCATTCGACCAGGGGGCTTGTCTCATCAATTGCTCTGGCAAGAGGTGTCCCCTTGCAGCAAGTGTGTGATGCGGCAGGTTGGTCCTCTCCGCACACATTTGTCAGATTTTATAGTTTGGATGTTCATGCTTCTCCAGGCTCACGGGTCCTCGAGTCAGCATCCCAGAGTTATGTTGGAGACCTCTATGGTGATTGTGCGCAAATACTACACAACCCTGAGGGTCCAAACACTTGCAGTGCGGCGGCATTGGTATTCTCGTTCCCATAGCGTTTTCACGCACCATCGAGTGTAGCTTTTGAAAGGGAATGTCTCCGGTTACTTTGCTGTAACCCTGTTCCCTGAAAAAGTGGGAACGAGATGCTGCGCTCCAATGTAGCACTGCGGGCATGACTGGACTTTTCTGGTTCTGGATGTTTCTGGTTCAGTCCTATTTATAACCTGCAAGTGCACCTCATCAGATGACGTCACCTGACCAAGGTTATATAAGCCAAAGTTTGGCGTGTTTGATACACACCTGCTTCACAACCGGTTGAACAAAGGGATGTTCCCATAGCGTTTTCATGCAGCATCTCGTTCCCGCTTTTTCAGGAAACAGGGTTACATCAAAGTAACCCGAGACATGCGTGTATCAATCTTTTGTGGTTGTAAACTTGTCACAAACAAGTAAAACAAGGAGAAATGAGTTGGCCTCACTGGTTTCAATGAACCAGTCCGAGGTCATGATGTACTTTTGCAACATGATAGTTTTACCAAATATTTTATAATTACCAAATACCAAAATGTCTTATATGGAAAAAGCTAATTAATTACCATCCATTTCTTATTATTTCTGTTTATTTAAGCTCATTCAATATCCACTCAACATCATACTGTATCTGTTGAGTTAGAAAATTGTAGATATGCTAGTGCACTTGTTGACTGGGAAACATAGTTTGGAAAACAGTATGGACATACTCAATATTTCACTATGCAGTGGTCAGATTAAGAAGTTTATGTATTTATGCAGTATAACAAGTTACAGAGTGCCTGAACAGAGAGAAATCAGGTAGGGCATTCAGGGCTGAATTGGCAGTGGTCTCTACTTTAACGTATAGAGTTTAAATATAAGGCTTATTTCTGACATCAATAACCTACAACTACTCATACTTTACTACATACACTGCGATACAATGAAAGAGCAATGAAAACAACTAAGGAGATTTGAACGTGTTGGAACTGGGTTAAGAACCCCGCAACACCATTCAACACACTATCAAAACCTGGAAGGAGAGTGCTGAACCATGTGGTCAGAAAGAAACCATGAATGAAGATCACTTAACCATGTTTAATAGTGAAAGTAGGAGCAATTTCAATTAATGGAGTTTTTCTTCCCTGATGGCAGAGGAATTGTGAAAAAGTTGAGCTATAGGAGCATGAGGAATATTTTATTTACACAAGATTTTACATTATAATTGCATTTTGGGTGACAAACTTCATGGTGACTGTGCAGAGCAGGATGACTTATATGGACCAAGAACTATACTAATGTATTTAAATTTCAATTTTGATTTAAGTAATACATACAGTAATTGAAACAATCCAAACTATCCCTTTAAAATATCAGCAAGGATATCACTGTTTGTAGAAATAAAAACATTAAAATTCATTAAACATTAATAATAAAGATTTAAAGTTCTGGGTTACTGTGGAAATCTGAACCTGACACAATGAGATTTCCTTGTTGGAATGCAGGGATGGTTAACCACTTTTTCTCTCCCTTACTTTTGACCAAGCTCCTCCCTTTTGAAACTTTTATACCTTTAGTCTTATCAAAGTCAAATAAATAGGGGAGATTTCCTATATAGTTACTTGTAGGGACACAATGTTTTCTCGAATATGATGCTAGTTAGATAACAGTTATGTATCACCAAACTTAGTTACTGAGCTTATGTTATTAAAACTAATGTTAAGGAAATTATGAACAGAAATGTAGCACTATATTGCATCAGGCAAACAAGAATATAAAATGCCCATGGCCCCATATATTATTACAAACTTAAAACAGAAAGGCAGCAAATTACACAACACAGGACAGGACAAAACAGTATTTCAGCCGTGCATCAGGTCTGTGACAACCAGCTCTCATTCAGATCTGAAATGGTGGAAGTCTTGTCTTGTCCAAGGTGCACATGCACAGATTTAAACACATGCTACCCTTAGAGATTAAACTTTACTTAGTATTTCTAGGTTTTATGTGCAGTGACAATAAAACATTTATATAGGATGAGTAAATATATAGTAAAATATTTATATGTATATTTACAATTTCTAGTAATTTTAGTTCTCATTAACTATTAATATTACAATGAAAATATTATGAAAGTTAATTCTCTTTTTTGACATACAGATTCTTTGTCACCCCTGCATAGAGGAACAGTGGTCCCTGCACCACACAAAAGAAGATCTAGAAGTTCCTGAATTGGCTTTGTTTCACAGTCTTGATAAGGCTGTATTCACCCACCTTTGTGCACCTTTTAATACCACACTTTTCACTTTCAGCTAACTTTCCATGAATATTCTTTAACAAAGCATCTTCTGTGGCTTAATCTCATTGTGAAAGGTGCTGATGATCATCTTCTGAAAAACTGTCAGGTCAGCAGTTTTCCCCTGGCATGTACTGAACTAGAATGTATTCTGTATGAATAGTAATTAATTCTAATTTGTAACAAAATACTGGATGTTATATTTCTATCAATTATGAGCCATAATCATCAAAATGGAAGCAAAAAGGCTTGGAATATTATCTCCTTACATGGAAAGAATGTAGAATATATGATAATTATTAAACTAAATAATAAAAGAGAATTAACTTTTTTGTGAACTTTTTTGTATTGGAACAGCAAGGCCAATTCATTTGTGGTACATTGAATATATTTGGGTTTAAGATCAAAAGATGAATGTGGAATGGAAGTTCAGGATTTCAGTATAAGCAGCTCAAAATTGTTTTAAGACCATGTTAAAAATTCATGTAGGGCTAGGGTAATACTGACCACTAACCTTTTGCTCATTCATTATAAAAGACTGTTTAGTGTTAGGTTAGATACCAAGAATTAAGTCTGTTTTGACATGTGGCACTAATATATCAATTGAAAACCAACAAACCTCAATTATAACATCATAAAGTGAATAAAAGAAAGTTAATCCTTGGTTCTTAGTTTTTTTGCTTAGTATCGCAAATCTTGCTCACATTCTGTCGTCAATCCACTAACAATATTAGCAATTGTCCGCCTCCCTGAATTGTCTTAACTCTTAAAAAAATGGTTCAATGTAAATCCCCTGAAAGTCAAATATATTGAAAAAAAGAAATCTAAGCATCTCCCCTAGATGTACTGTTTAACATTAGCTACAATATAGAAAATTATTAAATATCAGCAAGTCAGTGTAAGAGTGTAAGAGTTCTATTATCTGACAAAGAAGAAAAAAGGGGGAAAAGTAATAAGAAAAAATAAAAATAAATTTTTTTTTAAAAAAGAGTATAAATTATTGGAATTAAAACATGTTCACAATCGTCTAACTGGCATTGTAACTACATGTGGTGAAAGCAGTTTATCAGTGGTAAAAGCCCTTCTTATCTATGGTATTTTGTTTAAATGTACTTCCATTCAGATGAGAAAGAATGTAATATCATTTCGCATAGGTTTCTATCATTGTATACTGTAGCTGATCTTTTTTTTCCTAGGATCATCTTGTAGCAAAGGCGCATTTTGGGTCCAAAAATATTAACATTTCCAAATTTTTGTTATCAATATCATAATTGACAAAAGCTGTTTAGACAATAAAAATTGTGGGGGAAAAAAACTGTGGAAAAAAAAACAGTAACCCCAATCAGAATTTGCAGTTCTGATTGGTTAGAAGCCGTAAGTGGGTTAGTATGATTTATATTCTTGCCATTGTTTAAAAATGAATGTGATGTTAATTTAACATTTAATTTAACATTTAAATGTTGAGAGTCTCCGGTGTTAATAACAACCCGTAAGGTTTCCATCGCAGGAACATCTTCAGAACTTTAAAGTTATTAAAAAGGGAAAGTTTTATAAAGAGAAACCATTTATAAAGACCAGCTGAGGGAAGAATTGCTTTAAAGGATTAAATGTCTTTTACCTTACAACTGGTTACACTTGTATTGTTTGTTGTTGGGTAATCCACATTTTATTTTTCATAATTTATTAATGTGCTGGTCATTTATTAAATCTGTGTTTTAGTAGGTTGGTCAGTGCTACTCCAAAAGATCTTGAGAAGAAAGAGAGATCCTTCTGCGTCTGACAACTGGTCCGGGCAGGTCATGGCCTCCTCTAGATTCATCAATCGTCATGTTTCCTCTTGTTCTATATTCATTTAGACGAAGAGAAATTAAGCAGATGTCACATCTAAAGCATAAGCTTAATCTTTTGGCCATCTTTTGATTATTGTTACATTTGTGTAATAACTTTACATTCGTTCTGATATTTTATGTTCACACAGAATATTATGAGACCAGCAGTTATGAAAAGTTGCATACTGTCAAATGCATCAGGGAGATTTTCAAGCCATCTCATTGGAAACTTTTGCTTTATGAAAACCACTGATAAAAATGAAATATAATTTTCATATAAAAATAAATATTTACTCAAAAGATTCAGATGCTTCTCATTGGCATAATCGTCTTCATTCATTCATTAATTTTCTATACCGCTTAATCCTGTGTTCAGGGTCGCGGGGGACCTGGAGCCTATCCCAGGAGACTTCGGGCACTAGGCGGGGTACACCCTGGACAGGGTGCCAATCCATCGCAGGGCACACACACATACACACACTCACACACCCAATCACACATTACGGGCAATTTGGGGACACCAATTAGCCTAACCTGCATGTCTTTGGACTGTGGGAGGAAACCGGAGTACCCGGAGGAAACCCACCAAGCACGGGGAGAACATGCAAACTCCATGCACACAGAGACGGGAATCGAGCCTGATAATCGTCTTAAAGCTTGTAATAATAAACAATTGCTTTTAACAATTCGTTTTTAACTAAGGTTTCCAGCTGAAATTATTTTCTGATTCTGAATATGTTGTTGAATACACAGCCTTAAATGTGATATTCTGATATTATAAATAAGGTATGGCCATATTGTCTTACAACTTATTGGCTACTGGTGTTTATAAAATCGGTGAGCTCTGTGATTTTTACCTATATTAAAAGACAAGAGTAGCCTTTGTGGTGCATGTTGAGTCATTATCAACCCATACTTTGATGGATTGTCACTTTCGTAGGATGTGACTTAAAACTAAACAAAAAGTAAAGCTCTATACTGTACACGTCTGAATTTATGAAGTCACATCAACAATGAACACCATTCCCCCAGTTCCATTAGTAGTCATAACTCTGCCTCCACCAGGTTTGATGATTGTGTGGTATACATTGCATTATGAATCCTTCCTTAGCACTGTCTAATCTGACCATTTTCTTGAGAATATAGAACAAGAGGGAAGAGGTTTGCAATCAATTGTAGAACTCTAATTTCCTTTATTTGTCCTGATATAATTAAGAAACAGGCCATGAAACTGCTTTTTGGTCAGCTACTTTGAGCCTGTAAACATGAACATTTCACTTTCTGTGAAAACATTCTATATCTCCTAAAAGGTTAATGAAATCTGATTGAAGTTCTCTACTTCAAATTCTTATACTGTACCTTGATTTCACATCCATTATGGTGGTGTACAGTGGCAAAATATGAAAATTCTGTCAGTGCCCAAAATTTTTCTAGACCTGATTGTATCTATCCTAATTAGTCATCTTTCCATTTTGTTTGCATAAAATACGACTGTTAGATCAATGAACAATGTCCAACAAAGGCAATAAAGGACAATGAGCATAGAGATGAATATTATAGTTCACGCTTGAAATGTCACATATACAGTATGCTATATTACATTGTACTGGAGATACTAGTGTTGCATCACAATTGCAAAATTGCAATCAGCATTTTTTCCCCACTCTCCAATACCCATTTCAATTGAGAAAAGGTTATTGGACTAATGTTGAGAATCACTGCTCTAGATAAGAAGTTTTCAGATTACTTACATTAAGCATATTTCCTGTCTTTGTTTTTGGTAAAACCTGGTTAGCAGAAAAAAGAAAAATAAATTATATTAGTCAATAGTATAGTGTACCAAACCAAGTGCAACAATTGTAATGTTCTGAAAAGCAAACTCACCTGGGTCTTAATCCAGTCTGAAACTAGGCTGTAAGCCTCATTATTCTTGTTGCATTGCAATAATCCCTGATCTTCATAGAACAGACAGTCAACAGTGATCAGATGATCTCTCTTTACAATCATGCTGCTGTCAGGTACAATTTCCTCTGGGTTAAATGTGTGATGAAGCACCATCAGAGCAGCAGGTTTGGTTCCTTTTGAGAGAGACATTTGAGTTTAGTGAATCATTAAATCAGTCACTGCAAAATTTACTTCAACTAGCACAAGCTGTTAAGCACTATTGTGTTACTGGAATCAATGGAAAACATGGAAAAACTAGGGCTGTCAATATTACCAAGCTGTGTGTGATGACCGCATGTTTAATGCAGATAATAAGGTGACTGAGGAACCATCATCAGGTGTGTTGATTGGCAACTTTCATTATAAAATCTTCTAGATGGAAATTTAGATAAAACCATTCATTCATTCATTTTCTATACCGCTTTATCCTCTATTCAGGGTCGCGGGGGACCTGCAGCCTATCCCAGGAGGCTTAGGGCACAAGGCGGGGTACACCCTGGACAGGGTGCCAATCTAGATAAAATCAAAGTTGTGGAAAACTAAAAAAAAAAAAAATTTCAAGGGGAAGCATTTTTACAAACATCAGAGTAAATGTAAGATGTGGAGGTGGTGGCTTAGGCAGCCCCATTTAAGAGATTTTAACATTTGTTAAATGTTAACGTTTGAGACATTATAAAATTGCAACATCTGTTTTCTCTAAACAGTTTTCCATGCATTCTTATTCCAACAGTGGACGTTTATAATACAAGTAAATTTAAGAATTGTTCAAATTATTATTAAGCGCAATTAATCACTGTCACGAACGGGTGGTTACTGGCTGTTGTAGTTGCCGTGGGCTTACAGGCAGGGATAGGCGCAGAGGGGGACGATGGTACAAGAGTCTTTTATTTCACAAAACATGAATATAACAAAACTACACAAACAAACGAACCAAGGATTCAAACTACCAAGACAAGATCTAGAGCATAACATGGCCTCTTTAGTTTAACACAAGGTTCTCTTAGCTTCACATAACATACAGCGGCTCCTTTAGCTTCACGAGGGTTCTCTAGCTTGACACAATTATCTTTAGCTTGACCCAAGTCTCTTTTAGTTTTACCCAACATACATAGGCTCTCTAGCATCACAAGGGCACTGAGCGAGACAAAAGGTTTGGTCCTGGAGCTGAAACGAGACAAGACTAAACGGGACGAGACTGGTGACAAGACAGGACTAAAGACAAGACAGGACTCGAGACTCGGAGAGAGTCCAAACCAAACTTACATTAATAACATAAGACAATAACCATGCTTCACAAGACCAAATCAGCTCCACGTACACAGAAACACACTTATTATTAACATGACCACAACTATAGCCTTTTAGCATACACAGAGGTTACATAACATACCTTAACAAAACTTAAACCAAAATACAAATTAAACTAAACTAAACAAAATGCCCACATAAATATGGCAGTAAACAATGCTCAACCCAGTTTCCCAGAATAACCAACTATTTATAGGAGATCTAATGAGCTACCTCGGTTCAGGTGAGCACCCGCTCATCTGAACCTGACCGAGGTGCCTTCTGGGAAACTGAGTCTACAAACAAAAACTACCAAACAAGACTCTGGAAAAACAATGCCCTCTAGTGGCGAACCCTCAAATTCACAAACTATTAATGTAATTAACTAGGTCAAAATTTTTACTCAATTGACAGTGCTAGGAAAAACATAAGGTCCCACTTCCAGACATTCCACATCAGTTGAATTAATTAAATGACATTATTTACATCACACTGCATACTTTACTTATGGATAAATGTTAAAATAAATTTAAATTCACTTTTTAAGATTCAGAAATTACAAAAGTGAGTGTCATATCTTCTTTCTCTTATAGTATTATTAACATTATTATTATTGTTTGATTTATTTGTTTGTTTATTAGCTTTTTTTAATATGAATTTGACTCCATATATTTTCTTTTCTTTTATTATACATAAACCTCTTTTTTGATAGTACAATCCATCAAACAGAAACTGGACAATAATAATGATAATGAGACCTTATGTAATTTAAAACCTACTCTCATGAACTTGAGGAGTCAAGCATGTAGGTGTGATTTTTTTTTTTCTATCTTATATTAAGTAGATGCACACAAGAACAAAAGACATTTTGGCTGGAATTAACACAAATTTAAACTAAACTAAAGCTAAACTAAAAGCAACTACTGTGGTACACGACATGTAACACAGCAATAGCAGAGATTCAAGATTCAAGATTCTTTATTTGTCACATGCATAGTTATACAAGTACAACACGCAGTGAAATGTATCCTGAACCGCTCCTGCTTTGTGCAAATAACAAGAAACAAAAGAAATAATCTATAAATAGAAATAAAATATATACATTCTTAGAGATATACATTCTTAATTCTACAAATATGGTGAAAAACTAAAATAACTGGACTTTAGTAGAATAATAAGTATATTTACCTGATAGGGTATTAAGCTCCTTCATTGCTGCTTCAATGTCAGTACCAGCTCGTGAAACAACAGGGCAGAAAACCAGAATAAAATCACACTCCTCCAGCTTCTGCACTTTCTGCAGACCTGGTACTAGTTGTTGAAGTTTCCTTTCTAGGCCCACATCATGTCCTAATGTGTTTCCAGTGTGGAGGCTGAAATGTTTTATAGGATGACGCTTCAACATCTGGTTAACAGCTGTAAGTTGAAGAGTACAGAAGTACATTTACCAAATGATAAAACTTATAGTAGGAGCAACACCTTTATAATAGAGTCCACCAGTGGATTGTTATGAGACGCCATATATGGCTTAAATCAAACTTTACTCATGCATACACACATGAAACGCTTGGATACACATATATGAAACAGTCACACATATATATATTACTAAGTGCTCAAACAACTATATATGAATTGCGCACACACACACACCTATGAGACGCGCACACAAACACACACAAACTCTCCGTGGACACACACCTACGAGATGCGCGCACATACACACACCAACTCACCTTGCACTCTGTCAAACCCTCTGAACCAAAGGTTAACGTTTTTAATAGACATTCCGTTATCTTTGATACCTGTTTATCAGGAAAGAAAAAGAATAATTATCAGTATATATTATAGTACACCAAATCAAGTGCAATGATATTAGGACAGTATAGGGAGATGTTATAATGATGCACTGATGATTCCACTAGTAGGTTTCTTTTGTGTCCCACTGATATTTATTACATGTAAAAAAAAAAAAAATTAAACATAATTTAAATAACTTCAAAATAAAAGCTAAAAAAAATATGTTTTCCTTGAAAGATTATTATTAGAATCCCTCATAATCAATAACTAATAATATCATTAGATCCTATTGCTTTACTATTAGCACCTAAATCTTATGCCTGTAAAATCCTTGTCCATTCCTAATTATTAAAAGTTTTACATTTAATTCCTACAGCCTTCACTCATCCCTGTGTCCTGAACACACTCACTCCTGTCAAAAATCTGGAATCTTCAACAAACCACATGGTTAACAGAAAGTTAGGTTTTTTTCTTTATTTTCAATGACATTTATTTTAATGGTCACTCTGGGCTCCGTGCTTCGTACGTAGCTTGAAACATCCGAGATGAACTGACACATTTAAGATGAGATCATCGTGCTAATTACGCTCCGGCTAAGTTGGTTCTTCGAGCACACCTGTTGTTGATGATTAGTATGACTGGATTGAGTTGTCTAGGATTAAAAGGCGATATGCATCGACAGTAGAAACACTGATCACAAGCCCTTTGATTGGTTGACGAAATGACAAAAGAACGAGCTCAATTTTTTTTGTAACACCTGTTATGCGCTGAAATGCCTCCCCTCCACGTGTTATGCACTGACATGCTTCCCTGCCATGGATCCCCCCACCATACACACACATAATCGCTATCAAATATTATATTAGAAAATAATATGCACATATGTTTTACAAATTACATGAGAAAATAAAATAAAATAAGAAATATGAAAATACATATGTTGTATATGGAATAATAGAAATATGAATATTTTTTTCAAAACGTATACTTTTATATTGTTTATTTTATAATAAAATTAGTTTTGTCCAATTTTTCATTATAATATTTTTTTTATTATATATCAAAATATTTATTTGCATATTCATGACGAACCCCTGAAAAATAAATGTGTTACAAAATAAACATTATACAAGAGTTTGAATTAATGGTCTTGAGGGCTGTCTCGTGCCTAGAGTTTACTATAATAATAAAAAACCTATGAATTTATGTTCTAATATAATATTTGATAGCAATTTTATATATATATATATATATATATATACAGTGGTGTGAAAAACTATTTGCCCCCCTCCTGATTTCTTATTCTTTTGCATGTTTGTCACACAAAATGTTTTTGATCATCAAACACATTTAACTATTAGTCAAAGATAACACAAGTAAACACAAAATGCAGTTTTTAAATGAGGGGTTTTATTATTTAGGGAGAAAAAAAATCCAAACCTACATGGCCCTGTGTGAAAAAGTAATTGCCCCCTGAACCTAATAACGGTTTGGGCCACCCTTAGCAGCAACAACTGCAATCAAGCGTTTGCGATAACGTGCAACAAGTCTTTTACAGCGCTCTGGAGGAATTTTGGCCCACTCATTTTTGCAGAATTGTTGTAATTCAGCTTTATTTGAGGGTTTTCTAGCATGAACCGCCTTTTTAAGGTCATGCCACAACATCTCAATAGGATTCAGGTCAGGACTTTGACTAGGCCACTCCAAAGTCTTCATTTTGTTTTTCTTCAGCCATTCAGAGGTGGATTTGCTGGTGTGTTTTGGGTCATTGTCCTGCTGCAGCACACAAGATCGCTTCAGCTTGAGTTGACGAACAGATGGCCGGACATTCTCCTTCAGGATTTTTTGGTAGACAGTAGAATTCATGATTCCATCTATCACAGCAAGCCTTCCAGGTCCTGAAGCAGCAAAACAACCCCAGATCATCACACTACCACCACCATATTTTACTGTTGGTATGATGTTCTTTTTCTGAAATGCTGTGTTACTTTTACGCCAGATGTAACGGGACACGCACCTTCCAAAAAGTTAAACTTTTGTCTCGTCGGTCCACAAGGTATTTTCCCAAAAGTCTTGGCAATCATTGAGATGTTTTTTAGCAAAATTGAGACGAGCTTTAATGTTCTTTTTGCTTAAAAGTGGTTTGCACCTTGGAAATCTGCCATGCAGGCCGTTTTTGCCCAGTCTCTTTCTTATAGTGGAGTCGTGAACACTGACCTTAATTGAGGCAAGTGAGTCCTGCAGTTCTTTAGATGTTGTCCTGGGGTCTTTTGTGGCCTCTCGGATGAGTTGTCTCTGCGCTCTTGGGGTAATTTTGGTCGGCCGGCCACTCCTGGGAAGGTTCACCACTGTTCCATGTTTTTGCCATTTGTGGATAATGGCTCTCACTGTGGTTCGCTGGAGTCCCAAAGCTTTAGAAATGGCTTTATAACCTTTACCAGACTGATAGATCTCAATTACTTTTGTTCTCATTTGTTCCTGAATTTCTTTGAATCTTGGCATGATGTCTAGCTTTTGAGGTGCTTTTGGTCTACTTCTCTGTGTCAGGTAGATCCTATTTAAGTGATTTCTTGATTGAAACAGGTGTGGCAGTAATCAGGCCTGGGGGTGACTACAGAAATTGAACTCGGGTGTGATAAACCACAGTTAAGTTATTTTTTAACAAAGGGGGCAATCACTTTTTCACACAGGGCCATGTAGATTTGGAGTGTTTTTTCTCATTTAATAGACGTAAACCTTCATTTAAAAACTTAATTTTGTGTTCAATTATGTTATCTTTGACTAATAGTTAACGGTTTTTGATGAGCAGAAACATTTAAGTGTGACAAACATGCAAAAGAATAAGAAATCGGGAAGGGGGCAAATAGTTTTTCACACCACTGTATATATATATATATATACATGCAAGATACTTTTCTTTCCCCACGTGAGTCAGTCCACGTCAGTCGTGCACTTTAACCAATCAGATGTGACCTCACCATTTCAACCAATCATAACGCGGCAGGAGCGAGCCTTAATCCTTTTTACATGAAATAAAGCTGCTACCGAGCAGGTTCAAGCTTACGGACATGTTGCTATGACAGCAAATGCGAGATGAGCATCGAAGAACGAAACAATCCAAGATCAGGACAAATCCACAACAATCAAATCCAGCTAACTGAGTTAGCGACGTACGAAGAACACCCCCCTGGTCCTTTAGCATGGATGCCAGTTAACCACATTTTGTATATTTACATACAGTACTAGTTGTATAAAATAAAATTTAAAAACATTTTTAAAGCTCCACTGCAATGTTTTGCTATTTTAGCCCTTTATTTAATAACAAATGTAATAAAGAAACATTAATAAAATGTTAACTGTTTCCAAGGATGGCTTTGTGTATTGTAAAATGGCTAAAAGCATGATATCTTGTAAGGCTGAACAACAATATTTTCTTTGTCATAATAATAATAACAATAAGAATAATAATAATAATAATTACCTGCCATCCAAATAATGAAATCACATATAATAAATTTCTAACATTTCCCATTTTATAGGCTATTTAATTGCATTTTATTTATTTGTTTGTTTATTTTTCCCTTTTTAATTATTTGCCAACCCAACAGAAATACAGAATTACAGTAAAACAAATTGGCAAATGATTGATATACACAAATGAATAAATATAGAAACACACTAGGTGAGCACACTGAACTACTGGCTTTGTGCACTCACTCACTCACCGTCTATATCGCTTTATCCTGTAATCAGGGTCGCGGAGGACCTGGAGCTTGGGGGACTCAGGGCATGAGGCAGGGTACACCCTGGACAGGGTGCCAATCCAGCGCAGGGCACACACACATACACACACACCCATTCACACACTATGGGCAATTTAGGAACGCCAATTAGCCTGATCTGCATGTGTTTGGGCTGTGGGAGGAAACCGGAGTACCCGGAGGAAACCCACCAAGCACGGGGAGAACATGCAAACTCCATGCACACAGAGACGGGAATCGAGTCTGGCCGGGAATCAAACCCGGACACTGGAGGTGCAAGGCGACAGTGCTAACCACTACACCACCGCGCCGCCCGTGCAGGTTTGTGCATTTACATTATAATTCATTTCTGTGTAATTTTAGGCAAATTACAAAATTAAAGTCAAAACTTTAAGTTTTTTTTTTAGATACTTTTACACAGAGCTAGTGGGGGATTCAAGAGTCTTGAAAAACAGATTTAAATGAACAAATTAACTGGTGTTTTTTCATAATGTATAATAAAATGTAACTTACCTTGAGTTTGTTTCGCTGGCTTAATCAGAATTCCCTGTAAAATATAATATACTCTATTGTCATTCAATTTAAGTTCGATCACTACTGACTCTTCAGAAATACAGTATGTACCTGTTCAATACGAAGTTTACCCTTTCAAATTTTATCACACTATAAACCAATAGATGTACACTGCATTTTAATCAAGATCAGTTTACAGATCAATGTTGACAAAAAAGAAAAGAAACACCTCACCTCACGACGAAGCCAGTTTATAACTATGGACAGTGCTTCATGATTTTTAAAGCAGTGCAGTAATCCCTGATCTTCATGAAACAGACAGTCGACTGTGACAGTATTGTCTCTGTGTACACATCTGCTACTGTCTGGTACAACAGTCTCTGGATTAAACGTGTGATGAAGCACCACCAGAACTGTAGGACGGTTACCTTTAGGAGATATTTGTAAATGCAGTTACGCAGAACCTTAACGTGTTACTGTTTATTAAAAACACAGCGAATCTCTCCTTCTTTTAATTCATTCCTTTTCTTTTTTGAATTGCAACTACTGTAAGCAAGCTCAGTACCAAATGATCAGTGATGATTAAACAGCTATTACATACAACTATACTTCATTTACTAAAATATGTTTTACCTGGCAGGGTATTAAGCTTCTTCACTGCTGCTTCTATGTCAGTTCCAGCTCGTGAAACAACAGAGCAGAAAACCAGAATAAAATCACACTCCTCCAACTTCTGCACCTTCTGCAGACCTGGTATTAGTTCCTGAAGTCTTCTCTCTATGCTCACATGATGTCCTAATGTGTTTCCTGTTACTAGTGTGAAGTGTTTTAGATGAGGATTCGTCAACATCTGATCGTGAGCTAAAGAAAAATAAATTGCAGATGGCAGAGACACAACAAAAATATTAGTCAATGTAATATAATTTATTACTGGAACTATTTCAGCTGTTCTTCACGGAACAACAAAAGTGGGAAAAAACAATATACCATAAAGGTTTAATGGAACAAATAACACAAAAATCTCACACTGGCACAAAACAAAAAATTAAACAAATATTGTGTACGGTGGTGTTTCAGTGCACATAATAAACTGGCTATAGCAATGTGACTTACTCTGACTTTGTCTTGGTCCACTGTTTGAAATGTCCTGAAAAATGTATATTATTAAAAAAATTTTAATATTACATCTTTTTTAAGGGAAGGATTATTCTATTTAATATTTTTGCACTCATAAACAGGTAATTCTTACCTCAAAAGAATTCACCACCTCTGGATTAATCCAGTTTCTAACTTTGCAGAGTGCTTCATCATTTTCAGAACATTTCACAAATCCCACGTTTTTACGGAACAGAAGGTCGACAGTGATCGTATTCTTTCTGTTCACAGCTCCACTGCTGTCTGGTATAATAGTCTTTGGATCAGACGTGTGATGAAGCATCACCAGAACTGCAGATTTGTCACCTTTAGATGGGAATGTTTGAAAACCAGTTTAAATCATAATTTATACATTATGAAAACAGTCAAGAAACATTTATTTAAACTCACAACTTATCAGTCAGTAGCACAGAACCACGTTAAACATTCAGGTGTTGACCTAAAAGCACTTGCGTGGGCATCCAATCGCAGCAATTCCACAAATATGAAAGCTAAAAACTTTTATATGGTAGACTTTAACTTCAGACAAAAATATAAGGAATTCAAATTTTGCCAAAATTCAAAAAGAACGTATGAAATTATGTCGTATTTTCATAAAGTTCTTAATTTTCACAAGCCACACAAGCACACACTCTCTCTTACATATTATAGTCTAGAAACACCAGTTTCACTCTGAAAGTCTTTGGACTGTGAGAGGAAACTGAATTACCCAGAGGAATATCGTCGAGCACAGGGAGAACATGCAAACTCCACACACACACACCCAAAGCAGGAATCAAATCCTCAATGCTGGAGGTGCGAGGCCTCAATGCTGACCACTACACAACTGTGCTCTCTTAAGCAAAACTCTATTCAGTTAAAAGGAAATATTATTTTGACTGTACCAGAGATTAAATTCATAATATTCCTAATGAGAATCTTGCTGAAACCTTCAATCATTTAAATCCTTTATTTTACATCATATGCACATTTAGACTATTTACACAAAGCTTTACATTATTGACTCCACACTGACTCATTACCTTGTATTTTGCTAAGAAAATCTAATGCTGGTTGAATGTCAGTTCCACATTGTGAATCAACACGGCAGAAAAACAGAATGAAGTCACACTCCTCCAACGTCTGCACCTCCTGTAGACCTTCAATTAATTCCTCAAATTTCCTTTCTAGGCCCGCTACACATGAAATTGGGTTTCCAGTTACTACAATGAAGTATTTTTTATAAGGACGCGTCAACATCTGGTTAGCAGTAGTGTCCTGATCTAAAGAAAAATAAACTGTGAGTGCAGAGAAACACCACATGACAAGCCGACCATTTGACGTTTGTATTTTAGCAAGGATGCTAGTTAAGCACATTTTTTTATATTTAATAGTTCTACTAGTTTGGGGGGAAAAAGAGTCTTGAAAAAATTTGATTTAAATGAGCAAATTGTTTTTTCATTACATATAATACACTCACTGTAAAATGTAACTTACTTTGAGTTTGTTTTGCTGGCTTAGTCCGAATGTCCTGTAAAATATAATATACTCTATTGTCATTACATTTTAGGTTAATCACTGCTGACTGTTTTAGACATACAATATGTAGCTGTTATTTTTAAAGTTAAATATGAAGCTTACCCTATCAAACTGTATCAAACTATAAACCAATAGATGCTGGATATACTGCATCTTAATTAAGATTAATCTACAGAGTCATCTTGACTTAAAAAAAGAAAAGAAACACCTCACCTCACGATGAAGCCAGTTTATAACTATGGACAGTGCTTCATGATTTTTAAAGCAGTGCAGTAATCCTTGATGTTCATGAAACAGACAGTCGACTGTGACAGTATTGTCTCTGTGTACACATCTGCTACTGTCTGGTACAACACTCTCTGGATTAAACGTGTGATGAAGCACCACCAGAACTGTAGGACGGTTACCTTTAGGAGATATTTGTAAATGCAGTTACGCAGAACCTTAACGTGTTACTGTTTATTAAAAACACAGCGAATCTCTCCTTCTTTTAATTCATTCCTTTTCTTTTTTGAATTGCAACTACTGTAAGCAAGCTCAGTACCAAATGATCAGTGATGATTAAACAGCTATTATATACAACTATACTTCATTTACTAAAATATGTTTACCTGGCAGGGTATTAAGCTTCTTCACTGCTGCTTCTATGTCAGTTCCAGCTCGTGAAACAACAGAGCAGAAAACCAGAATAAAATCACACTCCTCCAACTTCTGCACCTTCTGCAGACCTGGTATTAGTTCCTGAAGTTTTCTCTCTATGCTCACATGATGTCCTAATGTGTTTCCTGTTACTAGTGTGAAGTGTTTTAGATGAGGATTCGTCAACATCTGATCGTGAGCTAAAGAAAAATAAATTGCAGATGGCAGAGACACAACAAAAATATTAGTCAATGTAATATAATTTATTACTGGAACTATTTCAGCTGTTCTTCACGGAACAACAAATGTGGGGGGAAAAAAACTATATACCATAAATGTTTAATGGAACAAATAACACAAAAATCTCACACTGACACAAAACTAAAGATAAAACAAATATTGTATACGGTGGTGTTTCAGTGCACATAATAAACTGGCTATAGCAATGTGACTTACTCTGACTTTGTCTTGGTCCACTGTTTGAAATGTCCTGAAAAATGTACATTATTAAAAAATTTTTAATATTACATCTTTTTTAAGGGAAGGATTATTCTATTTAATATTTTTGCACTCATAAACAGGTAATTCTTACCTCAAAAGAATTCACCACCTCTGAATTAATCCAGTTTCTAACTTTGCAGAGTGCTTCATCATTTTCAGAACATTTCACAAATCCCACGTTTTTACGGAACAGAAGGTCGACAGTGATCGTATTCTTTCTGTTCACAGCTCCACTGCTGTCTGGTATAATAGTCTTTGGATCAGACGTGTGATGAAGCACCACAACAACTGCAGATTTGTCACCTTTAGATGGGAATGTTTGAAAACCAGTTTAAATCATAATTTATACATTATGAAAACAGTCAAGAAACATTTATTTAAACTCACAACTTATCAGTTAGTAGCACAGAACCACGTTAAACATTCAGGTGTTGACCTAAAAGCACTTGCGTGGGCATCCAATCGCAGCAATTCCACAAATATGAAAGCTAAAAACTTTTATATGGTAGACTTTAACTTCAGACAAAATTATAAGGAATTCAAATTTTGGCAAAATTCAAAAAGGACGTATGAAATTATGTCGTATTTTTGTCGTAAGTTCTTAATTTTCACAAGCCACACAAGCACACACTCTTTCACACATCATAGTCTAGAAACACCAGTTTCACTCTGAAAGTCTTTGGACTGTGAGAGGAAACTGAATTACCCAGAGGAATATCGTCGAGCACAGGGAGAACATGCAAACTCCACACACACACACACCCAAAGCAGGAATCAAATCCTCAATGCTGGAGGTGCGAGGCCTCAATGCTGACCACGACATAACTGTGCTCTCTTAAGCAAAACTCTATTCAATTAAAAGGAAAAAAACATGTATACCAGAGATTAAATATGCAATTCATAATAAGAATCTTGCTGAAACCTTCAATCATTTAGATCCTATATTTTACATCATATGCACATTTACTGTAGACTATTTACACAGAGATTTACATTATTGATTCCACACTGACTCATTACCTTGTATGCTGCTAAGCAAATTTAATGCTGGTTCAATATCAGTTCCACATCGTGAATCAACATGGCAGAAAAACAGAATGAAGTCACACTCGTCTAGCGTCTGCACCTCCTGTAGACCTTCAAATAATTCCTCAAATTTCCTTTCTAGGCCCGCTACACATGAAAATGTGTGTCCAATTATTACTGTGAAGTATTTTTTATGAGGACGCGTCAACATCTGGTTAGCAGTAGTGTCCTGATCTAAAGAAAAATAAACTGTGAGTGCAGAGAAACACCACATGACAAGCCGACCATTTGACGTTTGTATTTTAGCAAGGATGCTAGTTAAGCACATTTTTTTATATTTAATAGTTCTACTTGTTTTGAAAAAAAGAGTCTTGAAAAAAATTTATTTCAATGAGCAAATTGTTTTTTCATTACATATAATAAACTCACTGTAAAATGTAACTTACTTTGAGTTTGTTTTGCTGGCTTAGTCCGAATGTTCTGTAAAATATAATATACTCTATTGTCATTACATTTTAGGTTAATCACTGCTGACTGTTTTAGACATACAATATGTAGCTGTTATTTTTAAAGTTAAATATGAAGCTTACCCTATCAAACTGTATCAAACTATAAACCAATAGATGCTGGATATACTGCATCTTAATTAAGATTAATCTACAGAGTCATCTTGATAAAAAAGAAAAGAAACACCTCACCTCACGATGAAGCCAGTTTATAACTTTGGATAGTTCTTCATGATTTTTAGAGCAGTGCAGTAATCCCTGATGTTCAAGAAACAGACAGTCGACTGTGACAGTATTGTCTCTGTGTACACATCTGCTACTGTCTGGTACAACAGTCTCTGGATTAAACGTGTGATGAAGCACCACCAGAACTGTAGGAGGGTTACCTTTAGGAGATATTTTAGAATGCAAAACATTATCAGTTACTAGCACAGAACCTTAAGGTGTTACTGTTTATTGAAAAACAACTTATATCTTCTTCTCTTTTAATTTATGCCTTTCTTTTCTTTTCTTTTTTTATGCAACTGCTGTAAGCAAGCTCAGTACCAAATGATCAGTGATGATTAGACCGGTAATACATACAACTATACTATGTTAATCCTAGACTGATTCTGTACCTGCTATTCAACATTTACTAAAATATGTTTTACCTGGCAGGGTATTAAGCTCCTTCACTGCTGCTTCTATGTCAGTTCCAGCTCGTGAAACAACAGAGCAGAAAACCAGAACAAAATCACACTCCTCCAACTTCTGCACCTTCTGCAGACCTGGTATTAGTTCCTGAAGTTTTCTCTCTATGCTCAAATGGTGTCCGAATGTGTTTCCAGTTACTAGAGTGAAGTGTTTTTGATGAGGATTCATCAACATCTGATCGTGAGCTAAAGAAAAATAAATTCCAAAGTGCAGAGACACAACAAAAATATTAGTCAATGTAATATAATTTATTACTGGAACTATTTCAGCTATTCATCACAGAACAACAAAAGTGGAAAAAAACAATATACCATAAAGGTTTAATGGAACAAATAACACAAAAATCTCACACTGGCACAAAACAAAAAATAAAACAAATATTCTATGTGGTGGTGTTTCAGTGCACATAATAAACTGGCTATAGCAATGTGACTTACTCTGACTTTGTCTTGGTCCACTGTTTGAAATGTCCTGAAAAATGTATATTATTAGAAAAGTTACTTTTTATTAGAAAAATTACTACTTTTTTAAGGTAAGGATTATTCTATCTAATATTTTTGCACTCAAGTATATTTAAAAGTCTTACCTCTGGATTAATCCAGTTTATAACTTTGGAGAGTGCTTCATCATTTTGATGACATGCCAGTAATTCCATGTGTTTACAGTACAGAAGGTCCATAGTGATCGTATTCTTTCTGTTCACAGCTCCACTGCTGTCTGGTATAATAGTGTTTGGATCAGACGTGTGATGAAGCATCACCACAACTGCAGGTTTATCTTTTGATTCTAAAATTGAATTGAATTCATAATTAGACTGCTAATACATACAGTGGTGTGAAAAACTATTTGCCCCCTTCCTGATTTCTTATTCTTTTGCATGTTTGTCACACTTAAATGTTTCTGCTCATCAAAAACCATTAACTATTAGTCAAAGATAACATAATTGAACACAAAATGCAGTTTTTAAATGAAGGTTTACATTATTAAGGGAGAAAAAACCTCCAAATCTACATGGCCCTGTGTGAAAAAGTGATTGCCCCCCTTGTTAAAAAATAACTTAACTGTGGTTTATCACACCTGAGTTCAATTTCTGTAGTCACCCCCAGGCCTGATTACTGCCACACCTGTTTCAATCAAGAAATCACTTAAATAGGAGCTACCTGACACAGAGAAGTAGACCAAAAGCACCTCAAAAGCTAGACATCATGCCAAGATCCAAAGAAATTCAGGAACAAATGAGAACAAAAGTAATTGAGATCTATCAGTCTGGTAAAGGTTATAAAGCCATTTCTAAAGCTTTGGGACTCCGGCGAACCACAGTGAGAGCCATTATCCATAAATGGCAAAAACATGGAACAGTGGTGAACCTTCCCAGGAGTGGCCGGCCGACCAAAATTACCCCAAGAGCCCAGAGACAACTCATCCGAGAGGCCACAAAAGACCCCAGAACAACATCTAAAGAACTGCAGGCCTCACTTGCCTCAATTAAGGTCAGTGTTCACGACTCCACCATAAGAAAGAGACTGGGCAAAAACGGCCTGCATGGCAGATTTCCAAGGCGCAAACCACTTTTAAGCAAAAAGAACATTAAGGCTCGTCTTAATTTTGCTAAAAAACATCTCAATGATTGCCAAGACTTTTGGGAAAATACCTTGTGGACTGATGAGACAAAAGTTGAACTTTTTGGAAGGTGCGTGTCCCGTTACATCTGGCGTAAAAGTAACACAGCATTTCAGAAAAAGAACATCATACCAACAGTAAAATATGGTGGTGGTAGTGTGATGGTCTGGGGTTGTTTTGCTGCTTCAGGACCTGGAAGGCTTGCTGTGATAGATGGAACCATGAATTCTACTGTCTACCAAAAAATCCTGAAGGAGAATGTCCGGCCATCTGTTCGTCAACTCAAGCTGAAGCGATCTTGGGTGCTGCAGCAGGACAATGACCCAAAACACACCAGCAAATCCACCTCTGAATGGCTGAAGAAAAACAAAATGAAGACTTTGGAGTGGCCTAGTCAAAGTCCTGACCTGAATCCTATTGAGATGTTGTGGCATGACCTTAAAAAGGCGGTTCATGCTAGAAAACCCTCAAATAAAGCTGAATTACAACAATTCTGCAAAGATGAGTGGGCCAAAATTCCTCCAGAGCGCTGTAAAAGACTCGTTGCAAGTTATCGCAAACGCTTGATTGCAGTTATTGCTGCTAAGGGTGGCCCAACCAGTTATTAGGTTCAGGGGGCAATTACTTTTTCACACAGGGCCATGTAGGTTTGGATTTTTTTTCTCCCTAAATAATAAAACCCCTCATTTAAAAACTGCATTTTGTGTTTACTTGTGTTATCTTTGACTAATAGTTAAATGTGTTTGATGATCAGAAACATTCTGTGTGACAAACATGCAAAAGAATAAGAAATCAGGAGGGGGGCAAATAGTTTTTCACACCACTGTATAAATATACTCCCCTGATCCTACACTGATTCTGTATACGCTATTCCACAGGGCTTTATTAAAATGTGTTTTACCTGGCAGAGTACTAAGACACATCACTGCTGTTTCAATGTCATCTCGTGAAACAACAGAGCAGAAAACCAGAATAATATCACACTCCTCCAAATTTTGCACCTTCTGCAGACCTGGAATATGTTCCTGAAGCGTTCTCTCTATGTCCGCATCATGTTCTAATGTGTTTCCAGTTGCTAGAGTGAAGTGTTTTAGAGTATAATTCTTCAACACCAGGTTAATTACAGGTTCCTCAGCTAAAAGAGAGAGAGAGAGAGAGAGAGAGAAAGAAATTACAGAGAGCAGGTGCACCATATGATCAGAGAAAATTAAATCTTTTTCATAGCAAAACTGAAAAAATCACAATACCACACATTTTAATGAAGAAAATAACACAGAAGAACTTGTATTAAACAAACAAAAATAATCTGTTTAAATAATAAAGTCTATAAGAATGTTACTTACTCTGACTTTGTCTTGGTCCCATGTTCAAAATGTTCTGTAAAATATATCTTGTTAGGAAATGTTTTGTAATATTACTACTTAATCTTGTATACTCCAAAACAGATATACTGCACTGGTGATCAAATTAAAATCCTACAATAATTTTAGAAGAAAAAAAATCCTCACCTCATTATTAATCCAGTTTATAACTGTGGAGAGTGCTTGATTATTTTGATAACATGTCAGTAACCCTGTGTCTTTACAGTACAGAAGGTCCACAGTGTTCGTATTCTTTCTGTTTACAGCTCCACTGCTGTCTGGTACAGTGGCCTTTAGATCAGATGTGTGATGAAGCACCACCAGAATGGCTTGTTTGTCACCTTTTGATGGAGACGTTTGAAAATGAGGTCAAAGGATTAATAATTTCATAAATCATTAAATCAGTCAAGAAACATTAAAAGCATTTAGCAGGACATATAATTTTAGCAAGTATGTAAATATAAAAGGATTTTTATGGTAGACTTTAGACAAAAACAACTTGCAAAAACAAGTTAAATAAACTTGACAAAAAAAAACCTGTGTCCTATTATCAAAAAGTTCTTAATTGTTAATCAGTCTATATTCTATAATTTCCTCTAGTTAATTATGCCTCAAGGTGTTCTCTGAATAGTAAATATATGAGATAATAGTGATAGTTTGTGGCACTGTGAGCATGTGCTCCTGGAAGTTCTGCTGGAAAAGGAAATCGGTGTAATATTCCTGGTAAATGGCTGCAATGACTCTGCACTTGATAAAACAGTGGATTGACACCAGCAGATGACATGGCACCCCAAATCATCACCTATGGAAACTTCACGCTGCACTTCAAGCAACTTCTGTGTTTCTTAACTCTTCCTCTAGACCCTGAGGCCTTAAATTCCAAATAAAATGCTAAATTTACCTTCATCTGAAAAGAGGACTTTGGCTCACTGAGTAAAGGTCCAGTACATTTATCTCCTTAGCAAAGGGGAAGACAAGTGGCTTGATTTTAGGAATGCAAAACTTGTAGTCCATTTATACTTGTGTCTCCATTTATAGGTACCAGTGAGGTAAAAGAAGTTTCCAACTGTGACACATGGGGTTCTTTGCTAATAAAATGCTGTTAGCTAGATTTTTTTTAGACTTTTTATTCTATCCATTAATTTTTGACAAATGATCATCATGATCATCTTCTGAATGTCTATGAAGTCAACAGTCTTCCCTGTGATATGTGGTTCTTATACTGCATTAATAGTAATTTTTCTATTAATAGTAATTTTAATATTACAATCATTTTGAGATACTGGATTTTTGCAATTTCTGTAATCATTGGGGCAAAAGAAGTTTGAAATGTTTCCCCTTTACATGAAATGAATCGAGAACATTTGAGTTTACCTTTTTTAATTTAATTATAATCACAATATTCCAATTAGTTTAAGATGCACTATAGACACTTAATAGTAAGAACTTGTTATAACCATCATGTATTTAAAGTCTAAGTTTTATATCACATGCAGCACAAAAGAAGAAGAAGAAACAGTGTCTTAAGCACTGAAGTGATGCTATTTATTTTGGATCCAAAAGCAACATCTGGAAAAATACTGTACAAGGTCCTAATCCCAGGATGTTTAGACGAAACTTATTCCATTAGACAAGATTTACCTCCGCAATTCCACAAACAAGAACGAAAACACAATACACATATTGTACACTTTCGTACTGGACAGAAGAATGTAATTTATTGTAAAATACAGAATGAAGACAAAAAAAGCTGTTTTTTTCTGAAATTAAAAACATAAAATATAAAAGCAAATGTATAAAGATTTTTAAAAGTTATTCTTACTTCTAATTTATGTCTCCATATTATAGCTGCTTGCAATAAACATTTAAATAAATTCAAATGAAATTCATTTTAATTCATAAAATTTTGATAGATTAAAATATTTAATGTGTATATATTTAAGTAATTTACATCATGTAATATTGAATTTTATGTGAATATAAAATAACAATGATAAATTAAGGGTTGTGAATAGTTATAGTAAGTGCACAGAAAAGAGACTGGATAATTACAAACTTACAGGAATCAATCACTTAAAACATCTAATTCACAATAAATAAATAAATGAATAAATAAACTCAAGAGCTGACGTTCCATAAAGCAATAATTTCTGTATCCCACTCTGACTCTGCTAATCAACAGGACTTTATTAAAATAATGAGTATTTTACCTGACAGGGTATTAATTATCTTCACTGCTTCTTCGATATCAGGTCCAGCTCGTAAATCAAAATGGAGGACAACCAGAATGAAATCACATTCCTGAGAATTCAGCACATTCTTCAGACCAGGAATAACTTCATGAAGTTTCTTGTCTATCCCCGGATCAGGTCCTAATGTGTTTCCAAGTGTAACAGTGTAGTATTTTAATACACGATTCCCCGACATCTGGACATCTTGGCCATAAGCTAAATGTGTCAAACAAGAGAAATTTTATATTATTATTTTTAACAGATTACAATTACAAATTTGAACATTCTTTACAACAACCTTTACTTAAAACAGTAATATAACCTCAAGACACCAGGCATTAGTTAGATTTCAGTTTATGATTTTAATGATGTCGGCCCATCATCGGCGCTAGTCGTCCCAAATATAGTCAAAAAATTATATATAGTCATGTGACACTGTTGAAAACCTGGCCAAGAAAGGACATCTGTACTGTATGTATGATATTGAAAATAACTGATATTGTGTGGAATACAAGTCATGAAGGTGTTGGAGCACCTAGTTGTGGCACAACTAGGATCACTGGTAAAACCTTCCCTGGCCCCACTACAATTTGCCTACCAGCCTCATGTTGGAGTGGATGATGTGGTCATCTACCTGTTACAGTGTGCTCACTCTTTCCTGGATGGATGTAGTGGTAAAGTGAGGATCGTGTTTTTTTATTTCTCCAGTGCCTTTAATACAATACAACCATTTTACTGAGTTAGAAACTGCTTATGATGTGTATCAGGACATCCATTGTGTCCTGAATAGCTGACTATCTGTTAGAAAGCCCCAGTTTGTAAGTTTGGGGAATTCCCTGTCCGGTTGAGCAGACTTTATTTCCTGACGAACCTCAGATCCTTCAATGTAGCAGGCTGCTGGAAACGTTTGATCAGTCTATTGTGGCAAGTGCCCTTTACAGTGCTGTGGTCTGCTTTGGGGAGTAGCATCAGCGCCAGGGATGCAGACAAGATATATAAAATCATCCGCAAGGCTGAACAAATAATTGGACACAAACTGGACAGGTTGGAGACAGTGAGGGACGGCACATCACTGAACAAACTCCTGTCATGATAAATCATGATAAATCCATTCCACCAACTACATGATCACATACATTGCTACCTCTACTGTATGTAACAGATGCCAATAGCAACTTTCGTACATATCCCATTATTCACCATCACATTATGCACATAAATAAATATACACTGACAATTGCAAATTTCATCTCTTTTTCTTATTTTTGAATTGCCAGTTTGAACTGTGCAAACTGTCAGAGTATTGCATCACGCAATACTGTAATAATTAATACAAGTTAAAATTACATTCTGCCGTCTGCTCCCATTTACTACTGTTTCTGTAACCTGCTGCTGCTGTTACGCAATAATTTCCCTCATGGGATCAATACAGTCTGTCTGTCTGTCTGTCTGTTTATCTGCAGTTTTAAAGCAAATAGCACTCCATTACTTGCATTACTTGTATTTTAGGATGGATAGTGTTTGTTGTTACACCTAAATTGTTTGTTAGTTTTTAATATTTGTATTAATAATATTACTCTATCTTTAGCCATTTTTTATTTTCATGGCTCAACAGGTCTTATAAAAATGAACTTTCTCCTTAGGCAATGTACTGTAGACTCTTTGTTATAGAGTTTTTGCAGATTATGGCATTTGCAATCTAAATGCTCCTCAAGCAGAACTAGCTAGCTTAAAGTTAACATTATTTGTTTGTAGCTGCTGTGGTGTCTGCAGATATATGTACTGTAAGCTATAATGTTAACATTAGCCAATGTGTAAAACCAAAAGCTTATATGTTTCATAAAATATAACTTTGTGTAAACGCTGCCATCATTCCACTGAAATATAAGCTATGACTGAGTGAACTTCAGAACAGCATTATGTATTCAAATTCAGACATAAATAGGAGATTTATCAGCTAACTGCCATCCTAAGATATTCAGGGACAGCAGATAACTGATAAGAGTATGTGCTTGCTGTGAAGGGAAAATGTACTAAAATAGTTCACTCATGCTTAGTTCTAATGTCTCTGCTTTTATGTATCCATGTTTGTATATGCTTAGTGGTACAAACCGGATTCCAAAAAAGTTGGGACACTAAACAAATTGTGAATAAAAACTGAATGCAATGATGTGGAGATGGCAAATGTCAATATTTTATTCAGAATAGAACATAGATGACAGATCAAAAGTTTAATCCGAGAAAATCATTTTAAAGGAAAAATATGGTGATTCCAAATTTCAAGGTGTCAACAAATCCCAAAAAAGTTGGGACAAGTAGCAATAAGAGACTGGAAAAAGTAAATTTGAGCATAACGAAGAGCTGGAAGACCAATTAACAGTAATTAGGTTAATTGGCAACATGATTGGGTATAAAAAGAGCTTCTCAGAGTGGCAGTGTCTCTCAGAAGCCAAGATGGGTAGAGGATCACCAATTCCCACAATGTTGCACAGAAAGATAGTGGAGCAATATCAGAAAGGTGTTACCCAGCGAAAAATTGAAAAGACTTTGCAGTTATCATCACCAACTGTGCATAATATCATCCGAAGATTCAGAGAATCTGGAACAATCTCTGTGCGTAAGGGTCAAGGGCGTAAAACCATACTGGATGCCCGTGATCTCCGGGCCCTTAAACGACACTGCACCACAAACAGGAATGCTACTGTAAAGGAAATCACAGAATGGGTTCAGGAATACTTCCAGAAACCATTGTCAAATTCAAATTCAAATTTTATTTGTCACATACACAGTCATACACAGTATAATATGCAGTGAAATGCTTATACGACCGCCAGTGACCTTAAAAAGAAAATAAAAGCTTGTACGTAAAATAAATAATCAATAAAAAGGAAATATTGAAGAAATAATTTTAACTAGTAAAATTAACTGAACAATAAGGGCATAATAAAATATTGCACAATATAGAAATATAGGGTAGATAGAGTATATATGTATCTAGAATTAAAGTGTCAGTGGTTGTGCAAATATGCATGAAAGTGACATGTGCAATTGTCCAGATGTATAAATATTTAGTGCAAGTGTGTATGAATGTGTCCATGATTCTCCAGTCAGTGTTGTGAGCTTAAAAGACGTTATTAGTCCTGTGTGGAGGTGTGATTGAAAGACCTTATCGCCTGCGGGAAGAAGCTCCTCCTCAGCCTCTCTGTGTTGGCCTTTAGGGAGCGGAATCGCTTCCCAGACCGCAACAAAGAGAACAGTCCATTACTGGGGTGACTGAGGTCCTTCATGATCTTCCTGGCCTCAGTCCAGCACCGCTTGCTGTAGATCGAGTGCAGGTCAGGGAGCTCAGTGCGGATGATGCGCTCTGCTGATCGCACCACCCTCTGTAGAGCTCGTCTGTCCTGCATGGTGCTGTTCCCGAACCAGGTCATGATGTTTCCCGTCAGGATGCTCTCTATGGTGCAGGAGTAGAAGTTCCTGAGCACCTTGGAGGGCAGTCTAAAGTCTCTCAAGCGTCTGAGGTGGTAGAGACGCTGCCGGCCTTTTTTCACCACGGTGTTGATGTGACAGGACCATGAAGGGTCCTGCGTGATGTGAACACCGAGGTATCTGAAGCTGTCCACTCTCTCCACTGGGCTCCTGTTGATGACGGGGGTCTGGTAGTTCCTCTCCTGCTTTGTACTAAAGTCCACTATCAGCTCCTTTGTCTTACTGACGTTCAGGAGGAGATTGTTCCTCTGGCACCAGTTCTCCAGATTTCCAATCTCCTCTAGGTAGTCCGACTCATCATTGTTGGTGATCAGTCCGACCACGACGGTGTCGTCAGCAAACTTGATGATGGAGGTGGAGTTGGTAGTGGCCACGCAGTCCTGGGTGTAAAAAGAGTACAGCAGGGGGCTCAGAACACAACCCTGGGGGGCTCCAGTGCTGAGAGTGAGTGTAGCTGAGACATGGCCGCCCATTCTTACTGCCTGTGGTCTGCCAGTCAGAAAATTGGAGATCCACTGACATATAGATGAGCTGAGTCCCAGGTGCTCCAGCTTGGTGGTGAGTGTGGAGGGAATTATGGTATTAAAAGCAGAGCTGTAGTCGATGAAGAGCATTTTAACATAATTCCCTTTCCTAGTGTCCAGGTGAGTGAGTGATGTGTGGAGGAGATGAGAGATTGCATCGTCTGTGGAGCGGTTCTGACGGTATGCAAACTGTAGTGGGTCCAGTGTGTCGGGTAGTGAAGAAATGATGAAGTCTCTGATAAGGCGTTCAAAGCACTTCATCACTACTGAGGTGAGGGCTACAGGGCGATAGTCATTGAGGGAAGCAGGATGGGGTTTCTTCGGGACAGGAACAATGATGGACTCTTTGAAGCATGTGGGGATCGCGGACTGAGATAGAGAGATGTTGAATATCTCAGTGAACACAGGTGTTAGCTGGTCTGCGCAGGATCTGAGGATACGGCCTGAGATGCCGTCTGGTCCTGCTGCTTTCCTGGTGTTCACTCTCCTGAAGGCTCTCCTCACGTCGTGCTCGGAGATGATGAGCGCGTTCCCGGTGCTGGCAGTGTCTTCCTGTCTGCAGCCGTTAGCGCCGCTAGCATTAGCGCCGTTAGCATTAGCGCCGTTAGCATTAGCGCCATTAGCATTAGCATCGCTAGCGTCTTTAGCTGCAGCCTCGAAGCGAGCATAGAAGGTGTTGAGCTCGTCTGCCAGAGTCGCGTCCGCGTTCGTCATACCGGATGTTGGTGCTTTATAATCCGTTATTGTTCTCAGTCCCTGCCACAGGCTCCTAGAGTCACTCTGTTGAAGCTGTGACTCTAGTTTTCTCCCGTAGCGCTGCTTCGCCTCTTTCACCGCTTTCCGCACGTTATATGACGCAGCCTTGTACGGTTCCATGTCCCCCGACGCAAGTCCCATGTTGTAGGCAGCGGTGCGAGATCTCAGAGCGTCGCGGATGGTTTTATCCACCCACGGCTTCTGGTTGGGAAACGTTCTGATAGTCTTTTTCTCCACCGTATCGTCTACTAGCTTCCCAATAAATCCCACAACCGCTTCCGTAAACACGCTGACGTCATCATCGGAGCTGTTTCTGAACATGTCCCAGTCTGCGTCATCGAGTGCGTCCTGTAACGCGGCCACCGATTGGTCCGTCCAGCGCGCAACCTCCCTCTGAACCGGAACTTCCTGTTTCAGCCTTTGTTTATATTTTGGCATGAGGAAGATGGCGGCGTGGTCGGATTTACCAAACGCTGGACGAGATTGTGCCTTGTAACCGTCTTTGACCGTTGTATAACAATGGTCCAGTGTCCTTTCGCCCCTGGTGGGGCAGGTGATGTGCTGATAAAAGTTCGGCGCTGCGCGTTTGAGGTTGGCACTATTAAAATCCCCCGCCACAATGAGCGCAGCGTCCCGGTGTTGTGTCTGGTGCTGTGTGAGCGCCTCATGCAGCTCGCATAAGGCAGTGTCAGTGTCTGCTTGTGGTGGGATGTAAACGGCACTGATTATGACCGATGTGAACTCCCGTGGAAGATAAAAAGGACGACACATGATGGACAGTAGTTCCAGGTTTGGTGTGCAGGAGCGTGTAAGAGGTACAACGCTCGCGCTGTTGCACCAGCTGTTGTTCACCATTAAGCACACGCCGCCTCCCCTTGACTTCCCCGAGTCCCGAGTCCCGCGTCCTGTCCATGCGGTGAACCGAGAAGAACTCGGCTGGTTGTATGGCGTGGTCTGGCACCGCTGGGTTCAGCCATGTCTCGGTGAAGCAGAGGAGATTGCAGTCCCGAATGTCTCTCTGGAACTTTATCCTGGCCCTGAGGTCATCGAGTTTGTTTTCCAGTGCCTGGACGTTGGCGAGCAGGATGCTAGGCAGAGGTGTGCGGTGTGCACGGGTTCTCAGCCGGTTCCTCACTCCAGCTCGTTTCCCTCGAGGCCTCCGCTTCGCGTCGCGTCCATTGTTCTCCCTCAGGATCTCACTCGGCCAGCTCGGATCCGGAGTTAAAAACGTCGACTTGTGAGTACATTGTATACCAGTAGAAACAAGAGTGTCTCTATCATACCTAATGTACTCAATGGTGATGATTTTGCCGATTTTAAAACACTGAAAACTAACTTAAAGAACAAAAACAAAGAAAAGGTGGTCGGAGCAGTCGTGACGGCAGGCGACCTCACCGGCGCCATCTTGGAAACCGATGTCAGTGGACACAATACACCGTGCCATCAGCCGTTGCCAGCTGAAACTCTACAGTGCAAAGAAGAAGCCATTTCTAAGCAAGATCCACAAGCACGGGCGTTTTCATTGGGCCAGGGATCATTTAAAATGGAGTGTGGCAAAATGGAAGACTGTTCTGTGGTCAGACGAGTCACGATTGGAAGTTCTTGTTGGAAATGTGGGACGCCATGTCATCCAGACCAAAGAGGACAAGGACAACCCAAGTTGTTATCAACGCTCAGTTCAGAAGCCTGCATCTCTGATGGTATGGGGTTGCATGAGTGCGTGTGGCATGGGCAGCTTGCATGTCTGGAAAGGCACCATCAATGCAGAAAAATATATTCAGGTTCTAGAACAACATATGCTCCCATCCAGACGTCATCTCTTTCAGGGAAGACCCTGCATTTTTCAAGAAGATAATGCCAGACCACATTCTGCATCAATCACAGCATCACGGCTGCGTAGGAGAAGGATCCGGGTACTGAAATGGCCAGTCTGCAGTCCAGATCTTTCCCCTATAGAGAACATTTGGCACATCATAAAGAGGAAGGTGCGACAAAGAAGGCCCAAGACGATTGAACAGTTAGAGGCCTGTATTAGACAAGAATGGGAGAGCATTCCTATTTCTAAACTTGAGAAACTGGTCTCCTCGGTCCCCAGACGTCTGTTGAGTGTTGTAAGAAGAAGGGGAGATGCCACACAGTGGTGAAAATGGCCTTGTCCCAACTTTTTTGGGATTTGTTGACACCATGACATTTTGATTCACCATTAAATGAAATGATACATTTTCTCAGTTTAAACTTTTGTTCCGTGATCTATGTTCTATTCTGAATCAAATATTGACATTTGCCATCTCCACATCATTGCATTCAGTTTTTATTCACAATTTGTTTAGTGTCCCAACTTTTTTGGAATCCGGTTTGTATTTCTGTATGAAAAATACAAGACATGCAAGACGACACCATTTAAAACATATATAAATTAAATGATTTGAGATAAACTAGTCGCCCAGTTGTAAAGTAGCTGTATCACCAACCTTTGCACTTAAAGCACCATAATTCAATGTACAGAGAACCACAGTATGCAAGACTAGTGAATGTTAAACAATTCACTGTAGTGGCTAATACTTGTTCCAAACTCTTCTGTGACTTAAATCAACACCTGAAACTTTTAATTAGCCTTTTGTACAGTCACATCCTCGAATGATGTGGTGTTTAGATTAAATTTGACCCAGATTTTGTTTGTTACAGAGGCAGTGAAAAGGCAAGACAATGTTTAGGTGATTTACTGTATACTTGATCTCCATATTATTAATCTGTATTTCTACTCCAGTACCTAAATACACTGAGCACTAACTTAAAGCAGAAGTCCTGCTCTATGCTTGTGCTGTAGTTAATCCTTTGCAGATTAAGTGGTCATAAAGATTGGTTCATATAAATCAGGGTTCTTTAGTTTCAGTTCTGCAGGGCCAACTCCCAGCACAGTTTGTAATTCACCAACACCTTCACACACCCACTGAACCTGGTAATTAACAAATTAGTTGAATTGTCTGTTGTATTTGAGCTCTGATATAAATTGATTGACGGTTCCTAATTTACATCTTAAAAACATAACTAATGACATATCACGATTTTGCAGCTGTCAATTACACATGCAGGTTACGGATATGGGAAAATATAACTGTTGAATGTATTTGTATAGACTGCCTTTAAAAGTTAAAAGTTGCACATTTCAGGATTAAGACACATGGTTGTTTTTCCCAATCATGAGACTTCATGTCACATTCATTACAGTGTGTGTGTGTGTGTGTGTGTGTGTGTGTGTGTGTGTGTGTGTGTGTGTGTGTGTAAAAATACTTTTACTTTCACTATTAAACATACATAGCACTGAGCGTTGAACAACAACTAGGTTTTTACTTTGCTGATCACATTTTCTTCCACAAAGTTAAAAGTTCAGCACACCACACGTGTTGGACAGCTTTTATCCCAACTTCAGTCATTTCAAATCTCCTTAGTTGTTGTCTATATTTGATGCAGGAAAAAATTACTATAATGGTGACTTTTAATTTTGACCAGGCAGTGTGTATGAATAAATACGTACTGTACAAATGTGTATGAAATGAACCGACTAAGCTATTTATAGTCTTTCACTTTTCACAACTTAATTTTTGCTAAAAATTAAAATTTATTTCATTAACAACTCTAAGTAAACAGCATTTTTGAAAGATTGTGTGTAGAAGAAAGATATAGCCTGAGATGGATTTGCACATGTTTAATTTTCAGATGTGCAAAATGAAAGATACCTGTTAAAAGAGGAAATTGTAAGAAAGAAGAAAAAATGGCATTACCTATTATCTGAAAGAAAAAGAAAGAAAGAAAGAAAGAAAGAAAGAAAGAAAGAAAGAGGGGAAATTAAAGAAAGAAGAAAATGGCATTACCTCTATCATTGCAGTACTGTTGTGCTGTCGCCATTTCCCTAAAGGACAAAATTAAAACGATTAAAATGAGTTTTCCATAAACAAGCTACAGTCGTACTGTATATTGTAAATGCTTCAGAGATCGTCTGTAGAGAAGTTGTTTCACTTTTCACTTTCACTTTTACTTCTGAGCTGAGACTGATGGCTGCCTATGCAGTTCCATCAAATAAATATGGGTTCTTTCATTATTGAATCATATATATATTCTGCTTTCCTTCAGTCCAGTCTCATAACATGATTATAAATAAACATGACATAATTATAAATAAATAAATGTGTAAATAAATAAATAAATATAGAAATAAATACATAAATACAATATACCCTGGAAAATTGCTAAATGTATTCCTACTTTTGTTTATTAACATATTTCAAGATTTATTTATTTCTGAATTTCCACATTTCTTCATGCAGCCCAATCACGGTTTCGACTAAGGCTGGGACCGCATACCTTATCAGCATACAGTGACAAATGAATACATGTAGAAATGTGGACATGCAGAAATAAATATATGTAAAAATGTGGAAAATCTAAAATAGATAAATAAAGAAATGTGACAACACAAAAATAAATACATACCAAGATGGCGCCGGTGAGGTCGGCTGCCGTCACGACAGCTCCGACCTCCTTTTCTTTGTTTTTGTTTTTTAAGTTAGTTTACAGTGTTTTAAAATGGGCAAAATCACCACCATTGAGTACATTAGGTATGATAGAGACACTCTTGTTTCTATTGCTATACAATGTACTCACAATTCGACGTTTGTAACTCCGGATCCGAGCCGAGTGAGATCTTGAGGGAGAACAATGGACGCGACGCGAAGCGGCGGCCCCGAGGGAAACGAGCTGGCGTCAGGAACAGGCTGAGAGCTCGTGCACACCGCACACCTCTGCCTAGTATCCTGCTCGCCAACGTCCAGTCACTGGATAACAAACTCGATGACCTCAGGGCCAGGATAATGTTCCAGAGAGACATTCGGGACTGCAATCTCCTCTGCTTCACCGAGACATGGCTGAACCCAGCGGTGCCAGACCACGCCATCCAGCCGGCTGAGTTCTTCTCGGTTCACCGCATGGACAGGATGCGGGACTCGGGGAAGTCAAGGGGAGGCGGCGTGTGTTTAATGGTGAACAACAGCACGGACACTGCCTTATGCGAGCTGCATGAGGCGCTCACACAGCACCAGACACAGCACCGGGACACTGCGCTCATTGTGGCGGGGGACTTTAATAGTGCCAACCTCAAACGCGCAGCACCGAATTATCAGCACATCACCTGCCCCACCAGGGGAGAAAGGACACTGGACCACTGTTATACAACGGTCAAAGACGGTTACAAGGCGCAATCTCGTCCAGCATTTGGAAAATCCGACCACACCGCCATCTTCTTCATGCCAAAATACAAACGAAGGCTGAAACAGGAAGTTCAGGTTCAGAGGGAGGTCGCGCGCTGGACGGACCAATCGGTGGCCGCGTTACAGGACGCACTCGATGACGGAGACTGGGACATGTTCAGAAACAGCTCCGATGACGTCAGTGTGTTTACGGAAGCAGTTGTGGGATTCATTGGGAAGCTAGCGGATGATACAGTGGAGAAAAAGACTATCAGAACGTTTCCCAACCAGAAGCCGTGGGTGGATAAAACCATCCGCGACGCTCTGAGATCTCGCACCGCTGCCTACAACACGGGACTTGGCTACCACCTCAGACGCTTGACAGACTTCAGACTGCCCTCCAAGGTGCTCAGGAATTTCTGCTCCTGCACCATAGAGAGCATCCTGACGGGAAACATCACGACCTGGTTCGGGAACAGCACCATGCAGGACAGACGAGCTCTACAGAGGGTGGTGCGATCAGCCGAGCGCATCATCCGCACTGAGCTCCCTGACCTGCACTCAATCTACAGCAAGCGGTGCTGGACCAAGGCCAGGAAGATCATGAAGGACCTCAGCCATCCCAACAATGGACAGTTCTCTCTGTTGAGGTGAGGAAAGCGATTCCGCTCCCTGAAGGCCAACACAGAGAGACTGAGGAGGAGCTTCTTCCCGCAGGCGATAAGGTCTCTCAATCACAATCACAACACCACACAGGATTAATAACATCTTTTAAACATTGACTGGACAATCATGGACACATTCATACACACTTGCACTACATATTTATATATCTGGACCATTGCACAAGACTTTTCACAATCACTTTTTATGCATATTTGCACAACCACTGTCACTTTCAGGTTTTATATATATACAATTTTTTAAATATATTTCTATATTTTGTAATATTTTTATCATGCCCTTATTTGTACAGTTTATCTTGCTATTTAAGTTTATTTTCTTTAGTATCTCTTTTTATTCATATTTATTCCTTACGTATAAGTTTTATTTTATTTTATTTTTAAGGTCACTGGTGGTCATACAGTATAAGCATTTCACTGCATTTCGTACTGTGTATGACTGTGTATGTGACAAATAAAATTTGAATTTGAATAAATAAATGAAGAAATGTGGAAATTCAGAAATAAATAAATCTTTCCATATTTACTTATTTATTCACACATTTATGTATTTATAATTATGCCATGTTTAGTCCTCCATGTTTTTGTCTAGAGTCTTTTAATAATAAACCAGACTGGGTTACTCGAAAATACTCGAAACGCGTTCACACTTCAGATTTGTCCTTTTCAGGACGCCGTAGCGGGATTTCTCCAAATGGCGGAGACCAAAAAAATAGCAGGTAGGACTACTTATGTTTCTTGTATTTTCGTAATTAATTTATTTATTCGTTCATTCGAGGAACTATGGATAACATGGCTTTTGTTTGATATGTATATATACATGTGTGTGTTAGCAAGCTGTACACTGTATCGCAATTGTTTGTTTATTTTCGTCCCAGATGCTAATCCGTTAGCTGGCTTTTTTAGTTATAGCGCGGGTTTTTTAAATGAACTCATTGCAGATTGTGTTTTATTGATAAATTAATGTCATTAATCGCACCTTATTGTTTGGTGTTTTATGTTCCCTCAGTGCGTTCTCAGGACCCGGGTCAGCGGCGCGTGCTGGACGGAGCGACCCGGCAGCGGAGGCTCACGCGCCAGCTCGAGGCGCTCGAGAAGGATAACTTCCAGGACGACCCGCACGCGAGCCTCCCGCCGCCGGTCAAGCGCCTGCCGCATTTCGACGAGAGTGACGAACCCGGTACTCACGTGTTTACACTGAATCTAGTGCTGTTAGTGTAGAGATAAGTGTGGACAAAAGTATTTAACCAAAAAACATATATACAAACAAACAAAATAAAAAAGGTTTGAAATTAACAAAAAAAAAATGTATTATAATCACAAACAAAACTGTGTAAGGCTCTTCACTTAACATTCCAACTTTCTGGCTTTAAGAAACGAATAAAAAATAAAGTAATTGTAGTTAATTGCAACTGTTTTTGCAGATCATGCAGAGAGAGAATATTGAATCACTCAATACTGAGGGAAAATGTTATGAAATCATGAAATAAAAACACTGCAGTACATCAGTAGTACTGTGTTTCACCACCTCTGGCTTTTATAACCGCTTGAATTCTCTGACGCATGGATTTAACTATCAACAAACCGTATATTCCTCATCAATCCGTCTCCAACTTTCCCTTAAAGTGTTTCTTAAAACCAGAGGGTTGTAAGGTTAAATAAAATTGTCTTGTGGCATGTCTGTGATTTATTTTTTTCCTACACAAGTAAACAATTGAATGAATATTTTCCAAGAGTGGTAATTCCATACTTTTCTTCACTATGGAGTTGTTCCCCCCCCCCCTTTTTTTTGTAGCTATAACAGCTTCAACTCTTCTTGTTAGGCTGTTCACAAGATGTTGGAGTGTTTCTGTGGGAATTCGTGCCCGTTCATTCTGTAGAGCATTTATGAGGTCAGGCATTGATGTTAAATGAGAAGACCTGGCTTGCAATCTATTGCATTTTCTATTCATTCCGAAGGTGCTTGATGGGGTTGACGTCAGGGCTCTGTGTTGGGGCCAATCAAGTTCTTCCAAAATGAACTCATCAAAGCATGCCTTTATAGCCCTTGCTTTTTTTGATGAAAAAGAGCCTTTGCCAAACTGTTGACACAAAGTTGGACGTGTAGCATTGTCCAAGGTGTCTTGTTACCCTGAAGCATTAACATCGACCTTCACTGTGGATAAGGGCTCTGATTGAATAACCTAAATTCTATAATTAACAGGTTTGGCCAAATAGTTTTGCCCATATTGTGTATCTTTATCAAGTCTGCATTATGTACAAAACCATTCACATTCATTAATACATAAATGACATTACAAAAGAATATTTGTATGCCTGTAAATAGAGCAACATATAACGTATGACAGACCAGCTTTCAGATAAAAAAAGAAACAAACTAACGTAGGTTCATAGGATTTCTATGAAAGTAAAAAAGTAGCAAAGTTACCATAAGAATGCTCACATATTCTCCAGCACACTCAGTAAAGCCTACCAGCTCACCTACCTACTCACAGTCCTACATGAAAGTCTTGGGAACATGCCATAACCAAAGATGTGTTTCTGTATAAGAGAAACTTCTCTCAAGAGCTGTTGTGGCAAAATTTCAAGCCGCTGTATGGGTGATTCTAAGGACATTTTTGCATCAGGGCCCCAGGATAACATTGTGTGTCTGTTAGTAATTATTTCACTATTAAATGAACTACAACAGAGCACTAAACAGTTGACCAAAAGTACTCAGCAGTGTGAGATACAGATGTGTGCGGGAGAATACGTTTGTCTGCTAACGTAGTCCTTTCTATTTTCATACAAAACCCAGGTGCATGCATTAGGGTTTTATTTTTTGTTGTTTTGTGTGTGAACACTGAAGAACATTTGCATGCCTAAAAATGGAAATATGATAAACATATCTGCAGTCCAGATGTTACATAATATGTATGCATCATCTAGTCTCTCTCTTGGTTCCTCCAGTGTATAGCTGATAAAATGTCTTACAGGAAAGACAGTAACAGTTCTTGTGCTGATGCACAAGGAATGCTGGGTGATGATAAATGGTCATTTGTAGCCTTTAATATGAGTGTCTGTCTGTGTCTTTAGTGTCTCTATACAGTACATGCACAACAAGACTCTAAAAAGCCCAAGTTCTGCTAATAGTCTTAACTTGAACAAGGAAGGTTTCCAGACATTTTCCTGCTAAATAATGTTGTAATCCTGAATGATGTCTGTTGTAATTATTTTTAGAAATGAGATAGGAATGTGTGTCTGGAAACACTCCATGCTACTTCATACTATTCTGAATCATTAACGCTTCTGTGTTTTTGTTGTAATGCTTAAGGCAAGCGGAGGAAGAAGACCAGAGGTGACCATTTCAAACAGCGTTTCCGGAAAAACTTCCAGGCCCTGCTCGAGGAGGAGGTGAGGCTTTGAAAACAAACACTATCATTTGTATAAAAATAGTAGTTCAGCCCAAATACAACCATGTTGATGATAATTAGGTAGTTTTTTGAGTTGGAAATTGGTTTGAAAGCGAATTCTCCATTAAGGGCCACATGGAGAATGGTGATGTACTAGCTTATGTGTGGATTCTAATGTATACATATTAACTGAAAAATATTAGAGATGAGATTTTTGTCTTGAATGTTTGTTTTGAAAACTTTCCTCAACTCAGAGTTTGTCCTTCTAATGTAAAGTTTGTAAGTAAAAGGGGAGAAAATAACTTTTAAAGAGTTTATTCTGACCGTTACACAGAAGGCTCACTGACATTTTGACACTGAATTGATTTATTTTTATGTCCATTTCACTGCATCATTTAACTGTCAAACAAATTGATCAAAGTGTGAGATTTACTGTGGAAAGAAATCACAGTTGGCTAGAAAGGTTTTAGAAATCCTTGCAACGTTTGCCGTGTTTGTAAAATCAGCTCCTTACACAATATTATCTTAGCAAGAAGATAGCAAGTCTTTTTTTACATGTAAATGAATAAATAACATATAAAAATCTCTCTCTGTTAAAGAAACACAGAATAGACGGCTCATTCGAGCATTTAAAAAATGTAAAGAATGAATGAATGAAGGAACCAATGCAAAAATTACAGAAAGAAAGCAATGATGGACAAATGACAGAGTGAGAAGAGAAAATGAAAGGAAAGAAGAAGAGAACTTAAAAGGGAATAAAAGAAAAGGGATTATAGGTAAGCAGTACAGGATTTGTTGTTTGGTTATTTTTTATAAGTATAACTAAGTATTTAATTCTCTTTCCCTCTGTCCAGGATTTGAGTGTGAGCGATGGTCCAAACTATCTGACGGCGTGCGCCGAGCCGTCCAAGATCCCTCAGCGTCACTTCTGTGCCGTGTGCGGCTTCCCTTCCAACTACACCTGCATCTCCTGCGGCGCTCGATACTGCTGCGTGCGATGCTTAGCGACGCATCACGAGACCAGGTAACGCACTCGCACAAAAACGACGCATGAAGCATAAAAACATGGACCCGCACTTCATATTTTTGTTCAGACTACATCTTCACATACGGTATTCTCTTTTGTCTGTTTTTTTTTTAACAGGTGTCTGAAGTGGACCGTATGACCGTATAATCCACTTCACGTTGAGTCGCATTAGAATGAAAACGCTGCGCGCTGGTCTACAGTGCTGATGGCTTGAGGACGTCACAGTTTTACCATGTATGGCCTGAAGAGGAACCGAGTTCCTAGGTGCAGTTTGGGATGAACTACGTTACACAGTGACACTATGGAAGCTTGTGAAATGATCATGGTGTGTGCAAAAAAAAAAAGCTAGTGTTGGTGTCTGTCGTGTTTTTGAAAGCACTATGCAGCTGGACTGCAGCTTCACAGCATCAATCTGATATTCTCCGGATTCGTCCGTCTACACGGCTACATTAGCTTGTGTGAACTTTTGTTTTTGCATATATTTATTGTAATGATATCTTGTGGGTGAGTTATATTGCCTCATGGACTCAGATTTAATACATTAAAAAAATGTCTTTTATTTAGTCGTACAGGTACATTGTCATTAGGATAGCTGTAGGACAAATACAGGAAACCTTTTGCTTTAGACAAAGTCAAAAAAAAATTTACTTTACTGTTGCTGAAACAATTCGGATGTCAATAAACGCAGTAAAACGATGCTTGTTTGTGTTCCATAACATTACACATAAGACAATGTGAGCATGTTTACCAGCAACTCTTTCACTTTTCTTTACCAACCAAACAGATCATAACTTCAGCCTTTTTTTTTTATTGTGAAACAAAGAATTTCCAGGTCAGAATTTACCTGGATACAGACACGTACCTGTGTGTCATCGTCGTAAATACCTACAATAAATCTTTAAAAAATGTGTTCAAGATAATTTATTTTGTGCAGGGGACTGACGTTCCCATACAAATGTTTAAACATGAACATAAAAACAATATCTTAGTGTATATCTTTGTTCTCAAAGCTCAGCCTGTAGGGTTTAAACAGTTTGGGATCTCAGTATGTAACAATAATGAATACAGCTCATCTTTAATACTTTGTCATGCACTTGTAAAATGTATATACTGCTTATGAACAGAATCAGTGTACAAACCAATGATAAACCTACTTAACATACTCATTAACTTACTATTAACATTAAACAGTCATTTTCACATTTATTACATTAATACACAAAGGCAGGAAGTTAGATTTGAAAAAAAAGAATTATCTACAAATTCATAAAATATCCGGCTACGCTGTTTTTAGCTTCACTACAGATATACCATTCAGTCCACATCATTCAAGATAAACATAAAAATAACTGTTTTTATTTAAAAAAAAACTAACATTTTAAAATATTTCACATTTTCTTGTAGCTGGATCGTTTTAAAATTGCCTTTATGACCAGCATAATTCTATGATTTAAAGAGACTTTTTTTTTGGCATTCTTTGTAAATTAATACAAAGCCGTACACTATCATACATGTGTAATTTGGTTACAGCTATAAAAATGTAGTCCTGAGTCCTTTTAGACCAGCGGTGTGTGTGTGTGTGTGTGCGCATGGTTCCATTCCAAACAAGCAGAAGCAACACCTGTTTAATTAGTCGTTCTTGGCTTTCAGTAGATCAGGTGCGACTTGGACTGCCTGGATGGAACGAAAACCACACACACACACACACACACACACACACACCCTCTCTGGAGAAAGATTGGAGATCCTGGCAACTGCATACCAAATGTAACAAGTATTTAGCCTGTATATGGATGTGTTTAGATGATGCGTAGCTCGTGTGTTTCGGCCAGTCCGCAGCTGGTTTTGTGTGCGTGGAAGAGTTTGGACAGGGACTCCATGTACAGGTTGTGATAGTGCTCCACCTGCTGTTCGGACGGGTTGAGTACATGAGGCACAGAGATGGGGCTTCCAACTAAAACAGAAAGAGCAAGAGTGATGATTGCAATAATGACAGTAACAATAGAGGGAGATGTCTAACAATTAGCAAAGCCGAGTGGTCATTGAGGATGGAGTAGATGTATGAGCTGAGGTGTTACACTCACCCACGGTAGTGATGGGTCTCCTGTGAGGTAGGATCAGACAGCGCCCCCCAGTGAAGAGACACGGCGCAAAACCCATCACGCGCTTAAACAGAGCCTGAAGTTTGCGGCCTATGGTGCCCTCGGACAGCAGCACCTGCGGGAAGAGCTCGTTCTCACCGAACGAGTACACTGGAACCAGGTCAGCCCTGGAAAACCCAACATGAACTTATTTAATGTAGATGCATTAGCATATTATATGGAAAGAATAAAAGGTGTGCTGGGAAAATAATCATTCAATTATTCCTGGATAACTTCTTTAGATCTTTTGCTGTCCAAGCAGGGATATGCTGTCATTGCTGTTTTATTATGGATGAGTAACTAATTGGTTTATGGTCAGTTTGGTACTTGAGCTATGATGAAATACAAGTGGTGACAAAGTTATACACCAATCAGCCATGACACAAATACCTGGTGACTCATGGGGCTCATGGGACACCAAGCCTCACCCATTCCCGTGGAGACCAAAGGCCAGCAGGTCTATAGCACTCCCACAGAAAAGCCAATACAGCGCAAATCCACAAAACAAGTCAACGCTGGCCACAGTAGAATGACACCAGAACACCCAGTACACCACGGCACACAGGACCCAGCATCCAAAGAACCCAAGTCAGCAAACCTGGACTCCCTTTCTCAGATCCCTTTCTGATTAAGGACCAATATGATACAGTAGACAAACAAGTCTGATCCACAGAGGCCCCAACCCACATCCCACAGCACCCGAAGGAACTTCATTGTTCCAGACACCACCACATGTCACATCAGAGCGGGTGGCACAAGGGGAACCGAAAAAACCCAGGTGGATTTAATGTTATTATGTACACCACTATACAGTACAAGATCCAAAATTATGTTATGATTAATAGATGAGGCAGCACTGATTGATTCCTGGCCAGGTTCGATTCCTGTGTGCATGGAGTTTGCATGTTCTCCCCGTGCTTGGTGGGTTTCCTCCGGGTACTCCGGTTTCCTCCCACAGTCCAAAGACATGCAGATTAGGCTAATTGGCGTTCTCAAAATGTGTGTGAATGAATGTATAGTATATATATGAAGCAGTATAGACGATGAGTGAGTGATTAATAGATGTGTTGTAGTCATTAAAATGATCACGGTTTCTTTGTGAGCGGCATTTTCTCTCCTCACCCGTTTTTCAAAGCGAGACGAACAAAGCCTTTCCTCTGCTTCATCACCACAGTGTTCACTCCAGGAGCAGATGCCAGTGACTCCTCAGCTCCTCCGATGATAATGACCACAGCGTTGCCCACACCGGCTCGACTCAGTATGTACTCTAGACTCTGCTTATTGACCGGCAACAAGCCTGTGGGAGAGAGGAGGAGGGAGAGAGATTTGTTAGAGTCCTTTTTTGTTTCTTTGACTCCATTAGTGGGAAACAGTTATTTCCATTTATGAAACTCATGTTTATTGAAAATAAAACGACTGCACGCTGGAAGTAACTGTAATAAAACGTTTATTAAACTGAAATCTAATTTGCTGCACGTGCTGTGCAGAAACACTTTTTTACCAGCTTCGGAGTTTCCATCTCATGCTTGTGGTTTTCATACCAGAACAGTACAGTAATGTGTTATTGTCTTTCACAGTAACTACTCACAGGAGAGACTCAAACACGCACACACGACATCTGTTACATCAAACAACTCTTGGTGAGATCCTGAAGATTTAACACGTTAATATCAGATCAACGAGGCAGAGAGCAAGACAGTAGAAATAACTCCTTTAATATATTTTTTTTATACAATTTATTTTAACTCCCATACGCCTCATCGTGAACCAAATTCAAATTCTAGCATGAGCGCATGAACACACTGACCTGTGTACATGCTGTACTCTCTGATGAACGGCATGCGGAAGACACCAGCAAGCATGGCCAGAGAGGAGCGCACTCCCGGGAACGCCTGCGCAAACCCACCAGGCTCGGTGCTGAAGCAGGAGAAGGCGCCCATGCTCATGATGCCGTGCGGATGGCATCCCATAATATAGTTCTTACTGGGATTCAGCTCCCCTGTCTTCACTAACTGAAAGAATAGAAGAAAGAGAGAGGAATAAAAGCTACGTTACAAGTGGTTATTACAGTGAAACCTCAGATTACGAGTAACGTGAGTTGCGAGTTTTCCGCAAGACAAGCAAATATTTTTTTATATATTCTGACTTGGAAAACGAACAAGTCTTGGTTTACGAGTACCGGGTATCATGTATCACGCATGCGCTTCTTGTTTTGACGCCAATCACAACTAAGCCAATGTTTTTTCTCTCTTTTGCGCTGCGGGATTGTGGGTAATCATCTCCCCTGCTGAGTCTTAGAGCTCGTCTCTTACGGGTATAATCAACGTCCGTGCATGCGTGTACTGTTTACTATAAGACTGTGACCACGTGTGTGTGTGTGTAAAACATATTTTATTTTGTGTTTGTAAGTGCGTGTGTACAGCATGCGTGCACTGTTTATTATAACACACGTGTGTGCGTGCGTGTAAAGCAAAAGAAAGTCTCATTAGAGATTAAATTAAAGAGGAGAATGGTTTACTGAGTAAGATGAGAATGGGGAGAGGGGGAGGGGCTGATTCATCCTTCCCTCTCACTTCACACACATACACAAACACAAATACAGCGCCTGCACGCATAAACTGAAACACTTAGCTGTCGGGAATTTATTTATTCTTTTTTTTTTTTTAAGGTAAAGTGCAGGTTAATTTTTTTTATTTTTACTTTCTATTTTGTATTAATTATTTTTATGTATTTATTTTTTTGGCTGTGGAACAAATAATTTGAGTTTCCATTATTTCTTATGGGAAAATTTGCTTTGATTTACGAGTGTTTTGAAATACGAAAACACTCGTATTTCCGGAACGAATGTTCGCTATCCAAGGTTCCACTGTATTATTATTATTTTTTAACAATATGGATATTTCCTATATATAAAAAAATCTTGGCTCTCCCAGGGATAATGAAACTGTGAACGAATAAACGAATGAATAAAGGCCAGCTCAAAATTACCTTCACTGGGAAGTAGTTTTTAAAATGTTTCCACACACTCCAGCTCCTCACCAACTCACTTCTTCTGCCACCTGGTTAAAACACAGAAATGTACTCAGTGTGGTAAGTCGTACTCTTTTGGCATGAGGTTAGATTATCTGCACTGATGCATATGAAGCATCTTAGACTTATAAGATGACGATTTCTAAATGGAAATAAACAATTGATATAAACCTGCCAAAAGAATAAGACCATTTGCAATTAAACAGTTTGACAGCAAAATGAGATAACTCCATTGTTAAAGTTTGGAGAAAAACCTGCATTTTTATTGGTTAACTGAACATTTTCGCACTGTTGTCTTTGAGTCAGAAAGGTGTTAAAAAGCAGAAATGGCAAAATATTTTGTCAAAATTACTACAAAAGTGTAACATTTGTGTGATTTCTCAAAAAGTTATAATTCCACCTCATACAATTGCCACATTGTGGCAGCAAATTGGATCAAGGAAAATGTGTTGAGTTTTTAATCACAAAGATCGTTGAAGATCATAAGAAATTTTATAAGCAATATCAAACCGCATGCTCATCCATACTGATACAATGATGACCGACCGTGCATCTCATGTCTCTTCTACACAAATCGCTCATGCATATCTGAAGCTTTATAATGTTATTTCTCCATTTCAATACAGTGCTTATGCGGCAGTACTGCACATAGTTTTGTTAAGTATATAACATATAATATGGTGTTCGCACACAATGCACTCAATGTATGAAAGGCATAATGCCCATTAAACTATTACCACTTTACCACTCAATGGCAGTCGCTATGTTAAGGAACTTCGCTTCACTTATCATGTGACAGTTTGGTCTGAAAATGTGGGAAAGATTTTTTTAGGAGTTTTCAAATTAAATATTTTGTTATAGACAACCTTGTGTGTCAGTGAAGAATATTTTGCTAAAATGAGGGAAAGTCTGAAAATTACATTGAGTGTCTTCATATACGGACATTATGGATATTATTACTTACCTGTGAACATGATAAATAAATAAATATGGTACTTTCGACACAAACACATTTTTCATCTCGCATCCTTATTTTGTGTTTTTGTGAAGTGATTGTGTGTGCGTAAGGGGGTATAACCTCTCTGAGGTGTGTCCCAGTCCCAAATCAGCCAGGTGAAGTAGAGAGTGGGAATCAGCCACAGTGAAGTAAACATCAGATAAACCATCAAAATCATCCCTGACAAACCTACACACACACAAAAAAAAATTATTAAAATAATTACACTCATCATCATAACGCCATGCATTTTATTCCTTACATAAATAAGTGTGTTTGTGCGCGTGTGTGCGTATTTTGGAGGCATCTCACCCATAAACAAGAAGGTCAGTACGAAGTGTAGGACACTGATGTCCTCAAGAAATAATTTCCATTTGGATTTCCCTCCGTTCTTCTCCATATCTATTAATAAACACAAAGAAACACAAAGCCGAGAAGGCAAGTCCTGTGTCAGGACTGATGAAGCTCCATGGACGACTTCTTCAAAGTAAACGTCTCACTAGGTCATAAGTGACCGTGTTTAAAGCCGTAGTTGGGAAACAGATCAAAGTTACACAACTGTATTGTACAGGATTTCTGAAATGGATTACGTACAAATGGGCCAAACGATGGCTTTGATTGTGACATACAGTTTGCACTATTTGATTTTGCAAATCTAAGCAACACTAGCTTTTTATACATTAGATTTCACACAAGATCAATTACATTTGTTAAATGTTGCTACTGTACGTGACTTCACAGTGCGAAGACTGACCCTTGACCATGTTATCATTTCTGCCAGCATGACTGAACTTCTCACCTTGTGCAATGCATTTCAGCAAGATATTAGGTAATACACCAGACAGATAACATACTGCCCTCGCACTCAGTGAAAAAAATGTAATCTTACTGAAAGTGAAACAATTTCAAGGGGGGGGGGGGTTCTTGATCTTGCTTTGAATCTAAAGGATTATTCTATTACTATTAGTTGTTGTTTTTTTTACGTCAAAGGAGAGACAGAAATGAACCTGGAAGAAAAGTGAGGCAATAGGAGTGAAAAGAGTAAGAGAGTAGGAGAGACAGACAGAAAAGAGAAATCCTGAGAGAGAGAGAGAGAGAGAGAGAGAGAGAGAGCAGACAGTAATGAGAAGTTGATGACAATAATGTAGAGAGAGAGAGAGAGAGAGGTGTATTTACCTGTTCCGTTCGGATCTCCCCTCACTGTGGACATCGCTGCACTTCAAAGCTTGTTCCGTTGGTTCAGCGCGTCTCTCTGCACTTTGATCTCCTGATAAGGAATCCGCACAACCGAACTAGCGCGCGTGACGATCCACGGCGGAGTCATTCTGTCTTCTTAAAGGTTTTCCGACATTAGTAGACATGCTGCGTGTCCGTGACTTCTGTCGGGACAGCCGGTCGGGTGCAATCGTCTGTAAAAAGTCCTTACTGGTCAATAAAGGAAAAGGAAGTCGCAGTGATGTGGGCGTGGCCATGGGCGTGGCCAAACAGTGGAGGGTATTTCAAAAAGTGACCGACTGCATGTACAAGTACATGATAATATAATGCAGCAAACTGCAAGATAGATAAACAGCACATAGAAAGAAACAAACAAAATAACAATAGAACAGACAGAAAGAGAAAATGCTAATAAAAAAACTGAACAACTAATACAAACAGAAGTGAAAACAGAACTGAATAAAAGCAGAAACACACACACACACACACAGGGCACAAGAACTACATTGACTCACAAAACAAAATAACATGAAATACTTTCCTTGTTATGTTCCAGTGCAGATTGTATTTAATCAGCTTTACAGACAATCAGAAAGCAGAATAACTATGTTGAGCTTTTTCTTCATCACATATACAGTACATTACTGCACGGTGAAAGTCTTAGTTCTTCACTACAATTAAAACGCAACATCTATCCAACTACAATGGAGAGAAACAGAACGGTTATTATAAAATATTAGAGAACTTTGTAAAAATGTAACTATAAATGATTTTTAAAATATTAAATATCAAACAGTTTTATCATATCAACTTTCTATGATGAATTAAAAAAACGGGAATGTTTGTTTATTAGGAAATGCATATGATTGGTGCAGAGGCGACGCTACCATTAGGCCAAAGCAGGCGGGCGCTTAGAGCCCCGAACTGTCAGGACCACGTGACTTTAGCCTGACTTACGTAGTTTTAGCAAGCAGTTACGTCTAAGATTTAAGAATAATTAAACTCCACTTCTGAAATCGGATTAGAATGCCATTACGTCATTACGCCACGTGAGATGCCTTGAAGCGGTTTCGTCTCCCCCCCCGCAAACACACACTATAATGGTACAGTCCGCGTGACGGAGGCGGGAAGCTAATCACTGCAGTTTGAATGAGGAGCGCGAGACGTCCATCTACAGCAGTGAAGCGAAGTTACACAAGTGGTGCCGAAAAAACGGAGTACAGACGATTAATAGGATATTTGGCAAAAGTAACACATTTTTCCCGCCTTTGCAGCAGATAGTCACAGGTCACCTCAAGTCAACAACGTCACAAGAGCAGCTGTCTGCACGTGCTGTTCTCTCCATTGAGCACAAAGTTTAAAAAAAATCAGTGGATATGGAGTCAGGAATAACAAAGTGTGCTGAAGCCAAAAGCTTGCAAGGCCAGATTTTAGTGTCTTGGCCTACACTATTTATCCCAGCCATGCACACAATAAGACTAATTATTTTAAATATTTATTAGTTAACATTATTTTCATATTATTCTTAATCCAACACTCCAATATTAATGTTTTTCCCACTCACTAAATCTTATTTGATGAAGGAAGACTAAAGCTATTTTAAAATGTAAATAATAATAAATAAATAAAACAGGGAGTAAGAATAAAAGCTAGAGAAATACAGTGGCAAAAGAGGAGAAGTGAAGGAAAGACTTGAAAATAACATATAAGGAGGAGAAAGCAAAAAGAAGAAAAAGAGAGAGAGAGATCCAAATCAGATAAAATCAATAAAGGAGAAGGAGAGAGATGCAAAGACAAAATACATAAAAAGAGGAAAGTACATACTGTATAGTGATAACGAAGAGAAACAGTAAAATGCATTAAAAGGATTGGAAGGAGAAAAAGAAAGCAGTCAAGTAGGAGAAATACATAAAATGAAAAGCATTAAAGGGACAGAAGAAGAAGAGAGACAGACAAACAGAGTGAAGAACAGTAAGACAAAGATGGGAAGGCCAGAGTGGTTAAGGCATTGGACTACAGTTCGGAAGATCCCAGGTTCAAATCCCATAACCACCAAGTTGCCACTGTTGGGCCCTTGAGCAAGGCCCTTAACCCTCAACTGCTCAGATGTGTAATGAGATAAAAATGTAAGTCGCTCTGGATAAGAGCATCTGCCAAATGCCTAAATGTAAGGCAAAGATAAGAGGTAAACATTTTAATATGTATTCTTTGGTATTATTTGCGTCACTCCATTGACCTGTCATGGGTATTCTTATGTAGTTTTCAACTATTAATCTGCTGACCATGTAGAAATACTAAGGTCTCTGTATCAAATACAGTATGTAAACTGACAATGAGTTACATTCTAATTGTAGAAAATTGTTTGTGCATTAGTTAACATGTTAATGTTTTTTGGGGGGGGGGGTTTTCTACAGGGCCGTTCTAGACAGCTGAGGGATGACGAGTGAATGGAAATTTAAGTTAAGACTTTTTTAAAAAGCACTAAATGCAGAGGGCTCCATATCCATTGTTTGCTTTGAGCTCCCAGCTAAATCCGCCACTGCATGTACTGTACATGACAATATAATGCAGCAAACTGCAAGACAGAATCTAAAAGACGACGGCAAAAAAAAAAACACACAAAATAAAATCAAGACAAAAGTAGGCAAATTAGAAAACTAACAAACTAAAGCAAACAAAACAGCACATAGAAAGAAACAAACAAAATAACAACAGAACAGACAGAAAGAGAAAAAGCTAATAAAAAAACAGAACAACTAACATACAAACAGAAGTGAAAACAGAACTGAATAAAAGCAGAAGAACTACACACACACACACACACACACACAGGGCACAAGAACTGCATTGACTCACTGACAAACAAAACATTTAATTATTTAAGCAGCTTTACATAACCAGAAAATATTTAGCTTTTATTTCATCACATACTGTATACCTTACTGCGCAGTGAAAGTCTTGGTTCTTTACAAAAACGCAACATCTATACATTAATATACAACAAAAATTGAGAAAAACAAGGGTCATTATAAAATATTAGAGAACTTTGTTAAATGTAACTATAAATGATTAAAAAATATATATATATGATTTATCATAATTTTCTATGATGAATTAAAAAATTGGAATGTTTGTTTATTAGAACTCAACTTTAGGGAGGTAAAAATAAATATGATTGGTGTCAGGCTGCATGACATACACCAATCACCCATTGATATTTACCATAAAGGATCATCTGAAAGTGTTTTATCCCTTAAGTATTAAAATCTAATGCAATGGAATGAAGTAAGCTGACATGTCAAAGTGCCAGAGCTCTTCAATGAAGAAAAAAAAACACCTAGGATGAAGCTATGAGCAGAGGGAGCCAGATTTCCACTGACTACAGCAGAGGAATAATGTGATAGCTTTTTATATCAAGTTGTCTATTAATTATACTGTAGTTTATATATTATAGGTATTCTCTCTCTCTCTCTCTCTCTCTCTCTCTCTCTCTCTCTTTCTCTCTCTCACTAGATGTGAATGCACATTCATGTGGCCTAATAGGCTACTAACAGGTCTCTTACAGCTTTTTAAATATGGACTATAATAATTGTTATATATGCACAGTATATTTTATGCTTTTCTTCCATTTGTCATTCAAATACTAGCATGCACATAGTAATTTAAAGCAAAAAGAAATAATAAATTTGCCTGGACAGTACATTAAAACATTATCATAAAGAAATAACTGTAATAGATATGCAGATTTCCAGCGTATGGCCTCATCTTTTATGCATTTAGTTTGGTGTCTGAAAAATCCCTAATACAAGAATATGTTGCACATGTGATCATAAGATATGTGATTAAGGGAGTAGTATACCATGTGATCACATGTAAGCGAATTAAATCTGAAAAACAAAGTAACAAGTAAACCTGCATGCCTCAGAGTCCACATGTAATTACAAAGAAATAGCCCCAAATGGTGTAATAAATAGTGTGTAAATCAAAATCATGTACAATTCACATTTGAAAAAACCTGAATACTGTAGAAATCATGTGGAAAATATAAATCATATAAAAAAAATCACCTATTGCCATTTGTGTAAATGACACATTGCCATTGTGTAAATATCACATGCGGAGATAACTCCATTGTGAAATTCATGAGAAAGTGAGGTCAGGTCATTGCCACCCGATAAAAATCATGTGGCAATAAGTGAATTTAAAATGTTCATGTAAAAAAATCAAGTAATTACTGTAAAAAAAATAACATAAAACATTATGTAAAATGATGACAAGTGAATCGTGCAGAAATAATATATGAAAATTAATTAATGTAAATTTTTCTCATTGTAAATTTTTATTTTATGTTTTATATTCATAGTGTCTAAAATCCACATGAAATTTTAGGCACTGAAAACAAGATGCTCTGGCTAGCAAGAGTCAATCACCCTTTTTCTTTTTTAATTATTAAATTATTTCAGCTCCAATGATCCACCCCAGATCCACCCCTCTCATTTGAACCCCAAACCGTCAAGTATAAACAGCTATTATCTCAACCAGAGTGCAGAAACAGATCAAACACTGAGGAGACCATATCTCACATTTCATCTCTTAATATGTTCAAGAACTTACATGAAACTTCTTCAAACTTCATATAGTTTAAAGGTTTTCTGTAGAAATTCCAACAAGTGCAAATTAAAGTGACTTTAACTTCATGAAACATGTTCTAAAATGATTTTGTGGAAAACATGAGTGTTAAATAAGTTAAAAGTAAGTTAAAAAGCAAATCTAAGCTAAAAATTATGTGACAGGTGTTTGTTATTGCATCATAAAGTATAAGAGCTAATCATGTTCTAATATGCAAAAATAGATTCTGTAACACAACAGAATGGGGTGAATGTGTAAATTTAAAGTTTTTTCAACCTGGTCAGGATTCGGGTTAATCCAAGGCCAGTGTACGACACAGGATTACCGTAGTCCAGTGGTTCTCAAAGTGTGGGGCGCGCCCCACTAGTGGGGAATACAGACATGACAGGTGGGGCGCAATGAACGGGAGGAAAAACAGGAAAGTACCTATTCTAATTCATGCTTTTCTTTATTGATAATGAAGAGCGTACGCTCAAAACTAAACAATGACATACAAATAAATGGATCATTAATACAAGTAAATTTAAAATAACATCAGTTGTGGGCTGGGAGAAAAAGTGGAACCATAGTGGAACAATAACGGTTTAACGTCGGACAAACTTGAGCAGCGCTGCTCGAATCACAAACCTGCGCGAGCCACTGGGCAGCACTGCGCGACTCTGACAGAAATAAACTGCGCCGACCATCAAAATACATTTTACCCCGCTGGTATGCGCACGTACAATCCAGGCATGGCAAGGCGGAAACAATATTAAACAGTCCTGACATTTTATATGAATTGTTTTTAAATAAAACACAGTGGGTCGCGCAGGTTTGTGCTTCGAGCGCCGCTGCGCGATCCACCGGGCTGCGCAAATAAACCAGATCATCACTGCGGTATCCAGATTGTCGCGCTGCGCTGCATTTGCGCAGATATTTGGTTCAATCGGGTGTCGCGCTTTCGTCCCACTTTTGATGTGTTTGGCTTCACATACACTTCGACAATGGAAGAAGACGGTGCAGCAGCAGTGAGTTTGCTTACATGTGACGAGGAGACTGTAAAGAAAAAAATATGCCTCGTCTGTGGTGTGGAATTGGTTTGGGTAAAAGAAAAGTGATACGAATGAGATGAACGTGATTTGCAAGGTACACAAGTGCACTGTTTTAACAAGTGGTGGAAACACATCAAACCTTTTCTATCATCTGAAATACAAACATCCAAACGAATATGGCCAAAGTAAAAAAAATGCGGCAAACCTCAGCAATTCACAGTTTAAATAAAATTACATAAAAAATTACATTATGTAAAACAGTTTCTTTGTGTTTGAATTTTTATTTATGCATTTTCAGATACAAATTGCTATATTGTGTTATATATCATTATTGAGTTAGAAAATTGCTTCTACCGTGATAGAAGATTTTGGTTATATCGCCCACCCCTAATGTAGCCTATCTTGAGCTTGGATTCATGGTGGGGATGGTGGGGGCAGAAGAGTTTTGGTCGATTTCGTTATTATTTTGTTGACAAGTGGGGCTTGAAAATTCGCTCACCCCCTTAAGTGGGGAATGACAGAAAAAGTTTGAGAACCACTGCCGTAGTCCATCAGCAGTGTAGCTTGGGTAGAATTTACTGACATGTTTTTGAGAAATTGCACCATAGGACCAAGAAGAAACCCACAATAACACAAGGAGACACAAGGAGAACATACTCATATGTACACTGTAAATACAGTGGCTTCCAAAAGTATTCGGCCCCCTTGAACTTTTCCACATTTTGTCACATTACAGCCACAAACATGAATCAATTTTATTGGAATTCCACGTGAAAGACCAATACAAAGTGGTGTACACGTGAGAAGTGGAACGAAAATCATACATGATTCCAAACATTTTTTACAAATAAATAACTGAAAAGTGGGGTGTGCGTAATTATTCAGCCCCCTGAGTCAATACTTTGTAGAACCACCTTTTGCTGCAATTACAGCTGCCAGTCTTTTAGGGTATGTCTCTACCAGCTTTGCACATCTAGAGACTGAAATCCTCACCCATTCTTCTTTGCAAAACAGCTCCAGCTCAGTCAGATTAGATGGACAGCGTTTGTGAACAGCAGTTTTCAGATCTTGCCACAGATTCTCGATTGGATTTAGATCTGGACTTTGACTGGGCCATTCTAACACGTGGATATGTTTTGTTTTAAACCATTCCATTGTTGCCCTGGCTTTATGTTTAGGGTCGTTGTCCTGCTGGAAGGTGAACCTCCGCCCCAGTCTCAAGTCTTTTGCAGACTCCAAGAGGTTTTCTTCCAAGATTGCCCTGCATTTGGCTCCATCCATCTTCCCATCAACTCTGACCAGCTTCCCTGTCCCTGCTGAAGAGAAGCACCCCAGAGCATGATGCTGCCACCACCATATTTGACAGTGGGGATGGTGTGTTCAGAGTGATGTGCAGTGTTAGTTTTCCGCCACACATAGCATTTTGCATTTTGGCCAAAAAGTTCCATTTTGGTCTCATCTGACCAGAGCACCTTCTTCCACATGTTTGCTGTACAAATGGGACTTCTCATGGTTTTCTGTTAACAATGGCTTTTTTCTTGCCACTCTTCCATAAAGGCCAGCTTTGTGCAGTGCATGACTAATAGTTGTCCTATGGACAGATTCCCCCACCTGAGCTGTAGATCTCTGCAGCTCGTCCAGAGTCACCATGGGCCTCTTGGCTGCATTTCTGATCAGCGCTCTCCTTGTTCGGCCTGTGAGTTTAGGTGGACGGCCTTGTCTCGGTAGGTTTACAGTTGTGCTATACTCCTTCTATTTCTGAATGATCGCTTGAACAGTGGCTCCGTGGGATGTTCAAGGCTTTGGAAATCTTTTTGTAGCCTAAGCCTGCTTTAAATTTCTCAATAACTTTTGCCTGACCTGTCTGGTGTGTTCTTTGGACTTCATGGTGTTGGCCGTCACAGAGCAGCTGTATTTGCAGAGCAGCTGTATTTGTACTGACATTAGATTACACACAGGTGCACTCTATTTAGTCATTAGCACTCATCAGGCAATGTCTATGGGCAACTGACTGCACTCAGACCAAAGGGGGGTGAATAATTATGCACACCCCATAGGTAGAGAGCACCTACTGTACATTTACATTTTAAATTTGGGCATTTAGCAGACGCTCTTATCCAGAGTGACTTACATTTTTTATCTCATTACACATCTGAGCAGTTGAGGGTTAAGGGCCTTGCTCAAGGGACCAACAGTGGCAACTTGGTGGTTGTGGGGTTTGAACCTGGGATCTTCCGAACCGTAGTCCAATGCCTTAACCACTGAGCTACCCCTGACCCCACTGTAGACACCTACATGAGTAATATTTCGATTTATGAAAAAAAAATATTTTTACCGTTAATTGCATCAAACGTATTAATTAATTAAAATCAATTACGATTCAAGTAAATGAAGGGGGGCAATTAAGTGCATGTGTGTGTGTGTGCGCTCGCTGCCACTGAGGGGAAAATAAAAATAAAATGTCTGACATCTCGGGGTGTTTAGACATGTCCTCTGAATGTGTATGAGAGAGAGAGAGAGCGTGCGTTTGTGTTATTACAAAATTATAGATTGTCAGTGCGTGCGTGCATCATCAGAGGTTGGGATTTTTTTTCCTGCTGCTGCTGCTGCTGCTGCTGACCGGCTGATCGATTCCCCGGCCAGGTTCGATTCCCGTCTCTGTGTGCATGGAGTTTGCATGTTCTCCCCATGCTTGGTGGGTTTCCTCCGGGTACTCCGGTTTCCTCCCACAGTCCAAAGACATGCAGATTAGGATAATTGGCGTTTCTAAATTGACCATAGTGTGTGAATGACTGTGTGTGTGTGTGTGTGTGTGTGTGTGTGTGTGTGTGTGTGTGTGTGTGTGTGCTCTGCGATGGATTGGCACGCTGTCCAGTGTGTACCCTGCCTCGTGCCCTGAGTCTCCTGGGATAGGCTCCAGGTCCCCGCGACCCAATATTGATTTTTTCTACGCAGCGAGCTTTTTTTTTTTTTTTTTTTTTTTTTTTACCACGAGTGTTGTTTACAAACCTTTGACCCAAACACACACACACACACACACACCTTTTGATTGTGTCTTTGATTAAAGCCCATCATTATTATTATAATTATTATGAATATGGTGTGTGTGTGTGTGTGTGTGTGTGTGTGTGAGAGAGAGAGAGAGAGAGAGAGAGAGAGAGAGAGACAGAGCGTGTATGTGAGATTTGTTTGGCCTGTGCACAGAGGTGGAAAGTAACGAATTACATTTACTCGCGTTTTTTTGTGTGTATTTCTACTTTTTTAAGTAGTTTTAAAAATCTGTAATTTTACTTTTACTTAAGTAAGTTTTGTTTGAAGTATTGTAATTCGCTACATTTTAAATCATATTCGATACTGAGTAAAAAATAAATGAATGAAAATGATAACATAATAAAAATATTATGCTTTGTATAAATGCTCCGTTGCGCCGCGTGTGTGTATCATGTCCTGGTCGCGCGCCACTCCAGACTCCACTCCAGGTTTTCTGACATCGGCATCTTCCTGACCTTCCACACGGTCGCTTCCGCCCTGAGTGACGTCATCGACTAGCGCGACCAAATATAAACCGGAGAGAGACGCGGGAAAGAGGAAAGAGGTTGTGATTTTGGCGCTTTAATATTTGGTTGTGTATACTGGTTTGACTTTTTGCCTCCAATTGACTTTGATTATTGCTTTGTCCCTTTGGTTTGGTTGAACTTTGTTTATATTTGTAGATAATTTCATTGTTTTTGGTTTAGGGAGTCCGGGAAGGTACCTGTATTTTTGTTTGTGAGGTTTTTTTTGTTTTTGTTTTTTTTTTGCAGGTAATCTAGCTACTAAATATAAATACCATTTTGTTTATTATTTTGGCCTGGGTCCATCCTGAATCTGATCCTCCTCCTCCTGATTTGTGTGTGTGTGTGTGTGTGTGTGTGTGTGTTGTGTGTGTGTGTGTTGTGTTTGTATATACAAACCTCATTATTTCATCAGTTAATGATTGGATCTAGTTCTTTCTGCCATATACCACCATTTCCATACAGTTTAAAATAGAACCCTGAACCATTCTTTTGCTGTATGGCCCTAGACTGGGACGTAACACCATATTTAAGTGACCACTTTGATTTTCAAGCACAACAAAGACAACAGTTTTATTATGCAAAGGTGTTCCTTCAGTTAAAAACAACTAGTTTGAGATTTATATCTGCTCATCTTTTTTGAACTACGCTAGAATGCCTCATCCCACCCCCGCTGTTAAAAAAATAAAAAAGTAACTCTGTAACTTTTACTCTGAGTACATTTTTTAATGAGCTACTTTTTACTTTTACTTGAGTAGATTTTTATAAGGGTAACTTTACTTGTACTTAAGTCAAATTTCACTGAAGTAACAGTACTTGTACTTGAGTACAAAATTTCATTACTCTTTCCACCTCTGCCTGTGCGTTAAAGTGCATCATTTCATTAATGGCTTCTGATCCCCAGGACGCGGGTAAACGCAGCCAGTGGACAGGTTCTGATCCTCACTGTGGTGAAATTCGAGCGGCTCGGGGGTATTGATTTGTGTATTAATCTGCCTGCGCGTACAAACGTGTGTGGTTATAAAAAACGCGAGCCGCCATGCAGGAATTCACTTACACATTATTACATATTATTATTATTATTATTATTTTTTTTTTTTTTTTTTTTGTCTTGCACCTCCAGGGTCTGGGTTTGATTTCCACTCCTGTGTGCATGGAGTTTGCATGTTCTCCCCGTGCTTGGTGCGTTTACTCAGGGTACTCTGGTTTCCTCCCACAGTCCAAAGACATGCAGATTAGGCTAACCGGCGTTCCCAAATGTAGTCTAGGAACATGTCTGTAGTGTTTGAATGTCTGTGTGTGTGTGGGGGTGTGTGTGTGTGTGTGTGTGTGTGTGTGTGTACCCCACCTCGGTGCCTAAGAGTTTGTACAGACATTTTGGCACTGAATTGATTTGTTTTATATCCATTTTACTGAATCTTGTAAATGTCTAACAAATGTATCAAAGTTTGATATCAAAGCTCCTTACACAATATAATCTTTGCAGGAAGATATCAAGGCAGTCAAATAAAAAGCTTTCTGTTGAAAGAAAGAATTTAACTGGATCATTCGAGCAGTTAAAGGAGGAATGTGAAGGAAAAGAAGGAATGTGACTTAATGAATGAATGTATCAAAGCAAAAATCAATGAAAGACAGAAAGTAATGATTGACAAAGGAAAGAAGTAAAGAAGGAAATGGAAAAAAAAGATTGATGGATGGAAGCATGAAAACAAGTAAAAGGAAGAAAAAAATCAGAAGGCTGCTATGAATGAAAGATATAAGAGAATAAAAGAAAAGGGAATATAGATCTGTAAGGGTTTATTGTTTTTAAATATGACTTTAATTATGTTTCTCTCTCTGTCCAGGATTTGAGTGTGAGTGAGGGTTCAAATTATCTGACGGCATTCACCGAGCCGTCCAAGCTCCCTCAGCATCACTTCTGCACTACTTTGCACAGTGACACTACGGAAACTCGCAGACTGATGTCTGTCGTGTTTTCAAAAGAGCCATGCAGTTGGATTGCAGCTTTACAACATCAGATATTATCCACACTTTTGTTGGGCATATAATATTTATTGTAATGGTATCTTGTGGCTCAGTTATATTTTCTCATAGACTGACAGAATCGACTCCATTATGCGATGGAAACCTGAGGGAAGTGTTTCATACCCCCCAAAAAAATTATCTGATGAGTAACCTTCAGTCTTTTATTTAGGCATACAGTACAGGTACATAGTCATAAGGATAGCTGTAGGCCAAGTAGAGGAAACCTTGGCATCCAGAATACCTGTTACGTGACTATGAAGAAATCAGATCAGCCTTAAAATCTCACTGATTGACCCAAAATTGGAGATAGATTTCTTTTCTGTGTTTTATTGACTTTATATTATTATTATTATTATTATTATTATTATTATTATTATTATTACATATTTTTGTTACCTATAACATTTGGAATAAAGAAAAAAATTTTGTTATCAAAAATTGTAACGTATTATGTTCCGTGTCGATTTGACCCCAGGAAAAACAAACATAATTAAAAGAAAATTAGAAGAATTTTATTTGTAAAATCATCATCACCATGCATCATCATTATCTGTATTAGATCATCATCTTCTGTGCTACTGTACACATTACCGTATGTGCCAAGATTGCATGCATTATTTTTCGATATCTTCTCTCGATATGAGGTTTCACCTACATGTAACACAGTTTCCTGCTGTTCCAGTCCTTCTTTATTTCACTCCCTATTACAAAGGCCTTGTCAAATTAATGAAGAATGTTACAAGGGGCCAACAGGCACTCATGAAGCTGCATTTGGCTGTGGCCCTTTCCAAGTTATCAACCTTTCGTTGTAGTCCAAGACCATTTGTGGTTTTCTGTCTTGTCTGGTGCTCAGGACAGCATCTTTGTGCATGGTGCTCATCAGCAGGACATTTTCACTCTCTTGAGGCAATTGGAGACAATGGCTCTCTTAGTGAAGGCAAACATTGAAGATTCTACCGTCCTGTTCTTCATCACAAGCAACTCAGAGTGACCTACAGCTTGTTTGTTTCTCACTGTTTCCAACATGGTAATCTTCCTTTTTAGAACTTCACCCAGGGCGTACAATGTAAAAAATATATATGTAAGGTTCACCCTTTCACCCTTCCATGTCAAGGACCACCCTCATGCCTTGATTGTTTTCAGGTGCTTCCCCAGGGGATTTACCAATGTACACGTGCATATTCCAGGCATTGCTGGACGGTGCACCATATTTTGATACTGTATTTGGCCAGTTTGTTCGGCATGTATTGTCTAAAAGGGCAACTAAGGGCACTAACAAAATGCAACCAGACATTCATCCACAGTCAGGTGGGGACCTGGATTATGAAGAAAGGGTAATCGCTCAACCCACTTGTCCATTACATCCCATATTGCTGAGTTTGTGAGTTTGTCAACCTTTAGTTGGACCATAATAATTTAGCATTTTTGAAAGGTAGTGTGTTTGCTGGTGGTTGAAACACAACAGGAGGGTCAACACAGAGGGTTTTGTTCTCATCAAAGGATGTTTCCTCATAATCAGCGTCGGTGAAGCAACATAAGAATTAGTTCAGAAGCATACTGTTATAAGCTTTTATTTTTTTTATAAGCTTTTATATGTTTGCCCCACCCATATGTTCGGTGAACTATCAATAATCTTTACAGGAACCATAATTTTCCACCCAACAAAATGGGAAATGTCAAAATTCTTGTGAGAATAATGTTTTCCCCTCCCCCATATTGTGTGAATTATTAGTAGTTCTCACACTACTAAAGTTATGGTTATGTTAGGTTATTGCCCTAAAGCTTTTTAAATATTTATTTACTTAATACTTAAATATCATCCAAAACAAATGAATATACAGTATATATATTTTTATATTTCTTATACAGCTAAAACTGCTTAAAAACATAATGTTAATTTTACATTTACCCAGTTAACCCCATTAAATTAGGAACAGTCACTGAATATGAAGCAAAAAAAAATAAATCATTAATTTTTAGACTGTAAACATTGAATGGGGTCAAAATAATAGGAGGGTTAAGATCATAATTTTGTGCCGGTACAATACAGGTTATTATAGTCTTAAGAATTTCACTTAGAAGGTAAGGTTTCCTTTTTTTTCTTTGTTTTTTTTTTTTAATAGGAAAGGGAGAAATCACTTTGAAATATATACTGTATATATATTTGCGTTGCAGGTGCAGCATGCTTTTTCGTACACCTGTTTTATATTGGAGTTGTATCACCCTTTTTAACGCCGGCTTTCTTCTTTTTCTTTTCTCTGTAATTGTTTTTTTTTCTCCCTTTGATCTATTCGAGCCAGCTGGGTCGTTTCATGTTTTTGTAATTCCACTTAGTTTATTTATTCTTACTTTATATTCTTGGGTATAAAAACACCGTAGGTGGTGTAGTCGGGTCTTATTATTTTTAGCCAAGGGTTACATACACATGCAGATGTGAGCATCTTTATATGCAGATGTTCCACTTTTCTTTACCAACCAAACAGATCATAACCCCACCTTATTGTTTGTTTTTTGTTTTGGAACAAAAAGAATTTTCAGGTCAGGGCATTTACCTGGATACAGTCGGTGTACAGTAGGAACGTGCCTGTGTATTATGGTGGTAAATACCTACAGTGAATCATCCAAGTACAGATATAGCATTGAGCCCTGGAAGTCATCTTGCAAATAATTCAAAATAATTAGAAAATGTGTATATATATTTTTTTTGGTAAACAAAATTAATATTTTAATACATTTCATATTTTCTTGTAGTTGGATCATTTTTAAAATTGACCACCATAATTCAGTGATTTAAAGAGAAATTTATTTGCCATTATCTGTAAATTAATACAAAGCTGTACACTATCATACATTTGTAATTTGGTTACAACTATAAAAATGAGTCCCTTTGGCCAGGAATGTCCAATCTTCTCCAGAGAGGGCATGTGTGTGTGTGTGTGTGTGTGTGTGTGTGCAGGTTTTCATTCCAATCAAGCAGAACCTTGATAGTTCACACCTGATCTATTGAAAGCCAAGAACGACTAATTAAACAGGTGTGGCTTCTGCTTGGCTGGAAACAAACCCTGCACACACAGATGGGCCCTTTCTGGAGATTAGACCCCTGACACCTGCGTACCGAATGCAACAAGTACTTAGCATGTTTGTGTGTATTGTTTAGATGATGCGTAGCTCGTGTGTTTCGGCCAGTCCGCAGCTGGTTTTGTGTGCGTGGAAGAGTTTGGACAGGGACTCCATGTACAGGTTGTGATAGTGCTCCACCTGCTGTTCGGACGGGTTGAGTACATGAGGCACAGAGATGGGGCTTCCAACTAAAACAGAAAGAGCAAGAGTGATGATTGCAATAATGACAGTAACAATAGAGGGAGATGTCTAACAATTAGCAAAGCCGAGTGGTCATTGAGGACGGAGTAGATGTATGAGCTGAGGTGTTACACTCACCCACAGTAGTGATGGGTCTCCTGTGAGGTAGGATCAGACAGCGCCCCCCAGTGAAGAGACACGGCGCAAAACCCATCACGCGCTTAAACAGAGCCTGAAGTTTGCGGCCTATGGTGCCCTCGGACAGCAGCACCTGCGGGAAGAGCTCGTTCTCACCGAACGAGTACACTGGAACCAGGTCAGCCCTGGAAAACCCAACATGAACTTTTTAGTGTACAAGCATTCATGTACTATTGCATATTATATGTAAAGAATAAAATAAGAAATTGCGCCATTGTAGGAAAATGATAACGGGGTGTTTTATTCCTTACTTAAGACAAATAAAGAAAGAAGGTTTGACTTGAAGGGATAACTCCTGATTCAAACAGTGATATTCCGTCATGTTCTTTTATTATAGATGAGTAACTAAGGGTTTGGCACTAGGGGTATCGTAAAATACAAATTTGACACTGATTACAAATTTATACACCAATCAGTCATGACAGAAATACCATCACAAGGTGGTACTGGTGACAGGATCTTGGTTGACCAAGGCTCATCCATGCCCATGAGGACCAAAAGCCAGCACGTTTATACCGATCCCTAAGATCCCTACAGCAACAAAAAAAAAGGTCAATGCTGGCCACAATAGAAAGGCACCAGAGCACCAAGTGCACCACTGCACATTGCATATGGGAACCATCAGGCAAAGAACCCAAGTCGGCAATCTGAACTCCAAACCCCAGATCCAATCAAGCACCCATGAGATACATTAGACAAACAAGTCAGATCCACAGAGGCCCATAACCAGTAGCACCTGAAGGATATGCTGGGAACGTCCTTGTTCCAAACATCATAGCAACCTTCCAGAGACCCCATGGAGCTGCACCCCAAGGGGCCAAAGCCGTCAGAGCCGGTGGCACAATTGGAACTAAAAACCCAGGTGGTTTTAATGTTATGCACAGCACAGGTATTCCCCGACTTACAAACAAATCAGACTTACGAATTTCTGCAGATACGAACAGATACAGAAAAATCACAGAAGTAGTTCACAGATGTATTATACAAATAATAGGCACATTTACAACTATATACAATATTTAAAGTGTGAGTGTGAATGTGTAAAGTCCGGTATATCGTGTGTGCGTATGGAGATGCGGGAGAAATAAGTCGGCATCACCGGATTCAATGAATCAGTCCGGAAACACGATGATACAAAATGACTGTCCTGTAAAACTGTCCCAATGGTGAATAATCCTAATTTCATAAAATCCTCAACAAAACAGAGTTCACTGTCCAAGAAATTGGAAAACAGCTGGTAAAATTTCTCCCGGGATTCCCCTTGCAATTTAAGGGCACAAAGACAACACTGTTACTGTGGAGCGAATCATCAGAGTTTCCATTATTTCTTATGGGGACATTTGCTCCGAGACAAAATGGTGCCAGGGATTCCCCTCACGATTTAAAGGCGCAGAGACAACATTTTACGGTGAGATTCATTTCTTTAGGCGCGGTTACGGGTGTTTGGGAAAGTGGATCGGTATGCTTTAGATTGCATATCCATGTAAAAGGCGTATAAGACCCGCTTAGTCAAATGTGCTCACAGAACGAAACTCGTTCGTAAGTTGGGGATTACCTATACTTTACAGTACTAGGTTTTAAAAAAGCTAAATAATGTTATGATTGATAGAAGTGTTGCAGTCATTAAAATGATCACGGTTTCTTTGTGATCTGTATTTCATATCAGACATTTTCTCTCCTCACCCGTTTTCCAAAGCAAGACGAACAAAGCCTTTCCTCTGCTTCATCACCACAGTGTTCACTCCAGGAGCAGATACCAGTGACTCCTCAGCTCCTCCGATGATAATGACCACAGCGTTGCCCACACCGGATTGCCTCAGTATGTACTCTAGACTCTGCTTATTGACCGGCAACAAGCCTGTGGGAGAGAGGAGGAGGGAGAGAGATTTGTTACAGTCCTTTTTTGTTTCTTTGACTCCATTAGTGGGAAACAGTTATTTCCATTTATGAAACTCATGTTTATTGAAAATAAAACGACTGCACGCTGGAAGTAACTGTAATAAAAAGTTTATTAAACTGAAATCTAATTTGCTGCACGTGCTGTGCAGAAACACTTTTTTACCAGCTTCGGAGTTTCCAACTCATGCTTGTGGTTTTCATACCAGAACAGTTAAAGATACAGTAATATGTGATTCTCTCTCAAAGTAACTACTGTGTGTGAAAAATAAAATGATGTTGAATGAGCGTGTACAGTAGTGTTTATTCCACATTATTTCATGATTATAGACTTTATACGTCATACTTAAATCTAGCACGACTCTAGTTTTATGTATTAATGCATGTTAATAAATGCTCTATATAGTATGGCATCTTCTAGGGTTGTTCCGATTCCGATCCTGGTATCGGAAATGCTGCCGATACCACAAAAAATCTGGCATCGGAATCGGCGAGTACTTGAGTCCACGTACCGATCCGATACCATTTTCCTAAACATAACCTATTTATGCCCGCTAGCTTTGCTTACTTACAGAGTGTCACGACATGCGCCTGTGATGGGCGTGCGCCCAAATTGATATCGCTCCTCGCTCACTATTTAGGCGGCCCCCCTCTTTAGGTATGTGAAGGAGCAGGGCCACAGAATCAGGCCCATGAGCTATCGCCACTAATGATCCCGGCGCTATAAAACACAGCGGGGAGTGTAGCTCTGGGTCTGACTGTTGGGAAGCTGGACTTTGTGACGCGGTGGATTTTATGAGAGACAGTGGCACAAGAGCGGGGCGATGTGATGCGCCCCAGAGACTTTAAAAAGGGGGGCGCCTTTGATCTCCGCGAGAGGAGCGCGTGAACGAGCTTCCACCTTCACTTCCACGTCAAGCCTGCCTTCGCATCCCTGCCGCCAAAGCGGAAAAGACCGCATAGAGCCTTTAACCCTTTCCTTACCCATTTTTCTAAATAAATTACCCTTTTTCCTGTAAGACCTCGCCTCGTGTCTGTGTTTCATGGTGTCGCCCGTGCATTTAGGGTCGAACCTGTTACACAGGGCTAGTAGTATTTTACTTAAAAAAAGAAACGATATATATATATAGTATATATACACTGTACAGATATCCACCCAGGTATCAGATCGGTACTCGGTATCGGCCGATACCCTGAGCCCAAGTATCGGAATCGGTATCGGGAAGGGAAAAATGGTATCGGAACATCTCTAGTATCTTCCATACATTTTATAATACCCATGACGTGAACAAAATTCTAATTCTAGCATGAGCTCACGAACACACTGACCTGCTAACATGCTGTACTCTCTGACGAACGGCATGCGGAAGACACCAGCAAGCATGGCCAGAGAGGAGCGCACTCCCGGGAACGCCTGCCCAAACCCACCAGGCTCGGTGCTGAAGCAGGACACGGCGCCCATGCTCATGATGCCGTGCGGATGGCATCCCATAATATAGTTCTTACTGGGACTCAGCTCCCCTGTCTTCACTAACTGAAAGAATAGAAAAAATAGAGAAAAAGGAATAAAAGCTACGTTACAAGTGATCACGGCTTATTATTATTATTATTATTTATTTATTTATTTTTAACAATATGTATATTTCCTTTGTTTTTCTCTGCGTTCTGGGCCTGATATCTACAAATATGTCGACTCAAACTCTTGGCTCACTTGAATAATACAGTATGTACAATAACAGCCCCTACACTGATGATGATGATTGTCTCTGGGTTGAAATGGAGGCCAGCTCAAAATTACCTTCACTGGGAAGTAGTCTTTAAAATGTTTCCACACACACCAGCTCCTCACAAACTTACTTCTTCTGCCACCTGGTTAAAACACAGAAATGTACAGCGTGTGGTAAATTGTACGCTGTCACGTTTTGACATGAGGTTAGATCATCCGCATTCAAATTTCAAATTTTCAAATTAAAATTTTATTTGTCACATACACAGTCATACACAGTACGATATGCAGTGAAATGCTTACACGACCGCCAGTGACCTTAAAAAGAGAATTAAATCTTATAGTAAGAAATAAATATGAGTAAAGAAATACGATAGGAAAATTAAAACTTAACTAGAATAAAAATAGAAATAAAAATAGAAGTATACTGTACATAAAATAGAAATAAAAATAGAAGTATACTGTACAATATAAATTTTCTATTGTAATATTGTAATATTATTTAACATTTCAATAGAATTTTTTAAAAGATGCATATGAAGCATCTTAGTTTTAGATGAAAATTTCTAAACAGAAATAAACAGTTGATATGAACAAGAATAAAACCCGTTTGCAGTTTAGACTAGAAATGTAAAAAATAATTGAACCATTTGACAGTAAAATGAGAACTCTATTGTTGAGGTTTTTGAATAAAAGTGCATTTTTATTGGCAAATTGAATATTTTGGCAATGTTGACTTTGGCAAAATATTTTGTCAAAATTGTGATAAAAGTGTAACATTTGTGATTTTGTAAGAAAGCTATAATTCCAGTTACACATAGTGGCAGCAAATTATATCTAGGAAAATGTCTTGATCTTTTCTAATCAGAAATATTGTTGAAGAGCATGAGAAATATTATAAGCAATAATATAAAACCTCTCAGTTTTATTACACTTTTTGATACATGACATTTGCTGACACAAGTGTTAATTTATTTCTAAAAAAAAAAATAAAAAAAAAACTTTTTTGGTGAAGAGCCTTTCATGTTCATGTTTTTGTGCAAAACAGAATTGATTGTGTGTGTGTAAGTATGAAAAACCTTTCTGAGGTGTGTCCCAGTCCAATATCAGCCAGGTGAAGTAGAGAATGGGAATCAGCCACAGTGAAGTAAACATCAGATAAACCATCAAAATCAGCCCTGACAAACCTACACACACAAAACCATTAGCTTAAATAATTACACGCATCTTCATTACACCATGCATGTGTGTGTGTCTTGCAGGCATCTCACCCATAAACAAGAAGGCCAGCACCAGGTGTAGGACACTGATGTCCTCAAGAAATAATTTCCATTTGGATTTCCCTCCGTTCTTCTCCATCTCTTCAGCTTCAGCAACTGACAAAGGATATCAATAAACACAAAGAAACCCAAAAAGAAGACGACTAGACCCGTGTCAGGACTGATTTGTTAAATGTTTTTAGCTACAGTAGCTCTATATCTATTGTACTCTACCTTTTTTTAAAACAGACATGATGTATTCCTAATTCATCCTGTGCACTTGTGTATAACTGTACGTGACTTCACAGTGCAATTGATTCATCAGACTGACCTCTGACCAAGTATGTTATCATTTCTGTCAGCATGATTGAACTTCTCACCTTGTGCAATGCATTTCAGCAATAGATTAGGCAATACACCAGACAGATAGCATAGTGCACTTGCATTCAGTGAAAAAAACAAAAAAGAAAGAAAAGAAAAAGATTTCAGAAAAATAGAAAAAGGGTTTCTTGATCTTGTTTTGGTTCTAAAGGATTATTTTTAAAAAATCTAAGAAGAGACAGAGAATGGTTGAAACAATGAACCTGGAGGAAAAGTGAGGCAATAAGAGTGAAAAGAGCGAAAGAGTAGGAGAGACAGACAGAAAAGAGAAATGGAGAAATCCTGAGAGAGATAGAGAGACAGAGTGGGAGGGCAGGCAATGATGAGAAGTTGATGACAATGTAGAGAGAGAGAGAGAGAGAGAGAGAGAGAGAGAGAGAGAGGAGGGGGTGTATTTACCTGTTGGGTTTGAATCTCCTCTCACTGTGGACGTTGCTGCGGTTCAAAGCTTGTTCAGATGATTTAGCGTGTCTCATTGTACTTTGCTCTCCTGATAAGAGAGAGGTCCCGCACTGACACAGCTTACACACCCACACAACCGAACTAGCGCGCATAACGGTCCACACTGGTGTCAAGTTCTCATTAGTCATTAGTAAACATGCTCCGTGTGTGTGACTTCTAATGGGATAGGAGCTGGAGATGGATGGATGGATGGATGGATGGATGGATGGATGGATGGATACTTTATTAACCCTGAAGGACATTTCCAACATCCAGTAGCAAGGATAGTAGCATAATAAACAATAAACAAGCTTGCAGAACAAAACAAAACATAAGAAACATAAAACATATTAGAATAAAATTTTAAACACAAAAACAAACAAAGAATCTAAAACACTACAGCAAAAAAAAACAAAACTAAATCAAGACAAAAAGGAAGCAAATCAGAAAACAAGCAAACAAAAATAAACAAACAAAAGCAAACAAAACAGCACAGACAACAAACAAACAAAAATAAACAAAACAAAAGTAAACAGAACATCATAGAAAACAAACAAACAAAAGCAAATGATTCAGCATAGAAAACAAACAAACAAACAAACAAAATAACAGAAAAATATGACAGAAGGAGAAAATAAAAATATATCAAAATAAAAAGAACAACTAACACAAACAAGTGAAAACAGAACTGAATAGAAACACAAACAAAAAGGGCACAAGAAATATTTTGACTGACAAAACAAAAGACAAAAGAACATGACATACTTTCTGTTATGTTCAGGTTCAGATTGTATTTAAGCAGCTTTGCAAAAACAAAAGAAAATCAATGCATGTAAGAAAACAGAATGAAAATAAATAAGTCCAGCCTTTATTTGCCACATATTCATTACTGCACAGTGAAATTCTTTATTCTTCACATATGCCAGCATTTTTTTTAATAGGTCAGGGTCAGAGCGCAGAGTCAGCCATTACCCGGCGCCCCTGGAGCAGACAGGAGCAGCTCAAGGGCCCAACAGCGGCAACATAGCAGGAACAACAGAATTGAACCACTAGAACAAAACAGAACAGAATATGAGGATTACAAAAACAAACATATGATATCAAAATACATATGATTGGTGTCAGACTTCCTCACTCCAATCACCCAGTAATTATTTTCCAATAACGGATCATCCGAAAGTGTTTTATTCCTTACATATTAACATCGAATGCAATCAAATGAAGTAAGTTGACTGGTCAAAGTGCCAGAGCTCAAGTGAGCAATTCAAGGAAGAAGAAAAAAACAAACACCTAGGATGAAGCTATAGGATGAATACTCAGCAGAGGGAGCCAGATTTCCTTTGGCTATAGCAATGAGAATCAATTTTTTCTTTTTATATCAAATTGTCTATTAATTATAGTTTATAATAAGCATAAGTGGATATCTAGAAATAGAAACTACAATAATGTATTAGATGTCATAGTAATTAGTATATCATTGGCTATAGGTACTCTCTCTCTCTCTCTCTCTCTCTCTCTCTCTCTCTCTCTTGCGCGCACGCTCTCTCATTAAATGTGTATGCACATTATGTGGCCTAATAGGCTACTAAAAGCTCTCTTACAGTCTTTTAAATATGGACTAGGCTATAATAATTACTATAGTATGCACAGTACATTTTATGTTTTTGTTCCATCTATCATTCAAATTATAGCATGCACACAGTAATTTAAAACAAAAAGAAATAATAAATTTGCCTGGGCAGTGCATTAAAACATTATTACCAAGAAATAACCGTAACAGATGTGCAGATTTACAGCGTCTGGCCTCATCTTTAATGCATTTAGTTTGATGTCGGGGAAAATACCTAATACAACAATATGTTGCACATGTGATCATAAGACATACATATTTGATTAAGGGAGTAGTACACCATGTGATCGCATGTAAACTGAAAAACAAAGACACAAGTAAGACTGTATGCCCTAGAGACCACTAAAGCCCTAGAGTGTAATAAAAGCATATAAATCAGAATCATGTACAATTAGCATCTGAAAATAACTAAATACTGTAGAAATTATATGGAAAATAAAATTGTGGAAATATCACATGTGGAAATAACTCCATTGTGCAATTCACAAGAAAGTGAGTTCACATGAAGGTCACAAGAAAATATATTAATATCATAAAGATCACATATTTTTACACATCACATGAAAATAGACACATTTTGTAAAAAAAAAAAAATCAAGTAAAAATAAAGAATTAGTGTAAAAAAAACATGAAAATGAATTAACTATATTAAATGATGACATAAAAAGTCAATCATGCAAAGATAATATATGAAATGTGCATTTTTCTCATTGCCAATTTTTATATAAGTTTGGTATACAGTATATTGTCTAAAATCCACATGTAAATTTCATCTTCATGTCATTATTAAAATGTGGAGGGCAAATTGCAGGGTAGACTGGACACAAGATCCTCTGGCTAGCAAAAGTCAATCACCCTATTTTTACAATGATTAGATTATTTCAGCTCCAATGATCCACCCCAGATCCACCCCTCTCATTTGAACCCCAAACCGTCAAGTAAAAACAGCAATTATCTCAGCCAGAGTGCAGAAACAGATCAAACACTGAGGAGACCATATCTCACATTTCATCTCTTAATATGTTCAAGAACTTACAGTTAAGCAACTTTTAATATGAAACTTACTAACTTGATATATAGCTTTATTTAACTTTATAAAAATATGTTCTAAAATAATTTTGTGGGAAAAAATGAGTATTAAATAAAGTTAAAAAGCAAATCTAAGCAGAAAATCATGTGACAGGTGTGTGTTATTGCATCATAAAGTGCGACAGCTAATCATGTTCTAAAATGGAAATATAGCTTCTGTAACACAACGCAATAGGGGTGAATGTGTAAATTCAAAGTTTTTTCAGCCTGATCAGGATTCGGGTTAATCCAGGGGCAGGGTATGACACAGGATTATCATAGTCCATCAGCAGTGTAGCTTGAGAATTTACAGATATGTTTTTGAGAAATTAAAGGACACCATAGTAATCCCAAGAGGAAACCCACAAAGCACAACAAAGAACACACAAGGGGAACATAACACATGTACTCTGTGTGTATATACTGTATATATATATATATATATATATATATATATATATATATATATACTGGAACTTCAGTATGCGAATACCCTCCCTTCATTTCCCCGAAGAATTACAATTTTGTAATAAATTTGCATTGCCATATGAAGCAATGCATTTCAGCTCTATATTTTGTTATATATCCTTTGTTGGCAGTGACAGAGGTTAACCATTTTCTGTAAGTCTTCACAAGGTTTTCACACACTGTTTCTGGTATTTTGGCCCATTCCTCCATACAGATCTCCTCTAGATCAGTGATGTTGTGGGGCTGTCGCTGGGCAACACGGACTTTCAACTACCTCCAAAGATTTTCTATGGGGTTGAGATCTGGAGACTGGCTGGGCCACTCCAGTACCTTGAAATGCTTCTTACAAAGCCACTCCTTCATTGCCCGGGCGGTGTGTTTGGGATCGTTGTCATGCTGAAAGACCCAGCCACATTTCATCTTTAATGCCCTTGCTGATGGAAGGAGGTTTTCACTCAAAATCTCATGATACATGGCCCCATTCATTCTTTCCTTTACACACATCAGTTGTCCTGGTCCCTTTACAGAAAAACAGCCCCAAAGCATGATGTTTCCACCCCCATGCTTCAAAGTAGGTATGGTGTTCTTTGGATGCAACTCAGCATTCTTTCTCCTCCAAACACGAAGTTCTATTTTGGTTTCATCTGACCATATGACGTTCTCCCAATCCTCTTCTGGATCATCCAAGCTTGCTCTCTAGCAAACTTCAGACGGGCCTGGACATGTACTGGCTTAAGCAGGGGGACACGTCTGACACTGCAGGATTTGAATCCCTGGCGGCGCAGTGTGTTACTGATGGTAGCCTTTGTTACTTAGGTCCCAGCTCTCTGCAGGTCATTCACCAGGTTCTGGGATTTTTGCTCATAGTTCTTGTGATCATTTTGACCCCCCGAGGTGAGATCTTACGTGGAGTCCCTGATCGCGGGAGATTATCTGTGGTCTTGTGCTGTATGTCTTCCATTTTCTAATAATTGCTCCCACAGTTGATTTCTTCACATCAAGCTGCTTACCTACTGCAGATTCTTCCCAGCCTGGTGCAGGTCTACAATTTTGTTTCTGGTGTCCTTTGAGAGCTCTTTGGTCTTGACCATAGTGGAGTTTGGAGTGGGACTGTTTGAGGTTGAGGACAGGTGTCTTTTATACTAATACTGATAACGAGTTCAAACAGATGCCATTAAGACAGGTAACGAGTGGAGGACAGAGGAGCTAGAGCTTCTTAAAGAAGAAGCTACAGGTCTGTGAGAGCCAGAAACCTTGCTTGTTTATATCAAAATATATAAACAAGCAGGTTTATAGCAAACATTTGCTATATATATTATAATTAATGTATTTATTATTGTATGTATTTATTTATTTCCTTACTGCCTCCGCCACCTCATATCAGCCTTGGTGCTGTGTTCGACTGCAGGTTTAAGTCATATGCACCTGGTGAATAATTCAAGTAGACAGCACCTAGACACCTACATGAGTCATATTTCGATTTATGAAAAATAAATAGATTTTTTTTTACCGTTAATTACATCAAATGTATGAATTAATTAGTAACATTTACGATTCCAGTAAATGAGGGGGTGCAATTAAGTGCGTGCGTGTGAGCGCGCGCCCCTGACGAGAAAATAAAAATAGGATGTCTGACATCTCGGGGTGTCTAGACATGTCCTCTGAATGAGAGAGAGAGAGAAAGAGAGAGAGAGAGAGAGAGAGAGAGCGTGCGTGCGTGCGTGCGTGCGTTTGTGTGATCAGAAAATATAGATAGTCCGTTTGATATCGCGGAGTGTCCAGACACGTTCAGTGTGTGTGTGTGTGTCAGTGCGTGCGCGCGTCATCAGAGGTTGGGATTTTTTTTTTCTTTCCTCCGGCGCGCGCGCGCGGGCGCGTGCTTTCTCCCGACGCCTCGCGCTTGCTGCTGCTGACCGGCTGATCCGCGCGGAGGAGAGTCTGTGTGACACCGGCGCGACGAGTCAGCGGCGTCAGTCAGCGCACGCACGGAGACCGGGCAGGATGGAGGAGACGAGGGCGGGATCGTGCACGAGGTGAGCCGCGGTGTGTACCTGTTTAGCACGAGAGCAGGAATAATTGGGTAATAATAATAATATGAAATTATAATAATGATAATGAAATGAAACGAATGACGGGGGGAAAGGAGACGTCTTGAGGAAGAAGAACTGCGACATTAACATTCGTGTGCATGTCGCTTCATCATCATCATCATTATCATCTTCATTCAAATGACAGAGACTGTTACAAGATCAAAGAGTAATAGCGTAGATCTAAACACGGGATTGTTTTTTTTTCTACGCAGCGATCCTTTTTTTTTTTTTTTTTTACCGGGAGTGTTGTTTACAAAACGCATCCGGACCCCCCCCCCCCCTACACACACACACACACACACACCTCTACCCCCCACCCCATCACACCTACTGATTGTGTCTCTGATTGAAGCGCTGAATTATTATTATTATTATTATTATTATTGTGTGTGTGTGTGTGTGTGTGTAAGAGAGAGAGAGAGAGAGAGAGAGAGCATCCCACCGTGTATGTGAGATTTGTTTGGCCTGTGCGTTAAAGTGCATCATTTCATTAACGGCTTCTGATCCCCAGGACGCGGGTAAACGCAGCCAGTGGACAGGTTCTGGTCCTCACTGTGGTGAAACTCGAGCGGCTCGGGGGTATTGATTTGTGTATTAATCTGCCTGCGCGTACAAACATCCGTGTGTGAGTGAGGGAGTGTGTGTGTGCGTGTGTGTGTGTCGGGGAGTTGCGGGATATAAAAACACGCACGTCCACGCAGGAATTCATACATTTTTTATTAGTAGTAGTATTAGTAGTAGTCGTAGTGGTAGTATTGTTTATTATTTTTTTTACTCATATTTATTTTTATCCACCACACGTTGGTGTTTTTTTTTTTTTCAAGTCAGCTGATCATTCCCGCGTCGAACCCCGCAGATCAGTGTAAACACACCGAGCCTCTGGCCGGTCAGGGATTATTTATTTATTCATTCATTCATTCGAAAGGAAACGAGTGACGCGTCGGTCTTTTTCCCAAACTCGGCGCGTCAAGGAAAAAAAAATGTTGCGTTTTTTTTTTTTTTTTTGGTTTGTCCTTTTGCGTTCGAACGCGTTCGAGTGCCTCTACTACGCGATCGGAATGGGCGTTCCGTCGGCCATGTTCTGCTCGCGCGTCGTCTCGCCTGCGTGAAACGCGCGTCTTCTGGAGCGAGGGTTGCCAGATTGGAGACGCCGTTTCACCCAAAATTCATCATCCTGCTCATCACTGTGGAAAAAATCCGAAAATGTAAACGAACCAAGATCTTCAACGAAATTCAATCTAATTATTTCTAATAGATGTTGTAATATGTTTATCTAAATCAAGGTAGGCGACAAAGCAGTTAGCACCTCGGGGGTAGGGGTTTGATTAGCACTGTCGCCTCGCACCGCCTGGGTTTGATTCCCACCTCAGGATCTGTGTGCATGGAGTTTGCATGTTCTTCCCACGCTTGGTGGGTTTCCTCCCGGTGCTCTGGTTTCCTCCCACATTCCAACGACTTGAAGGTTAACTAGCGTTCCTGGTGGATTGGCACCATGTCCAGGGTGTACCCCGCCTCACGCCCTAAGTCTCCTAGGATAGGCTCCAGGCCCTCTGCAACCCTACATGCCATAAATCTTTTCTAGATTGATAAACACTTTTAAATGACCAAGTTTGTTTTTGGGAATAAAACTCATGACAACAACCCCACCAAATAGCAGAAAGTCTTAAAGTCAAATAGAGCTTGCATGAACTAGCTAAACAGCTTGACTGATGGACAGAGATGTTTCGGCTCTGACATGCCATCTGGCGAATGGCATTTTTAAATCCTCCAGATGTACATTAGATATGCAAGCATGTAAACAACTCTGCTCGAGTTGCAGCTGCGTACAAGCACATACACGTGGTGAAAGTGCACCCTTAATCTCAAAGTTAATTAAAGGTACAACAGTGTACCCCAACAGTGAGCAATTTTTGCAAACACACTTTAGGTAACTGCTTCATGCTTCAGCCAGGATTGCGATGATTCCAAAACAGTAGAGGGAATACAGCATAAATAGGAATCCAATCCATCACACGCACTGGGCAGACACTTTTTCACACTTATGTTGTGTTGCTTGTTACAGTATATATATATATATATATATATATAGTCCCGGTATATTAGGGCCGGGGACTTTAATGCGTTAATTTAGATTAATTAATTACACAAAATTCATTAATGCATTTTAATCACACTTATTTTTGCACCGCTGAACGTTTCTCACTGGATGAGTTTCGGCAGACTGATTATACTGGAGCACCAACAAAGGACAACATGGACAAAGAAGCTGATGAGACTGCTTTGGTTAGCCCTGTGGATGGGAAATTTTGTTATAAAAAACTAATGGATGGAAGCGTCAGGGTTCAATAGTCAGGGTTTCCAATGTTCTGAATGTACTTGAAAGTATTGTGCTTTACTTAAAAAAAAAACTGCTTACAGAAGGTCTACCTACCTATAGGGTCCCTGAATTTCTGAATTTCCTTAATGGCAATATTGCACTGGTCTGTTGGACTTGGTTGAACAAAAATAAACAATATTTTGTTGCTTAAGCTTATGTATTCAGACATTATTCAATGGTATACTAAAAATCCATATGAAAAAACTTACTTCTCACTGTTCTCAGGTCAAATATTTATATGCGATTAAAAAATGCGATTAATTTCGATTAATTAATTACAACGCCTCTAATTAATTAGATTATTCTTTTTAATCGAGTCCCGGCCCTAATATATATATACTGTATATAAAACACAACACAACATAATACATAACATATATATATATATATATATATATATATATATATATATATATATATATATATATATATATACAATATACACACAGTATATATAATTAAAAAATATATATAACTTGTTTATATTATGACCTTACACTTCAGTGTAGCTGCTAATATTCTTGCCTGTCCACTTAAGGTAATTTTGTGTACTTTTCAGATGACTACTTTGCATGTTATTTGCATTAAAAGTCCGGCAGTTTGGACAGATTTTAAACACCAATATATCTAAAATGTGTTCAGCCTAATGGCAAGGCTAGCTCTTAAGACTTTTTAACATTGACTAATGTGTGAACTCAAAAATAAGCTTATAGGGTGCATTAGGAGCAGACACATGATAGTATTATGTAATCCATTTACAGTTTGCCAAAGTATTAAATTTCATTAAAAATGTAAAAACGTAAAAGTAGAAGTGGCAGTGGTATTGACAGGCAATGATTTTTTATATCTTTTAATTGAGTCCACAGCATAGATGGTTTGGTGTCTAGCATTGTTGCCTCTGACCTCCAGGGTTAGGGGAGCAAATATTCAGCCTGTGTGTGTGAAGGTTGGATGTTTCCTTTGAATAATCCTGTTTCCTCTACTGTTCAAAGACATGCATTGGAGGCTGGCATTTCCAAATTGCCTGTACTGTATAATTGTGTGTGTGTACTTCTGAAGGGGTGCCGGAAGTTTGGTAAGCACCAATATAAATTTCACTATGAAAATACCCACAGCCATGAAATGAAGCCATAGGTCATTGTGGGCAACCATTGCTCCATGTTGTCCGCTTGATCAGCCATCAAATTTTGTCCACCATCTTAATATTGAGTAGGTCCTCCATTTGCCACCAAAACGATTATGCACTGTTTGTTCTGTCGCCTTTCTATCACAACCAGCATTAACCCTTTCATCAATTTGATCTACACTAGGTAGCGCTTCTGTTGGATCGGACTACACTTCCCATGTGACATCCGTGTGCCCACCCATCACACTTTTGACCAGTTTTAATTCCTTGCACCACTTTTTTTTTGTTCTTATAATCACAGACCAGGAACATCCAGGAACAGAGTAGTTCTGACCCAGTATCCAGATGTCACAATTTGGCCCTTCGCAAAGTCACTAAAATCCTTATGTTTGTCCATTTTTCCTGCTTTCAACACATCAAATTTAGGAACAAAACTTTCAATTGCTGCTTATTATATTCCACCCACTTCCAACTGCCAATGTAATGAGATAGTGAAACTGTAGCTACTGTGAGAAGAGCCAAATTGTGATGGAGAGACAACTGGGTCAGAGCAACCCCAAAACTGCAGCTCTTCTGAGATGTTCCTGGCTCGCTGTGGTCAGGAGATCCCAAAAGTGATCCAAGGAAGGAAAACCGGTGAACATAACACATCACAAAATATGTGTTGTAATATGTATAAAAAACAAGAATATCTTAAAATATAACATTGCTTTTGCTTTATCCTTCATCCTTGCTAGATATAAAATGGGTTCACACAAACACAGTAAGAAAATCCCCAATCTGGCATCAGACTGGGTTTAGATTCTATTGGGTTTGGAATTTATCTGTCTTCCACATCAGTGTTTAAGACTTAGGCTGGAAATGAAATTAAAACTGGATTAAAATCATGCTGAACTGGCATCATTTAAAGAGGTGTGAGTGTGTGTGCATGCATGTGTTTATGGATTGTCTTGAGACCGGCCCACTTATATCACAGACAAAGTTAACCGTTAAAGGCACTTGCACACTGAATTCTGCAGTATCCTCACCTTCATCACTCTCTCTCTCTCTCTCTCTGTCTCTCTGTGCTCTTCCTCTTACACACAAGTAGCTCATTCACAACGACCCGCAGTGCTTTCGGTGTGATTAGTAGCTCGCTTGGTAGAGGAAGAGTGGGAGGAAGAATAAGAGAGTGGGCAGGATAGTGGAGGGATGCTGGGATCTGAGGTTTTTCAGGTGAATGTGTGTAAACAGAATGAGCGTAGAGACTCAGTAAGTGGAAGGTGAAGAAGACAATCAGTAAGAGGAAAATAAGACGTAAAATGATAAAATGGTATAAAATACACATAGTATGCGCAGAGTAAATTATAAGTAGGAGTTTAGGGTTCGATTCTCGTCTTAGGCCTGCATGCATGGAGTTTGCATGTTCTCCCTGTGCTTGGTGTGTTTCCTCTGGATCCTCTGGTTTCCTCCCACATGCAAATTAGGCTAATTACTGTTCTTTTAGCTACTACCGCCAAGGGGTCACCACAGCGGACTATCCTATTCCTCCGCAACGTGGCACAGGTTTTATACTGGATGCCCTTTCTGATGCCAACCCTCCCATTTTATCCAGGTTTGGGAGCAGCACTGCATGCAGTGGCTGGGTAGTATGGGTGAGGCAACCCACAGACGGCAGGGCTGTAACTTGGATCCTCGGATCCCAAAATCAACAACCTAGAGCCTTAGCCGCTCCTGAGCTACCACTCCCCCACAGGTTAGGCTAATTGACATCCCCAAATAGCGCATGTGAATGTTGACTGGAGGGCCTACCACAATCGTAAAAATGCAAATAAATACATTAGTCTCCATTGGCCTTCATGGTCCATTGTTGGACTACAGAGGTTCAAAGATGGATGGATGGAAATGATAAATAATGCGCTAATCGGTGTGTCAATGAGTTTTTTTATTTACCAGTTGAGTTCTAGACTTTGTACTATCTTAAATAGCACATCAGATTAGCAAAGCGAAATTAGCAAGTTGTTCTAACTGTTCTAGCCATATAAATTCCGAGGACCCACAAGTCCTTCCAAGCTTTATTTTGCTCCATAATGCATTCATATACATTTAATGTCATGTCATGGATGACAGGAAAAAAACGAAACCACTTATAAACTGTTTCAAGTCTTTCTTTTATTTTTCAAGGTCAAATTGTAAATTGGAACTAACCACTGGTAAAAATAAAAACTATAAGTGGGGAAGTGAAGAAAAATCAGATGACGTGTGTGCTGGACGCATTAAAGGATTGTTCAAGGCAACTGGTTGGATTTGTTCCTTTGCACCATCATACATCAATGTACAGTACATATCACAATTCTTTCATATTCCACTTGTACTGTCTCTTGGCACTGTCATGGAAATGCCTAGAAATCGGCTAAGTTGTGCATATATCTGAAGTTCAAAAGTTGTTTGCACCAGTGGAAAGTCAACCGTAGTGAGTTTATGAAGTTTAAGTCAGCGAAAACCACTTTTGCGAAAACTCAACCCATGATACCTCTTCTTTAACTTTGGTAAATGTATTATGTGCATTTACATTATTCGCTATGGGAAACCTTGCAAACTCGCCTCGAGAATGTCAGGTTCTGCTGCATTCTTAATGATGCCACCTGTTGGTGAAGGTTCTAAGCAACTATTTACTGATTGGCTCCTGCTTCTGTATTTCATTGGCTTTGTACATGCACTTTGCATAATGACTACAAGGTTTAATAGGATCTAATCTAAGACAATAATGCTAAAACAGCCATAGCTACAACAGAGAGGGGTCAAAGACACCCTGCCATCCTAAATACTTAGCTAGTCAGTAGCTTCTCAATTTTTGCAGGAACTCCCAAGTATGATTTCAGTGTTTGATTCTCAATAAATCTGTCCGGTTTGCACACCGTCCTCTAATCTCAAATGTGATTGGAAAGGAGGTCTTACATAGCAAATCAGCTACATACTGTACACAGAAACATATGTTATCGTTTACAGCTACATCATTTATTTATTCACACTTTTCATCTTGGAATGTTTTTAATGTCTTTTAATTTTCCATACTTTATTATGCTCTGATTTAATATTTAATATCATATATCATGGCAAGTCAAGATTTAGCAATATTACTTCTTGTCATTTGCACAAAACATGCTGTAATTAAAATTCAAATTAAGGCAGAGGGTGAGATCGAGAGAGAGAGAAGGAAAGAGAGAAAGTAATGCAGATTAGACACTGACAGCTCATCTTTAAAGGCCCGGCTTGAGAGTCTTCTCACTGCGCATTTCTCTGGAAATCCAAATTAAATTATTGAATTTTGTCATGTATGCAAGTTTTTCTCCAAACACTAAGAAAAAAGAAAAAGAAGGCTGAAAGGGAGAGATGGAGCGTGATTAGTGATATAAGAAAGACTGAGAGGTAAATAGGAAGCCAGACAGAGAGAGAGAGAGAGAGAGAGAGAGCAGTGGATAAGAAGTCACATTGTCTTTATATTGTAAACAGAGGAGTACAAAAGAGCAATCCAACATACAGATGCAGTTAAATTTGAAAATTGGACAAACCCACAATGCTGATTATCAGGTTAGCCCAGAAGAAATTTCACCGTGGTATACGTACCATGGTATTCTGACGGTACCTGTATCACAGTATATAACACCGTGGTATTTTTTTGTTACAGTGTTGTGCTACTTATTTGCTAATATAAGACCTAGAGCACACTAAATTACATGGTTCTACCTTCATACATACTTTGGTACACTGTTTCAAATGGAATTGGGACTACTGTAGCTCAGTAGTTAAGGCTTTGGAATACTGCTCAGAAAGTCCCAGGTTTGAACCCCAACACCACCAAGTTGTGCCATTGAGTAATACCCCCAGCTGTATATTGAATTTTAGAATGTAGATAGTATTACTGTATATACTGTAACAGGTACTGTACCATGATACTGTCAAAAATGTGTTACACAATTAAATGTCATAATGGTAGCATTTACATACTATACCAGTTGTATTGTACCAGTAATAAAATATCTAATATGGTACAGTATGTACAAACATGTCATATAACATACTTTGTAGCTTTTGAACCATTGGAATTTTTGGTATTCACCGAAGTATTGTGGTACACACCATGTTACTACAACATTACCTCCGTTTGGTATTCACCAAAGTTGTTGTTGTTGTTCTTTTGGCTGCTCTCTTCAAGGCGACACTACAGGGGCTACGCACACAGCTTGCCCTTGATCCACATACAGTTTGCCCTTCCTGATGCAACCCTCCCATACTAGAGCAAAGTGGCTGGGTTTAGACATTGAACCCAGCCATGGCAGACGAGGAGCATACTAGCAAGCTAACAATTCACCAAAGCATGGTGGTACATACTATAGTACTAGCGTTGTACCCACTGTAGAGCCATGTTTCCTTCCCTGATACTCGATAAAGTCCCATGGTAATGCAGTAACAATATGGTATATTATGAAACATACATTTCTTAACATTCCATTACCTTTTTTTTAATATACAGTATATTTTTTAAAGTAACATAGTTCATATTTTCAAACTATATACTCTTAGCATTTTTGTATTATTTGAATTTTACCAGAACTTTGTCCACAGCTAATCAGCAAACATTTGAGATTAGCTTGTTCTAGTTAACTGGTTCAAAAGCATTTTCAGTAATCTAACTCAGAGGTTCCCAAACTTTCAAGCCCGCGACCCCTAATTGAAGATCGACAAGATCTCGCGACCCCCACTATCAAAAACAAGCAATAAACATAATAAGCTGTTCACAGAATTTTGATTACATTTACTATACATCAAAATAATTTTGGCTTACCTTTCAATGGGAAGGCTGTAGTTGTTTTTGGCAGCACAAAAGCTTCATCCGTGGCCTGATGGTGGATACAGCTACCCGCATATCATCTTCCACATCATGACGTGAGCTGTATTTATTTTTTATTTGTAACAGCGGAAAAATACTGCTCACACAAATATGTAGATCCACATTGAAGCAGTACATCCACTGCTGCACGGGACAACTCGTGTATTCGAAATACTGATACTGCACTTTATGAATTCTTCCTCATATTTCCGATGTTTCCTACTGTGGTCTGACGGGGGCTTGCTATTTTGCTTGGTCGATGTACATGGTTCCGATGACTCAGGCAAACAATGTCCTTAACATTTTTATATTTGCGAATAACAAATGTACCCATCTCGGCAGTTGCGGTTTTCACGTGCGGTTGTGCGCTGTATCAATAACTAGTGAGTCAGGTCGCTGCACAGTGATGTCATATCTTTGAGTCGCAAATTTTTTTTAACACTCAATTTAAACACTCTCACTCAATCAGTAATATCTTTACAAATCAGAAAATATTTATTTATAGCATTTACTTGTAATACTGAAAAGTGTGTATTATAATCACACACACACAAAAAAAAAATTTAATCCCTCTCGCGACCCCTTCAAATGATTCCGCGACCCCCAGAGGGGTCGCGACCCCCAGTTTGGGAACCACTGATCTAAAACTTTAACAAAATTTGTTAATTTAAATATTATCAATCCTAAAAAACACTGCAAATATTATAATCCTAAAAAAAGAAACCATGGAAAGTTGTGTTTGTTGTATAAGTATCGATGAACAGGTGTAAATCGTAGTTTGCTAGCTAAACAATGCAAGATTGAAATTCAGCTAGTTAAACTCCACACACAGACATATTCCAACAATGGAACTGAATCAGCCAGTCACAGGGGTGATAGCGTTCCGGCACCACGCCGGATTTCCGGCGTACTGTGGCTGCGGGGGAAAAAAAAAAAAAAAAAAGGATATTTATCTGTCATTTCTCTAGACCTGAGATGCGCAGGTGATAGAGAAGGAACAGCCAATCAGCAGTAGTGTGTGGGTGACTGTGATTGGCTAATTTTGTGGCAGTTTTGTAACACTGGACAAAGTTGAGCGAGCGTACAGGCAGAGTCGAGCGCGCACAGAAAATAAATGTTGCACGCGCATGCAGGCATAGTCGAGCGTGCACAGAATCGAGAAGTCGCGCGTGCGCGGAGAACATGTTGAGCGAGCAGGGGAGACACCGCACGGGCAGAATCGCTTAGAATTGACCAGCAGAGTTTAGGAGTTTAGGGGCCGGTGTTATGCGCTAAAATGCCCCCCTGCCATGGATTGTTACATACAGTATATATATATATATATATATATCATTCATTCATTTTCTATACCGCTTAATCCTGTGTTCAGGGTCGCGGGGGGCCTGGAGCCTATCCCAGGAGACTTCGGGCACTAGGCGGGGTACACCCTGGACAGGGTGCCAATCCATCGCAGGGCACACACACATACACACACTCACACACCCAATCACACACTACGGGCAATTTTTTTAGGAACGCCAATTAGCCTAACCTGCATATCTTTGGACTGTGGGAGGAAACCGGAGTACCCGGAGGAAACCCACCAAGCACGGGGAGAACATGCAAACTCCATGCACACAGAGACGGGAATCATATATATATATATATATATATATATATATATATATATATATATATATATATTTTTTTTTTTTTTTTTTTTTTTTTTTTTTTTTTTTTGCATATTTATGACCAAGCCCTGAAAAATAAATGTGCCACAAAATAAACATTATACAAGAATTTGTATTACTGGTCTTGACGGCTGTCTCGTGCCTAGGCTTCACTATAATAGTAATATCTTATTTGAAAATAATAATCCTATGAATTTATGTTCTAATATAATATTTGATAGCGATTCTGTAGGGGGGGGCAATACATGGCAGGGGGGCATTTTTGCACATAACACCGGTTCGGTGCTTATTTTAGGGCACCGACACCAATTTTTTTCTGTGGACAAGCGCGGCACTGGTTCCAAAATTGGGAACCGGCACGGGAACCAGAGCAGTGTAAAAGGGGCATAATGCAAATATGAAAATATCTAAAAAGAGCCACTTGACAATAATGATGATCAGGGTTATACATGGGCTGTTTATATATTTGGGCCCAGGGGCCAACAAATTATGTGTTAAAAGTGCGTCGCATACATAGTACCCCCACCGCCCTACTCACCTCGGGGGCAAGGGAAAAAAAGTTCAGGCTCAGGAATTTTTTCCACTATCAGCCCTGCAGTCAATCTAAGTAAAAATTTCTCTTCTCTGCAAAAATTGAGACCCTTGCTAGAATTAGGATTTGGCTGGAACTTTAAATTTTAGCTAGCCAGAAAAAAACAGGATTGTTGGCAAACTAGCTAAAAAAAAATACACAAACAGTAACAATACTCAAATATGAACCCTCATCAACTCATATTTCCACAACAATAACAAATAGTTGTAGATAATAGCCTTGGCTTGACTTAGCTAAATATTAAATATACAGTACAGGATGGCATGATTATCATACCTGTTTCATGTCACTGTATATACTTAGCACTTTTAACACGTCCTTAGTCACATTCACACATGAAGTCAAGCTTAAAATTGATGAAGACAGCAGGTAGAGCATGTGTTTTGCTTGAGGGCAGGTTTGTGGCATGCTAGAGACAGAGAACATGAATGTTTCAGAGAGAGCTGTAACCAAATCTAAATGATAGAGAGCAAAAGAAAATACATTAAATATTAAACCTGTCAGTAGGTTTTGAATGTGATGTGCTAAAGTGCTGTCAGGCGTTGATGTAGTTGTGCTTGTGCTTGGATAAAACACCTCTATGTAGCGTATCATCTTACCTCAGTGACACAGAAAGTCATGCTGGATAGGAAATACAGTATGTTGCTATGGTTAATGTATGGACTGAGTAATGTGTGTGACATAATCAATTTTCGAAACATGCTAAATTCTTAGTACGTCGTCACAAACTTATTTATAATATCATTGTAATATCACAGTAAAAATGTATACCTGTAAAGTATTATTAAAGCATTCAGTACAGGGCTCTTGTAGGCTACGTGATATATGTTTCCATACGCAATCTAGATATTTTTGGGTTAGCATTTGTAGGCTAATTTTAGTACACTAGCTTGCTCCTCATCTACCAAACTAATTGAAGTTAGAAAGTTATACTGTATAAGTTTCTTGTGTGCTGTGTCTTCTGTCGCCAAGACATTAGCAGCAGATCCTTTAAGTCCTGTTGTAAGGTGGCGCCTCCATGTTTCAGACTTGTTTGTCCAGCACATCCTACAGATGCTTGAATTGGATTGAGATCTTGGGAATTTATCTAATAAATTAGAATTTATTGGCATATATTAGCAGTATGTTTGTGCTTTTAGCATTGTGATATTGTTCAGATATTTTGGCAAGTGCCACAAAAAGTAATGTTTCAGATCCAGGCAACTTATGCTACGTTACCTTGCACAAAATGTTCAAATCAAACCAGGACTAACATAGATGAGTCAAAAGGGGGTATGTTTACTTCAACTGTATCTCTTTTTTTTGGTCATCACTACAGCGGTATCTGTAGCAGTATTACTAGAATAATACTGAATTGAAAACTAAACCCCTCGAAATGACATGTTTTAGGGAGGAGTAACAGAAAGAGGGCTAGTGGTTAGCGCTTTCGCCTTGCACCTACAGCTTCCGGGTTCGACTTCTGCCTTGGGTCTGTGTGCATGGAGTTTGCTTGTTTTCTCCATGCTCGGCGGGTTTCCCCTGGGTCCTCCCACAGTCCAAAAACCTGCAGATTAGTCTAACTGGCTTTTTCAAATTGCCCGTAGCCTGCAAGTTCAGGGTGTCCCCTGCTTAGTGTGCTACATGTCCTGGGATAGGCTCCACGCCCCTCACAATCCTGAACACATGATAAAAACGCAAGTGAGTGTGAAACAGAAAGAAATTCACGCAGGATGTTAGCTGTATTTCTGTTGGGAGCTTAACACACATTTTGGCGACCTCAGACCTCTGACCTAAGACATATTAACTTGTATAAAATGAAGTATAATTGACTAACTTTAAAAAGATAGACTCGCTTGTTATTAATTGACACCAATTCTTATATAAGGAGTCTCCCATCGCATGAAGTCTTCAGGACTCTGTGTGTTCTGGTTTCCTGGGAACATGACAAGCAGCCTTTTTCTTGTATTAGCACCAAATGCATAAAAAGTATGACACCTGCAAGTAATTGCTGTGGTTTAAAAGAACACATGGGTACATGCTGTAATAGGAAATTAATCACATTCAGTGTGATTGTCCCCACAGGGTAATTTACCACCCAAAAAATCCTATAGCCTTAACATTGAGACCAACTCGGACATTGAAACGATTTCTAGTGCAGAGCAAGAGTTTTGTACAGTATGAATATAAAACGTATCACATTTTAAGAGGCTTGCAAGTTTTGTCAGAACATACCCCGCAAACGGGTACCCCAGGGGCGCAAGAAGTGCCCAAATTTGTCCCATTGAAATTAGAGATGTTCCGATACCATTTTCCCCCTCCCGATACCGATTCCGATACTTCAGGGTATCAGCCGATACCGAGTACTGATCCGATGCCTGGGTGTGTATCTGTACAGTGTGTGTGTGTGTGTGTGTGTGTGTGTATATATATATATATATATATATATATATATATATATATATATATATATATAAAATATAAAAGGCTCAAAGGCGCCCCCCTTTTTAAAGTCTCTGGGGCGCATCACATCGCCCCACTCTTGTGCCACTGTCTCTCATAAAATCCCCCGCGTCGCAATTTCCAGCTTCCCAACAGTCAGACCCCGAGCTACACTCCCCGCTGTGTTTTATAGCGCCGGGATCATTAGCGGCGATAGCTCATGGGCCGTTGCCTGATTCTGATTTGGGCGGACGCCCATCACAGGCGCACGCCGTGACACTCTGTAAGTAAGCTAAGCTAGCAAAGCTAGCGGGCATAAATAGGTTATGTTTAGAAAAATGGTATCGGATCGGTACGTGGACTCAAATACTCGCCGATTCCGATGCCAGATTTTTTTGTGGTATCGGTAGCATTTCCGATACCAGTATCGGAATCGGAACAACCCTAATTGAAATATAATGGTGAAGGTACTCCCCACTGAAACATGAAGTGCTTACAGTTGCAATCTCTGCTGTGGTAACTTCCAAAGGAACTTTTTGAAACTGTGGATCTCATTGACATAGAAACATGGGGGTGTGCTCATTTTACTCAGGCAACCAATCAATCAATGATCAAGGAAGCTGTCGAGCCACGCCCAAGCCAACCACTTTAGAGCACCTTGGCGACTGAGTTTCGCCATGGCAAGCAACATTCACATTTTCTCCAGAAAATGTACCTGTCTAGGCATTATTATATTATCATGTCATTAAGGCAGAGACGAGGGATAATCCCAGTACGTATGTAAATCATTATTTCTCTATATAGTTACTTTTAATAACCACCAGCCGGGTCACTGACGCTGGCCTATATCTTTAAAATAGAAGCAAATAGCTCAGGCCAGCTAACTGGCTAATGTTGTTTGTGCACCTGAATGCAAAGACTTCATAATTATGACTTCCCAAGTGGGAAATAGGACATACAGTAGCATTAGTGTGTGGAAAAGACATTCTAGTGTGTTAATATTTGTGTGTGTATGTGTAGAGGTTGATAAATAGGCTACACCTCTTCTCTGCCTCGAGCTCTTTGATTTATTTTTCCCCACTGTCATCTCTACATGCACTTGTCCTTATCCGAACTTTGCACTCGTTCACACACGCACACGTGCATGAACACGCACGTTCACCCTCTTGCAGTGTAGAAAGTAATAAGCAAATCACCAATCTAAGCTGTATTTAGTGTAGTACTTCACAAAAAAAAGTCTATCTTGTTTTTGTTTTAGTCACCTACACTCTTCATTCTTCAACCATGCTTTATTCTTGCTATCTATCTCTTGATCTCATTCACGCACGCACACACACCCGCACACACACTCTAATGCATGCTTAATCAAAAGGGGATGCCGCTAGGGTGCGGATGCCCCATCGGAGGAGAAATTCTGCAGCTGCGTGTGAAGATGAGCCTGGCCGTCGGGTGTAGCGCATTCTAAGTCTTCTTCACCAAGATCACAAAATTAAATACATTTTACCGATGGTGCATGCCTGGTTGTGGATTTTGTCCATGCACATGGCTGTGCGTGCATAAACCTGTAATGCATGCATGACCATACAGATGTGCGCATGTGTATTCCTTTTCGTTTCATGTTTCCATGCGCACATGTATACAGTGCTTTAACGTGTGTTGCTGCGTGTGCGTGGCATGCGGCGAGTCGCTTCGCTTACTGCCGAGTCCCGTGAATAATGGCCAAGGACGGAGTGGGAAGAGAAGAGAAGGGGGGGGGGGTGCGAAAGGAAAAGAAAGGTCAATGAGTGCTTCTGTGCATCTGTGCATGCAGAGAGAGACTGAAAGGAGGCGATGGAGAGAGGAAAAGAGCGATGGAGGACAGGTGGAGGGCTCTATATTTTGTCACCTTGCAGAATCAGACACAAAGTGGATAATCCACGGTGAAGCCACAACCATTGTTACTGTACCTGGGAGAAGTGGGTTTGAGGTCAGAGCTCATCTCTACCTGCCAGTGTGCTGCAGTATCCTATATTTACAATGTGTACGTGTGCGTGTGTGCAGGTGGAGCATAGCTTTATTCCAAGCACACACACTCTCTCTCACACACACACACACACACACACACACCCTCCCACATACCACACTGCTACTAATTAGCTAAGTGTGGTGTAACTGGACCCATGGTGTGTATATATTAGCACCTTTTCGCTGGACAGTATGGCAGAGCATGCTATTATAGCATGGTTTATACCGTAACTCACCGCGCTGGATAAAGTTGCCAACTCTTTACTCAGAATGTGGTTTTCTTTCTTTCTACTACTTTGCATACTCATGTGAGAGTCATAATCATTTGCATATCACAGTGTTACAAGAGGTAAGGGGGATTTTGCGTTGCTGTTTAGAATAGAATAGAATTGAATATGCATTTTTTTTAAATGTTTTTTTTCATAGAATTGAATGCTTTAGAACTGACTTTTAGAATATAAAGGAGTTTTAGCAGAATGGAATAGAATAGTTTCTTTATTAAAGAATGTAATTATATTAGAATGTTATAGACTAGGCCTTGAGAATGTGAGTTTTAGGATAATATAGTAGAGCGGAGTAAAATGGAATTTTGTCAGAATATGGTTAAATAGAATAGAGTAGAATAGAATAGAATTAAATAGAATAGAATGGCATTTTATCAGAAAAAAATATAATAGATCATAACCAAAATAGCAAAGACTACAGCTTAATCATAAAAGAATAAAACTAGAACTGTTGATTGTGCAGAATAATCTGTTATGAACCCCCGTAACACTGTTATAAAAGAATAAACGTACTTTATTTCTCTATATAATCTACATATAGAGAAATAATATATTTAAGCTACACTAATGAACTTATCCCAGTGTTTCACTCTACTGCTTACTGTAAATGCCATCAAGGTAAAAAATTTTGATCAGATTGCCTGATTCATGTCAAAAACGCTGGCCTCCCAGGAACCCCTTTAATGTTCAAATCTCTTGAGCGAGGTCAGGACTGTACGGGGCTGTGGTAGTAACTCCCAGCCGAGTTCCTGGAGCGTGCAGGTGGTGTTGGTGAATGAGTATGTGTATAGTTCGCACAGACAGAAGCGTCTCTTCCTCAAGTGGGTAAAAATATATATATTTTTTTATTTTACTTCATGAGTTATGAGAATAGAACAGATTTATTCTATTTAACAGTTTTATTAAAACATAAATAAAGCATTTTTATCAGTATTGAATAAGGGAGTTTTGTTAAAATATATATATAATCATATATAAAATAATTTTATGACAAATGAATAGAATAGAATTTTATTAGAATCTTTGTCAGAATAGAATTGGATAAAAAAAAGTTTTATTTAAGTAGAATAGATTAGCTTTATGAGAGAAGAATAGAATAGACTTTATTAGAATAAATCATAATCGGGCTTTACCAAAATAGAATATAACAGCGCTTGTCTCCAGTGGTTAGCACTGGGGACTCACACCTTCAGGGTCCGGGGCTCGATTCCCGCCTGGGGGTCTGTGTGCATGGAGTTTGTATGTTCTCCCCGTGCTTGCTGGGTTTCCCCCGGGTACTCCGGTTTCCTCCCACAGTCCAAAGACATGCAGTTTAGGCTGATTGGAATTCCTAAAATGCGTGTAATACAGTATGTGAATGATTGAGTGTTCAAGTGTGCGTGCTTGTGCCCTGTCATGGATTGGCACCTGTGCTGGGTGTGTCCCGAGTCCCCTGGGATGGGCTTTAGGCCCCCTGCAGCTTTGTAAAATAAAGTAAAGTGTAAAATTTAAGCACAATGCAATAAGGCATGCCAAACTCCTGATCTGTTTACTTGATCTTATGATCCGGTGCACAATATATATAGCGGTATAAGAAATAAATCACAGTCAACGACTACAAAAAGTAGACGGGCATTAAAATTCAATAGAATATAATCAGAATATAATAGAATAAAGAATAGAATGTAGCAGAGCTTTACATAGCAAATAAATTAGCATAGAGCAGTATTAGAATAGAAGTGAATTGATTTGAATAAAGTTTTTTTTTCTTCAGAATTTTATAGAATAGAATTAGGAGAAAACATTTTTAGTAGAGGAATAGAATGGAATAGAATTTTCTTATATATTTTTATGTATGTGGATAAAAATTCGGCGGTTGTAGTACAGTAACTCAGTGTCTTCTCCAGAAAGGGCCGTTGTTGTTGTTGTTGTTGTGTGTGTGTGTGTGTGTGTGTGTGCAGGTTTTCCTTCCAGCCAAGCAGATGTCACCCCTGATTCCACTAAAAGCCAAGAACAACTAATTAAACAGGTGGAATCAGGTGTGGCTTCTGCTTGGTTGGACAGAAGGCCAGCACACACACACACACACACACATACATACACACACATACACACACGCACACACTTTACTCCTTTCTGGAGAAGATTGGACACCCCTATGGTTATACCCAGGAATAGATCATACAGTACAGTAGTGCAGGACAGTCCATAATGCCAGCTCTTAAAGCCCGTAAACATGCTTTAAATGAAGTAAACCTGGTGCATTTCTTCAGACTAGTAGGTACTAGGACAAGGCAGTGGATTTGAAAGATCCAAGCGTTTCAGCTCGGTCGGTGTCCTCAGTGTCCCTTACAACATGTACCGCACAGGAGCCAGAGTGCAGCTGGACACAAGTGCTGAGTCTCTTTATTAGAACATAACCAAGAATAATGGTCTAAATCCGTGCCCGGGGTCAGAGCCGAGGCACGGGTGACCGGGTTCAACCGAGGCAAAGCGCACTTGTACTTGTTTAAGGACACTTTCACGTACGTACACGCGCGGGCAGGTGCCGACCTCTCGGACCGCTTCGCTCGATCATGCGATACAGTGCGCGATATATAACGGCGCAAGGAATAAATCATAGTCAAAGTAAAAATTTGTGATGTGCGTCAATGTCATGCGATCTGAGTCTGGAAATCTTGCTATTCATTTGCACACACACACACACACACACACCTGTCACTATTCGTTGCGGGAGCTTTAACGCCGTCCCCTCTCCTTGCATCCCGTCATTCTCTCTATACTCTCAATGAGTAACACGAACACGCTGAAGACACCCACACACACACCTACACACATCCACTCTCTCAATCCTCTTTCTCTTCCTGTGTATCATTCTTTTCTTTTCTTTTTTTCTGTGCCCACAGCCCGTAGCTTTCTGATAGCATGGCTGGGGAGGAGGCCGAGATCTGCAGTAACCCCCTCCTTCCTATACACGCTCATACATCATTATCAGGCACATACACACACACACTCACATCCACACACACACACACACACATATGTTCCCGGAGTATTACTGCAGCCTTGCGCATACATCCGTACCTCAGGGAGACAACGCATGTGCTGGTATGTTTGAGGCGAGGGCGAGCCGTACATGTGTGTGTGTGTGTGTGTGTGTGTGTGTGTGTGTGTGTGTGTGTGTGCGCAGTGCCTCATTCTTGATTACAGTGCAGCTGTCATGCCAGGATAAGCAGCTTGACGCAAGTGCAGTCAAAAAAAAAAGAACAAAGATTAAAAAAAAAAAATCCAGAATTCATTATTCAAAAATCATTGGTCATTTTTATCGTATGTCACTTCATGTGGGTAAAATTTGATATACAGTATATAGAACTATCACTATATCTATTGCGAGGGACAATTTTAGCCCACCTCTACACCATCCATAAATGGAACGGGTCAGGCTTTCATGGATTTCAGTCAGTAACCGTACACCTACAATGTGACCTATATAAGTGGGGCGCTGGGAAACCCCTTCAGATGTTCCTGGGGCTGAATTCTGGAAATCTGGAAAACAGCCAAAAATGATCTTAAAATAATACACCGTATGGCCAAAAGTAGGTGGACACTTGGCCATCTCACCAATATGGGGCCAGCGGTAGCTTAGAGGTTACAGCATTGGACTCTTGATCAGGAGGTCTCATGTTCAAACCCGACCACCACCAACCTGCCACTTTGATGAAGGCCCTCAACTGCTCAGATGTGTTACAAGATTTTTAAAAAGAAGTCGCTCTAAATAACGGCGTCCGTGCGAACCGCTGCAACAAAGATGAAAGCACACCATTGTGTACTGTAGAATGTTTTTCTGTCCTGTAAAATTAAAATTTCCATTTATTGGATCACTGCCAGTTTAGTTCGGTCGATCCATGTTAGAGTCAGGTAAAATTACCTTGTGATTATGACTGTTCGATCTGACCAAAAATTCTGATTTGAACACATGGTTTGTAATGTGAATGTTCACGATATATACAATCGTCTGCCTTCACATGCATATGGGTTTAATATAATGTTGGCCCCGCCCCCTTTGCAGCAGCTATAACAGCTTCAGCTCCTCTAGGAAGGCTTACCACAAGGTTTAACAGGGTGTTTATGGGAAATTTTGACCATTCTTAAGAAGGCCTGGCTCACAAATTCTCCGCTCTAATTCATCCCAAAGGTGTTCTGTCAGGTTAATGTGCAGGCCAGTCAAGTTCTTCCACACCAAACTCGCTCATCCATGTCTTAGTCTATAGACTTTGCTTTGTGCACTGGTGCGCAGTCATGTTGGAACCGGCCGTCCCCAAACTGTTTCAACAAAGTTGGGAGCATGAAATTGTCCAAAATGTCTTGCTATGCCGAAGCATTAAGAGTTCCTTTCACTGGAACCGAGGCCGAGCCCAACTCCTGAAAACAACCCCACACCATAATCCCTCCTCCACCAAACTTTACACTTGGCACAATGCAGTCAGACAAGTACCGTTCTCCTGGCAATCGCCAAACCCAGACTCGTCCATCAGATTGCCAGACATGATTTGTCACTCTCGAGAGAACAGGGCCAGGGGTAGCTCAGTGGTTAAGGCATTGGACTACGGTTCGGAAGATCCCAGGTTCAAATCCAACAACCACCAAGTTGCCACTGTTGGGCCCTTGAGCAAGGCCCTTAACCCTCAACTGCTCAGATGTGTAATGAGATAAAAATGTAAGTCGCTCTGGATAAGAGCGTCTGCCAAATGCCTAAATGTAACACGTCTGCACTGCTCTAGAGTCCAGTGGTGGCGTGCTTTACACCACTGCATCCGTTGCTTTGCTGTTAGAATACCATTAAACGTTGACCGTGGAATATTTAGTAGCGAGGAAATTTCACGGCTGGACTTTTATACTATTATACAGGTTGCATCCTATCACGGTACAACGCTGAGCTCCTGAGAGTGATCCATTCTTCCACTAATGTTTCTAGGAGCGGTCTGCATGTTTAGGTGCTTGATTTGAACTATGGAAGTGATTGGAACACCTGAATTCAATGATTTGGGTGGGTGAGTGAACATTTTTGGTGCACAAGCACATACGGTTATGGTCATGTGTTCACAACCTTTTGACCCTGAAAAACATTAAAACGATGTGTTTAGTCTACATTCTAGCTTTGATGTGGTGTCCGTTGGCATAAAAACGTCTGAGACCTCACGTGGGTCCTCAATATATATATATATTCCATAGTGGAACGGTCGTATACTTAATTCAGTTTGTAATTAGATCCATCAGAGTACACACTCTGTACAGAGCGAATAAATCAGTGATTAATTTCCCCACGGTGTTCGCACAAAAAAGGTGACAATGAGGCTTTAACAAATTCATACGCGCGAGTGACAGACAGAAATTCCTCAAATCATAAAGCGAAGAGTTTTTTTAATTCTTAAATCTGATTGGTCAGAAGGTGTGGCTTCATTTTGTGTAATCGCGAGACGGCAGTTCAAGAGGTTTGATCATGTTTCGCCAACGATTTTTTTTGTTTTTTATCCCATGCACACGCTACATAAAACCTCCAGTGAATGCAGCTATAAGTATTCGCCCCTTTCCTATTTCTCTAAACGTTAAACTATCATCTGAAATGAAAGTAAATGCATGCAAGTATGGTAATCCTCAAAGTCATGTGTGTGTGTGTGTGTGTGTGTGTGGTCATTATCTGCCTTTGTCTATTGCATGATAATGAAGCTTGTGTGGGCTTAAGTATATGAATGTGTGTGTGCGTGTGTGTGTGTGTGTGAGAGAGTGTGTTTTAAAGTCAGCGCTGACGTCTGTTAAGTGTCAGTGAGTGGGCTAAAGTATGAGGAAAAGTGTTTAGACATGTGCACTTAGCACGCTCACACGGGCACACACTCACACACACACACACACACACACACACACACAGAGTCAGTGAGTGAAAACCTTCAGTTCAGATGTGCGTCTTGGCAAAAGAGAGAGAGAGAGATAGAGAGAGAGAGATGGAGAGGGAAGCAGGAGGCAGACAGTGTTGCTAGGAGACCACACACGGTGGCTGGGGTGAGAGACTCGTTTTCACATCGCACCACCATTCCTACACATACCCCTCCTTCTCTCTCTCCCTCTCTCTCCTTTTTCTCTCTCTCCATCTCTCTCACCCTCTCCGTCTTGCTCTCTATCTCAACCCTTGTTTCTTATTTCTTTTCCCTCTCTGTCTCTCTTGTTATCACGTCTTCTTCATACCTCTGTCATCGCCGCCTTCTCACTGCGTATTGTTTAACACGGATTTCTCCTCCTCGCATATCATGGATTCCCCAGTTCTCTCTCACTCGCACTCTTTCTCCGCACTTCATGTCTCCTGTCTCCGGTGGGGTTATTTTTTGTCTCTCTCCCAACCTCTCTCTCTCTCTCTCTCTCTCTCTCACTCCGTCTCTCTCTCTCTCCACATGCTGTCACTCTGTGCTATACTGTTTTCCCACTCCAGACTGACAGCAGACCAGTCGCCACGACGACAGCCAGGTGCAGTGTGAAAGCACCTAACGGAGGGGTTTTTCTCTCACACACACATACACATATACAGTATACACACACACACAGCTGGAGTCAGAAATCCCCATTCCAAATTCCCCAAATGAATAGTCTTCATTAAAGGTGGGGATGACCAGCATGTGTTTACGTCTGTAATATGAGTGTGTACATGACCACACAGCCAACTTCTAAAAAAAAACTTTCTTTCAGCTGCTCCCCTCAAGGGGGCGCCCCACCAGACCATCCGATCCACTCACAACTTTGGCACAGGTTCTACACCGGATGCTCTTCCTGAAGAACTGGGAGTGGGACTGGCAGTGTATGCAGTGGTATGGGGTGTGGCAAGCCTCTGACAGCAGGGCTCGAACCGCGAGTCTTAGCCACCTGAGCCTCCACTCCCTTACCACCTGGACAACTATTCAAATAATATGCTAATATACACTACACACAGTGAACATCCAGGTCATACCGCTGGCGTTGTAAGTTTGTTTTTCGGGTATTTTGATTTGAAACCGGCGGCACGGTGGTGTAGTGGTTAGCACTGTCGCACACTTTCCTCCCACAGTCCAAAGACATGTACAGTAAATTAGGTTAATTGTCGTTCCCAAATTGCCTGTAGTATGTATACGTGTGTGTGCCGTGCGATGGATTGGCACCCTGTCCAGGGTGTACCCCGCCTCATGCCCTGAGCCTCCAGGCTCCAGATACCTGCGACCCTGAAAACAGGATAAAGTGGTTTATAGACAATGATTTGAAACCATGCATTCTTCCCTCTCGAAACCTTTTGAGCTTCACTCAATGAAGTAGAACCGTTTTATCAGCCTGGAAAGCCTTTATTATGCTATTAATTATTAAAAAACGCTTAAACAGTGTACCGAGTACTAAGTCAGGTTAGCAGTTCTTCTTCTCCATACCATCACCGTCAGGAGAAGAAATAAATTACCATTCATTTGACGTTTGTACCACACACACACTTACAAAGGAATTATGTACAAGTCTGTTCTACGTTAAACGGCTCTTCGGCGGAGTTTATTTACATAGTAGCTTCGAGAAATGGTTGTGCTTACTTACAGAATGAGGAATGGAAAGGTTCTTCTTATAAACGTTGTACAAACAACTAGGACTGCAACGACACGTGGACGTAATCAATTATGTAAATGCATCGGCTTCCATGGGGTGCGCCATTGGGTCACGTTTACTTACATCCTATATTTGCACGTGATATTAAGAATAGCTTTACACAGTAAAATGTCACTGATTAAATTTTTTTTGTGGGGGGGTCACACAAAGAGGCAAATGTGTCTGCAAGATTTTTATTATTATTATTATTAATCATTCATTCATTCATCTTCTATACCGCTTTGTCCTGTATTTAGGGTCGCGGGGACCTGGAGCCTATCCCAGGAGACTCTGGGTGTCACGTTCTGCTATGATGTTGGACTGTGGGCTTGGTGTTGAGGCATAAATGCAGAAGGGATGCAGTGAAACAGAAAGTCTTTAATGAGAATCAAACAAACAAAAAACAAACATGAACAAAACATGAACTAAGGAAGTTGGCTAAAAACATGGAGTATAATGTAACAGAACTCAAACACTTAGACATAAGACTAGGGATTACATACATTGATACACAATACAGACATGGGATACAAACTGGACAAGACAAGACACACGAAACAGCCTAACGGACTAAACATTAGGGACTGTGCATGCAAGGGATAAACAAACAAGACAGGCTTGGCTAGGTCTACTGGCTGAGCTGCACATTAGCTGCTAAGCTAGCTCATAGCTAATCAGACTAATGGCTACACCGGCCAGTAGCCTGAGACCCAAGGGAATGAACAGACAAGGTGCACAGCAGACTAGGTATGAAACAGACTAAGAACTCTAAAGGTTAGTGGCTAAAGATGTTAGTACCTAAACAGACTAAGAGCTAATCAGACAATGAGACTAGACAGACTAAGATCTAGACATGTTAGTATCACCCTCATTAGTATTGAAACAGACTAATAGCTAAACAGGCAATGGGGGTCACTTACACAAAAGGGTAAACACAAAGGGCTAATTCTCCTAGAGGCTAATCCTGCTAGGAGACACAAAGACAAGGACATCTTAATATAAACAAACTTAACTTAAAGTGCTCCTGAAACCAAAAGGCCAACCATACTGTTAAACTAAAACAGAACAAAACAAAACCCACACAACAGAAATTAATGCTCGACCCAGCTTCCCAGAACAAACAGGTATTTATGCTTATACTAATTGCATCCTCGGTTCAGCTGGGCATCTGCGTCAGCTGACCGAGGTGCCTTCTGGGAAACTGGGTCTACAACAAAAACTACAAACTAAAAACACTGCCCTCTAGTGGGCAACCCTCACAGTACCCCCCCCTTAAAAACGCTCCTCCGGAGCGCTAACGGAGGTCCTGGGTACCCTTCCCATGTCCCGGGTCTTTCCACCCGACTGCGACGCCGACGAGCAGACTCCCCAAGGTGGGTGGGAGGGTGGGCGAGCTTGAATTGCCGCCGAAGCCAGGCACCGGGTGCAGCAGCGGCCTGCACCCGAGGCTGGGTGGCGGAGGCAGCAATGGCTCGTCCTCGGGGCTGAGCGGCGGTGAGCTCACGACGTCGTCGGGTGGCGGAGGCAACACTGGGCCGATGCCGCAGGCTGGGCGGCGGAGGCAGTGCCGGATCGCTGGTGTAGGCCGGGCGTTGGAGGCAGTGCTGTGTCGCTCTTGCCAGTGGAGCAATGCCTGCAGCACTTAATCGCCCTCCAAGTCGGGCGGCCGATGCAGCACTGTGTGTCCTCACGCCGGGCGGCCTCTGCAGTACTCTGGCCTCCTTTGACACCGGGTGGCGATGGAAGCATGCTCTCGAAGTCCAGCGGTGGCAGGTCGCTGTCACCGCTGCGAACGAAGCTAGAGAGCGTGGTGAGGGTTTTCACTGGCGAGGTCCTGGCTGGGCTCTGGGGACATGGAGACGCCCTTGCAGCACTGGAGCCACCCCTGAGGCGCGCTGGCGGAAATGGAGCCTCCCCTGAGGCGCGCTGGCGGAAATGGAGCCTCCCCTGAGGCGCGCTGGCGGAAATGGAGCCTCCCCTGAGGCGCGCTGGCGGAACTGGAGCCTCCCCTGAGGCGCGCTGGCGGAACTGGAGCCTCCCCTGAGGCGCGCTGGCGGAACTGGAGCCTCCCCTGAGGCGCGCTGGCGGAACTGGAGCCTTCCCTGAGGCCTGCTGGCGGAACTGGAGCCTCCCCTGAGGCCTGCTGGCGAACTGGAGCCTCCCCTGAGGCCCTGTCACCTCCAGTTCAGTCCCCTGGTTTGACATGGGGCAAGCTGATTATTCCTGGTCAGCTTGCCCAGGTGTTATAGTCCCAGCCCCCCCAAAAAATTTTCTCCCAGGGGGGCCCCTCTGCTATGCCTCTTGTATGGTCGAGCATTCTGTCACGTTCTGCTATGATGTTGGACTGTGGGCTTGGTGTTGAGGCATAAATGCAGAGGGGATGCAGTGAAACAGAAAGTCTTTAATGAGAATCAAACAAACAAAAAACAAACATGAACAAAACATGAACTAAGGAAGTTGGCTAAAAACATGGAGCATAATGTAACAGAACTCAAACACTTAGACATAAGACTAGGGATTACATACATTGATACACAATACAGACATGGGATACAAACTGGACAAGACAAGACACACGAAACAGCCTAACGGACTAAACATTAGGGACTGTGCATGCAAGGGATAAACAAACAAGCCAGGCTTGGCTAGGTCTACTGGCTGAGCTGCACATTAGCTGCTAAGCTAGCTCATAGCTAATCAGACTAATGGATACACCGGCCAGTAGCCTGAGACCCAAGGGAATGAACAGACAAGGTGCACAGCAGACTAGGTATGAAACAGACTAAGAACTCTAAAGGTTAGTGGCTAAAGATGTTAGTACCTAAACAGACTAAGAGCTAATCAGACAATGAGACTAGACAGACACGAAGACTAGACAGACTAAGATCTAGACATGTTAGTATCACCCTCATTAGTATTGAAACAGACTAATAGCTAAACATGCAATGGGGGTTACTTACACAAAAGGGTAAACACAAAGGGCTAATTCTCCTAGAGGCTAATCCTGCTAGGAGACACAAAGACAAGGACATCTTAATATAAACAAACTTAACTTAAAGTGCTCCTGAAACCAAAAGGCCAACCATACTGTTAAACTAAAACAGAACAAAACAAAACCCACACAACAGAAATTAATGCTCGACCCAGCTTCCCAGAACAAACAGGTATTTATGCTTATACTAATTGCATCCTCGGTTCAGCTGGGCATCTGCGTCAGCTGACCGAGGTGCCTTCTGGGAAACTGGGTCTACAACAAAAACTACAAACTAAAAACACTGCCCTCTAGTGGGCAACCCTCACACTGGGCACGAGGCAGGTTACACCCTGGACAGGGTGCCAATCCATCACAGAGCACACATACACACACACTATGGTCAATTTGGGAACACCAATTAGCCTAATCTGCATGTCTTTGGACTGGGGGAGGAAACCGGAGTACCCGGAGGAAACCCACCAAGCACGGGGAGAACATACAGACTCCATGCACACAGACCCCGAGGCGAGAATCGAATCTTCGACCCTAGAGGTGCGAGGCCACAGTGCTAAATATTACGCCATCCTGTCGCGTAGTCGATAATAATATTAATAATTAATGATTCCTCCTGCTGTACTGTTAAACGTTCCTCCTTCTCATACCATAATCAAACTTGGGTTTCATTTCAATCTTCATTCATAATATCACATCAGATCCAAAAAGAATATAGGAGCACATTAAACTAATTATTATTTCTTCTTCACCCAGTATACTAAGATCAATCCCTTCCCAACATCTGCATTGCCATCACCTAGTGCATTAGCTTGGAATAAGCTCTATGGATAATCCGAGCATGTGTCACACTGACATGTAAGAAACAAGGACAGGTGTTTGTTTGTGGCGGGACGACATGACATTTCACCGTCTTCTCGTAGTCGCAGGCTGATTTGCATCTCATGCAAAGATGGAGCCGCTTCTTCTGCTTCTAGTTCTACTTTTACTTTTATTTCTTCCACCTTATTGATTATTCTTTACATGATCCACATGGAATGTAGTAGGTACGGGAACGGAACATCTACAGAAGGATCAGATGAGAAAACGTGAATGTAGAAAGAAAGTAGGAGTCAAAGAAGTAGACAGAGTAAACAAGTATTTTACCTTTATTTTATATAATATACTGTATGTAAACACTGCCTTGGCTTCTTGGATTCAAATTCAACTAATATACTGTAATGCTTTTACTATAATGGAGTATTTTAAGTTATTATACTCTTTTTATCTACTTACTTTATTTTGTGTTATTAGTTATTATGCATTTTGAATATGAAATTACTGTATTGTGAATATTGATGTATTTTGGGGTTAAAATAAACTATATGGACAAAAGTATTTGGCCAAACCTGCAATGGCATTGTATCAATATAAATATGGAGTTGTTCCCCCTTTTGTAGCTATAACAGTTTTCACTCTTCTTGTAAGGCTGTCCACAATATTTTGGAGTGTTTCTGTGGGAATTCATGCCTGTTCATTCTGTATAGCATTTATGATGTCAGGCACTGATGTTGAATGAGAAGGCCTGGCTCGCAATCTCTGTTCCAGTTTCTCCAAAAGGTGAGCTCAGGGCTCTGTGTTAGGCCCAGTCAAGTTCTTCATCAAACCATGTCTTTATAGTCCTTGCTTTGTGCACTGGCTTACAGTCATGTTGGAATAGAAAAGGTCCTTCCACAAAATTGTTGCCACAAAATTGGAAGCACGACATCGTCCTAGTTGTCTTGGTATGCTGAAGCATTAAGATGCCCCTTCACTAGGAATAAAACACCTGAATTTGATCATTAACAGGTTTGACCAAATACATTTGTACATAAAGTGTACATCACTTCCATCAATTCATCCAGTTTCAAGTAGGACCCTTTTGCTAGGCAAGAAACCATTCATTATACTATGAACCCATAAAAAAGAACCCATTCTTTTCTAATAACCACAACAGCACCAATACAATCGAGCTTAATTTTAATACCCTGACAGATATTAGTTCTTACAATGATAATGAATGAAGATAAATTGAGCTTTGTACCATGTAATTAAAGGCTCTTAGCCTTTAAATGGTTCTACTTGGAACCCTTACCAGTAGGGATGGCAGAGCTGGCATGGTTTCACAGCAGATAGTGATGCAGCTTTATAGTTCCAGGCTCCCTGATTCGATTCTAAGCTTGGTGAGTGAAGTTCCGCTTGCCTTCCTCCTGTTCACATGGGCTTCTCAGGTTTCCGTCAGGATGGTTGAGTCTAGATGGTGACTCTAGAATCTGGTTAATGAACGAAAGAATAAATGAAGTTAGTATAGTTTATAATAAACCACTCAAATAATGTAGTGTAAAAGATTTGCATAATTACTGTACAGTATATGAATAAAATCCTGAATTTCTGCCAGATAAGGGTCAGCGGTATATTAAATGCACATGCACGTTATGCTCTAACTGATAATAAGCCTCTAACTCACCCCTCACCTCTTGTTTTCTTCCTTATCCTATGTGTGTGTACATGACTGTTTTACTCAGCTATCTACAGTATTGTGAGGGTTGCCCACTAGAGGGCAGTGTTTTAATTTGTAGTTTTTGTTGTAGACCCAGTTTCCCAGAAGGCACCTCGGTCAGCTGACGCAGATGCCCAGCTGAACCGAGGATGCAATTAGTATAAGCATAAATACCTGTTTGTTCTGGGAAGCTGGGTCGAGCATTAATTTCTGTTATGTGGGTTTTGTTTCCTTGTTTTAGTTTGATTTCATGATAGTTGGCTTTTGGTTTCAGGAGCACTTTAAGTTAAGTTTGTATTTGCTTTGATTTAGTTTATGTCTCTTTGTCTCTGTGTCTCCTAGCAGGATTAGCCTCTAGGAGAATTAGCCTTTTGTGTTTACCCTTTTGTGTAAGTAACCCCCATTGCATGTTTAGCTAGTAGTCTGTTTCAATACTAATGAGGGTGATACTAACATGTCTAGATCTTAGTCTGTCTAGTCTTCGTGTCTGTCTAGTCTCATTGTCTGCTTAGCTCTTAGTCTGTTTAGGTACTAACATCTTTAGCCACTAACCTTTAGAGTTCTTAGTCTGTTTCATAACCTAGTCTGCTGTGTACCTTGTCTGTTCATTCCCTTGTGTCTCAGGCTACTGGCTGGTGTAGCCATTAGTCTGATTAGCTATGAGCTAGCTTAGCAGCTAATGTGCAGCTCAGCCAATAGACCTAGCCAAGCCTGTCTTGTGTTTGTTTATCCCTTGCATGCATAGTCCCTAATGTTTAGTCCGTTAGACTGTTTCGTGTGTCTTGTCTTGTCCAGTTTGTATCCCATGTCTGTATTGTGAATCAATGTATGTAATCCCTAGTCTTACGTCTAAGTATTTGGGTTATGTTTCTTATGCTCCAAGCCAACTCTCTTAGTTCATGTTTTGTTCATGTTTGTTTGATTATCATTAAAGACTCTTTTGTTTCACTGCATCCCCTCTGCATCTATGCCTCAACACCAAGCCCACAGTCCAACACCATAGCAGAACGTGACAGAATGCTCGACCCAACAAGAGGCATAGCAGAGGGGCCCCCCCGGGAGAAAATTTTGGGGGGGGGCTGGGACTATAACACCTGGGCAAGCTGACCAGGAATAATCAGCTTGCCCCACGTCAAAACAGGGGACTGAACTGGAGGTGAGCGGGCCTCAGTGGAGGCTCCAGTTTTCCAGCGGGCCTCAGGGGAGGCTCCAGTTCCGCCAGCGGGCCTCAGGGGAGGCTCCAGTTCCGCCAGCGGGCCTCAGGGGAGGCTCCAGTTCCGCCAGCGGGCCTCAGGGGAGGCTCCAGTTCCGCCAGCGGGCCTCAGGGGAGGCTCCAGTTCCGCCAGCGGGCCTCAGGGGAGGCTCCAGTTCCGCCAGCGGGCCTCAGGGGAGGCTCCAGTTCCGCCAGCGGGCCTCAGGGGAGGCTCCAGTTCCGCCAGCGGGCCTCAGGGGAGGCTCCAGTTCCGCCAGCGCGCCTCAGGGGAGGCTCCAGTTCCGCCAGCGCGCCGCAGGGGAGTCTCCATGTCCCCAGAGCCCAGCCAGGACCTCGCCAGGGAAAACCCTCACCACGCTCTCTAGCTTCATTCACAGCGGTGACGGCGACCCGCCACCGCCAGACTTCGAGAGCGTGCTTCCATCGCCACCCGGTGTCAAAGGAGGCCAGAGTACTGCAGAGGCCGCCCGGCGTGAGGACAACACAGTGCTGCATCGGCCGCCCGACTTGGAGGGCGATTCAGTGCTGCAGCCATCGCTCCACCGGCAAGAGCGACACAGCACTGCCTCCAACGCCCGGCCTACACCAGCGATCCGGCACTGGCTCCGCCGCCCGGCCTGCGGCATCGGCCCAGTGCTGCCTCCGCCACCCGACGACGTCATGAGCTCACCGCCGCTCAGCCCCGAGGACGAGCCATTGCTGCCTCCGCCACCCAGCCTCGGGTGCAGGCCGCTGCTGCACCCGGTGCCTGGCTTTGGCGGCAATTCAAGCTCGCCCACCCTCCCACCCACCTTGGGGAGCCTGCTCGTCGGCGTCGCAGTCGGGTGGAATGACCCGGGACATGGGGAAGGGTACCCAGGACCTCCGTTAGCGCTCCGGAGGAGCGTTTTTAAGGGGGGGGGGTACTGTGAGGGTTGCCCACTAGAGGGCAGTGTTTTAATTTGTAGTTTTTGTTGTAGACCCAGTTTCCCAGAAGGCACCTCGGTCAGCTGACGCAGATGCCCAGCTGAACCGAGGATGCAATTAGTATAAGCATAAATACCTGTTTGTTCTGGGAAGCTGGGTCGAGCATTAATTTCTGTTATGTGGGTTTTGTTTCCTTGTTTTAGTTTGATTTCATGATAGTTGGCTTTTGGTTTCAGGAGCACTTTAAGTTAAGTTTGTATTTGCTTTGATTTAGTTTATGTCTCTTTGTCTCTGTGTCTCCTAGCAGGATTAGCCTCTAGGAGAATTAGCCTTTTGTGTTTACCCTTTTGTGTAAGTAACCCCCATTGCATGTTTAGCTAGTAGTCTGTTTCAATACTAATGAGGGTGATACTAACATGTCTAGATCTTAGTCTGTCTAGTCTTCGTGTCTGTCTAGTCTCATTGTCTGCTTAGCTCTTAGTCTGTTTAGGTACTAACATCTTTAGCCACTAACCTTTAGAGTTCTTAGTCTGTTTCATAACCTAGTCTGCTGTGTACCTTGTCTGTTCATTCCCTTGTGTCTCAGGCTACTGGCTGGTGTAGCCATTAGTCTGATTAGCTATGAGCTAGCTTAGCAGCTAATGTGCAGCTCAGCCAATAGACCTAGCCAAGCCTGTCTTGTGTTTGTTTATCCCTTGCATGCATAGTCCCTAATGTTTAGTCCGTTAGACTGTTTCGTGTGTCTTGTCTTGTCCAGTTTGTATCCCATGTCTGTATTGTGAATCAATGTATGTAATCCCTAGTCTTACGTCTAAGTATTTGGGTTATGTTTCTTATGCTCCAAGCCAACTCTCTTAGTTCATGTTTTGTTCATGTTTGTTTGATTATCATTAAAGACTCTTTTGTTTCACTGCATCCCCTCTGCATCTATGCCTCAACACCAAGCCCACAGTCCAACACCATAGCAGAACGTGACAAGTATGATGTGTGAAAGTCCCAGGGATGTGTTTTGATTAAATGTGTAAGTCGGCAACGCATATATATGTATGAGAGAGAGAGAAGGTGAGACTGTACTCACACATCATACTGCATGCATTTGTACAGATTTATTCTCCACCATTCACTCCCCTAACCATACACTAAAAAGTGAGTATGGTGTGTGTTTCGGGGTGTGTGTTGGTAGTGCCCTGTCTCTATAATTGCACTCCGCGTAACCGTAATTGCTGAGTTGTCTGCTACAAGGAAGAATAGTAGACGAATAAAGAACTGAGCACAGTGCAGAGAGAGGATGTGAATGGCTACGGAGAGTAGACGTCTTCAGGAAACATCAACACCTAATCAGAAAGATTTGTATTACATCAGGATAACGGATGTTCATTACATGTGTCACCTCTACTGTCGTTTACACTCCAATACAGTACTGTACAAAACTAGAGATTCGGGAAGATACTGGTCTTTTAATATCTTTAACATGGTACTTTATGACGAAGTGTTATAACAGTAGTAATGACTGACTCAGGTTACTACTTATGCTTGGTGACATACAGTTAAAAACAAACAAAAAAATTTGAAAACGTCCTCAATATCTATTCTCTGTCTAGTCCTGATGAGGTGCAGTCTTTGGCACAATTCTTAGTGGGTTTCCTCAAGATTCTCCTGTTTCCTTCCACAGTCCAAAGACTGTGTGTGTGTGTATGTGTCCTGCGCCAATGGTGTGCCAATGGATTGGCACCCCATCCCACCTTGTGCACATAGCCTGCGGTGATAAGCTCCAGGCCTCCCATGACCCTGTACAGGATAAGCATTATAGAGAATATGTGAGTGAGTAGAATAGTGGATCTCCATGCTTGGTTGTGTTGTGGATATCCATGTTTGAGAAAAATAATAAATCTCAATGTTTGGTAGGCTTTATTACACTGTTTAGTTTTTAGGTAGTGAATCTCTAAATTTGTGAATCTCTAGGTAGTTGATCTTTGTGCTTGGGGAAAATGGTCAATTTCCATGTTGACATAGAAGTGGATCTCCAGCTTCATTTGATAAAGTAGGGGCTCTACATATTTGGATGATTGTACTGTATCTCCATTTTTGGTTGATTATTAAATCTCCATGCTTGTTTCAGTACTGGATCATCTTATTTGGGAAAATAGTGGATTTCTATGTTTGGTAGAGCATGGAATCCCCATGTTATGCAACTGGATCTCTATGTTTTGTAGAGTAGTGGGTTTACAGTAGAGTCACAGATCTCCATGTCTGGTGGAGTGTTGACTGTGTTAGGTTTAGATTTCAATGTTTTGTTGACTAGTGGATTTCTAAGTTTGGTAGCGTAATGTTGGATGTCTGTGTTTTGCACAGTAGTAGATCTTTATGGTGCATTTATTATATCAGACTAAAGTTGCATTTATTCATGCAGCTCTCGAAGCATTGGTATAAAAGAGAAACTATTACATTATATTCAAGGCAGCATCGTGAATTATTTGTAGCATCGAGACATTAGAGCTCGTTGCGGCTTGACAATGATGGAAGGATGCTCAAGATCTCGAAGATCTTAAGTTGCTTCTATTTACTGTACGTTTACATTTACAGCATTTGGCAGACGTCCTCATCCAGAGCAACTTACATAAGTGCCTTACATAAGTATTTCTCAATCTACTAGGCTATTTACTGAGGACGAATAAAGCTGTCGACGCATCAAATTCATGTTAAAATACAATGCGTTTTTTTTTTTTTTCTGTGCTGAGAGCTTCGGCTGTGATTGCCACACACACCTGAATGAAGTTAAAACATTAATTTTCCATGCATTCTGCAGGTTTCCAGTCCAGATGGCACTAGATCTTATTCTTAACCAGATTTTCTGTGAACTTCTTGCAAGCTTTCTAAGAATAATAATAATAATAACAAAATTAATAGCATGCTTTTGAATTTGCACACATCTCATTATAGCACAGACTAATTATTAGGCAAGGTAGTGAATTAGAGACTAACAGTAAACATGTATATCATTTCGTCCTAAAAAAAGTAAAAGTTTATTTTAGAATTATTGTTTACAAATATATTTATGTTTGATTCAATACCTTTGATCTTAGGTACAGTATTATTTCCGGTTTAACAGCCCAACCTTTGTAGTTGTTAGTGCCTTATGTATGCGGTACAGTCGCTGTGTAGTATTGCATTCTGTCCCGGTCGCAACTCTGATCTGACCCAGTTTTCAGCATCTTGATTTCCAGGAAGCCATTTTAATGAGACGTTAAGTAAATCTATGTTTTTCATTTACCGCTATAGTGGTGTGACGAAGAACAAAAGAGGCTATACATATTATACATGCACACATTTTCACACACAATCAGCAACTCTCTGGTCTTACAAACCCCCCCCCCCCCACACCTCCACCACCACCACCACATCCCTCCTCCTTCCAGAATAGAACAGCAGCTGACAGCAGTGTCCTTCTCAACCAATCAGAGCTCTTGCTTACACTAGTTAGCGCTCAAACTCTTTGCACTCTGTAGCATATCTGCCTCACAACAAGGCTTTCTCTCTCTCTCTCTCTCTCTGTGAGCTCTAAGTGACAGGCCGCATTAGGAACTACAGATTCAGACAGCTTCAGCAAGGGCAGCCCGGGGAACCTACTGTACATCCAACTCTGCTTGCTCAGATATTCCTCTTTTGAAGGGAGGGATAGTGAGAAAGAGAAAGGGAGTCAGGCATGGAGTAAGCGTATGAGAGAGTAAGGGCAGAGACAGAAGGTAAACATTAGCAGCTCATCTGATGGAGACGGAGATATAAGGCAATTATGGAGATGCAGAAAAGTGATGGAGATGACGACAGTGATAGGGATGGATTTCAATAGTGATGGACATCTAGAGTGGTGATGGTGGAGATCTGATGGAGGATATAAAGCAACAATGAAGGACAGTTGGAAGAGATGAGTACTGATAGAAATTATAATGAAACTGTAGAGAGCAAGAGCAGTAGTCAGGATTTCGGGTTTTCATCTTCTGGCCAGGACCGATGTCAGTGTGTGTGATGTAAGTTTCGAGCGGTGATGCTCAAAATAATGTGTTCACAATGAAGATGGTGATGCAGAGCAATAATTAAGCTGCAGTAATGATAAATATAGTGTTACTGGACACTAATGATGGAGATCAGTGAGGTCTGTGGTCTCAGATCCAGCTTTGGATTCAGTGTTTAAACAAAAAAAAAAAACATATGTGATCTCAGTTTGGTGGAATCATGGATCTTCATGATTGGTCGAGTATTGGTCCTTTGTGGCCTTGCACCTCCAGGGTCCGGGTTCGATTCCCGGCCAGGCTCGATTCCCGTCTCTGTGTGCATGGAGTTTGCATGTTCTCCCCGTGCTTGGTGGGTTTCCTCCGGGTACTCCGGTTTCCTCCCACAGTCCAAAGATATGCAGATTAGGCTAATTGGCGTTCCCAAATTGACCATAGTGTGTGAATGAGTGTGTGTGTGTGCTCTGCGATGGACTGGCACGCTGTCCAGGGTGTACCCTGCCTCGTGCCCTGAGTCTCCTGGGATAGGCTCCAGGTCCCCGCGACCCTAATACAGGATATAAGAAGTTATAGAAGATGAATGAATGAATGAATGAATGGTCCTTTGTGTTGAATAGAGTAGATCTCTGACTCTGATAGAGATTTACATTTCCATATTTGGCAAAGTAGTGGCTCTCCATGTTTGGTAGACAAATGGATTTATAGGATCAGTAAAATATTAGATCTACATGTTTAGGAGAGCGTTAAATGTCCATGTTTGGGAGACAAATGTCTTCCCACGTTTGGTAGTGTAGTGGATCTCTATGCTTGGTTGAGTGGATCTTGATGGTTCGATCTCCAAGGTAAAGGAATTCCATGTTCCAAAGCGGCACCTTGATTGTATGAAAATGAGTAGAAATCACTGAACTGACATTAGAATCAAAGCATTGTACTAGTATGTAGGCTCTTTACTAAGTTATATATTTTATATTTATTTATTTATTTTTCTGTAGCATACTGTAAAGCAGAAATATGTTGGAGCTTCATTACATCCTGGTGAATGGTTATGCCCTGAGAGTCTGACTGGATTATGTTACATTCCTACGAGAAAAACCAAGGGTCTATGAGAATTGCATGCATATGGTACGGTTTATACTTACACGCTTGCTGTTGTGTCGGTTTTGGTCCCATACCAAGTTTAAGGTTACTGATGGTGCTTTAAGCTGTTTGGCTTATGCGTGGGTGCATGAGGCCCTACTGTTCGACACTTCGCCGGAGAACGCTCGGTGACTCACACGTTGGCTTTATTCAGCGACGCTACCTACAGTACATGTCCTTAATGCTCAAGAAAAAGAAGGGGAAAAAAAGTTTGAAATTACATTGTGTAATATTCCAGCATGATGACTTCTAACCTTTATTAGACATCTTCCAAAGCTTTTTCTTTGGTCAAATGCTTCTGGTTGATTACAGGCAGGACTACAAGACAAAGCATCATGGAGTTTTTTTTTTCCATGCAGTTTCTCGTAGCGGTCATATCGATTCTGAAGGTCTACAGAGAATTCAGAGTGACGGACAGCTATTATTTTGTTCTCAAAGCCGTTTATTGCATGTGGTTAAAGAGTGCGTCTTGTATATGTGTTTATTTTATGTGCTACACTCGCGACAGGAAAATTTCTTCATTCATTCATTCATCTTCTATACCGCTTAATCCTGTGTTCAGGATCGCGGGGGACCTGGAGCCTATCGCAGGAGACTTCGGGCACTAGGCGGGGTACACCCTGGACAGGGTGCCAATCCATCGCAGGGCACACACACATACACACACTCACACACCGAATCACACACTACGGGCAATTTAGGAACGCCAATTAGCCTAACCTGCATATCTTTGGACTGTGGGAGGAAACCGGAGTACCCGGAGGAAACCCACCAAGCACGGGGAGAACATGCAGGAAAATTTCTTATACATGAAAATTTGGATAGGCGGCACGGTGTTGTAGTGGTTAGTGCACTCACCTTGCACCTACAGGGTCAGAGTTCGATTTCCTCCTCGGGTCGGTGCATATGGAGTCTCCCTGTTCTTGGTACCTTCGGGTTCTCCGGTGTCCTCCCACAGTCCAAAGACATGCAAATTGGCGTTCCCAAATTGCTTACGTGTGACCTGCGATGGATTGGCACCAAGTGTACCCTACCTTGTTAAGTCTCCTAGGATAGACTCCAGGCCCCCCTGTGACCCTGTATTCAGGATAAAGCGGTATAGACTATGAGTGAGAGTGGGTGAGATAAGTGATAAGTGGAAATTTGGATAGTAGTGCAGTTCTGATTTTTAACTTCAGATTAACTTTGGATCAAATTATAAATCTAACACGATGTGTTGACCTTCTGCGAGAGTCTTCCTTGTGTCTGGTGTCCAGGCCTTCCATTCCTCTAACCAATCGGAATCAAGAACTTACAGTAATGGTGCTGTCATACATCAACAATCTTCCAGTTAAACTAACGGTCATCCGGTACTAACCTACTCCTTTAATATCCTTTGTCTCTCGAACAGGTAACTGAGGTGGGGCAAGTGGCACGTAACCCCCTCCTCCACCCCCTCCCCCGCCTCTCATCGGCCTTCTATACCATGAACTCTGGCTCTGCCCAGGATGTGGCGGTGGAGCATTTCCTGCGTGACATAGAAAGGCGGGGCCAGCGGTTGCACTGCGCTGTGATTGGCTGCGAGGAGGCGCCTCTCCGTGGCGACATGAACCTGCTCTACCGCAAGAGTCGACTCGACTGGAGACACCGAGATCAGGAGGGCAAGAAGAGGTGAAAAGTGCCAAAAAATCCTATAATAATAATAATAATAAATAATAATAATAATAATAAATCCAGGCAAAAAAGGAAGGAGGTGCTGGCTTATTTCCTGCGACGCCTTGTAATCGTATCCTGCTTCCAGTCAGGACGAATAGCGAGAGAAGAACGCGTAGGTGTATGGCCTATATTCCAGGGACAATCTGGCCTTCTGGTGTCCCAGTAGATCACAAAAACACTCATATACACTCTCTCTTACACACACACATGAAATGCTTGTGTTCTTGCAGGCTCTGACACCTAAGCATTACGAGCACAAGTGTTACAGCGTCTTGCGTAAGTATTCACCCCGAGCAACTAGCCATAGTCTGGAGACCAAGAACAGATAGCTAGTTCATCAGAAAGGTGCGTCTGGTCTGCCATGTTTATCCTAAAAGGAGTCGGGAAAAGGTTATTAGCCGAGGCGTATTTGTAAAACAAATGCCTAGGGTTTGATGGCGAGCTCAAATGACAGACGGATTTAAATACGTTTGTTAGCCATGGAAAAATCCCGGTTAGCTTTGCAAGCTTGTTGTTTTCTTTTCCCTCACAAATGTTATGAAATCGTTCAGGAATCGCCTTAAAGGTCACACAAGTTCATAAATAAATCTTGTTACGATCAGTCAATTAGGCGACTTAGGTATCCTAGCATTCTAAAAGCCTAGTTAGTTAGCTTTAGGCTAGCGTAATCATGTCAGGATTAGCATCTAGCAATTTAAAGATTAACACATACACACACAGATACACACACATACACACACAGACACACACATACACACACTGCATACACAGACACACACAGACACACACACAGATACACACACACACAGACACACACACACACACACACACACACACTAACCTAGAAAATCGGGTTACGCTAATGCTTTATAGATGAAGATCAGCATTAAGTTTGTTTTAATTCTGCTCGTGACTTCTACACCGTCGTCTGTGTGTATGTGTGTGTGTGTGTGTGTGTGTGTGTGTGTGTGTGTGTGTGTAAAAGAGCTGTGTGTGGGAGATGTTCTGGATTCATGACACATAGGGAGCTCGCATCCCATCCTGACCTCAAAAAAAAAAACAGGCCCGCTTTTAGCTGCCTCTGGTTAAAACACACACACTCACACACACACACACACACACACACACTCACACACACACACACACACACACACACACACACACACACTCACACACACACACACACATATGCGCTTGACACAAAGTAAACTCCTAAATGAGCTCTTTGATGCATGCTTGGGAGCACATCATCTTCACACACACATACACAATTACACACACACACACACACACACACACACACACACACACACACACACACTTAAATACATAGGCCTGGTAACCCCTTATACAAAACCCATACTACCTTTCTCCTCACACGCACGCACACACACACACACACACACACACACACACACACTACAGGAAACAGGCTGTTCACTCGTTCTTTCAGCCTCCCACTCCTCCTCCACTCAGTCATTCCATCCTCCTCCGTCCTGCTGCTGAATTTAAACCATTTTGCCCATTCATCCGTCCTCATAGCCGTACATCCGTCCACCTGTCCATCTGTCTCACCATCTTTCTATCTATCTCCCTCTCTGCTCCTCACTTATCTTCCACTCGTTCTGTTCTCGTTCATCACAGCTAAATTTAACAATACGCTTCTGTTCATTTATCCTTCCATCCATCCACCTATTCATATATTCATTCCTCCATCCATCTTCCATCTATTAATATATATATATATATATATACACTGTACAGTATATCAATCAAACGATGCCATTTGAAACATACAAAGTCACCAAACCAATGGTTTCAAGTAAACCATTTTTCCATTTTCTCTCATCTTAATCCACGATCAATCCTCCCATCTTTTCATCTGTCTAACCTCCATCCATTTATGTATACAGCCATTAATTCTTTGTTTGATTGATTGATTAACTGACCCATCAGTTGATTCATCCATGTACCCATCCACCCATCTATCTTCTTTCTACTCAAGTATTCATTCTTGACTTTCACTTCTCTACATTTATTTGCCCGTCTATCAAACCATTTATCCACCCATTTTCTCCACACCCATCATCCATCCATTTATTTCCACCCCATCCACCCATACAGTACATAAATTTTCTCTCCATCCCTCCATTCATCACTTCATCCATCCATCCATTCCTATATTCTCTACATCCATCCATCTCCCTTCCCCTTCCTCTATCCATTCACTTATCCCTCTACTCATCTATCCGCATACCCCTCTACTCATCCATTCATCCATCCATACCTATTTTTCTCTCATTCATCCACTAATGTAGCCATCCATTCATCCATCCATCCATCCATCTATGCCCTTCCCTCTTCTCAATTCCATCTATTGTTTCTTCCATCCATGCCCTTATCCATGTACCCATTCTTTTGTCCTTCCTCCCATACCCAATCCATCCATCCTAACCATCTATTTATCCATTTCCATACCACATTTCTGTCCATCTATTGTTTCATCCATTCACTTATCCCTCTATTATTCATCCACACATCACTCCTCCACCCCAATACATACATACATACATACTGTCTCAGTATTCATCATTCATCCCTATTTTCTCCATATCCACTCTTCTATCCATCCATCCATCCATCCCCATCTCTCTGCTCTATTCAATCTATTGTTCTATCCATCAACCCATCCATTTGTCCATCAATCCATCCATCCATCCATCCAGCTACTGTTACATCCATTCACATATCCCTCCTCCTTCCCCAATCCATACATTAATGCTGCATTTATAAAAATTCTTGACGACCGTTCATTCTTTCCAGTGCTCCCTATAAAGCACCCAGTCCGGCTCACTTTAAATCCCAGTAACCTTTAAACCTTTCGTTCACAAATTCATTTAATGTCACCAAAGTAAATAAGCTGAGTTTCTCGAGTCACCCCTTATATTGTCTGTTTCTTGCCCAAAATGAAATGAACTCGTTCTGCCAGCCGAGAGCTGACTCTGAGCTACAGAAAAGCGCAGCATGCAGGAAAATGAGGCAGTGTGTTGGTGGAAAAGCATTAAGTGTTGTGGGAAGTCAGTCTGACCCGCTGCAGATCACAGATAAAACACACACACACACACACACACACACACACACTATCGCTATTATTGCTATTTAAAGAGCAGGAAGGGACACGCTTCAAATTTACACAATATTGTGTTGCTTAATTACTTTGTTTCAGGAACAGCTTGTAAGAAATGTCACACATATTTAAAAAAAAATGCTATGATATTATAATAAAGCGTACAGGTTTTTGTCCTTTATTTGGGCAAGTGTGTGAACGTGGATGTGTGTGTTTCTGTATATGACCGAGTCGTGTGTGTGTGTGTGTGTGTCTGGCGCTGGTGTTCGTGTACCGCCACCTGAAGCAAGGCCGTGTATGTTGTCTGTGTATTGACAGGTCCCACTCTGTAGGTGTGTGGATGTGTATGGGGGGTGAAATTGAGAAATTGAGCTTCTCAAAATGGAGGGATGAAAAGAAAAGAAAATAATATTAAAAAAAGTGACACACCCGTTGAAAAAAAAAATGCTAATATGCTTTATGAAAATGAGAATAAACATTAGCACTTGTGCCCCCTGGATGTGTGTGTGTGTGTGTGTGTGTGTGTGTGTGTGTGTGTTCTGATGAAAGTATGTCGCCCTGCCAATATGCTGCTGTGCCACACCTAACAAGCCAGACAGGCAACATTTGGCTATGTGTGTGTGTGTGTGTGTGTGTGTGTGTGTGTGTGTGTGTGTGTGTGTGTCTGTGCTTGAGCATGTGTGTGTACATGCCAGACAATGTGTACATAGAATTATATGTTTGGGGGGGGAATATTGGTAAACAACAAACAAACTGCGGTCTAGTTGCCGTGGTAACAGATGGGGCCAGTGTTTGTGAGGACGGGAGTTTGCTGCAGGGAAAGATGGAGGGAAGAGGGGGACGTACAGAGAGGGAATGTCTGATGGAAGGAATGGAATAGAGCAAAAGAAGACAAAAAGAGGAACTAGAAGGATAAAAGAGGAGGAAAAAGGTGGATGTGGGCGTGAAAAATAAAGGAATAAAGAGGAACTGGAAGGATGAAACGATAGTCGAAGGTAATGAGTGGATGAGGAGGAAAAACTACGGGGAATTGGAAGGATGAAAGGTAAAGGACCGAAAGTAAGTGGATAAAAGAATAAGGCAGGAAAGTGGTTGAGAACGAGTGGATGAGATGATAAAAGAGGAGAATGGTGGACAGGTGGATAAAGACGGGGAATGGAAGGATACAGATGAAAAGAGGAAACTGTGTAGAGAAGAACAGCAAGGACTGGAGTGTACTGTATTTCTCACTGATTAGGGTGCACAGCTTGTTCTTATCACACTGTCGGTAAACTGGAGATTACACCGCACATGCCAAGTGTGTGTGTGTGTGTGTGTGTGTGTGTGCACTTTGTTCAGGAAGAATAGCACAGAGGTGTGCCAGAACAGTGAGTCCAAACTGAAATTGACTGTGATATATTTTACTTGTGAGATCAGGGAGTGAAGGACGAAATGTAGAAAGACAAACTGATCCTGATGCTGACTTTTATAGACTCTGGTGATTAGTGATCGAAAAGATTTTTCCCTCTCAGAAATAACACTGTTATTAATACTAATAATGATAATAATAATGCATAATGATGCCAGCGATATCTAAATCACAGCAGCATCTTTGTGCCAACTGCATCGCAACCTTTTTTTTTTTTTTTCTTTCTCCTTCAGCTGTAAAGATGCCTCTTCAGCGACGGTGGGGAAGGTGCGTGACCTGGCATCGTTCCGGCGCCATTTCCGCATGGGCTTCATGACGATGCCCGCGTCTCAGGACCTCTCGCCGCATTCCTGCGCTGCCGCCATGGCGCCACGCTCTCAGTCGTGCCACGCTGTCGGCACTGGTGAGGGAGAGGGGCTGGAAAACGGCGACGACCCCGACTCGGACACTCAGATGCCCTCTCACTGTGGGCGGTGCCCCCCGGCTAAGCCCAAACGTCACCCGAGCACCCGCCTCAGCTCCACGCCGCAGCAGGAGCACCCGGCCCGTGGTGGGCACGCACCACCTGACGCCCCTCCACCTCCACCACCACAACATCCACTCAAACACCCTGAGAAGAAGAACTGTAAGTGTTCTGTTTTTTTAAGTTTCCCAGTTCCTGGGCAAGTCCCTGTTTTTGTTTCATTCAAAGCATATGCAAATGCTCGTTGCTTATGTTGTGGCAAGAATTTCAGCACCATGAAACCATTCTGCGATGCCTGTCAGGTTAGCCTGACATGAAACTGGCTTTAGCATTTGGACTTGTTAAAAATGAAACAAGGGTGAACACTCTGTGAAGTTCCATTTACCCACCAGGACAGCAAGCTCCAGCCTATGAACCACAGAACACAAACTACTAGCATATAATAAAAACAATAAAACAAAAAGAAATACATAAAATAAATAACACCGATTATGATTCACTTCCACTTTAATAATTAAAATATTCAAATGAGTACATTCATGGCTAAGATTATTAGTATTAAGCATTATCCAGGTTGTAGTGTTGTTGGTCTCGTCTGTTGGTTTCGTTTTCCAATCACGCCTTTCTTTGTTTCTCAAGCAATGAAGAAGTCCGACTCGGGTGAATTGCTGGGCAGGAAGGTTCCTCCTCAAAAGCCCAAACGGAGCCCGAGCACCCAACTCTCCTTTGACGCTCCACCCCCTCGGCTTCCACCCCCAGCCACCCCCCTGCCATTCCAGAGTGCTGAGAGCACCGGTGATGATGAGCCTGTATACATCGAGATGGTTGGCCAAGTGTTCACCCGAGAGACGCCTGGCGTGCTGACATCCTCAGCCACAACACCTGACTCGGACTCAGATCCAGGCGAGGAGGCTATCTATGAGGAGATGAAGTACCCTGTGGCTGATGATGCCCACCATCGACGCCTCCCACCCAAGCACGAGCGTGCCAAGTCATCAAAATCTTACACATCCTCCTCTGTCTCTTCTTCTACATCGTCTTCACTCCCTCGGCCCGCGTCCTTGTCACCCTCTTGCCCATTGCCCTCCTCAAAGCCTAAATCTGCCGTCTCCATCTCTCACTCGTCCCCCTTGCCTTCATCTTCCTGCTCTGCCTCTTCCACACCGGTACCTCAGCCGCTCTCATCCTCACCACACCCTCCTCGAGCCCCTACCCCCTTCCTCTTACCAGGCACCAAATCAGAGTCAGAGATTGGTTCCAGTAAGATCCCAGCACCTTTTCCCAATTTACTTCAACACAAGCCACCTCTGCTGGCCTTCCCGCCCCCAAAGAGTGGCCCTGCCAAGCTGGGCTCTGCTAGTAGCCCATCACCAGCCAGCCTGCCACCCACCATTGGTAGTTCTGTTTCAAATGAAAAATCAAGTGGAGACAAGGAAAAGGACAGGAAGGATGGGCCAGCACCAGGCCTACGAGCCCGAAGCCACTCAACACCTTTGCCTCCTTCCTCAAAATCTTCCTCACCATACTCGCACCATCATCACCATCACCACCCACACCACCGTCCCTCACACTACCATCACTATCGCAAACCTGAGAAAGAGTCAAGTAAGTCCTCACAGGGTACCTCACAGTCCTCAACACAAACTCAGACACAGGTCAAAGAGGGCAAGACTGTCAGTTTTTTACTAAAGTCTGACAAAGTTGAGAGGGAAAGGGAGCGAGAGAGAGACCGAGACCGAGACAGAGAGAGGGATCGAGATCGAGACAGAGACAGAGACACGCCAGTCACACAGTCGTCTAACCAAGTTGACATGGCTGCTACTACTGCTTCCGCCATGACCAATAGCCTTTCTCCGGCATCATTGTCTTCGACTACGACTTCGGGGACGTCGTCCACATCCTCAGCATCACAGAGGCCTCCATCTCGCTCAGTTCAGCGTTCACACACTCCTCACACACACCTCCCTGCTTATAAACCCCCACCTTCAGACAGCCCCCTGCTTTGGACATACCCATCTGCAGGGTTCCGTCGGCCTCCGGCCTATGACAGTTTGCGTGCTGGTACACCAATGCCCTCCCTGCAGCCAGATTGTGGTATGAAGGCTGGGAGCACGCATGCCAAAGCTGGGTTCCTGCCCTGGGACGCCAGCGGATGTGGTCTAGGCTTCGCCGACGATCAGGCATACTGGCCCATGCACAGGAAGCTGTCCTTCAGCCATGGCAGCAGAGAAACAGAGAGTAAGTGACTGGGTGGTGTGGGAGTGGAGGGTGGAACAGTAGAGGGAGAATAAAGAGGGTGAGAGATGAACGAAGGGAGGGTCAGGGAAAGTTATCTGGGAATTGACAATATAAATAGAGAGAAAGTTTGAGGGAGGAAATAGAAAATAGTGTATTTAAAGCCAAAAGCCTCCAAATGCCTGAAATTATATATGGACCAAATGCTGATGTTCCTATCATAAGGAAAAACAGCAAGAGTAATTAAAGTAATTGAAACTAACTTTTTAAAGTGTAATAATGAGCAAATAAAGAAATTGTAAGGGAGAGCGAGGGAGAAGGTGGGAGAATTTGTGTCAGCATTAACAGCAGGAGTGCCAAACTGGAGTCCTGCAGGACTGTAGCCACAACACTGTGTATTTTAGGACTTCCCCACAGCCAACACCTGAGTTAGTGATTCCTTGGCTCCCGGTATGAGGATAATTTGTCACATGTCTTGTCCTGTTTGGGGAGGCAGAGTGGGAAGAGAACGAGATGGGGTTGATTGAAAAAAGTGGGTTACCGTAAAATACTTTCATGTAAAATAGCTAAAACGTCCTGAAGTGACATTATTTTTGTCCTCTCGGTATGTAGAAGAAGACGGACGGGTATGGAATGGAAGTACCGATGCTCTGCTACGAAAAGACAGGGAGGACTCTGGCGGTAGCAGCCGCACTGGAGGACTTTCTGGAATCCCTGTGCGGGCATCGGGAAGAATTGGACACAGTGAGAGTCTAGCGGGGGCAGAAGGGCCTCCAGGGTTCAGGGTAATGCCGCGGACAGGACTGCCCCTGCCATGCCAGACATTCCCTGCCTGCCGCAATGGAGGTCATTTGATTTTTCTACATAAGTATTAATTATTCAATTCAATGTTGTTTATATGGCGATTTTAATAATGGTCATTTTCACAAAGCAGCTTTACCGAATCAAAAGAACATTAAGGAAATGTGTGGGAAAATACACCATATATGATGTGGCAGCCATGTCAAGTGTGAAAATGGTTCCTCGTGCTCTTAGAATCATAATTCAAGTCCTGAAATATGCCAGTGGCATCAGGAAAGAAAAACTCCATCGATGTGATAACCTGGTCATTCAGTACATTCAGGTCGTCAGCTGACTTAATTTTATTGCCACATAACGTAAGACCCTTGAAGGATCCTGATTAGGATCGATGGCTTGCAAACCAGGAAACAGTTGACATGCTGATTATTCCTGCTGTGTATTAGTTCTTCTACTCATCCTGAGGTGTATGTTTTGTGAATTTGTTGACAGCATCGTTGAGAAGAAACTCAACGTAATGTGTGTCCGTGTGTTTACAGAGCTCGGAAGGCTCGGTAGATCATCCTCTACGTCTGGAGTGAGGCAGGCAGGAGGGGACGTTCAGCGACAGAGTAGCCTTCCGGCTAGAGAAGCTCTCAATCAGGTAACTTTGGCTCTTTTTTTTTTTTTTTTTTTTTTAATACAAAATGTTGTATGAATATGAAAACACACTAAAAACCTGATTAATTTCTTGTAGCAGCATGTCCCAAAGTGTTTTGTTCCAGTTTTACTACAGCAAGTGAGGCTAGTGAAAGTTAACACTTGAAACTCCTTCCAAAAATGATAAACAAACTCCTAAGAGGGAAGCAAATATGAAAATTAAATCCTGTGAAAATTAAATCCCCTTGTCTGGAGAAACGATGGTGGATTTGAACAAGGACGTAACTATCTAAAAAAAAAAAAAACTCAACACCTTCGGACTAATGAGATTTAAAAGTTTATCCCACATTCTGTATAACCTAATATAGCTGCATGGTATGGTAGTGTCACTTTGCACCTTCAGGTTCTGGGTTCAAATCCTACCTCTCTAAGTTCTCCCCATGCTTGGTGGGTTCCCCCCGGTTATTCCGGTTTCCCCCCACACTCCAAAGACATGCAGGTTAGGGTAATTTCCAATGTGCGTGTGAATGTTGACCACAGTGGGTAAAATGGGAATGAATACAATAGCCTCCTTTGGCCTCCACGGTCCCGAGTTGGATTCAGACGTTTCTAGATTAATGGATGGATGGATGGATGGATAACTGAATGAGTATTATAGCTTCCAGAGAAGACAGGAGATAAACGCTGAATGCATGATGATACTGTGCTGAGCAGCAGACACGTGTATGTGTGTATGAGGGTTTATGGTAAACGGCACCGGCGTTCGGTGCACGCAGCGGTAAACGCAGTAGGTGCTTCAGGATGAGGTTCTCCCGATTCTCCGGCGTCCCCACCCAAACCCGTCTGCAGAGGAGACGAGCGGCGGCTGTGCAGCTGTGGGTTCGCCGAGTCCAAAGCGAACGAGGGAAGCATACAGAAAGACAGAGAGGGAGACAGGAGCTGCATTGGGATAGGAAGGGAGGGAGAGAGAGAGAGAGAGAGAGAGAGAGAGGCAGGCAGAAGCAGATAGAAGCAGGCAGGGTGTGTAGTGACGTTGGCGTAGTGTGTGCGTGGGTGTGTCTGCGGTGTAACAGGCAGACGGTAAATACAGATGATCAAACACGGACCCGGCTATTAAGCTTCCGTCCTTTTTTTATTTAGCCTTGATACTCAGCATCCGATTGAAGAGAACATGATGGATGTGTGCACGTGTTTGTACATGTGTGTGTGTGTGTGTGTGTGTGTATGTGTGTGTGTATACAGTTCTACAGAAGCTCTACCTGGGGTTTTCGCTGCTCAGTTATGCTTGTTTTTTTTTGCTCCTCTACTGCTTTTCATGTGCCGCCGTCTCTTGGCAGAAGCTCAGATGCTGACACAGACGCAGTGTGTGACTGCGTGTGTGTGTGTGTGCTGCATTAGCCAGACTGTGTGCTGATTTGACCTTCCGTCTTGCAGCAGGAGGGGCTGGATTGGGGGGGGGTGGATATGGGGGAGGCTGTACAATATCTCCATCTGGTGGATGTGTGGGGAAAAAAAACAAGAACTCAGGTGTGTTTAAATGAGTGTGTGGAGGCTCACGAGGTCAAACGTCTGAAAGGTCACCGAGGTCTGAAAGAATCGAAATGAGACGTGGCTCTCTGTGGTTCTGTTTCCTATTCTGTCTCATCCATCTTCCTCCGTCTCTCTCTTAGGTGCTTTTTGTCTCCACATTTTTGACACCCCCGTATCTGAGTAATATAATCCGAAAATGCTGCATTGGGATGCGATCAGATTGCAGTTGAGATATTTCTTTTCCCGAAATGAATGCATTTGTCATCCATGAGTAACATGGACCGGCAGTTTCCATCGTTTTACGCAACCTTAAGTAGCTGACTCAGAGTTATTGTCAGAGCTGCTCCTAAGGTGTCGGACATTTTAGGAAAGTGTTTAGATGAGGACAGACCGACAACCTGTACCGATATAACGCAGCTCCCCCACCCTCTCTCTCTCTCTCTTTTCCTCTGCAGTTGCAGGCTCTCTCTCAGGCGCCCTGCAGTCCGTCTCTGGCTCGTGCTCAGGCTCAGACCTTGACTCAGGCTCAGGCTCAGTTCCACCTGCAGCAGCTCCAGCAGCACCACCTGCAGCTGCAGTTCCAGCACCTGGCACAGCTGGCAGCGCAGGCTCAGGCCATGCCGGGCGCGGGAGGCGCGTGCACCGGCGCGGGCACGGCAGGCGGCGCCGGCATGGCGGGCGCGGCCACCCAGCGCGACGGCAAGCTCCTGGAGGTGATCGAGAGGAAACGGTGTCTGTGCAAGGAAATCAAAGCCCACCGGCGACCGGATAAAAGCCTGTGCAAGCAGGACAGCATGCCCATCCTGCCCAGCTGGAGAAAAACGCCCGAGCCGCGTAAGACCGGCACGCCGCCCTGCCAGAGACCGCAGGCCGTGGTGTGGGACACGGCTATCTGACAAAACGAGACTGAGATACACTGATTTGCCACTTTATTAAGTATACCAAACTTGCGTCTACACTCATCTGACATTTGTATCAAGTAAACCATTTTTTTTAGAAACAAAGATGAATATTAAATGAGACACAGTGGTTTAAAGGTCAGCACTGTGGCCTCACACGTTCAGGGTCCAGGGGTTAGAATCCTGCCTCTGGTCCATGTGTGTGGAGTTTGCATGTTCTCCTGATCCTTTTTTTTTTTTTTTTTTTACTAAGTATGTATGTGTGTGTGCTTGTGCAATCCCGGAAAAAGGGTTGGAACCCCATGCCTTGTTCCCTAAGGTTCCCTGGGATAGTCTTCGTTATACCGGATGAGTTGCACGGATAAAGTAATTCAAAGCCGACAGCACAATTGTTATTTTCGCCCCACGAAATACCCCACGTCGTGCTTGGTGGGTTTCCTCCGGGTACTCCGGTTTCCTCCCACAGTCCAAAGACATTGGCGTTCCCAAATTGCCCAGTGTGCCCTGCAATGGATTGGCACCCTGTCCAGGGTGTACCCTGCCTCGTGCCCTAACCCTCCTGGGATAGGCTCCAGGTCCCCGCGACCCTGAATTCCAGAATAAAGCAGTAAACCATACATTATCCGTTTATTCAAAATATTCATATCAGCATCCCATCGTTGTAGTTACACGGTTACTGACTGTAGCCCATCAGTTGCTATGCACCAAACACCAACACCACTGCTGTGCCTAATACACTCGTATACCACCGCGTCACACACGTCACCTCCGTCCTGAGAAGATCCACCACCTAAATAATATCTTCTCACCGGTCATCCTAAGGACTTTTTTTTTTTTTTTTAATGGACAGATTAGAGCCAGAGATACGCTACAGTTAGTAACCGTATACAGTACCTACAAAGATATACAAAAACAATGATAAAAAAAAACGCCCCTATTTGCATATATGTACCGTATACATGATGGCCTGAAGGGTGAGTGTAAATCCAACGGAGATGTACCTAATAAACTGGCAAATGAGTGTACATGTTAATATCTGCAAGAGAAAGAATGTTTAAAGGAGGTAAAAAAAATAAAAAAAAAGAGGACGGCGGGAATATGAATTAATTAAGACTGGACAGACATGGAATCTGTGGGGGGGGGGGGGGGGGGAGAGACGGGTGTATTATAAAGATGTAGAGTTCATATTGTATATCTCTGGTGGGAGGGGGGGGGGGTTGGTGTTATTTTTTATTTATTGTTTATTTGTAATTTTTTTGGGGTGGGGAGGGGGAGGGGTTATAACCTACCACAGCATTTTATGTGCCATATAAAGACTGTACACGTGAACGCACGGGCGAGGCGCGTTTCAGTCGGGACTCTCTTCTACGTACTGTACCACGCCTCATCGCGACTACTACTACTAAGAGAACTACACTGAGTTTACAGCCTTTTAAAAGAAAAAAAAACGCATACACACACATGTACACACACACACACACACTGGACTTTGTACACCACCGTTTGGAGCTCTCTCTCTCTCTCTCTCTATACGTGTTCCTGAACGGATGGAGAATCTCTCCAGGAAAAGATGGTGACGCGTCTGGATGACATGGAAACGCAGCTTCGACATTCCAGAGGGATGTATGTGTGTATGAGTGTGTGTGTGTATGTGTGTGTCTGGAACGTGGCTATGAAGGACAGGACAGTCCACTAGCAATGAAAGACCTGGAGAGTGAGAATGCTGCAGATGTGGAGGGAAAAAGAAAAAAAATACACACCTATACAGACCAGACGTCATCATCACTGAGTCTCACACACACACACACACACACACACACACACACATTCGTTCACAGTCAATACATACAGTAGGCCTGCTTATACTGTACTGTTCAAGCAAACACACACACACACACATCAGAATGTACATTTCAAACACGCACACACACACAAACACAAACACACACTGTAAAGTATGGGGGTGTGTAGTGCTGGCGTAGTTTGTATATGAGCGCTTATATTTGCTGGGTTTCTCGTTACGTTGATATTATCGATCGAGCCTGAAGGTGACCGGTCCCTGTTTTTTTTTTCCCGGCTGATCGTTTATACTACCTAAGACTTAACCACGGAAATCGACGATTTCTCGCACGCTTCATTTCTTTTCCGATTTATTATTATTTATTTATTTTTAGCAAAACGCTTCCGGAAAAACAGAAACGGTGTCTATCTGACGACCGTCACATCGCGCATGATAAGCAAGCAGTGGTGTCAAAAGTATTCACATTCATTACTTGAGTAGAAGTATAGATACTAGGGTTCAAAAATACTTCTTTAGAAGTTGAAGTATCAACCCAAGCTTTTTACTTAAGTAAAAGTGTAAAAGTACTGGTTTCAAAACTACTTAAAGTATAAAAGTAAAAGTGCGTTGTGCGCGTTCTGATCATGTGACCGGGGGGGAGGGGGGTGGAGAGCGTTGTGCGCGTTCTGATCATGTGACCGGGGGGGGGGGGGGGGAGTTGCGCGTTCTAATCATAAAAATAGAGTAACGAGGCTATTTTTAAAATGTAAGGAGTAGAAGTAAAAAGTCTAAAAAACTGAAAAATAATTACTCCAGTAAAGTATAGATACCCAAAATTTCTACTTAAGTAAGGTAACGAAGTATTTGTACTTCGTTACTTGACACCTCTGATGATAAGCAGTAAGAACGCGAACGCCCATGTAGATGTGATGTGATGCGTCAAAGCGTGAGATTCCAGACGAGAGTCTGTCCGCGGAAACGATATCATAGACGGATGATAGGAGCTAGCTGATTAGGTTAAATTTTATATCTTTGTATTTTGTTATTGTTTTCGTTTCTACTTTTAACATCCGCCCAAAATCCTGAGTAATAAAGCTTCGTTCGTCAGAACGGGGACACTGTGTGTGACAACGCTGCAGATGAGTTGGATCGCGGTTATAGTTTAATGAAAGGAAAAAATAAACAACCACAACTATTCATTTAACGTTTTTTTCTCCCCCAAATCAGGTGCTGAAACTCACGGCCTCGTTTCTCCGCCGGTTTTGGATCCCGGACCTGAGAAAGTCTTTGTAAATGAAACGAACCGGTCGTCGTTGTCGTTTTTTGCGTGTCTGCCATCAGTGCTCGTGTCAGTCGTTCACTCGGTCCTGCCTGAGAGCGAGGCGGCTCGGAACGCTGGGCCTCGGCCGGTTGTACTGTAGATCGACAGGGTGAAATCGTATCGGTCTAGACGGATCTGCAGACGGATCCGCGGCTCTGTATCATAAAGCTAATCCATGTATATATAAGTTGAAGTATTATCGCCTCTTCATATCAGTGACAGCGTCATCATACCGTCCTGTAGGTGTCAGTCGTATGGAATTGTGGCAGAGATTCGTTTGAGCTTGGATAAGGTTCCATTATTCTTACTCTCACACACACACACACACACACACACACACAAATACAACCACACACACACGGGCTCTGCCATTCAATAGACAGTGAAACAAGATCACCGTTTGTTTCGTTCCTGTGTCTCCTGGACGATGTCGCTCCTCAAACGAATAAAACGAAATGCTGGAACTAATCGCACAATATGAAAACAACAACACATACACATAAAATAATAATAATAATAATAATAATAATAATAACGGGAATCCACACAGGATGTGCTAAAACAAACAGACAAGGGTTTCAAATTGTAAAATAGATATGTAAAACTGTATTGATTATGTAGCAATCCTTTCCACTTTCATACTTGTAATCGACAAGTATATTGTAGCATACGATGTATAAAAAAAAGAAAAGAAAGTACAAGTTGTTTAATTGTTTTATAAAGGAATTTAGTAGTTCTATCTGTGGCAACCTGTCTACACTGTACCGAACGGTTAAATGCAAGCCCTCTTACTAAAAGGCACGGTCACGGACACAACAAACAATACAGTATCTCCTGCTAGAATTATGCAAGTCCCTTTAAACAGGTCTACTTTTACTGCTTTTTTTTTTTTTAATCGATTTGTTTATTTCTGTACAGGAACCACCAGCCCAGTTTGGTCACTGTTTGGATATTTTGGAATACTTTTTGCTGCTATTGAATTACTACTGCTGTTATAAATAGTTTTTTGTCATATTTCCTCACTACTGGTATCACTCTTCTATTTATACCTCTTCCTTTTTTCTTTTTTCTTTTTTTTTGTTGCTGCATTTGACTTTCCTCTGTTTCTTTTTTCTTTTCTCTTGAGGTCAGAGTAGAACTTACAGTACTAGCTCTTTCTATGATTGTACTATGGCGCGTAAGTGGGTTTTTTTCTTTCTTGTTTTCTTTACTCCGTTCTCTTTCTGTAGTTGTGTTTAAAATCTGTCGTTTCTTTATAAACACTTCTCACCAACTTGTACAGTTTTCACTTTATCAACACTACTGAGAAACGGAAAGGCAACGCCGTTACGGCCTTCATGCCGTCACCATGGTGTCTCCCTTGGTCTGGTGCGGTTATTGAGTCACACTAAAGTTACCGCGGCGTCATGATGTACATGATGTACCATGGTGTCAGTAATGGAAACACCATTTGTCCACGTTTTACCCTAATGTTCTCATGGTGTTACTTCTCATCATGCTGTTCAAACGATGTTCCCATGGTGTCACGGTGATGACCGTCTTGAGTACGTTGATGTTATTCTGGTTTTACCAAAAGGTTAACAACATCTCATGGCGTTACCTTAAAGTAACCAAAACGACATTGTGCAGTTAATGAAAAAAGTCCTTGCGTTGGTGTTTACCAAAAAGAAAGTACTGTTATCCTATTGTTATTGTGGTCACTCTAATGTTCTCATGATGTCACAGTTACATAATAACACCATATGACCTCATTGGCTACCCAATCAGTGCACTTGTGCCATCATGAGATCGTCATAAGGTCACTGCGGTGTCTTCATAGTGCTACACCATGGTCACACCATGATGTTCTCCTAATACTACCACTGGCATTTTCAAACGACTGACGATGCCAAACAAGGACGTGTCGCAGTGGTGCTCTCATGACCGTTCCACGATGTCGCTGACAATCACCACATGGCCCGGATGGGCAACATCAGTACACTTTCTGTCAAACAGGAAGAAGAATCACAACAGAGGAAGAAGAGGGCTGGTGCAATGCATGCTGGGAATTCTGAAAGGATTCCGACTTAGAGAAGGGTTGGGCTGTGTCTCGGTCTGAATAAACTGTGCCCAATTTGTACTTCAAAATATACTAAGTAATCATCTAGTTACGATTTATTACAACGAAGGGGTAGAATTAACGATAAACCTAGTTTACAGAAGCTGTCGGCTTTGCGTGTCTACTTAAATGGTGGCCATATTACGAGTGCCATAATATATTGATATGGTAAGATACGATGTACCTTGGAAATCACTGTAGTGCTATATTTGCATTGATATCGTCATGAAATAAATTTTATATGATGAAACAAACAGTTGTGTGTCTTGACATGTCTTGATGGCAAACCAAAGGTCTGGACCTCATGTGATGTATTTTGATATGTCAGTCTGTATTATTTCTTTGCTTTACATTAATAACAATTAAGCAACTCCAGGGTCCGGGTTCGATTCCCGTCTCTGTGTGCATGGAGTTTGCATGTTCTCCCCGTGCTTGGTGGGTTTCCTCCGGGTACTCCGGTTTCCTCCCACAGTCCAAAGACATGCAGATTAGGCTAATTGGCGTTCCCAAATTGACCATAGTGTGTGAATGAGTGTGTGTGTGTGCTCTGCGATGGATTGGCACGCTGTCCAGAGTGTACCCTGCCTCGTGCCCTGAGTCTCCTGGGATAGACTCCAGGTCCCCGCGACCCTAATACAGGATAAAGCGGTATAGAAGATGAATGAATAATAACAATGCATTGGTTACACCACGCATCTTCCTTCTCAACCCACCATGCAATGCTACCCTGAACCAGAAGGGGGTGCCACATCTGTGGTATTCCTTTAGCATCTCTCAGGGAGGTGGTGCAACTGTACCTTTGGGACAGCGGTTAACAGATGAGACTACAGGGACAGTGGCTTTAGCTGTCCCAGTTGGGAAGTAAGTTATCCCTTCGGCCTTAAAGTGACTTCAAAGAGAACTTAAAGAACATTTAGGGTTTTTTTTAGATTGTCTTATTGGTTTAATGAAGCCAATTTAGTTATGTATTGAGCATCATTATTCATTATTTTGTAAAACCACCATTGACGCCAAAGTCTCTACACGCATGGATTTGTCCATTCTTTCTGCCGTATCCTCTTAAGCTCAATCAGATTGGCTGGGGAGCATCTGCGCCCTGGTTTTTTCTAGTCTCTTTGAGATTCTATCAGACTTCCACATGGCCTCTCAAGACACTTGTCCTGAATTCAGATTAAGTTTAATCCATCGTCATAGTGAAAGGTGAACCTTTGCTTCCACACTAGAACATCAATTATACAGATTCTCTTTATTTCACTGTATTCTGTCCATTTTTACCATTTGTCGTATGATTGTGACTCAAAAGCACACAGAAGTACAGTATGCTGCCACCAACATGCTTCACTCGAGGTACAGTACTGTCTTAGCCAGTTGATAAGCAACGTCTAGGATAACAGCCAAAAGTGTTACATTTTTGTCTCATCAGACCAGAGAAACGTTTGTTGAGATATTTGTCCTTCAGACAAGTTCTACCAGCCATGTGAAGGTCATCTGCAGTTATGGAGTAATCATTCCTGAAGTCGGGTTCTTGGACTCCCCCTCAACCCCACCCCCACCCCACCACCATTCCCGCCTGGTGACTTGCCCCGCCTTGCCAAGATATCATTCTCAACATAATCTAATCATGAAAGTCTGCAGAGAATCGCTTGTAATGAATGGCTCAGGTTCAGGTCTGAAATGCGCTATGAATTAAGGGACCCTGATGCAAAAAGTGTGTGAATTGTTAATCACGCCCAATCAATTGAATTTACATCAGGTATACTACAGGCGGGTCTCGAGGTGTCCAAGGATAATCTAAGCGAACCTGATTTCAGTTTGTAATGCGTTAATACTAAATGCATAGCTAAATAAATTTTTTTAAATGTCAACATGTTTGTTTGTTTTTTTACATTATGAGTTAATGTGTGTATTCATCGGATAAGAAAGTAAATGTAATCAAATTGCAATTAAATTCTCAGTATAACACAATAATGAGTGTAAAAAAATGGAACGAGTCTGAACACCAGTGTATAATAATCTCCCGGCTGTCTGGAGGTGGCAGCTAGGGATTGTCACTATTATTATGTCTTTCTGACTTGATGTCACAATTGGATGAGCACCACTGATCTAATAATGAAGCTGTCAGGAATATATTGATAATAGAGATATGTGGGGGCTAATAGTGCTTACAAGGAAACAAGCAGCTCACACAGTGCAAACACTGTAACCATAACAATTCCACAACTACAGTATGTGCAGCTAGTTCAGGTGAACTAGACTAGTAATTAAAACTAATATGAACTCCACATTGACCTGATATCATGCAGATATCTGTAGTTGGTACAGATTTTTCGGATTCGTATCGACGACATCCAAAAGGTGCTCTATTGGAATGAGATCTGGTGATTGTGGAGGACATTGGAGTACAGTGAACTCCTAGTCATGTTCAAGCACCCAGTTTAAGCTTTGTGAAATGATTATGTTATCCTGTGGCCGAAAACAAAACAGCCAGACGTGGTCAGAAACAATACTCAGGTATGCTGTGGTTAGAAATCTCCTCCACACCATTATACTACCACTAGGCTGAAATGTTGGAACAATGCATGATGGATCCATGCTTTCATTTTGTTTACTCCAAATTCTGACCCAACCGTCCAAATGTCACAGCAGAAACTGAGACTCATCAGATCAGGCATTTTTCCATGTAACCACAGTTTCCTGATCATAGCTAGCAGGAGCACTACCTGGTGTAGTCTTCTGCTGCTGTAGCCCATCTGCCTCAAGGTTCGACATGTTGTGCGTTCAGAGATGCTCCTCAGCATACCTCAGTTGTAACAAGATGTTATTACCATCAGCTCTGGGCATTCTCCTCTGACCTCTGGCATCAACAAGGCATTTCTACCCAGAGAAGTGGGGTATTTTTTTTCTGACCATTCTTTATAAACCTTAGAGATGTTTGTGCGTAAAAATCCAAGTACATCGGCAGTTACATCAGCAGCAGAAATACTCAGTCCAGCCCGTCTGGCACCAACAACCCTGCCCTGTCTAAAGTCATTGAAATCACCTTTCTTTCCCATTCGAATGCTTGGTTTCATCTTAAGCAGATTGTCATGACCATGTCTACATGCCTAAAGGCACTGATTTGCAGCCATGCGATTGGCTGATTAGATATTTGTGTTAACAAACAGCTGAAAAGGTGTAACTAATGAGGTAGCCGGTGAATATACGGTTAAACTAACTCACTCATCGTCTATACCGCTTTATCCTGTATTCAGGGTCGAGTTATTATGACCTTTCTATTTATTTTCTGTCCTCTGTACTGTATAGGTTTTGCATGTTTTCCCCTGTTCAGGGAACTACTGTTTATAGGCTATGATGTAACTGATAACAGAAATGAACTTGTTTCAACAATGTTTAATGACACTAATCAATCTTTTTTCCTTAACAGCCAATGTTTCATTATCCATTCGCTTATATATTAATTATATACTCTACTTCTATTCTATTATAACAAAAATTTCTACTGGCTGCTCCATAAGAGGAACCAACACTCAACTACTCTGATGTGCTAACTCCAGTAAGGGACAAGTGGGTTGTGTATATCTGCACAGAGGGATCAAGTGCTTCGTAAAGTGGGATGAGCGTTGCAGATTTATTCCTAGATTTATTAAGAGTGAATCCACCCTTGTGAAAATGAACAAAAACTTTCTAATGCTTTTTAGTGTCGAACATTTTGTAGCATTGCACCAATGAGGTATAATATCATTTCATGTTGTTTTCATCCATTGTGAGTGTGTTTCAATCTGGCATTAAATCTTTTTCATAACTAATCTCTATCCCATCATTAACTGCATGATGTTAGCTAGTGTTAGACAGTTATGCTTCTTGCCAACTTGTCAATTAAATTAGTCATTATGATTTCGGTGGCATCGTGACAGTTTATAATGTCCGTTCAACTTTTTGGGAAATATGCTAGAAAAGGGATACTTTTTTCTTACTTGTCTGACTGTGAGCAATTTATCCACCTCCCAGTAGATTCTTCATAGGTCAGAGGAAACCAGAGAACCCAGAGGAAACCCAGAGGGAACATTTACAAACACCTCATACTGTACAGACAGTAACCCCAAGCTCAGGTTTGAGTTTTTTGTTATCAAACTAGCCCTTACGTCATCAATAAAAGGTCTTTAAAATCCAAGAGTCCTTAAGCACCGATGATTTATGCTGAGGACGTCTTCACGACCATACAAACTAGAGATCTACTGAGGACATCTTCATGACTAAAGATCTACTGGGTACAGTACATTTTCACAACATACAAACTAGAGATCGACTGAGGATATCTTCACGACCATATACGTAATCTAGAGATTTGCTGCGGACATCTTCACAGCCATACAAACTAGAGATTTTTAAACCTTAAGATCTACTAAGGACATCTTCATGACAAGAGATCTACTGGGTACATATTCACGACCATAAAAACTAGAAATTTTCTGAGGATATCTTCACGACCATACAGACATCTTCACATCTTCACAACCATACAAACTAGAGATTTTTAAACCTTGAAATCTACTAAGAACATCTTCACGACTAGAAATCTACTGGGTACATCCTCACGACAGTACAAACTAGAGGTCTATAAACTAGAGATGTTACAGAGGACATCTTCAAAACCATACAAACTAGAGATCTTCTAAGGACATCTTCACAACTAAAGCTTTGCTGAGGACAACTTCACAACCATGCAAACTAGAAATCTCCTGTGGACATCTTCACAGCCATACTAATTAGAGGTCTATAAACTAGAGATGTTTAAACCTTGAAATCTACTAAGAACATCTTCACGACTAGAAATCTACTAGGTACATCTTCACAACCATACGAACTAAAGGTTTTTTTTTTTTTTAACCTTGAGCTCTGCTGAGGACATCTTCATGACCATACAAACTAGACGTCTATAAACTAGACATGCTACAGAGGACATCTTCACAACCATATAATCTAATATAATCTAGAGATTTCCAGAGGACATCTTCATGACCATACAAACTAGAAATCTACTGGGACCATCTTCACGACCCTTTATAGCCCTGAAAATGTGACCCAGAGTCATTTTAAGCCTCTTAACAGAGTCGTCTTTAGGAAGCCTTCCTGGAATAATAATAATAAGACATTTGAATTTTAAGGAGTCTCCAACAGACCACCTAAGGGCCAGCCTTTGTGCCCACAGGGCGAGGCTTGACATTAGTCCTGGGGGCTTATAGGGTGTTTTAACCTCTCACGGCTTTGATTAGTCTCCCACAGGACTCTAGACTGTATGGTCATGAAGGTGTAAAAATGAACACGGACATGAAGCAAGAAAACTGAACGTCTGGTGCTGCTCCCGTCATACTGTACAACAGGTAAGCTGCAGTGTGCGAGGGTAGAAGCGTGCTCCGTTTGGAACACAGCCATGCACCCGATGCACTTGATTATGCGCTAAGGGGGCGGGGCCAGCGCGGCGCACCGCTCTGTAATTGGTCACCGGGAGGTAAATCGGCTGTGCGTTGGTTCACAGGAGGGGTGATCTTTTTTTTTTTCTTTTTTCATCTACCAGATAGGAAGCGGAGGAGAAGGAGGGGGGTAGTAGCGAGTAGTGAGTGAAGCGCTGAGAGGCAGAGACACACGTCTTCTTCTTCTTCTTTTTTTTTGCTCTTACCGCAGTGTTTTTTTTCCCCCTGCACTGCACCGCTCTGCGGATCGCCCCGGGCTGCTGTTGGCGCATGCGCACTGCGATGAGATAGCTCCGAGCCGGCCGCGGAGAACAGCTTCCCTCCTTCTCATTCATCTTCCCTTTTTTTTATTTTTTTATTTCCTCCTTTTAGTAAAAGCTGCTCGGACGTGCATTTGTATTCGCGTTAATAGAGAAGTGTCTAATAGCGCAGGTCGGGTTCAGCCTTTTCCCAGTGTGTGTGTGGGTGTGTGTGTGTGAGAGAGAGAGAGAGAGACAGAGCGTTAAACCTTCAGTGAATCATTCTCGCATCAAGCAGCGAAGAAAATGGCAAAGGACGGCAACAAGGGCGGCTTTGGGGAGTTCATCTGGAACCCGAGGACGCGCGAGCTGTTCGGGCGCACCGCCAGCAGCTGGGGTAAGAAGACCCGCATAGTCTCTCCTCGCAGGAATCCCCAACCCTCATCAACACCCTTTCAGCCGAATACAACTCATGCATTTTATTTCTCCTCCTATTTCTATCATTCATTCATCCAAAATGAATGACAGATTTCAACACTGGCTTGTTTTTTTTTCTTTCTTCCTAATGCATGCACTCCCTTCTTCTTCTTCTTCTTCTTCTTCTTCTCAATGACCCCACTAGACCTGTTTTCCTCTCTGCATTTCCCTCCTGGGCATTTTCTCAAGACATCTCTCAAACATGCTTTAATCTGCGACCTGCAGAGACATTGAACCCTCTTGAGGATTAGGCTAGAGATTACCGCAGCCCCGGCTTACCCTGCACATCATCATCATCATCATCATCATGGTGCTGAATTAAATGCCACTGGATTCTAGGGCTTTAAATGATGGGGGGGAAGGTGCTGTAAGGGACGATTCCCGGTGGAATGGACACCGGCTGAGCAGAATGCGTTTTTCTTTTCTTTCCTGGAACAGTATAAGGGTATTAATCAAACCCGTTTGACAAATGGAAATGGGAATGCGGTATCCGTGCGCCAATGTGTTCCATTATGGAATGGTGTTGTGTTCTTTTTTCTTTTTTTTTTGACAGTGCATTGCTAAATTATTCATTCTTCTAAACACTTTGGGAGATCACTGATCTGATTTCACAATAGACATAAATGGGTTGATTGATTCCTCCATAGACACAAATGTGTTGATTTCACCTTAGACACAAATGGGTTGATTCCATCATAGTCGTAAATGGGTTGATTTCGTCATAGACGCGAATGGGTTGATTCTACCATTGACACAAATAGGTTGGTTCCACCATACAGTAGATGCAAATTGGTTTCTTATATACACACAAATGGGCTGATTTCACAATAGACTCAAATGGGGCTTACAGTATATGCCTAATAATAATTCTGTACATTTTTACACTAGAAGAACATTGAAGAAGAATACATAAATGACAGGCTACTAATCTAGCCGACCAGTGCAGATTAGTCCAAACCACAACTATAGTCCAAAATCAGACTTGCATGAACATGCACGTTAACAATAAATGCTAGTACGTTTCATGCTAACATTTCCCACATAATAATTAAACATTTTCCTTTTCCTTTCAAACGCCAACATGACAAAGTCAAATCCCCAGGGTCTCATCAACACCTAGCGTTCTTGGGTCCACCTTGGAACAACTCGACACTATGGGTGTTAATTTGAACACTGGGGATTTTGCTTTTTACTGTACCTCGAACAGGTTTGTACAGCAGCCAAAAGGCTGACAGGGAGGAGTCTGTAGTGGTAGAACAGGGCCACCACCTACATAACTGCTCTGTACTGGAGAAAGGCCTTAGGCTAGGTAATGCTCAGTAATTAAATTCAAGTTCATGAAAAAAATAATAATCATAACGTTTATTGTTTGAAGTCTTTACAGAACAGTATTTAGATTTTGAGAGTGTTGTCTGTCTCCATAAATGTGATTGTATAAGAGCTAATCCTGGTCTAATAGGCCCTTTTTGCTCAGCAGGGTGGTTTGGGCAATTATTCAAGACATCAGTGGGGTATAAATGAATGATTATAAATGGATTAATTATAGATCTATTAGAAGATCTTTTTACATGTGAGCGTGTCCTATTACAGTAAATTGGAGCCAAGAGAAAACGGCTTTTCCTATTCAATTTTACATTATAATGACTGATAATGCTGTGCTCATATTTTTTCTTCTTTTAATTCCCTTGTATTAGAATGATTAAATTAACTCCAGTGCCAGTAAGACTTGTGTATTGAGTCTCTGTGCCTGTTCGAGAGACAGACAGAGACAAAATGGTCGTCCTTACGACTTTTCCGCCAGCCTAAGCCTCAGTGTTCTCTGAGGCTCTTTAATGAGTCTGTCTCTAGCTTGAACGCTGGTATTTTTGGCCTCATTAGCGTTTGCCCTCATTACTCGGGCTTAAAGCTAACGTAAAATCTGCCCCACAGGCTTACCGAAGGAAACTAAGCACCAATGTCACCAACCAGGTGGACAGTGCTACAGTAGGTTTAATTCGGGGCAGGGTGCCACAAGTTGCCAGTCCTTCCGTGTGGGATAAATGTTCGTGAACAGATTCAATTTGCTGGGAAATGAGCAAAATGGCGCTGAATAGACAAGAGGACACTTAATGTGATGATTCATAAGATCCATAGTGTCCAGTTAGATTCGGTTGCACAAGCAATCCAACATATATACGTACATATGCAGTTCTATTATTTCTTCATGTATTTCTTCAGGCTGCAAATCTGAGCAGCAACCTCATTTCCCCTCTCGTCTATTCCAACCACCAGTATACTAATCTCCGGCCTGATCATCTGTACCTGTTTTTCTCTGCTTCATGCCTTTAGTTAGATGGTAATTTAATGCTTAAATGATTCATACTGTAGATCACTGTGTGGCTTAACAAACAAAAAACATTCCTCTGAACTGAAAATACAAGACAAAAATAGTCTATCAGGAAACTTGGAAAACTATTCCTCAAGACTACATTAAAAATGCAAGAACGTCTGGGTTTGAAGAAGACCATGAAGAAATTGACTGGGGGGGGGGGTCAAGACTTTTCTCAGACCTATACAGATATTACAGACATATATAGATAACACTCAGACCTGCCCATTCATTTTAAGTAGCATTTTCCATCGTGAAATCTGAAACGTTGCTAGCATTATCATTTACTTTAATCACAATTCTCAAATCTGATTGGTCAAAACATTTTATACAATGCAAAAAAAAAAAAGAATCATCATAGGGGGTGAAAACATCTTATATTTCCTATTCTGTTACACTATTTAACATATTTCGACCATTTTAAACGTTACATTTTTCGTATTCTATTGGCCAATAATTTCGCTTATTTCTAGAATTTAATGCTTAAACTGAATAAAATGATATTTTATATTAACAATCAACAAATCTAAAAAAAAATTTATTGGGTTTAATAATCTTGCAGTAACCCATAAGAACGCATCAGGACAAACCTTTTAAATGTTTTAGAAAGTTCCTTATCCAGTTTTATCCTTGAGCATCCTCTAACTTACACAGTTTCTAAGTGACATCTAATGAACATCCTCAAGCCACAACATGTGTAGCCATGGCGTCTTTTCCAAAATGCTGGGGTGTCTGGGTAGAATGGATTAGATTTTTTTTTGTTCATGCTATTTAATAATGATTTAGTAATATTATTATAATAATATATTCTATATTTATCATGTTCTGACGGCGTTTCTTGAATAAATTTACTATAAAACAAATGAAAAAAATATTGCATATCATGTCATAATGTCCCTTAAACGAGAAACGAGGGTCTGGGTTCTTATACTGTAGGTTCAACTTTAATATCTGGAAATATCCGATAAATATGATTAAACTCAAGGTCTTTGTGCTTGCCTGCATGTCATTTTTCGCTCATTAACATACATTAACATTGCTGACGTTTCTTTTATTCTTTGATTTTAAGGAAGGAGTCTCCGGTGTCAGAATCTCGTAAGATCTGTCTGGCAAGCGAAAGTCTTGAGTTCAAAGCAGTTTCGGGTTTCACGTTTCTTCGTAACATGACAAGATTGTTTTTCTTTTCATCTCTTGTCTTATCTCATCAGCGAGAGAGAGAGAGAGAAAGAGAGGGAAAGAGAGAGAGGGAAAAAGGGACATTTGTTGATAATTTTTTCTATAACCGCTCATAATACTCATCTGCATGTCTTTTATTCCTCACCTCCGTTATTTCATTTTTGGAAGTTTTGACCCGACATGACAGTTCGGTCTGTCCTGAGCTGCTGAGGCTTTCGATTATTATCGTAAAGTCCAACAGTGATGAGTTGTTCTGTGTTCATTAATCGTATTGGTCAGGTTCTGGAGGAATTGAGGAAAGGGTCGGGTTATGGGTTTGTGTCCCGTGGGAATATCGAAATATCACAACAGTGGATTTCAAAGTGTCCAGTAACACTCATGAGAGCTGTTACAGGCTACACACACACACACACACACACACACACACACACCATCTGCTGCTTCAGACTGTTTGATCATTCATAATGTAGCACTAGAGCTACCATTGAGCTAGTCATGTGTTGGGGCATTTTTATTTATATATGTTAAATACGTGGCTAATTTAGGGCATCAAACGGCCGAGATTCTACCGTGTTACTTTGTAAAGATCAGAGAGGAACAGGTCGGGTTTTTTTATGCGCAGACCGGAACCCAGGAGCAGCTGTGAGCACACACACACACACCCACACACACACACACACACACACACATGACTGATGTCTGATTGAATCAATCAGCTTTTGAGGAGCAGAAAGATCTAAAGGCGTCCACGTGTTTGTGTTTGCTTTAATTCAATTAATCATGCGCGGCTCAGATGTTTGTCCTCCCCTTTGAGCCGAGCCGCCTGATTAGAGCGATAAGAGAGCGCCGAGGGCATTCAATCAAGGGGAGACCGAGAGATAGAGGGAGACGCACGGCTGGCGTCTGTTACACCGCAGTGACACGCTAGTGCTTATAAACAGACAGAGACGAGGCGAAGATGAGCTTATCTGAGACGCGCGGCTATTCTGGGTTTGTATTACAGAGACGCTTTTGGAAGGCTATTCTAGAGAGTGTGTGTGGGAAGTGGCATGCTGTTATAGGAAAATAATCAATGCTGGGGTGGAGTGATGTCGTCCGACGTGATTTAGGGCTACTGGCGAGTTTTATTCCTCTTACGCCACAGAAATCCATTGATCTAATAAAAACATCTATGATTATTTAAATGTATAATTGAGTATGCGCTTAAAGCCATTCTATTTTGTACCTCAAAGCAGTTGTATGGGTTCTATGTTTTTTTTCTCATTCTTCATACAGCTTCTTTTTTTTTTCGTCATTGGTCTCCACACAAACCCTCAGGAGTGTGTAACTGGAGCCATCAGCATAACCTCCCGCCATCCTTACACTAGGGCCTGGCGATTTGGCCTAAAATCAAAATTTCGATTAATTGAACATTTTAACTCGATTTCGATTAATAAACGATTATTTTTTTTTGCCCTCATAGTTCACTGACAGGTTTTGTACAGTAAATATGCTCACAATTGAGAGATTTTTGAATGAAGGCTGCATTACTTGATTGATTAATTGAAGGCAACACACACTATCTACTATCTATGATTATTTATTGAACATCAATGTTGAACAACTTAAATTAAACTGAAGCCACAAAAATTAAAGGGTTCATTAAATTACATTTTAAAGTATAGTTTATTAACAAAAACAGATGACAGATTTGGCCTTAAAAATTAAGATACTATATGCACATGCTCAGGATCTTTACAAGGCAAAGATTTTTGTTAATAAAAATATATACTTGTTTGTGATGATAAAAAGTATCTTGTGATGATATATTAATGTTTTGAGATTTTTAAACAATAATGAGAAACAACATTTAGACCACACACACTAGGGCTGTCTTTATCCCACAATTCAGAGTTAAATGAAGGCTATTTCACACGGCCCCAATAAACTGACATAATGGCTTAAACATGCAATGACAACAAACATGGAATGAATTATGCAGCTATCAATCTGGACCAGGACAATTTCACTTTTACTATATAGTTGGGTACCTGCTAGGTGTTGTATAGTTCATATTTGCCTGGCCAGAATGGTTTAAGCCACCAAAATAACGTTTTAGTGATAAACTGCGCAGCTTTCGCCAACGTGAACACTCCCGTTAGTAACGAGGCGAATAAGGAGCTAAACTTCAGCCGCGGAATGAGACGCTGCGCAATAAGGAGCCAAACGAATCGGAAGTTGCGAATAAGGAGCTAAACTTCAGCCTCGTGTGCTTAGGGGCATCATATCTTTCACTAGAAAGTTAGAAACGGCCCTGGTTATATCCTTGCTCCTTTTGGACACCTTTCATAAAGTGTAATGGCCACGAAAGACGACACGATCTGCTTTGTTACAGCCCCACTGCTAGCCCTGCTAGTTGACGGAGTAGCATCGGGCCGCATTTTCATGCTCTATGTGGTCGTGTGGGTGATGCGTTCATATAACGGAGTTCGTGCTACCTTTTTGTCGACAATTTCAACATCTTTGGATAATAACTCGAGGTTAGATTCACTTTCGTCGCTGCTTCCACTCTTTTTTTTATTTTTTTTTTGGTCGTCCTGGTGTCAAGTTTGCTTCGCAAAGTGCGGCAGGAAATTAACTTTGACCTGCACGGCACGCGCAAGCTGCACGCTGATTGGTTGTTGTCGTATTGTTCTGCTGTGTGATTGGCTCTTAGATTAATCCATATCGAGCAAAAAATGTCTAGAGCTTTTCATTGTTTTTAAAATCAAATAAATCGCGATTCGATATGATATCGTTTATCGGCCCAGCCCTACCTTACGCCATTGATCAATCATTTCAAAGAGAGAGAGAAAGAGAGAGAGAGAGAGAAGGAATCTGATATCTTGTTCAGAGAGATGAAGGGAGGGAAGAGGGGGAACACTGTTCCAACCCCCTGGGTCGTGTTGTCAACCTGTCGTGCTGACATACTGAAGTCCCAGAAGTGAGCAAGGCTCTTTGGAAACCACAACATTCTATGTAATGACCATCAGATTTTACCAATAGCGCTGTCGAGGAAATCTCAATCTCAAGTGACAACAACTCCTTTAAATCACAGTTATTAATGTAATTAATGCACGTGTTCAGATATGATAAAGTTAGTAAAAACGTACATATGTGAAGGAGTCTCCAGTCCGAAGGGAAACCTGGAAGTTTCAGTTTTCCACTACAGGTTTTGTGGATTAACAGTAACATACGTAATATGCTCTTTTATAAAAAAATTTTTTTAATTGACATTATTAATATAAACGTGACATCAATATACAAACAGCGTTCAAGTCAAACCAAAGATGAAATTTTTGGTGAATAAAGACGGAAAGCTGATTATTGCCACATCCCAGTCTTAACTTCAATTCCACTGTTCAGACATGGTTTAGGCCACTAAAGGAGTTCCTGGGAGGCCAGAATTTCAGAAGTGAAGCAGGCAGTCCTGAGAGACCTTTTTACCTTGATGGTATCCAAGCACTAGTGAAACGCTAGGAAAAGTGCATTAGTGTAGCCGGGGATTATATAGAGAAATAAAGGTTGTTTTTAACTCGGACAAGTCCCACATTGACGTGAACACCCTTTGTACTTGGAGCAAGTTGTAACAAGTTATTCTTCAGGTATTTGTTCTGTTACTTTACACACTATATCGTTTATTATCCTTTATTATTTGATTCTTTTCTTCGAATGTTTGCAGGTAAGAAGCAAACTACGATGTTCTCTGTTCATTTTAGATAAATAAATGTTGCCACGATATTGTAGTGGAAGCCCAACTGTTTTTAAAGATCTCACGATGCAAAGAGTCAAAGACTGGAGTTTAGTCAGAAAGTGTTGTGGTCGATCAGATAGTACAACAAAAAAACCCGATATCTAGAATGAGCCAGTTAGCTAACTGTAGCTAAACGCATCAATAAGGAACTTGTGATGAGTGTTACGCCACCGGCCAGAAGCAAACAACTCTACCATAACTGAAACGAATCAAATTGCTCATTAGTTCCGGTTGCTTAAAGATTGAGTTGTAAAATGCCATACAATAGCTGTAGGTGGAGCAAATTCCATTGCAAGTTCCTTTTGTCTTGACGAGGTTCCCTGATGTCATTGTGTTTATTGCGGAGTGACCGCTCTGACCCCACCTACCCCCGACATCATTACGCTAGTCAGCAAAGAGGAAACAGATAAGCACATGTTTAGAGGGAATCGATTTTTTTGCTTATGCATTAGTAACGAGTGTCAATGTGAAGCACTGAGGAACATGTTCTTGCTTTTGCACGATCCTAGTCCAGGCGCTTTGCTTTAGTATTAATACACAGTGTTCTGCCTGTGTTGTAATTAGGTGAGACTGCGATGGTGTGGTCACGTTGGCCCAAGTTGGTAAAAATGTATGTTTGGTCAATATTTATGCTGACTGCATAAAAGTAAACTCCAAAAAACTTTAAACATTTAATTTGCATTGCTGGCTTAGTGGTACAGTAGGTTTCTCGCCTGCTATGCGGAAGACCTACTGTAGGTTCGATTCCCTGCCAACAACCAAACCCCAGCCAATGGATGCAGTGCCAGTCCCAAGTCCCTAAAACATGTCCGAACAGTATCTCAAGTCATTGGAAACAGATTGGATAAAATGGGAGGGTTGCATCAGGAAGGGTATCCGGTGTACCAAGTTGTTGTGCGAATCAGTTGGTCCGCTGAAAGACTACAAACAACAACAGAAAACAAATTTCATCAGCCATAACATTTACATTTAGGCATTTGGCAGACACTCTTATCCAGAGCGACTTACATTTTTATCTCATTATACATCTGAGCAGTTGAGGGTTAAGGGCCTTGCTCAAGGGCCCAACAGTGGCAACTTGGTGGTTGTGGGGTTTGAACCTGGGATCTTCCGAACCGTAGTCCAATGCCTTAACCACTGAGCTACCCTTGGCCCGTTAATACAACCTAGGTTTTGGGTTCCCCTTGTGGCATTGGGACAGTTCTGTCCCCTTGGGCCTGCAGGGCCTGTGGGGGTGTACTGTGGTTTTTGGCACCAGGACGTTGGCAGCACATCCTTTGGGGGCTGTGGGTTGCGGAGGTGGGGCCTCTGTGGATCGGACCTGTCTGTCCGGAACATTTCGATGCTCCTCAATCCGATTGGGATGTGTGGCATCTGGAGGTCGGGTCAGCAGTATTGGCCTCAGTGCAGTGGGCTGTGGTGCATGAGGTGTTCTGGTGCCTTTTTTTATCATGGCCAGGGTTTTTGCTGCAATGGCTTTTCAAGTTCAAGTTCAAGTAGTCTTTATTGTCACTTCAACCATATACAGTTAGTACACAGTGAAACAAAACAACGTTCATCCTGGACCAAGGTGCTACATGCAGCATAAATTTACAACATAAATTAATAGAAAAACTAAACTAGCTGACTAAGAGGTCTAGTTAGCTGGCTAACAGAGACAAGACAAATTGACCTGACATAAGTTACAACATAAATTAACAAAAACTAACTAGCTAAGTACAAACCGGATTCCAAAAAAGTTGGGACACTAAACAAATTGTGAATAAAAACAGAATGCAATGATGTGGAGATGGCAAATGTCAATATTTTATTCAGAATAGAACATAGATGACAGATCAAAAGTTTAATCCGAGAAAATGTATCATTTTAAAGGAAAAATATGTTGATTCCAAATTTCACGGGGTCAACAAATCCCAAAAAAGTTGGGACAAGTAGCAATAAGAGGCTGGAAAAAGTAAATTTGAGCATAATGAAGAGCTGGAAGACCAATTAACAGTAATTAGGTGAATTGGCAACATGATTGGGTATAAAAAGAGCTTCTCAGAGTGGCAGTGTCTCTCAGAAGCCAAGATGGGTAGAGGATCACCAATTCCCACAATGTTGCGCAGAAAGATAGTGGAGCAATATCAGAAAGGTGTTACCCAGCGAAAAATTGCAAAGACTTTGCAGTTATCATCATCAACTGTGCATAATATCATCCGAAGATTCAGAGAATCTGGAACAATCTCTGTGCGTAAGGGTCAAGGGCGTAAAACCATACTGGATGCCCGTGATCTCCGGGCCCTTAAACGACACTGCACCACAAACAGGAATGCTACTGTAAAGGAAATCACAGAATGGGCTCAGGAATACTTCCAGAAACCATCGTCAGTGAACACAATCCACCGTGCCATCCGCCGTTGCCAGCTGAAACTCTACAGTGCAAAGAAGAAGCCATTTCTAAGCAAGATCCACAAGCACAGGCATTTTCATTGGGCCAGGGATCATTTAAAATGGAGTGTGGCAAAATGGAAGACTGTTCTGTGGTCAGACGAGTCACGATTCGAAGTTCTTGTTGGAAATGTGGGACGCCATGTCATTCGGACCAAAGAGGACAAGGACAACCCAAGTTGTTATCAACGCTCAGTTCAGAAGCCTGCATCTCTGATGGTATGGGGTTGCATGAGTGCGTGTGGCATGGGCAGCTTGCATGTCTGGAAAGGCACCATCAATGCAGAAAAATATATTCAGGTTCTAGAACAACATATGCTCCCATCCAGACGTCATCTCTTTCAGGGAAGACCCTGCATTTTTCAACAAGATAATGCCAGACCACATTCTGCATCAATCACAACATCATGGCTGCGTAGGAGAGGGATCCGGGTACTGAAATGGCCAGTCTGCAGTCCAGATCTTTCCCCTATAGAGAACATTTGGTGCATCATATAGAGGAAGGTGTGACAAAGAAGGCCCAAGACGATTGAACAGTTAGAGGCCTGTTTTAGACAAGAATGGGAGAGCATTCCTATTTCTAAACTTGAGAAACTGGTCTCCTCGGTCCCCAGACGTCTGTTGAGTGTTGTAAGAAGAAGGGGAGATGCCACACAGTGGTGAAAATGGCCTTGTCCCAACTTTTTTGAGATTTGTTGACACCATGACATTTTGATTCACCATATTTTTCCCTTAAAATTATACATTTTCTCAGTTTAAACTTTTGTTCCGTGATTTATGTTCTATTCTGAATAAAATATTGACGTTTGCCATCTCCACATCATTGCATTCAGTTTTTATTCACAATTCGTTTAGTGTCCCAACTTTTTTTGAATCCGGTTTGTACTTAGTTTTCTGTGGAATTGGCTTGGACTTGCTGGCCTTGGATGCCTATGATTCTGTTACCAATATAGTTGGTGATCATTGTTATTCACTTCACTTCTCAGCGGTCATAACGTGATGGCTGATCGGTGTAATTGGGATTTAAAATGAAATCAACAGCTTTAGTTACGTAATCCATGCACTTGTTGGATGTCTGTTCTGCTTGGCCTTTTCCTGAGACCCTATAAGCTGCAATGTTCTCTAGCATGAAGACATCCTTATATTGGAAAATTGTGACCATATGATACTAGCATTAAAAACTGTCCATAAAAGTCCAATATGAAGTACTTCCACCCACAGAAAATATCACCAGTCTTTTCATCTAATTGTTAGTAGCTTTAGATTATATAGAGATTCCTGCATACATAAGCTGTTATTATAGAAGCAATGATGTGTTTCAGTGGAGACGCATCTGAACTAAAAAAGTGAATTTTGCATAATAGGTGCCCTTTAATGCTTAGATTGTATGGTTGTAAATGGTGATTGAAACCATGATACTGTAATATTTTTCTAAAACTAATCCTACAGTAGCCAATTAATCTACAAATAACCAACAATAACTTCCTGTTGGGAAGACGAGCATGTTAAGGAACGTCAAGTGAGTTCAGTTAAGCTGAGCTCTAGAGATTTTGACTGACGTTTAATTTAGCGTTGGTGATTAAATCTAGGAAAATTGATGGGGGGGGGGGTGTAAATACGATTTTGTCAGGAACGAAACACGATAAGCATACCAGTTGGAGTGTGAATGTGTGCATACTCATATTACTTCAACTATAAATAAAAGCGACAGGGATATATTTGAATATACTGTGTGTCTGCATTCACAGGCCTGATCTTTTTGTTCTACCTGGCCTTCTACATCTTCTTGGCTGGATTTTTCAGTGTCACCATCTACGTCATGCTCCTGACCCTTGACGATAATAAACCCACCTACCAGGACAGGCTTGCTACACCAGGTAACGACCATTACAATCAACAGCCACAATCATCATCATCAATTCATTTGGGATGCACAAACTGAACATACAATAATAAAATAATGGAATTGTTTCTGAAAATGTTTGCTTTATGGTCTCACACTCACACCATTAAACGTTTTGCAGTGTATGGCGAAATGCAGACCGCGCCTTTGCAACTTTTCTTCTTTATTTACATACAATTGAACATATTTCAACCGCACTCATTTAAATTTAAAGTTAAAGATCATGTTCTCTTAAAATGTCTAAAAATCATTAACTACAATATAATTTAAGTAGTTTTATTCGTCTGGTCACGACAGTCAATCTATTTGTTTAAGCCTTACTTTAAATGGCTGCAGTACAATTTCATTATACATTACATTACATAACAGATTGTGGGATTGCAAGTGATCACTCTATACAGAGATTGTATCTGAAAACGTTATATTTCAGTTGTTACCCAACCTGAAGTCTAATTGGTAGGTCGAATTCACTTGGCCCCAGGCAAGGGTTTGGTCTAAAAATGTTGAAGAATGTCAGCAATGTTTTGAACAGCAGTCTGTGGAGTTATTTCAAGCCTTTCTAAGAAGGTTGTGGGCTGTCCTTCATGTCAGAAGAAGACTTATTTCGTTTGCTCGTTTAGTTCATCGATATCGTAAACATGATATGACTCAGATTTAGGGGCTTTTATCTTAATTTAGGTCTTAGAATCTACAGTATAGCATTAAGGTAGAGAGTAGAGAAAGAGTTTATTATTATTATTATTATTATTATTATTATTATTAATAAATCTTGCCATTATAGGAAACTCAATCTCATTTGCAGTTCAATCCAGTAGCTTGAAGTCCACTTCAAACTCCAGTGCATGTCTAGTCCCATGTTCTGATGGTAGCTACACAATATAATAATGTGTATTGAGTAAGGTGAATAAATCAAAGAAAACTAGCTACAATATGAATTTCGAAGTAGGTGAACAAACTAGTTTAAACATAGTCCGATCTTACCACCGATAAAGTTAGTGATGAATGGGGACATTGGGAACTGGTATTATTTTATTGCAAAACAAGTAAAACTGGTATTACTTCCTTGCATAACATGTAAAAATATTATTGGCTGTCTGGTCGTTGTTTTTATTTTATTCACTGCTATGACATACCCGCGTGTCCCCGATTCTAAAATGGTCAGTTATTACGTTGAAAATTTGACATTACAGTAGGTAATTGTATTTTTAAAAAAACTAAGAAGAGTTCAATAGCTAAAGGACGTAACAATTTACAAAATTTCTGATTATTGCCTGGAATAGGTTAATAAGTTATACTAAAGAATACAATTATCCTAAAATTATTTAGCATTAATTTGTGTCATACTGAATCTTATTTGTGACACATCACCCATGTGTATCAGCCCAAATAACGGGCAAGTTCAAATTTCTCAGTGCCTGTTATCTCTAAATAGCATAAATAAATGTCTCTATTCCAGAAAGGTGGTTTTTATATTTTATTCTTTATTCCTTCCCTTAATTTATTTTTATTCCTGTTGATAATTAAGATTTTAAGGTTACGAGCATTGCACTGCGTTTTGTGTATGACTGTGATCAGAACAAAAGAATTTCAAATTCCATGATATGCGAAATGAATATACAGTATGAATATATATATAATATAATATAATATAATATAATATAATATAATATAATATAATATATCTTTTCATCTCTCCCTTTCTTTGCTGTTAGGCATGATGATCAGGCCTACAGGGAAAGAGCTGGAGATCATCTACAACAGGGAGGACACTGAGAGCTGGGAATCACATGTACAGGCACTGAACAGCTTCCTCTCCTGTAAGTGTGTGACATATGGTCGCTCAGTCTATCAGCTTTCGCTTGCTGTCAGATGAAAACCTTTTGGGTGTCCATTGTGCCACCAGGATTAACAGACTTTCATCTAAATTCAACATTGTTAACCAAAGTGGGGACAGTGTTGTCTTGAAGTTCTTTGGCTCAATATTGGAAGGGTTGTTATGAAAGTGCTCTGTGGCCAAATACTTCATAGAGAGGGACAGCCCTAGCCTAGGGTTACCAGATACCTGCTTATCCAAGGAGGACATTGAAGGTCAAACAGGAGGACGAATCACAGGGTGACAAAATTCACGAAAACACTGTGTGGCAAACTTCACTTTAAAACTACTGTACCTTGACATGAAATTGACAGTGAAACTATGCGTTTTTTTTTTTTTTTGGGGTGGGGGGGTTTCCAGATTTTCTCCCTAATTTAATTGTCCTATTGTCCGTCACTAGGGGGCTCCCACATTAAGGCTACTACTACCATTCAGCCGGGAGGGCATAAGACTATCACGTGTTTCCTCCGAACCGCGTGACGCCAGCCGAACGCATCTTTTCGAGCTGCTTGCTCACGCACCGTTAGCAGCGGAGTAACACACTCGGAGGAAAGCGCTAGCCGCTCCTTCCGCTTGCGTGAGCTCACAGACACACCTGATTGCCTGTAGAGCCGTCATTAATGTGGGAGCACAAGTACCTCTCATCCCTCCCCTCTGAGAGAGCTTGGCCAATCAGCTCTCTCTAGACCTCCGGCTGTGAGAGGTAATAGCATCTCCCGGGAACCGAACCAGCGATCTCCGGATGATAGGGCGAGCACTTTACCACTGCGCCACTCGGAGGCCACTATGCGGTTTTATATTTCTCAGAAGATTTGACTTTGCATAAAAGGTCATCGTTCCCAGCAAGATATGCGTGAAACTCCACGCAAGAAAGTTTGTTGAGATTGTACTTTGTGAAAAAAATTCCTCTCACATAGTCAAAAGAAAGTCTGTTTCTCTCTTTTGTCCACCAAAGCACGGATACTTAGTCTCCTTGTGATCAGAGAATTTGCCTTTTCTCTTACTACCGTCACTCTTGTTGCCCGACATCTTCAACGAAAACTTTACGATATATTCATCATACAGTATATAACAAATAAACAGGCGAGTAGGGCACTGCCGTGTTGGTATAATTAAAACTGGGTTATACTAATTACTGCATTGAGCACGTGTCATGCGGTGCTGTGGTCGAGCCTCACATCTGCTCTTCATGATTAAAACATAGAGACGATAGTGTGCAATCAAATTCACATTTCAGGGCAATGCCTGCACAACGGAGACATAAAAAAGGAGGACATAAATGTCCTCCATTTGCCGGACGTCTGGTAACCCTATCCTAGACGCCTAAAATAGCTGTTGATCCAGTTTCAGTGCATTATTTTTGATGTACTGTAGATGGTTCTATATAAAGCACCATGTTGGACGTAACCCTAATGGAGGACACTCCAGAAACACCGTTATATACATTGTTAGACTGTCTGACCTCCACACTGACCTGCAAACATACTGTCTGTGCTTGATTTTCAGTGAACTATGGGTAATAAATAATAGGCTACAGAGAACCTGCTCAGGAATATATTTTATACACTGAGAATTTGAACAGGTACAACATACTGTAAGAAAATGGCTACCCCAGAAATGGTGCAGTGTTTTATAAATAGGGAACATACAGTATTCTGACATGAAATGTGTGCAGGTGTTCCTCTAAACTATTGATTTCTTTATGTGTGTAGTGACATATATTTCACAAAACTGACAGTTGTGGGGGGAAAAAGGAAACTAAGTGTGACGGGAAACTGAGAAAAGGAGACAGGGAATCAAAATGGCTGCCGCTTAGTTTTGATTGTGGCTTCAATATGGCACCTCTTTCTTTCTTTCTTTCTTTTTTTTTAACTCAGTGTTACTTTCCAAATCAAGGGAAACATTCCAGTGTCTATAAACATACAGCATATTATTACACTTTAAAAATATATATATATGTTTATCACATAGTTTGTTGCTTGGTCAAAAAAAAAATCCAATTCTGTTGGATATTCAAATATTTAAAAGCTGTGATTTCATGAAACACACTTAATAGTTTGGACATATTATAAACACTAGGAAAATTATCATAATATTAAAAAAAAAAAAAAAAAAACTTGCTAACCAAATGCTTTAAGCAAGACTACCTGCCATCTAGGCTGTGGAGCTAGCTAGCTAGCTAGCTCAGCTAATGTTTTTAAAGAATAAATGCTTTGTTATTGTGGTGTGTTTTGACAGGGATGTAATGCTACTGTACTGTATAACTACTGTCACATTCAAAAATTTTATTTCTGTCACCAAGCTATTAACCACACTAGCATTAACTAGTTAGCTACTGTAGCTACGTGCTAATGTTAGCATTAGTCAAGTGTAGCAGGTGTGAGTGAATGCTGAAATAAATAAATAATAAATAATCTGTGGTCCACACAATTAGGAATTTTATTTATAAAATGTATTTATTTTATTTATTTTTTTATTTTTTTATCATTTTGTTATAGAACAGCATATAACTAGGACCAAACTTGGATAGAAGGAAGACATTTTTTTTCTCATTGTGTGATAACAGTGTGTTACAATATAGTACAAATTCCCTTAAAAATAATGAATGACCGAGTTGCCTGAAAAAAAGCTTTTAATTAATCACCATCGGTATCTTCAGAAGTAATGGCCCCCCATCTGGCCACTAACCCGCTCTGACTTTGTTCCTCCGCAGCCTACAACGACACGGTGCAAGAGCAGAATAATATGGCTTGTACGCCAGACCAGTACTTCATCCAAGAGGACAGTGACAATGTGAAGAACACCCCTAAGCGTTCGTGCCAGTTCAAACGCTCCATGCTGGAAAATTGCTCAGGCACCGTTGACCGCTTCTATGGCTACTCTGACGGCAGGCCCTGCATCCTCATCAAGCTTAACCGGGTAGGATAACACAACTGTATGGAGGAGGTCTGAAATTCGATTGCAAAATCTTTGTGTACTGTAAATACAGTATGAACCAGCTAGCAGGTTAGGAGTAGTTTAGAAGAGCCCAATCTGAGCAATGTGCCCTTTAGGGTTTACATTATAAGCCTAAATTTAAGATATTACAAATATATTGGCAGGAAAATGTTCACTTAGGATTAGATACAGTGGTAGGCTTTTAAAATCGCAGTAGACACTATGTGGCCAAAAGTATGTGGACATCCATTACTGGTTATTCTCCAATCTTTTCATGCTGTAGAAGTATAGCTTCACTTTACTGGAACTAAGAGGCTCAAGTTTATTACAGCATGACGTTGCCTAAGTGCACAAAGTGAGCTCCATGAAGATATGGGTTATTGAGTTTGGAGTGGAAGAACTCAAGTGTCCTGACCTCATTACTGCTGTTATGGCTGAACGAATTGTGAACTGTGTATCAAAATCTACTGAAAAGACTGAACAAAATACATAATTCTGAAAGGCTAAATATTTATTTTCCTTGTGGATAAAATTTATTTATTGTTAAATGTTTCTTTGGGAAATCTACACTAGCTAGCTCACATGATAATATAATTATTCACTACGTGGTCTAGTAATACAAGTGGAAAGCGACCTGCTTACCATCCATTATTTACCAGATCTGGTTTAGTTTTCTAATGCTGCTCACCTTCACTTTTGTTTGACTCTCTCTCTCTCTGTCTCTCTCTCTCTCTCTCTCTCTCAGGTGATTGGTATGCTGCCAGGGAAGAATGGCCCGCCACCGGCTGTTAGTTGTGGTCCCAAGGTAATCCATCTCTCTCCTTTTGTCCACTTCCCCCCCCCCCCCCCCCCCCCAGGCGTCTTTTTGTTTCGTTCAGCAATCAGGATCTATTTCCTATTAAACTTTTATTAACCCTTTTCACACAGCAAACTAAATAGATTAGCTGATCATAAAATTGCTCCCTTTAGCTCCGAATCCATCAAGAACCAATTTAACCTTACATAACGTATTATAGACTTAAACGGAATATTGAGTGTATATATTTATATTTGTAAAGCAAACCCGGCTGGAGAGAATGTGATGGATCGAATGCTGTACAGGGTTAGGACTGATTGTAATCGGGTTTGGTTTCACTACTGGAAATGCACACCGTAGACATTAAGTCCGAAGGTATTGAGTTATGTTTTAACTCTTTGAGTCTAAGTTAAAAGCTCTTTGCTTTTTATCTCTATTGAAGTTAATAAGACATAAACAATAATTAGTAATTAAATACATAATTATCATTAATAAGTAAATATACTGTATAGGTTTTCCAAGTATTGTGTTCTGAAAATTTAGGGAATATTTTATGTTATGTTTAGTTTGATTTGATTTGAGTTGTAACTTAGAGTCAAACTGATTTTGTTGTTGTTGTTGTTGTGGTTTTTACTTCATTTCCACCTTTGTCCTAATCTGTCCAACTTTAATTATTGTCTGTTCTCCTTTCTACGTATCCCCTCAATTGTTCTCCACACATTCATTTCTTTTTTTCCTCTTTAAGACATACAAAACCGACCAAGATGAGTGGGTAAGAATGATAGAAATGAACAGAGAAGAGTAGTAGGACAAAAAAAGTTTCTAGAATTAGACATACGGACTGATCTTTACAGTAAGTATTTGGATAGTGACACTTTTTTGGCTTTGTACACCACCACAGTGGGTTTAACATGAAGCAATCAAGATGTGATTAAAGCGGAGAAGAGAGAGTCCCTCCATTTTAACAGGCTCAAAAATGGAAAATTGACTAATAAACAGCTTGATGGCCAGGTGTGGCGTGTTTTTATTAGTTATTTAATCACGAATTAAGGAGAGAAAAGGTCTGGAGTTTAGTCCTGGTGTTTTCTATGCATTTGGTAGCTGTTCATGGGAACTCACAGGAATATACAGTTTAAAATGGTGAAACAAACTTATCAGAGAGATATCAGAAACTTTAGGAACAGGCAAAATCCAAAATTTGTTCAAACTTAATAAAACGGAATGCACTGATGAGCTCAGCAACACTTAATGGCTTTGAATTCTTTCCTTTGGCTTTTGACTGCTGATAAAAGTAGTAGGTTAAATTGTGAAGTCAGAGCTATATTTTCTGATTCAGGGCAACAAAAATGATTGGACAGTGCTTCAGAGTACAGAGGGAGAATGACCTAAAACATACCGTTATACGTTTTAGGTCATTCTCCACGTTAAAGCAACAAAAGTGAAAGGAATGAAATGTTACCCAGCAGTCACTTGACCTCAACTCAGCTGAGCTGCTTTGTCCATTACCAAAGACAAATGAGAAGGTAGAAATACTTCTCAAGCAAGCAGCAAGTGAAGTTCAGTGTTTGGTGATGTCTTTGGGATCCAGACTTCAGCCAGTCATTGAGTTTTAATATATTTAGACCACGTATATCATTTTTTTAAAGAAAACTCTACATAATTATGATTAAATTAGTGTCCAAGTACTTTTGAGCTTCTGAAAATGCAGGGACTTTGGTAAACAAAAAGTGCAGTAATGCAATTTTAATGCAATATCTGGGTTAAACCCCTTGTTTAAGCTAAAAAAAAATTTAAAAAAAACACCTTGATTGCATAATTTCAAATCCATCATGGTGATGCACAAAGACAAAAATACTCACATTGTTCAACTGTCTAAATACTTATGGACTAAAGTACAATTTACATAATGTAGAACCAGTAGTAGCTTTTTCTGTAGAAATGGAGTTACCCAGGTGAAAAAGGTACGCTAAAGTATATTAAATTCTAGCATACCTAATCATACTAACAGTACCTGAACAATCAGCCAGACTGATGATTACTATACTTGAAGTTTGCTATTTTTAGTTATAACGCTGCCACAAGCCTAGCTTCGTCATGTTGAGCACACTCGAGAGATTCGAGCACAGAAAATGCGCAAAAGTGAGTTTCAGCATGCAAAAAGAGAGAGTAGCACAATAAAATATAAGCACGAATAATTACATTTAAAGTTAACTCAAATATACAGAGACTACATTATGTTCAAATTTTTATTCTAATGTAGATAAAGTTCTTTGAATCTTGAATAGATTTACAATAAATTGTAAAACAAAGTTCAAATAAGTGTCCTTTGGAAATGACACTGAACATTCAGTTAAAGTATATTTTTCCTATAACATATTTCTGGAATGTGTACTATAATACAGTTATTTTGAAGTATGTTTACATTTTAATTCCAAACATTGGTAAAAGCATGATGTTAGTAGACTTTTTATATTTTAACTAATGGAACAATTTTTGTTAGTACATTGCACTGTACAGTACCATATATATAATATATTAATACATTTGTAATACACTAAAGTGTATTTTTCTTTTTTTTTTTTTACTAGGATATGAAGGATTTTTTTTCTTCCTGATTTATTTTATTATTTTGTATAAAAACTTTTTTAGTCAAAGTATATACATCATCCAAAAACCGTCATGAGAAAGTACTAAATTAGTATAGTCTTGTTTAGTTTTTAGTTTTCTCCTGGCTCAGCACATCCTTCGATCTGATCTGATCGAAGCGGTTGGACGATGATAGCCTGTCCTTTCCTATCAACTCTCTATCGTTATTTTTCCGTCTGTCTCTTAACCTTTTGCTCTAGGGTGATGACTCGGACAAGTTCGGCGAGGTTGCATACTTTCCTCCCAATGGAACCTTCAACCTCATGTACTTCCCGTACTACGGCAAGAAGGCACAGGTACGTACCGGAAAACGGAATGTTCTGTTACGATAAACAATCAATGGAAAATTAATTAAACACGATTTTACATAACATGTTGTTGTGAGCTGTATGGATGATGTTTAAAATTGGGAAATGTTTGCGAAACACTGGCTCCCGTTATCACTTTCGTGATAGCCGGTAGAATGATTAGGCATTACTTTACTTTCTCCAGAAGTTAATATTAGACAGAATGCCAGATAGAACCCGACTGTACAAAGTCCTGATACTGGAGACTCCTTAGATAAACGTTAAATAGCTAACAAACATGCTGTTGAGTGGCGTAACACAACACTAGCTCCCGTGTCAGTGACAGCAACACTAGCTAATTGTCAGCTCATTTATGTAGAAGAGGGTGGATAGCGCTTTCCTCTGAGTGTGTTTTACTGTCCACTGGTTGGCGGATGATCATACTAGCCTTAACCCTCCCCGGTTAGTAGCTGGTGTATGACGGTGAAAGCTGGATAGTAGCCCATACACCAGATCATCCAGTAACCATCGCTGTCCACCACAGGTGAACTACTCGCAGCCCCTGGTGGCGGTCAAGTTCCTGAACCTGACGCTGAACACCGACGTCAACGTGGAGTGCAAGATCATCGCCAACAACATCCAAACGACCAGCGACCGCGACAAGTTCGCCGGCCGCGTCTCGTTCAAGCTGAGGGTCAACTCGAGAAAATAATATGAAGCAAGTCTGTGCTTAAACCTTCTACGCTCTTGTGTACACACATACACACATCTGCTTTATACCCACATAAACCAAGCCCCCTATCATATCATAAATATATATATATATACGTATATACAGGACGCCCCAAAAATTCTCAAAGAATCACCCGTGTTACTGAAGTCATCAGCCGAATTCGTGTATGTGTGTTGTGTGTACGCATGTGTGTTTGTGTCTGTGTGTATACACCGAGCGTTTCCAAGTATTACCAGTTTTATCTGAACATGAGAAATCTATTTATACTGCATGACTATAATGTAAATGAAACATTTATGATCGAAAGCAGTGAGGATTTGACGGCGAGATGACAGAGAGGGCGTGACCGGGCAGATCACATGACTCAAAACAGGGGATAAAAAAATATCGACATTTCACAATACGCATCAAGAGCTGTGAATAAATGCATATATGTTTGTGTGAATTCGTTCCTACGCTTACACACGTATTTTACGATGGATCGTTCCAGCCAGTGATTTTAATAAATACAGTGCTCCATAATACAAGCGACTATGAATTTTCATGTATTTTATACTGTATACATAAGACTGGCTGAGATACAGTATATATATATATCGTATATAGAATATAATTTCACTCACACAGCTGTACACCAGTGGTGAAAAAAAATACTCGTCTCTGATTGGCCAACATGTGAACGACACCGCCCAGTGAAACCTCCCCCGCCCCTGTCAGGAACTATCGCCTCGCGTCACAGTACCGCCTACTTTTAATATTTGCGTCAAACATATAACCAGGCGACAACATTAGGTTAAAAATGACAAATCAATCTCGTACAATCTGTATCTGAAAAGACCACGCGGATTCCGAATTGCGCTCTCGTTTTATACCATCACTGCTGACGTCACGCACACGTTCTCCATCCAGCGCGCCTCATTTCCATGAGGCGTCGCTGCTTATGCTTATTTATATATCTACACAACTACATGTATAAATAAGTAATATATTATAGTTTCGCATGTATAATAACGTATTCAAGAATCACATGGCTAAAGAAAAAAAACAACTTGTTTGTATTGATTTGCACTTCGTCTAGTTTGATTGATGAGTCAAAATGAAGATTTGTTGTATGAGTGTTTATGTAGGAGTGCATGTGCATATATGGTTAAAACTGTATATGCAGGTAAGAAAGTGTGTGTGTGTGTGTGTCTTCATTTCTTTCGTTTATCCTTCTTTTTGTTCTGTGTTATATATATATATTTTTGGAGCTCTCCGGTAATAGTCGACTGAGTGATAAGGATTGTAGAAAAGTACAAAAGTGGAACGTCTTAGGTTTTTTTTTTTTTTTCATAAATCAGAAACCATTCCACGCATAAAGCTAAAAAAAAAAAAAAAAAAAAAGGGATCCGCTCATCTCTTTTTTAACAGGTACAAATCTGTGTCCTCCTGGCTGTACAGTACCTGCTTAATCTGTTAATCTGATTGGTTAATCCAGCAGGACTTGGAGGACGTCCTTTTTTTCTTTTTGTCCCTCCGTCCTTTTTTTCTCTCTTCTTCTTCCTCATATCAAAGTATCTTGATATCTCCTTTGCATTTCTTTAATTTTCCTCTCATGGATTTTTCTTTTTGTATAATTATTTATTATTATTTCACTTCTTAATCCTTACTTCTTTTTTTTTTTTCATTTCAGCTTTTGTGATCTTGTTTTTCGAACAACATGCATCAGTATTCTTTTCATTGTATATATGCTGAAGTCTCTCTCTCTCTCTCTCTCTCTCTCTCTCTCTCTCTCTCTCTCTCTCTCTCTGTCTCCCTTTGATGTATATTTAATCCTGCAGCAGAGGATAGCTGATCTATCAGACCACAGGGGTCCAAGTCATAAATATTAACGAGCCACAGGTTTCACGTCGCATATCGTTAACGGTGTCCGTCGCAGCCGTTCTTCTTGGCACAGTATGAAAAGAAAGAAATTCAGAATTGTGTGTTTTAAACTCCAACACACTTATTTAAAATATCAAATGAAACACTATATAAGAACACTACCTCCCGTCGGAGTATTCGGATTTCATCACGTTTTATTCCGAAGTGACGTGCTGAATTGTTTTTTTTTATTTTATTTTTTTTATTGTTGTTTCTTTTCCCCCCGGATCACAGAAGGAACCGAGAGAACAAATGAAATAACTACGACAAAGATGATGCGTTGAACAAGCAATATTACACGGCGTGTTATCTTTCAGATTGCCTTTTTTTGAGTTGGTCAGAGTGTAGCAATATGAAATGTAGTATATTATAGGCATTATAGATAGACAGATAGATAATTATGAAAAAAATATATATATTGTTCTATGTACATCTGAAAGTCAAATATATAATTCATGGTTTGTTTGTGTAGCGATTTTTCTTTTCTTTTTTTTTTTTCTTTTTTGAAGTTAAAAAAAAATTGGGTGTGTATTTTTACTTTATTTTTGTTGCTTTCTCAATTGAAAAGAAGAATGTAATGCTACGGAATGTAAAAAAAAAAAAAAGATTTAAGCTTGAAATTATTAACCAAATAAAATGCAAACTCAAGAGCTACATGAAAATATGGACACCCCTACCATATGTGTTATTTATTTATTTATTTATTCCATTTAATGTGCACAAACTCAGACAACACATTTACACTATATGGGGTTTTATAGATGGACGAGGTGTCTAAATCAATCATTTCACCATCTCTGTTCACCACACACACACACACACACACACACACACACACACACACACACACACACACACAGTGACATTGCTGAGAATATTAGATTTAATATGGCACACCTTTGTTTAAATTAGCATATTTAATCTCAATCTAGACCGGTCTATGTCTCTTTTTATGCACAGTATGAATGACACACACATACACAGAGAGAGAGAGAGTGTGAAGAAGACTCATTGTGGTGCTTTAAGGGTATTAGGGAGACTAAAATACACCTATCATAAGCAGGTAACACACACACACAGATCTGTCATAGGTCAGATTTTACTATGTTACACTATGATGTACTATATTATACAGATTAAAATGTAAACCCCTCCTACATGTGTTTGTTGTTGTGAAAGTAAACCATATAACCATCAGATTGAAACACAAGACAGGCTTGTCTTTATTAAAATGCCCTAACATCTACTAAAAAAAAAAAAATGTATAAGACATGATCTTATTTGTTCAAGTTTCCTAGATGTGTGAGACCTGAGATCATTATTATAAATTAACTCCACGGTACAATATCCGCTTGTACACATGGGTTAAATAGCCCTGCGTGGTGATGTTATCTGCACCACCTAGTGGAAGAGCTCAGGTTCTACAGTCCCCTGGGGTTGTTCTCCCACACCCAGGTGTTCCACCGTACTCTACACAAAGAACCAGACACCAGAGCGGTGTGCAGTATAGGAGATTTTTCCTTCGTTGCTTATTTGTACAAATGACTTTAAATTACTCAAGCCAAAGCAGGACTTTTGATTGTGCAGAATAACAGAACAGTACAAAGTAGAGACAGATTCTGTGGGCGGAGACCAAATAAACGTTTATCCAAATGTTCTTGAATCCACCCACTTACAGTAATTGTAGATGTAATACCGACTCATTATCACTAGTCTTGCCTAAAACACCTTGAGCACATGAAATGTACCCAAACGCTATGACATCAGCCCTATGTCGTCATAGTGTGTGAAGGGCCCTCTTGTTTTTTTAAGAATTTTTCCCCAGCTTTTAGAGGACTTAACAGGTTTAAAAAAAAAATCAACTGGAATCTGCTGCCATTAGGATGCCGGAGATTTTTGATATCTCAAAGCTGTGATGATGGCATAGTGTGATTTTTTTCCCCCACCCATCATTTGCTGCTTTTTGCAGGTCTTGCCATAAAATTCAAAATGATTTTAAAATAATGCCATAATGGTACTGGTATGTCCCTTACCAGTACCTAATACATGTTAACATGATTAAAAATCATATGTGTTGTGTGGTGCACCCGGAAGGTGATGATGCAGGGTGCTTGGGCCCACACATCGTTGCTTGCAACCATATTTGATGGTTGTGATGGTCAGGTGTCGACAGACCTTTGGACGTTTAATGTACAGCGGTGATTGGAATGTTACATACACACTTTATAAACATGAATGTCATAGCAATATTGGACTTTCGATCATTTCTTTTTCCTGAAAAGACATACATACAAGGATGAGTCAATAAATTATTCCGTTATATTAAAACTTCTGTCAGCCGCATTCTCTTATCAGCGCTTTCCATTCAAGGCTACTGTCTCCCCAGTCACTGCTTTGCATGTGTGTATGTGTTAAATCAGTTCATCTGTAACTGCGGTTCAAGCAAAAATTTATGCCCCATTTGTGATTTAAATGAAAGAATATCAGAGAGAGGTTTTTTTGTGGTCTGAGGGTGTACTGTGTGCCAAAACGGAAGAGCAAAACAAGAGTGGATCATTTTTGACTCACCCTTATATTTCAACAAAGAAATCTCCAAAAACTTGGAGTAAAGCTTGGAGGTTTAAAACTTTCAAATTAGGCCCTTTTTCATTGCAACTTGACTGTACCCCAGTGCACAAAACAAGGACTATAAAGAGATGGTTTGATGAGTTCAGTGTGGAAGAACTTGAATGGCCCTAACACAGAGCCCTGACCTCAACCCTATCGAGCACCTTTGGGATGAACTGGAATGAGACAGCGAAGAGCCAGGCCTTCTCGTCCAACTAAAGTGCCTGACCTCATAAATGCTCTACAGCACGAATCCTCACAGAAACACCCCAAAATCTTATGGACAGCCAACCAAGAAGAGTGGAAGCTGTTCTACTGTAACTACAAAAGGGGGGCCGACTCCATATTGAAGTATATGTAGTTGGATACAATGCTATTGCAGGTTTAAATACTTTTGTCCATATAGTGTATGTTTGTAATCGCAGGTTGGTCCAACGGTTAAAGTTGAATGGCCTTTGGTACCTGTTTGAGACTGGTACTGAGAAAATGTGATACCTGTTGATAGCATTAACAGTATTGTAGACTGATGATTGAGGGTATCTGTGTTTTTGTTTCGCTCAGGCCAGAGTCCAACTGGCCTTAACGGATCATTGTTTCATAACTCATTCTATGATAAAACAGTGACCTAATTAAAAAACACCACACCTTCTATAATCAAAAAAAAAAAAATGTCTGCCAAAAATTTACTACATACTGACTCAGCTAGACTTAATCTTAATATGGGCCACTTTAGATTTATACATGGCAACACTTTCCATTTGAACGTCTAGCAGCTCTTATGCATGCTTATGCAACTGCTAGCTTGCTTTTGGTTTTCTATCCTTGTGCATGTCATCTAATCCTACCTAGCATGCTGAACATGCTTATGGCATTGCTAGTACAGTATACATCCTTACATTATCACTAGGTTCACAGCATGCTAACAATACCATATTGTCCAATAGGATACTAGAAGCACCATAAGGACTATGCTAGCATGTTTTGACTCCTTATGTCATTGCTAGCATGCTCCTGCCCTTCTGATGTTGCTAGCATCTTGTTTGTCCTTTTGTATTGCTAGCCTGCTGTGTGTCCTTATGGTACTTTTAGCATGCTGTGCATCCTTACAGTAATGCTAGCATTCTGTCTGTCCTTATGGCATAATTGCTAGCATGCTATGACGTTACAGTATACTGTATCATGACATCATGAAAGTGCTGTGCATCTGTATGGATGGCCAACACTGCATGCATTTACTGGACACGTTATTACATCACCAGTATGGCCACAGTCCATTTCTTTATGGTAGTGAAAGCATAGAGTGTTCCTGCAATGCCTCTTGAGTCCTGTTGTACACTTTATGTATAGCATTGACCACTCTTTTCAGCAAAGCCGCCGCCTCCGTTTGCGTCTTCACACACATCAGTTTGTAGAAGAACTGTCTCTCAGGCATGGCTATGAATGCCAGCTCTGCAGCCTGCTTCACCCACCATGAGTGGTGCCGAGCCAGTGTGCGCCGATAAGCCTCTCGACAGAGCTCGGATGGGCTGCGGTCCATCATGTCCTTCCTTTCGTCAGCAAGGTTGTGTAGAAAGAGCTGCAACCAAAGGAGAGCGCGATGGAGGCGCAGTAGAGTCCTGCAACCCGATTCCGTAAACTGATGAAAGTCCACCAAACTCTGCTCCAGCTCTGATGTGATCATGGAGCGCACCGAATCATATGCACCATGTGAGGCAGAGCCATTCGCTTTCTGAGTTCTTTCCTCCTCTTCTTTGGCAAGCTTGCGGATAATGGAGGTTTTCGCCTCAATTTCCTGGGAGATTATACCCACCATTGGTCCGAGGGTGTCCATGAACCTAAAAGCAAAGACTAATAGATCAGAGGAAAAACAATGGAAACTTCCTAAAAATATATAAGACTATTGCTGATAATAATCAGTATTGTAGAATTCCACTGCTTGTCCTACACAATGTGTGGTCATTACCTCTGGAGCAGCCCTGAATTTTTTTGTGTACAAGATGAAACTAACTAAAGGTTTCTCTTGAGAATGTTATTTAGAAAGCTAATAAATCTTACCTAGGCAAAGAATACCTGAGAAACATGAAGAACATCATAACATAATAAGGTTTCCTCTAGATAGAAGCTCTGTAGCATGCCTTAACTACACAAAGAATTCATGAAAAACTGGAGAATTTCATAACTCAACCATAGTTTCTCTAGTGATGGATCTCATTTATAAAATCAAGCTGACTCAACTAACCTAGGAATCGCTCAAGGAACCTGAAGATCCCTATAAAAGATCATTTAGAACTGTTTTGAAGAATCTACAAACTATTAACAAGTCAAAGAACCTCTAAGGAACCTGGTAAGATAGACTTACTTGATCAGCTCATCCCAGCTGGCTAGGTACGGTTCTAGCAAAACATCATCGGTTGAGACGGGCGCTGCCTGCAGATGCATCATCAAATATGAAACCTGGAATTTCTGGCCAGGACAAATCATCAGTGGAGGTTTGACGTCTTGCGATGTGGTGTTATTTCCCTGCAGGCTGATAGGCTAAGGAAGCAATTGTATTAGATCAAAGAGCAAGCATAGAGGACAAAGAGACACTCACAGCCTTGTTGCAATGTTTCAATAGACATACCTGATCTTTCTTAATGGACTTCTTTAGGCAGTAGTCCCAGCAATGATCCAAATTACCATCTATTAAAAAAAGAAGTAGGAGTAGAAGAAGGTTGCATGAGATTGCATAGTGAAAAGTTTTAGGAAACATAAATTTCTCAATCATCATAAACAGAAGCTTGGGCAAACTTTCCCAGTAATAAAGTACCATCATGTACATGTACTGTATATGACAGGCAACATATTAGTTGTTAATCATTGCCAAGGGCAAAGAATGAGATCTTCTACTATAGCTTGGCCAGTGACAAGGTTTTGACTGAAGTGACTAAAAATACATACAAATATGAACAAAATAAGTAGAAAAAAAAGATTACAATCCATTCTATGAACATAAATATTGTCTGATAAAAGGGCTTGAAAATATATCAGCTTTTAGGACATGTATGCAATATAGATCTCTGCAAACACACACCCACACTGAGATAGTGCAGGTTACTGGACTTTGTGTTGTTAGTTGTTTCAGGGCACTGGTTGCCTCCACACTACACTACCATACACTGCAAGAAACACAGTCGAATCTATATTAGAGATAATTCTAATATATAATTTTAATGTCTGATCAAATGTTACCATAATCATGACAGTTTTATTACAGGAGTGTTTTATTTTTAGAGCCCTCTGCTGGCTGTGATGTGAATTGCAACTGCAGTAAAAACCTGACTTTTCTCCTTACTGCAACTGACCCCACCCTTTTTTTTTTTTTTTTTTGCTTTTTGTGGGCAGCTTTTCTTCAGTTTGGGCACATGCATACTTCTGGACCAGGAACAAATATATACAGGTACACAGTATATGTACAAATAATTAAAAATATCCTGAAATTAGTCAATGAATATTGTCTATATTATAGCATATAAGTTCGAGGGTTTGATTTTGGCCTCGGGTCTGCGTGTAGAGTTTTCATGTTTCTTACACGTACTCTGGATTCCTCCCACAGTCCAAATACATGCAGATTAAGTTAAATGGCATTTCCAAATTTCCAGTAGTACTGTATGTGAGTGTTTGCTTGTGTGCTCTGCAATGGATTGGTAGCCCTGTCGAGGGTGTACGCTTTGTGATGCTCCAAGTCCAGCCCTCACATGACCCTCTACAGCACCCTGTGAAGCTGCTATATAAAGTTCCATACCTCTTCATAAGCAGTTTTGAGAAAAAGAGAGAGTGAGTGAGTGAGCGAGTGAGTGAGTGAGTAAGTGAGTGAGTGAGTGAGTGAGTGAGTGAGTGATATCAAGATGGAGCCAGAGCGTAAGCCTATAAGCATTTCACAGCACTGTGCTTAGTAATTCATGTAATCCCGGTTAAACATGTGTGGGTGTAATATACAGACCTGAGGCACGCCTTATTTCTGATATTAAAGTAAGCTACGTAGATTAAAGATTTTTTTTACTGCGACAGTCTACAAGATGCCTAAAGATAAAGTTTAAATATTATTGATTTACTTAACAAACTGAGCAGCAGCCTCATTCCCCCTCTTGTCTGTTCCAACCACTCAGCATTCAGCATCACCAGTATCCTAATCACATGCCTGATCATTTGTCATCATCTGCACCTGTTTCTCCCTGGCTCATGTCTTAAGTTAGAAGGGTTTTTTTTTATGCTTGAATGATTTATAGCTCAAAACAAAAAACACAACAAATGAAAAAATCAACATATTCCTCTGAAACTGGTCATGTACAGGGACTGGACTTAAAATTAACAAAAACGAGAAGCCTGGAGAATTATTCGACAAGATTACATTACAAATAAAAGAAGGGCTGGCTCTTTGGAAGCAAAGTATAAAAAGCACAAACTACTTAATTCTTAACAAACTGATAATTTCAGGAATGTTATGATACAATTAAAAAGGTACTTACAAAGCCATAGAGTGAAAATTAAGATGACAATGAAGATTATAGCCAAGGCGGCCCTTCCTTTCACTCCCATCCTGCCTTACTGATGTTTTCCCTTCTCTTCTACAATGTTTTTTTTCAGACACACATATTCACCGACCGGTTCATGCTTCCTCTAGGTCTCTGCCTTTCCAAAAACTAGAGATGAAAAAGAAAGAAAGAAAGAAAGAAAGAAAGAAAGAAAACTTTGTTACGTATTTGCTGATAAAGCCTTCCACGTCTGCTCTTCTTACTCCAGACGACTTTCTCACTTTGACATGTTGGGTTGTTCAGTCTGTGGGTCCATAGATTAGTTATGTGTAACCAATTACTGCTTATAAGGCAATGCCCTACAGCAACCCCGTTTAGTGCATGTGATTACGATTACTATTTTGCTGAATCACAACAGTAAGACCTCACTGATAATGTCTTCTTATGTCATATTTCCACGATATGTAATGAATGTCAGAACTTGGTGACCCAAGAGGTCGGAGAATTTGATTGCCATTGTGATTGACGTGACTCTTGAATTTAAAGAAAAATACATTTAAAGAATGGTTTTTGTAGAATAGCTTGAGGAGGGAAAAAGTTGTTTTTCAGTAGGAAAGTGAAAGTTTTTCGAGAGAGAGAGAGATGCATTTAGTTTGCTTATACTGTGAATGGATTAGTGCTGACCTTTGGATGGTAGTCTTTCCCAGCTCAGCTGGATGTTTGCATTGCATCTGTTAAAAGGTAAAAAAAAAAAAATCAATAAATACAGCAAAAAGCAGCAGAAAAAAAAACTGATTTTTGTGGTTCTCTCTTTATTCCACAGTGTTGTTGAATTTTATTGTATTATTATTATTATTATTATTATTATTATTATTAATATATTATTATTATTATTATTATTATTATTATTATTATTATGATTGGTCGAAGATGAAAGGTTGTTTTTGGAAGTTGGGAAGAAACCAAAGACCAAGATTTGTATGAATAAACATGATATTTTGGTTATTGCGCTCTCTACAGTACGTACACTGTCTAAGAGAAAAGACACAGCTGTTGATCATCTGACATTTCCTTGGCTACTCTGACCAAGTGTCATTAGATCTAACTGGAGCATTACATGAATTCCTAACAGCTCTGTCTATAGCGCTCTATAAATACTAGTGGAAAACGAGACACGGTACTCTGAAGAGTTACCGGAAATTCCGTGTCCGGCTTTACACTAATCTTTGCATGAGTTATGTTTCCCCTAGTCTCTGAGTTCAATAATACAGTACTTTTTAGTTAACACTCAATCGTAGAGAGAAATTTAGCAATCTGTGTGGATTATCTTTCAAATCCATAACTCTAGTTACACTCTATACTTTATGGATCATTGCCACTGATAAACCACACCTCACTGACATGGTGTTTGTCTCTACTTCTGAATGAGCCCTTGTGCATCACTACAGTATCAAATATGTCTCCAAGCTAAAATCATCTCAGACTGGCTCCTTGAACATGACAGTGAGTTCACGGTACGTAAATAGCTTCCGCAGTCACCAGATCTCAACCCAGTAGAGCGCCTTTGGCATGTGGTCGAACATGCAGCCGACGAATCTGCATCATGTCAACATGAACCAAACTCTCTAAGAAATGCACCCAAGACTGAAGAATTAAGCCGGTTCTGGCGGCAAAACATGGTCCAACCCTGTGCCTGCGAGGTGTACCTAATAAAGTGGCCGGTGAGTCTGTGCGCTTTATAACATGCCTGCTTAAGTACATTCCGTTTTTGTTATGGAGCGGCTAATTTATTAAGTAAATTGCAAAAACACAACCAAAAAAAAATGAACAAAAGTTCCCCATACAGACGAGAAGTGATGACAGCTACAACAAAAGCTTGACCATGAGACATGGAACAACAGGTAAGAGTGAAAAGGGGACATGTGACATGCAGGGGCTGATGGGTAGTGTAGTGTAGGTTGGCGCCCCTTTGCCACTACCATGACAGTTTGTTTATACTACATTATTATTATTGTTGTTGTTCTTGTTGTTGTTGTTGTTATTATTATTATTATTGAAATTAATTGCATTAATGTGGATAATTTACCATTTTGTCTGAACATTGACAAAGCGTCTAATTACCCAGTCAGACACCCACCCACACACACACACACACACACACACACATACTGTACAGTGCATAAATACACCCCTCCTGTTTCGTTGAACCCTGGCACTCAGAGTCCTGGTTATTTTTATCCTAGTGGAGTAAAATGGACAAGTGTCTTGCAGCCAGCTCTCCACTCCATCTGTTAAATTTGTTCTGGAATCTGCACTAACAGGAACTTTGTCATGCTTTAACACTGAGATAAATATGCCAATATTACTGTATATGTCAGTATTTTTGTGTATATTGATATAAAAATCTGATTTTAATAATGTATTATGGGCACTACTATATAACTCACATGATTTTCATTATGGAAACCATCACATTTAGGTATAAACCAAGTGAATAAAAAAAAATAACGATCTATGATCTGTCCTAATGATGGCCCTGATGAATATGGGCCACACTGGGGGGGGGAGGTTGACTTTAAGGGCCATGCCAAGTGTGGAAGTGTAACCTGAGCCACGCTCAACAACAGCTGAAGCGCAGGAACGGCAAGAAGCCACTCGGACAAAAGTGCTCTTGGTGTCCTTTCTTACAAAGTCTCACTTGGACGTGTTGAAGGTGGCGATCAACCAAGCGTGACGATGCCGGCCCGGTCTATTTGGACTTGTTTGGTTGTGGCTGCGTTCGTGTGTACAGTAGTACAAGGTAAGTGTGGGATTCTTCTAGTGTCTTCTTCTTCTTCTTCTTCTTCTTCACTGTGTCTCTCTCACTATGTTGCTCTCTCACACTCGCTATCTCTTTCTCTAGCCATCTTTTTTGGTCTACTTGTTGCACCAAACATTTGCTCAAACAGTGTAACAGTTAAACAGTTGTTACGTTTACAGGTATTATAAATCCCTGATGTGTTGGAGAGAGTCCTCTATTTTAGATCATGTCTATTTTGGATCTTTTTTTGGGCTCTCTAGCTGTCAGAATAATATACTGTATGAAAAGAAGTCACATGGGGCATGCTGTTATAGGAAAATAATAAAGGATAAGAAGAGGTGTTTCAATCAGGTCCATTATCCCTGGTATAGGGCGACCTTAAAGCTTCAGTATACCAAGAAATGTTGGACAATCCAATGCTTTTAAGATTGTGGCAACAGTTTGGGGAAGATCCATTTCTATTCCAACATGACTGTGCTACAGTGCACAAAGTGAGGACTATTAAGACATGGTTTGATGAAGAACTTGACTGGCACAATACAGTTCAACTCCATTGAGCACCTTTGAGATGAACTGGAATGGGGATTGTGAGCCCGAGCTTCTCGTCCAACATCAGTGCCTGACCTCATAAGTGCTCTACAGATTGAATAAGTACGAATTCCCACAGAAACACTTCAAAATCTTGTAAAGAGCTTTTCAAGAAGAATGGAAGCTGTTATAGCTGCAAAAGGTGGACTGACTCCATATTGAAGTCTTTGTACGTGGAGAGAGTGTCACTACAGGTTTGGCCAAATACATTTGTCCATATAGTGTGTGTATCTAAGGAAACGTTACATAAATGCATTTATTACAATATACAAAATTACATTACTGCCAAATTAACAAGAAGTTCAATTTTATTTAAAAAAAAGAAAAGAAAAGAAAAAGAAAAAGGTGTGTGTCTATCACCTCCAAAAATTGACCATGTTCAGCTCCAGAGATCATGCAGATTTTGAGATCAACATAGAGTGAGCGAGCCTCTATTATTGATCACAGCTTGACGATCAGGATTTTCTCAAAAGAAGACATCGCATTAGTCTGTCTTGTTTTAATTTGTCTTTCCTGTCTTGGTGTTGGCAATCCAGACCAAGGGTGATCAGAAGTGGAACCATCTGGAAATGGTATAGAAATGGCCAGAAGTGGCAGCCTCAGAGGTGACAATCAGAAAATAAAAGTCCTGCCACATATTTGTTCCATCCATTAACAATTAACCAGCTGATTCTAATTAGTACTATTCCTAAGCCGAATAGGCGAGACCTAATTGTTGAAATCACCTGATTTGTGCTGGTTAAGTTAATGGATGGAGCAAATATGTGGCAGGACTTTCACTTCCTGATTGCCACCTCTGTTCCTGGAACTCTAAACCGTCCGGCGACGTCTGCTTGCGGTGCACCAAGACAAAGCATTCTAGATGTTAGATTTTGGATTTTTCATAACAGTACAAATTTTGTATAATCTTAATGCAACATTTTTTTTGTGTAAATTCCATGAGTGTAGTTACTCTAACCATGCCAGATTGAACTAGTGTTCAATAATAAGGCATACAGAAATCATTTATTGTTCTAATACACCAGGGCTCCTGGTTCTCGACGCCAGTGTTCAGCACAGTTGGTAACCTAAACACAGCAACTGAACCTGGTAATTAACCGATTAGTTAAATCAGCAGTGTTTGAGCAGAAGATGTGCTTTGAAGATCAATGTTATAGTGTTAAGAAATCTTTCATTTATTTATTATGCAGGGTTTAGAGATCAGTACAGAATTCATATTAGACCAAGATAAACTTCCAAGAAGACAGTGTCACATAGGTGCAAATGTTTTTACTGAGACATGCTAACACTTTAGGTGATCTCATATATAAAAAGTACTTAATTTACCACGGAGAATAAAACAAGAAACAATAGCTGTGATTGTGTATAACTGATGCACAGGACAATATGTCTGTTTATTTCCACTTCAAACCACAAAGCTTTTGCCCTGAGGACTTTCATGTGTTGGAAAAGGTAAAAAGTCGAGCTTTATAAAGCACTGACCCAGGGGAGGGCATCCATAAACGCCTCCTTAGAGATGCTTAACAATAGACTTCTCACCATACAATTCTCTGTGCAAGTTGTTGCTATAGAAACAATAATGTATTCGAACGAGCACATTAATATAAACCTGTGATTTGCAGCTGAACTACTGTGTTGTCAGAAAAGGAATTACCATCTTTTGACCACACGGTTATAAGTGAAATGTACGTAGGACCTACTTAAAAAAAAAATCTTGTGCTGTGTAAAATGACCTAAAGTGTCCGAGAGACAGATAAAAGACAAATAAAAAATGCATAATAAAAAGAAGCCTTTATTTGTCACATATACTGTACATTACAGCACAGTAAAATTATTTCTTCACATATCCCATCATGGTAGGAAGCTAGGGTCAAAGCACAGGGCCAGCCATAATAGGGTGCCCCTGGAGCAAACTGGCTTATGGGACATTCAAGTGCCCAATAGTGGCATCTTTGTGGAGCTGGGGCTTGAACCACTGACCTTCTGATCAGTTGCTCTCAGCCTTAACCATCTTCGCTACCACTGACCCTACTGTATATAATGAAGTGTTTAGAAGAAAAGTTCTGGCTGGGGTTCAAACCAACAAACTCAACCCGAAGGCAATCTTCGTCCGGGTTCGCTAAAGGATCTCAAACAAGAATGATACTGTAGGTATCGCATTTCTTTGGCTTGAGAAACTCTTGAGTAGCTTTGACTGTATGTTTTGAGTTATTGTCCATCTGCAGTATAAAGCAGTATCCTACTGTATCAGTTTTGCAGCATTTGGCTGAATCTGAACAGAGAGTCTTGCCTTTTACACTTCCCATTATTCTGGCACACATTCATTTTGGTTTCATCAGTCCAAAGAATCTGGCAAAGTTATCTGACAAAGTCTAATCTGTCTTTTCTGTTATTTAGAGTTACCAGTGGTTTGCACCTTTTTGTGAAGCATCTATATTTACTGTACTTCATAAAGCCATACTGTATCTTGACTGTAGACTTTGACAACGACACCCTTCTTCTCAAGGGTGTTTGATCCAAGATTTATGGACCTGACTGTATGTCAGCAAATTGGCTAAGGCTGAACTCCTTAGGGGGCGCGGTGGTGTAGTGGTTAGCACTGTCGCCTTGCACCTCCAGGGTCCGGGTTCAATTTCCAGCCAGGCACGATTCCCGTCTCTGTGTGCATGGAGTTTGCATGTTCTCCCTGTGCTTGGTGGGTTTCCTCCGGGTACTCCGGTTTCCTCCCACAGTCCAAAGATATGCAGGTTAGGCTAACTGGCGTTCCCAAAATTTCCATAGTGTGTGAGAGTGTGTGTGTGTGTGCCCTGCAATGGATTGGCACCCTGTCCAGAGTGTACCCCGCTTCATGCCCTAAGCCTCCTGGGATACAGTAGGCTCCAGGCCCCCCGTGACCCTGAATACAGGATAAAGCGGTATAGAAAATGAGTGAGTGAGTGAGTGAACTCCTCAGGTTGAACACTTCTTACAAATGGAGCACAGCACATACAATTAATTTTATTATTTATTATTTGATAAAACAATAATTTAGTAAAAAGTTAACTCTCTCTCTCCCTCCAGTCAGTGGGAATGAGGAGTCTGAGCTCATGGCAGATCTGTTTAAGAACTACAGTAAGAACATCCGGCCAGTGAGTCAAGCAAGTGACAAAGTTGAAGTTCAGGTCAAACTTATCCTCACCAACCTCATCTCCCTGGTAACAACCCAAAATCAATTACTTATTCTTCATATTCATCATACTGATCCCATACCAGCAGAGTGTTATACATTAGGAATATACATTATCATAATCCACACAATAGTTAAAGGTACTGTAGAGTCAGCGGTTTTAGCTTTTCATTTAAGAACACACAAGCAAACAATGCTAGTGATGAAAAAAAAAATTCTGAAAATACAGGACATTTAATTGACAGGCAGTATCGTCCTGATTTGTTAGAAATCAGTGCATGTTCCTTCATTTTATAGAATGAATGTGAGGAAAGCAAACAAAAACCTAAAAGCGTTTTTACTGAAGATTGCTGACTCCATCTTTAAGCTTCAGCCAAATCAGGCAGATCTAAATGTTTCTATGTCTTTTGCTTCATGTAGAACGAGAAGGAGGAGACGCTGACCACCAATGTCTGGATTGAGATTGTGAGTAATCAGGCCCATGTATTGGGCTTGTCCTGACCTCTGACCTCTAAACTCTTAGAGCATCTCTTAAAAACTTTCCTTCCAATTTGAAAGTATTATGTATACAATATAATAAAAGTAAACAGTTGGCGTGTCTGTACAAACGCGCTTATGAGTGTGCAATAGCATTTTAAAACGGTCAGGTAAAATATGTCTGTCGATTTGCGATAACTATACAAATTCAAAATTCCACACGAACGAAGTTGCGAGCACGGCTAGTTTACAATAATTTTAAACAGGAAATACAGTATACTGTAGTTTTGTCTGAGGTAAATTTACCCAGAGTGCCATTCTCCTCCTAATGCTCAAGTGAATCATTTATAAAGATTGTTTTTGTAATAATAACTATATACAGTACTTTGTCACTCGTTTACGCTTTCTTTTTTTCTTTCTTTTTTTCATCTTTCTTTGTTTGTTTCTTACTTTCTCTTTCTTTTCATTTTATTATTTCTAAAGTTACTTGTAGTTTTTTCTTAAATTTTTTCTTCTTTATTTTCTTCTTATTTTTTCTGTTTTTATGTTATACACCTTTTTCCTTCGGAATTAATTGTATTTTTAATTACCTTTCTTTCTTTCATTTCTTCCTTCTTTCCATCCTTCCTTCCTTCCTATGCCTCTCACTTGTACTCCTGTTCTTTTATTCTTTCTCTTCCTCTTCCTCCCTTCATTCCCTCACTCTCCTTTCTTTCTTCCTTCCTTCTATTCTTTCTTCCTTCGTTCTCCCTTCCCCTCACTTTTTTATTCTTTATATTTCTTTCTTTCTTTCTTTCTTTCTTGTTTTTTACTTTTCCTTCTTGATTTTACTTTTGTTTCTTTTTTCTTTTTTTCTTTCTTTCACATCGATACAGTACATCCTTTTCTCCTTATTTATCTGTATTTTTTTATTATCATTCTTTCCTTCTTTTCTAATTTCTTTCTCTAAACATTAACCCTCTGCAATGTTAACACTGTAATGTCTATTTTACTTCAACTTAATTTGCCTTATTCGAATTTCATCTTATCTTTATAAAATTTCATTGCATTTCTATATCTTACTTTTTTCTCCAGCAATGGAATGACTATCGCCTGGCGTGGAACACCTCTGAGTACTATGGTATTAACATTATCCGTGTTCCCTGCACCACAGTGTGGCTACCAGACATAGTACTGGAAAACAAGTAAGACCTTCCTATTGATTTCAAAACAATAGCCTACTGTGTTAAAAGGTTTCATATTTCAGAATTTACATTTAGCAGATGCTCTTATCCAGAGCAACTTAAATTTTTATCTCATTACACATCTGAGCAGTTGAGGGTTAAAGGCCTTGCTCAAGGGCCCAACAGTGGCAACTTGGTGGTTGTGGGGTTTGAGCCTGAGATCTTCCGAACCGTAGTCCAATGCCTTAACCACTGAGCTACCCCAGAATGCTTCTTATCAATCTTTTCACCCCCTTTCTCTGTCCTTTAATCTGTAGCATTGATGGAAAATTTGATGTAGCCTATTACGCTAACGTGCTAATCTCCAGTGATGGCTCCATTTATTGGTTGCCACCAGCCATCTACCGCAGCACCTGCGCCATAGAGATCACTTACTTCCCTTTCGACTGGCAAAACTGTACGCTGATCTTCAGGTAGGCACAATAAACCAACATGTTTTTGGAATGTAGTGATTTTTCAAACACTTTATAGCTTATCATGGGTACTACTTAAACTATACCAGTCAGGACTAGAAAACATATCTATTTGCAATTAGCATTCAATGGTTTGTGCTAAGCTGATACCAATGACCACTGGTTTATTAATTATTTTTTTACTTTGAGCTTCAAAATAGATAGCTTTTGCTAATTTCTGCCATGTGCTGACTATACACTGTGTTCCAAATTATTATGCAAATTGGATGTAAGTGTCATAAACATTAAATGTTTAGTTTTTAAATTAAACTCATGGATGGTGTTGTGTCTCAGGGCTCTTTGGATCACTGAAATGAATCTCAGACACCTGCGATAATTAGTTTGCCAGATGAGCCCAATTAAAGAAAAAGTACTGAAGAAGGTTGTTCCACATTATTAATCACGCCACAGGTTTCAAGCGATATGGAAAAGAAAAAGGATCTCTGCTGCTGAAAAGCGTCAAATAGTGCAATACCTTGGACAAGGTATGAAAACATTGGATATTTCACAAAAACAAATATTTGTGGCTGATTCAGAGCACAGACAGGTTTGTCAGATAAAGATAAAGGTAGAGAGATAAAGGTTTCTGCCAGACAAATTCATCGGATTAAGAGAGCAGCTGCTGAAATGCCATTACAAAGCAGCAAACAGGTATTTGAAGTTGCTGGTGCCTCTGGAGTCCCGCGAACCTCAAGGTGTAGGATCCTTTAAAGGCTTGCAGTTGTTCATAAACCTACTATTTGGCCACCCCTAACCTATGCTCACAAGCAGAAACGGTTGCAGTGGGCCCAGGCATACATGAAGACTAATTCTCAAACAGTCTTGTTTACTGATGAGTGTCATGCAACCCTGGATGGTTCAGATGGATGGAGTAGTGGATGGTTGGTGGATGGCCACCATGTCCCAACAAGGCTGCGATGTCAACAAGGAGGTGCTGGAGTCATGTTTTGGGCCTGAATCATGGGGAGAGAGCTGGTAGACCTATGAGGGTGGGAGGCAGTTTGATTCAAAACAGCAGCTCTGGGAGGCTATTCTGACATCCCGCAAAGAAATTCAAGCAGAAACTGCCCAAAACCTCACAAGTTCAAAGATGCAGGAATTGTGAAGGTGATATCAAAGAAGGGGTCCTATGTTGAGATGTTTTTGATTGAAATAGTTTTTGATTTCAGTAAATATGACCTCCTAATGCTGCAAATTCAACAAAAGTCTATTTTCAGTTCTTTACAACCTATAAAATGTTTTAACTCTGTTGTGCATAATAGTTTGGAACAGTGAGTTTTCAGGTTTTTTTTTTTTTAATAAATATTGTTATCATTAGGAGGTTTGTTCAATAAAATTCTACAGTAATTATACCCTAATAGTTGATGACTAGAAAATTATACTGACTGTCATTTGCATTGACTAATTATGAAAATCAGAGAAAATGTAATTCGCGTAATAATTTGGAACGCAGTGTGCATTTAAAAATGACCTTGCAGTAATGCAAAAATCAGAGCACATGGGTTAATGAATGAGATTAAACAATTGGGTTGTGCTGTTGTAGGAAATTATTCAATGGTGAAATGGTGTAATGAGGTCACGGCTAACACCATGAAGTTGTTACTGACTGAGATGATACTGGAGCCTTCTTTGAAAGAGATTTTATTAAAGATATCCTTGTGGAAAACTTCAGTATTCTGAATACTAATACAGTCTCTTATATGGTTATTAGATTGTCAATACAGCAGTTTCTCTGCATCCGTTCTGGAGTGCTTCAGATGAAATTTCATATTGTGAAACACATTTTCCCATTAGAAATAATATAAATGGAGATAATCCATTCCAGCCACCCAAAAATATTACCAATATTACCAATTTCCACTATATATATATATATATATATATATATATATATATATATATATATATATATATATATATATATTTGCATATAAAAACAATCAAAACATTTAGAAAAGACATGTAAATTAAGTAAAATATGAAATGAATAAACATTAAACCTCACTTAACTTTAATTTATGATTCCTCTTGACACCAGCTGCTTTTAAAAACAAACTGAAAGGGGCTGACTTTTCTTCTTGTAACTGCCCTGCTAATATTCTTGGTCCTCATGGTTCTATGTCTTCACTAAATCTTGCACAAAGCAATTTTTTAACAACTCCCCCACGTATGTGCAACGGCTTTGTTCGTTCACTCATACAGTATGTCAAAAAATATTCCAGATTCCAGCCCTGCTACTGAATCAACACATATCAAGACAATTGTCAACTATACAATCAATAGAGTCATAAATGTATTGGTTTTTGTTTCAACTGTATTTGACAGGTCTCAGACATACAGCGCTAATGAGATTACCATGATCTTGGCCAACGATGCAGACACCAACAAACCTATTGAGTGGGTGGACATCGATCCCGAGGCCTTTACTGGTAACATGAACATACCCACTTTCAAAGCTACTTTTCTCTATTGTTCAAGTGCTAGATAAACAGGAATCTACCTAATCAGCTACTGTAGATCTCAGCTTATCATGTGTCTGACAGAGAATGGCGAGTGGGCTATCAAGCATCGGCCGGCACGCAAAATTATCAACACGCGCTACACCCCCGATGACCTGGAATACCAAGAGGTGTATTTCAACCTCATCATCCAGAGGAAACCTCTCTTTTACATCATCAACATCATCCTGCCCTGCTCGCTCATCTCCTCACTCGTTGTACTGGCCTACTTCTTGCCCGCTAAGGGTGAGAGAGAGAAAGAGAGATGTTCTTCATTATTGTTCTTTTATTCTTTAATCTTCCTTTCTGATTTTCTTTTTCTTGCATTGGTTCATCTTTATATTTTCCTTCTTGATTTCCTTCTTGAATGTATGTATTCATTGTTCTTTCTTTACTGATTAATTTTTCTCCCTTTGTTTTTATACCATGTTCAACAATCTTTCTTTCTTTTTACAAGTTTTTCTTTTCTTTTTTTCATTCTTGATTTTAATCTGATACGTTAAAACTTTTTCCTTTCTCGCTTTTTTATTTGTCGCTAGTTACATTTTTCCATCTTTGACTTGTCTTTCTTTCTTTCTTGATTTCATACAGTACTTATATTGTTTTTTTCCTACTTTTTTTCTTTAATATTCATTTATTTTGCTTGGATTTATTTCTCTCTTGGATTTATTTTTCATTCTCTTGCATGTTCTCTATCTCTCCTTCTAGCGGGAGGACAGAAGATAACTGTTTCCATCTCCGTCCTCCTGGCTCAGACTGTCTTCCTTTTTCTGATTGCACAGAAGATTCCAGAAACATCTCTCTCTGTTCCTCTTATTGGAAAGTGAGTCTCTGTGTGTGAATATTGTGTTTCCTTTAGCATGGTGCATTGACATAAAAAAAAAAAAAAAATTTCTGTGCTTGGAATCCTCTTCTCAGGTATCTAATCTTCGTCATGTCCGTCACTACACTCATCGTCACGAACTGCATCATTGTCCTCAACTACTCCTGCCGGACCCCGAGCACACACATCATGCCTTGCAAAATCAAGCATGTACGTCTTTACTGTATGTTTTGTTCAATGTGCTATGGATGCGTATAGTAACATGTATAATACACCTGTATGATACCACATTGCTGTTCTTTTGAACAACTTCTTTTTCATTCCTTTGCCAGATTTTCCTGGAGGTGATCCCTCGTTTCCTTGGGATGACCCCTCTGGTGGATGAGGGAGAGGAACCTGGAGGGATGGATGGAATAAGGGAGAGGAGACGCAGCTCGTTTGGCCTGATGCAGCGGGCGGAGGAATACGTGCTGAAGCAGCCGAGGAGCGAGATGATGTTCGACAAGCAGAGAGAGAGACACGGACTCACACGATCGTTTGGTAAATGCCATTTTGTTTTAGATGGAGAGACAGATAATAGAAAGACATACCGACTTACTGTCAGATAGATAGAAGGATGAAAGATGGTCAGACAGATGAATTACAGACAGATACACACACACACACACATAAAGGCAGACTGACAAACTGATGGACAAACAGATTTTTGAAACAAACAGGCGAATAATAGACAGAGACACCAATGGACAGACAAATATGAGGAAGATGAATGACAGACAGAGAGACAGATGAGCAGATAAGTAATAGTAAGACAGATAGATACAGTAGATAGATAGATAGATAGATAGATAGATAGATAGATAGATAGATAGATAGATAGATAGATAGATAGATAGATAGATAGATAAAGAGGCAGATGAATGATAGGCAAAGTTATGGATGAGAGGATAAACAGACCGGTCGGTGACAGATAAAAATAATAATAATAATACACAGGTGTTTAAAAAGACAGCAAAGTAGACAAAGGATAGACAAATTGATGATTTGTCTAGGGATCCGTCTGTCTTGTCCGTCTTTTCGAGAGGCAGCGGTAGCTCAGTGGTTAAGGTATGGATCAGAAAGGGATAAATTAAGTCCTACTGGATAAGGGCGTCTGCCGAATGCCAGAAATGTAAATAGACAATATACTGTACAAATAGACAGAAAGACAGCTTGATAAATTAAGACAGGCAGGTAGATAGAAAGACAGATAGATATGATGCAAATGAATGATAGTCTGGAAAGAAAGACAGGTGGAAAGATGATAGACAAACTGATAGGTGATAGATGGACAGATAGTTAACAAGGCAGAGACACAGAGACAGATTATTGTCCAACAGACAGATATATATATATACAGTAGTATACAAACAGATAAACTGACAGACATATGTCTTTTATTATTATTATTATTGTTATTATTATATATAAACAGTACAAAACAGTCTGGAATGACCACATTTCCCTCAGATGTATTAACAAATGACTAAAAAAGAGGAAATAAACAGCTCAAATTTCACTGAAACTATATTTAGCATCGAATGCTAACGGCACTGCCTCAGACTCCGCCATATTGAACAACCTCAGCGCGCGCGCGCGTGTGTGTTTGTCTCCCTCTAGTGGACGCCATAGATGTGAGCACTACTGCCAGTCTGTATAAGAGTTTAGCTCAAGCTTCACCAGAGATTAAAGAGTGTGTGGACGCCTGCAACTTCATCGCAGAGAGCACAAGGGAGCAGAATGACATAGGCTCTGTAAGTGTGTGTGGGCCAGGGTGTATATTTGATATTTGCATAAGTAATGAAGACTCCATTTTTATTATTTATGCATTGATCCTTTTTCTTCTGTAGGAGATGGAGAACTGGGTGCTGATCGGCAAGATGATCGACAAAGTCTGTTTCTGGGCCGCCATCTTACTCTTTTCTATCGGAACGGTGGCCATCTTTCTCATGGGCCATTTCAACCAAGTGCCCGAGTACCCTTTCTATGGGGAGAATAAAAAGTACGTCCCCGAGTAAAGCACTGGCGTTGGCCTCCTCGAGAGAGAGAGGGACAGACTCGCAGAGAGAGCACAAGCACATTCTTAGACATTTTCAAAACGCATTGTGCAAAATTTCTTAGCATTTAACTATGTTAATCCTGGAGGTTTTTGCCATGAGTCCAATTCAGAAAGGCATACAGTACTAACCTAACCTACACCACATGACCTGTGCAGGAACAGAAACTCCTGTGATGTCCCAAAGCACATTCTTCGAATAGTATCTCGAAACGAGTGCTCCACCTACAGAAACTATGATGTTTAATGTTTTGCAGTTTGCAAAGTGTTTATATAGCTGTAGAAATTTTAAAGAGGGGTAAAAGAGACACATGATACACGTGATAAGTGGTTTACAGAACCAGATATGCAAGAAACCGTATTATTTTAATATTTGAAAAAACCTTCATGTTTACACATTTTCTGGCCCTGAAATTATAGCTCCGTCATTTAGAACGAAGCCACACGTTTTTTTCAACTCACAAAACAAATCTAGAAGACAAGATATAGTTCAGGTTAGGGAAAGGTTATGCAATGACAGATAACGACAAGCTGCTTCTTTAAGATGTGATTTCAGACATCTGCATATTTGAAAAATATGATAAGATGAAAAATTTGTTTTTTTTGTGTGTGTGCGATGAACTCCACAAAGCTTAATGTGCTCTGAAATCCAGTGACTGCTTTTATAATGCTTTTATAAATGTGGGTGAAGTGTTTCTTCATCTTAATGTTCTGTAGTAACTCTTAATTTGTTCCATTTTTTATTAAAAAAATAAGACTGTGGAAATGTACATGCTTGGTTTCTTGGTTTATTTAAAGTTTGTACAATTTGAAAATTTGTTATGCATTATTTTCTTTTTGCTCTTGAAGTTTTAACCTAGCACATTCTTTACCATGGAGAGAGAGATGATAGAAAACGACTGAACACCTACTGACCCTGATTAAGGTTTACAGTATTTAGGTTTGGTCACTACAAAGTGATTGTAGAAAAAAATATAAAAAATAGACATACATTTTTTTTTTAACCAGAATCCTTTGGTATGTGTAAAAGTTAGTGCCCCTCTCTTCATTCTTAAATAAAATGACGACCCCATTGAAATGCTGTGGCATGACCTTCATAGAGTAGTGCAAAAGTATAGTATAAGCAAATGGCCAAAAACCTCAATAAACTGAAGAAATGTTGTAAAGACTCTACCAAAGCGATATGAAAGGGATATGAAGTCGTATAGAAAAAGTTACATTTACATTTAGGCATTTTGCAGATGCCCCTATTCAGAGCAAATTACAGTTTTATCTCATTATACATCTGAGCAGCAACTTGGTAGTCAAGGGGTTTGAACCTGGAATCGTCCAATGAATTAACCACTAAGGCAAGCATTATGCCATTCTGTGGTGCACTGGGTGTACTTGTGCCTTTCTATTATGACTATCATTAATTTATTTTTTTGGTGATTTGTGCCGCATTGGCTTTTCTGTGGGATCACAGGAAAAAGGGGTTAGATCCTGTCACCAGTTTACTGGCATATAATTGATAATCAATGTTAATATATTTGTGGTGTTCATGTTATGGCTAATTGTGTATATAGTCCAACAATTTTTGAACATTTAGCTTCAGTTCTACTATTTTTGTTGTAAAAAAAATAAATAAACAAAGGTGGCTCAGTGGCATAGAGGGTTCGATTCCCACCTTCCGGATATTCCGGTATTCCGGATTCTTTCAAGGGTCCAAAAACATTTAGATTAGATTCATTTGGCATCTCCAATAAACACGAACACGTACCAGATCTCAAACTTCTTATACACTGGAAATGGAACAAAGCAGGACTGCTACCGTGACTGAAATATCTACCCGAGCATATTATACATAATATAATAAAAATTTCTCTCATATAATAACTTTCACCAGGAAGCTATAATAACTTCTCACCCTTTTAGACATTTGTGTGCGTGTGTGCCTTTCTATGGATTGGCACCCTGTTCAGGGTGTACAGTACCCCGCCTTGTTCTCACACCCCGCCCGCCAACCCTGTACAGTACTGTATGTAGGATAAAGTCGTTTAGATGATGAATGAATGGATGATTTGAATGTCTTATTATTGCATAATCCTTTCATATAATGGTAACTTATATATATATATATATATATATATATATATATATATATATAATTTTTTTTTTTTTTGAAAATTGGGTTAAACCAAAAAAAAAACTAAAATTGGGTTATAGCTCCAAGATTATTATTTTTTCTCTCTAAGAATTCTTTCAATATAAGTATTATTGTTGGTTTTGAACATTAAGTTCATTAAGTTGGGCATAACTACTGTATCTTCCAAACTTTTGATACAGAAAATGCGAACCGCGCATGCGCGGGATTGCGACAACCCAAACATGGCGCGCTGCTCTTCCGGTGTTTACGGTAAACCCCGCTGAAGTTCGCCTACGTCGGATGTGAGCGCAGCGCTGCCTGCCTCCTGCCTGGGTGTAGCGATGGAAGTCGGAAAGTTTGGAGACTCCGGGAGAAACTGAGGGCTACGACTCGTCTGTCCTCATCTCCGATCCTGCTTGCGCGAGGGTGAGTAAATACACGGAGACCGCGCGAGGAAGGCGAGCGCGCGCGCCATACATTCAGACCTGTGTGTCACTCTGTACATGCGGCGGCTGTTTCTTAGAAATAATACAAAAGGAAAAAAAACCCAGGAAAATAAAATCCAGGCTGTGTTCCAGTGGTAGAGTAAATCAGTATTATTTCACACTTGAACTACATAGCTATTAGAGGGTTTTCTTTTCCCCCTCCGGGATGTCTGGGTGAGGAGGAGACAGGACTGCGGTCCGAGAAGTGACGTCAGCACCTGAACAGGTACAGCGTGCTCGCGCTCTCTCTCTCTCTCTCTCTCTCTCTCACTCACTCACTCTCTCTCTGTCTGTGTGTTTAACAGGTCTAAGTTACATTGTTGTGTTGGGACAGTAATCAGGAGGACACCACCAGACAGGTGAGAGATACAACAATGCATAATACACTAGTGGAATTCCAACCTGGAATTCCAGGTGCTGGAGGGATTGGGGGGGGGGGGGGGGGGGGGGGGTTGGGGTGTTGGGGTCTCCATGATCACACGATCGAATGACTAATCCGACAATACCTGACTATATCCCGATCCATGATTAGATCCATTATAACCCATCATAAAGGCGGAATAGGACGCCGATGGTCTCCGCGTGCAAAATGATCATTGATTGAATGGATAAACTATGCTGGCATGTTTCCTCCTTAGCGCGCTGTCTCAATAACTATCTGTGTGGAATTAGCGTTTGGAGATGAAACGATCAGAGTTTGGAACGGATCAAGGTCACGGCAAGGTCAAACACATGAAAGACTTTCTGAAAGTTATTATAGGAGTAATACGACGTATAAGACGAAGCTCTGGTAGATATTCCGGTCACTTGTAGCAGACCTGCTTTGTTCCATTTGAATGTATGAGAAGTTAGTTATCTAGGATGCGTTTGTGATATTATCTTTAGTCTCCCCGCTTTGTATTTTTGTTTATGTAACCAATGCAGAAGTAAAAGTGATACAAGATGATTATAATGAGTAATGAGTTTCATTCATCTTGTATGGGGGAACTGGGCTACACTCTGATAAGGGTGCCAATCCAATGCACTCATACACTACGGGCAGCTTAGGAACGGCAATTAGCCTAATGGATGGCTGAGCAAACCAGAGAGGTTGTTAGTCTTTTGGCTGCTTGCTACAGTGGACAATCCGCACAACAACTTGGCACAGATTATTTTTTACATTTTTTGTACGGTACATGCTCTTCCTAAAGCAACCGTTCCATTTTTCCCGGGTACATGCAAACTCCACACTCACAGACCCCGAGGTCGGAATCGAACCCTCGACCCTGGAGGTGCGAAGCCACAGTGCTAACAACTATGCTACTGTGCCACGAGATTTAATTCACTTTAATTTAAATTCAATCATTAAAACCATAGCGATGCTCTTATTAAAATTTTTATTAAATAAAAACAAATAATAAATCATGGTTTATGAGCAAACATAACACAGACTTGCTAATATATCATTATGAGTATGTTATATTATTTATGCTTGAGCTTTATATTATATATGCTTATATATACATTATATATGCTCGTAAAGATATTAAAATTATGCTGAAATTGCGAAAAGTAAAATTAAAAATTACAAATATATTTCTTTAAACCTATTCTTTTGTAAAGTAACATGCAAGCAAAAAGTCATGCAAAGGTTTTAAAGATTGTTATTATTATTTGTATTTGACATTTTTAATTAGGTTTAAAGTCTGCTTCTTTGATGGCATTTGAGCCGAACTTGAAAAACACACACACAAAAAAAAATCCGTAACGATCTTGTCGAACCACGCATATGAGTCGGCCATTTACAGCTCAGAAATCCATATAGGAAAAACCGTTGCCATAGCGATTGCATTCGGAGGCCACCCACATGCAAAGTGTGGTTAACACGCTCAACGTGGAAGAGTGCAGCGCGTGGTCGCAATCCAGTGTGTATGCTTCTGTTTTTGGATCCTGACTTTTTTTTTTTTTCTTTTTCTTTCTTTTCTGTCCTCTTGTTTGTCCTTTGCTGAGTTGCTTCTTCTCTTCCTCTGTCCCTCAGTCTCTTCCTCTGCCGCTCTCCTTGTTCTCCTTCCTCCACTCGGTGTAGTGTACCTCTGATTTTGAGTACAGCCGTGAAGGTTGCAAATGTTTGCATATCTGATTGAGACATGTCATTGAATGAGCCAGGTTTGTGGTTTGTCCATGCATGTACTGATGTGGCTTTTCAGTTTTGTTTATTAATGAACAACACGTCAGCTCTTATTAACTGATGTGTTTTGCATTGCAGCTCGAACTACCGCTTCAACACCTTATACTGTCCAATCAGAAGCGAGGATTCGCTGAAATAATCAGAAAATAAACGCGAGGAATTCTCAAGATCATAAATCTCACTCAGGCTGTAATGAGTCCACTTCAGGTCTAGGGCACTTGATTGTTGTCGTTTTGCAACGCAAACTCGTAACGGCCAGAATACATTTTCAAATTACTTTCCCTCTCCAGTCTTCTGGGTAACTGTATCTCAATCAGATTACAGTATACGAAGCTGGCATGTGTTGCCTCTGGAGACATAATTTTGTTTTTCACCAGTGAAGTCATGTTGGTTCTGTAATGGAGTCAGGGCATTCCAGTGTGTGAACTTGTAAATTCGTGTTGACTTGCAAAGTGGCTTTTGGCCTGCGTAAACATTGCATCAGGGAGGGTGTGTGTGTGTGTCTGCTTTTTTTTTTTTTTTTTTCAGGTCGAACACCAGCCAATGCTATTCATTTACATACAACATATGCAAATAATATATCTTACACACGTTCTCTCTCTCTCTCTCTCTCTCTCTATGCGCTTCTTCTATCTATACATATAATAAAACTGTAACGTTGGCGTGTAGGTACAGTACATTAGAGATATTTGTGAAAACATTATTATGGGATATATAAGATGAGTAATAGAGCACATCAGGATGATTTTTGTGTTTGCCTGTTTGTTTGTGCACACATCACGTAAAAACCACAGAATGAATTTTAATGGGGTTTTCTCGTGTCTGTTATGCCGAGCTTGAAGTAACACATAGGCTTTGTTTCATCGCAATCGGCCCACAGGAAGAGAAGATATGCTACTTTGAAATTTAAATGAAAAACGCTTTTGTGTCATAAAAACTCATTAGTTCATCTCAAAATTCAACAGATGGCGCTGTACTTTTTAAAAAAATACGCACCTATGAGTGTGCAAATGAAATCTACTTAATAAACGTGATCTCACACCTTCATTCCATTGTACTTCATTAGGTACACTTGGCTAGTAGTGGACCAAGTCCGGTCCAGTTCTGCTTTTGCCTTCAGAACTGCCTAAATCTTTCGTGCCATAGATTCAACAAGGTGCTGTGAACTTTCCTTAGAGTCTTTGGTCCATGTTGACAGCATGATGCAGTCGCTGCAGATTGGTCAGCTGCACGTGCATGATGGGAATCTCCCGTTCCACTACTTGCCAAAGGGCTTCTACTGGATTGAGATCTGGTGACTGTGGAGGCTATTTAAGTACAATGAACTCATTGTTACAGTATGTTCAAAACAGATGATTTTATCTTTGTGGCATGATGCGCTGTCCTGCTGGGAGTAGGCATCAGAAAAATGTATACACTCTGGTCATAAAGGGATGGACATGGTCAACAACAGTACTCCGGTACTGACGTGACTCAACAGACCAGGCAACATTCTTTTTCTTCTGTTGTCCAGTTTTGGAGAGCCTGTGCAATATGTAGCCTCAGGTCTTCTTCTGCGGTAACCCTTCTGCTTCAAGGTTCGACATACTGTTCATTCAGAGATGCACTTCAGTCATTACGTTGGTTGTAACAAGATACTTGAGGTACTATTACATTTCTATCAGCTCTAACCGGTCTGGCCGTTCTCCTCTGCCCTCTGGAATCAACAAGGCATTTTTTGCCCAGAGAACTAGAAATTGTCGTTCATGAAATTCCTGGTAAATCTTTTGTTTTGGAAATACTCAGACCAGCCAGTCTGGCACCAACAACCATGCCACGTTTTATGTCACTTGAATTAACTTTCGTCCTCTTTCTGGTGCTCAGTTTGAACTTCAGACAGCAGTTCACCTTTATAATGTCTATATTCAACAACCTTATTTTCAACCCATCTACATTCATGTGCTAAATAAAATAAACATACCCTCAGGGATAAAGTGTTTATCTTAAAAAAAATCTTTTCTTTTTTTCAATGTAGAATCAATTTACACTTTTAATTATCTAGATAAACTTACAAACTTTAGATGGCATAAAATTTACACAATAAAAAAAATATACCGCAGATTTTGCAGAAAATAGAAACTTCCATCTTCCAAATACTCGCGTTTTGCAATATTATCGCTTCTTTTTTTTATTTTATTTATGGGCATATATATATATATATGATGTAGGTACAGTACTATATTAGAGATAGATTAGATTATATATTAGAGATATTTGTGAAAACATTATTATGGGATACATAAGATGAGTAATAGAGCACATCAGGATGATTTTTGTGTTTGTCTGTTTGTTTGTGCATACATCACGTAAAAACCACAGAATGAATTTTAATGGGGTTTTCTCGTGTCTGTTAAGCCGAGCTTGAAGTAACACATAGGCTTTGTTTCATCGCAATCGGCCCACAGGAAAGATTGCAAAAAGTTTATTTCATCTAATTGACATTTCCTGCAGTTACATATACATTATACAGCATATATATATATATATATATATATATATATATATATATATATATATACTGTATAAATATATAATGTACATGTAACTGCAGGTAACACTGAAGCTATATATATTCTACATTACATGATTGTGTAAAATGAAATAGTCTCCCTCAGTCCAACTCCATACCATGTACCACACTTAAAAAAAAAAAAAAAAATTATGACGTTCATTTAGACCCATATATGTATATGTTCCTTTTTCCTTTTTGTTATACCTAGGCTTGTTCCGTGCAGGAGATCAATTTGACGGATAAATCATATGATTTCCTTTAGAATTTATATAAGAGTTAAATATAGCCCAAAGCAATGCATTTCTATGTAATCTCCTGCAATCACTGCTCTTTTGTTCGCATAAAGTTGTTCTGCCATTAAGTGAAACCCTGATGTATTCGGGCAGATTATAAACCACAGAATCCACATGAAGTGCTAATGAGTTATGTGTGAAATATGAGACATGACATGATATCTTCATTGAGAATTCTTCATTGATGCTACTGTGTTCAGAAAGTAGCACATGGACAGTTCCTTTTTCTAGTTCCTTATTTTAGCAGTGGCGATTGGCAGTTCTTTAAAAAAGAAAAAGGGGAAGCACCATCTGTCAATTCCACAAAGCTGGGACTACGAGCCAGCGTACAGTAACTGTATCAGGAGAACCGAAATCACTTGGCTTTTGGTTCCTGACTGTTTTTCTGTAATTATTACGGGATCAAAAATAAACATCAAGCTCAACATCCCATAGCAAGATTGACCTTCAGCAGATGCTTCTGGTGGAAATCTCGTTGGACATTTGACCACAGTTCTTGGCAGAACTGGTGGTTTTCAATTAAATAAATTAAAAAATAAGTCAATAAAGAAATATTAACTCTGGCACAGACCTGACTTTTAAGCATGTGCCGCAAATTTCCATTAGAGTCGGTTTCTCCAAATTAAAGCTTCTATTCCTGAACTAACTTGGTCCTTATTGGAACATTAAACTGAAGGATTTTGAGGAAATCCTCCTTCATTATTCCATCCCTCTTTATTCAATGCAACAGTTTCACAACAGCCCCAAAACTGAAATGATGCTTCCACCACCATGCTTTATGCAGCAATCTTGATGCAGCGTTCTTGGAGATGCCTGCCTTGTCCTCACTCCTCCAAATATACATCTGATACTTTTTAAACCTTTCCTGTAGAAGGCATTGTCTTTATCCATGTGGTCAGCTGCAGAATTTAGTCAAACTTGAAGGTGTGGATTTGAGAGTGGTTTCTTTTGTTCTTCTTCACAATCTGAATAAATTTTATTTTGGGTCGTAGCCAAAACCCCTAAATAACTTGTACTTGCGTCCAGTTGTTTGAACCCATTTTGGAATCTTCACTTGAATCTTCTTGAATTGACTCCAAGTGACGTTCCGAGATTTTACAAACCCTCTTTACTATCCGCTTTCTGAGATCTGCACAGAGATTCCTGGACTTTCCCATTGTACTGCATGTTGTGTGTTGGTCAGTCTAATGAGTGCTGTCAAACAAACCCTTTAGGCAATCATGATTACTAAGAGTAAGTTGCAATGCCTAGGGCAAATTCAAAGACCTTTCATTAAAAATGAGGTAATCATCTAAGCGGGTGCGTGTATAATAGTTTTGACCTCGTGTTGATACCAAAAATCCCAAAATAGATGAAACCTTATACTCCAATTTTTTTTTTCATTGATGATGTATGTTGTGAAATCATTTTATCTCAGAAAAATACCAGTTTAAGGAAATCACTGCAAGACCAGTATTGCCACGGCATTCATGTTAATGATGATTGTATAAAAAAAAAAAAAAATGACTGCACCTGTAAGTACGAGATGTCCGTCAGGGTCACAACCACTCCAACGAATTCCAACACCATTCCAATACCAGTTCAGTGGATGTGAGCTTATTGAGTGTCCCTCGCGGTACGGAATCTGCCTTTAAGGAGCCCACTAAAGCTGTGCATGTGCAGTCTTCATGCATTAGCATGCGTCATTTTCCTAAATTCAAATGCTGAGGATTTCCCTCACTGTGCGTGTGGCTCAGGCTCAGAAACTCACGTCGTTTCACGTTGATCACGTAACGCTTATGTAAAGTGCCATAGTTTTACGGTATATTTCAGCTCACATCCTCTTTTTTTTTAATTTATTTATTTATTTATTTTTAAAACTGGGACTGTTATTTGAAATCCTGTTTCATAACCTCTGGTAGGTATATTTTTATATTGTCTTTGCAGAAGTGTGCCTTCCTTCCTCTGGCGTAGACCAGAATAAATTCCTCGGGACTGCAGTGCTTCCATTATTTTTAGTTGTACAGAATCGACTGCACTGTTTGACGACTGAGATTTTGTTAAACCTTTCCTTCTGAATATCTTTTGTAGGAAGGATTAGTGCTCCATACTGTAGGAATGTTGTTTAATATGTACCATCCAATGGATTAACAATGAGAGTAATCATTAGTTTTATGATGAAGATGATGATGATGGTTTATACTGTTTATGGGAAGGAAAAGCTGTTTGACTGAAACAAGGATCACTTTGGTTCTTTAGAACAGAATAATGCGTTATGTATGGAATCGGAAACATGCTGGTAAAGGAAGTTAATCAACTCCAGGCTGGTGCGATCCAGGTTAACGCACCAAAGTTGATCATTTTCCAGTAACTACACATCCATGTTCCAAAGTTCTCATGAAACACATCAATATACCAACAATAACACGACGCTTTTTATCTGTTGATTCAGTGGTGACATTATTTTTAAGAATGTTATTCTAGTCCTTATCATTGCTCCTGCTGTAATTCTTTAACCCTAAGAAATCCCCTTTCAAGCAACCGGAAGGCAGTTGGCAAAGTGGTAATCCACACCTTTCTCTTTTCTCAGTCCCCCTCAGTCCCCCCCCACCAGCTTCCTCCCTGTCCATTCTTCCTCTCGTCTCTTGTTCTGATTGTCCCAGTATAGAGTTCACCAGAAGCCTGGACGTCTGAGCAATTATACTGGAGCGTCATGAATAAGAGCAGCTGCTTCCATATACAAACATGTCCTCTTTTTATTCCCACTTACACACCGAGCACACGCCCTGTTTTGTTTTGTGTTGTTTTTTTTTTTTTTTGCTTCTTTCAGTTGGGTGTGTGACGTTCCCATCCCCATGCCTGCACCGGTATAATCCAGTTATATGCCGCCCTTGTAGGAGCTGTAATTTGAAATCATTACTTTCAAAAGTTTTAATTGGCAGTTCTGTTTGTTGCGGCTAGACGTACTGTTTATTGTGTTTTTCCTCAAAGGGTTGTGTCTCGTTTCATTTAGTTTATACTGTTGTTTTGACTTAGTGTTTGATTCTTCAGCATAACTTGTGTTTTTGTTTGAGTTGAATATTTTTTTTTGTCTGACTTCTGTGTTGTTTTGTCTGACAGTCTTTATATTTTGTTGCCATAATTTGTTCTTGTCGATGAGTTTGATGTTTTGTTTGATGGTTGAATTTGTCTATTTGGCGTAGTTTGTTTTGTACTGTTGTGTTAATTTTGTTTTATATATATATATGGTGTTTGTTTGTTTGTTTGTTTGTTTTTCCATTGGGAGTGGAAATTGTTTATGTATTTATTTCCCAAGGTTGAATTTGTCATCTTTTTTTTCGAAAACTTTTTGTTCGAAAACAAATTGTCGCAATTTGAGCGTTGAATTTGTGGTTATTTCCGGTATTTCTGTAAGAGGGTTGACTTGAGACTTTGTCTGAGGGTTGATTTAAAATTTTATTTATTTATTTATTTTAAATTTTATGTATCCGAAAATTAATATTGTTGTTGTAAATAGTAGTTATAGTTTGGTATAAGATTTGATTTGCGGGGTGAATTTGTTGGCGTGTAGTGATGCGTTGTTGAATATTGTTGTTGTTCTATACTGATGTTTTGTTTGAGGTTTGAACTGTTTGTTTTGTTTTAATGTTTACAAATAACATTTTATCAAAGAGCTCGTTTATTTTGTTGCGATACTGTGTTGTTTTTGTTGTGCTGTGAGTAGTGAAGTGAGGTCCTCTTTGTACTGGACTTGTTTGTTCTCCATGGGTGTGTGATTAGTTTGGGGTTTGCCCGCATGGTGAGCGGTGGAGTCCTGGGTGTTCTGGTGCCTTTCTTTGATGGCAGGCGTTGATTATTTATATTTTATTTTTATAATTTTGTTTCTGTGTATTGGACCAGCCAGGCTGGGCATTAATAAGCCTTGGGTGGCCACAATCCTGTCTCCAGGTTACCGGTGTACACACAGTGGTACCTCGGCATACGAACGCCGCGCCTCACAAGTTGTGAACGTTTGCGCCTATTTGCGTATCCGGGAGCCGTTTGAAACTTGTTTGCGTCAGTCCCGCCAAGTGAAGTGAGTTTACATATTCTTCTGTGGGGTTTTTGCATTTCGTGCAAGATTTAGAGACGACATTGAGACCATGGGTCCCAGGAATGTTTTCAAGGACGTTAGCAAAAAGAGAACAGAGCCATTTTCATTTAAGTTTTAAAGTAACCGGTGACAAGAGGAATCATAAAGTAAGTGAGGTCTATTTATTCTCATGTTTGTTTTTCTAAATGTTTATTTGTTTTTATATGCATAAATATGATTATAATGTTGGAAACGGGTAATATTGGTAATAATTTTGGGTGACTGGAATGGATTATCTGCAGTTACGTTTCACAAAACAAAATGTCCCCTTAGGAAGTTAAATTCGTGTCCGTGTCATTTTTCTGAGACTATTATGCTTTGTTTATTATAAACAACTTATTTTGTTTTCATAGGGTTTGTTGTTGTGGTTTGTGGTGTTTTGTCTGCTGGTTGAGGTTTATGTTTTGACCTGTTTGTTGTTGTGTTTTGTCTGAGGATGTTTTTGCTGCTGTGTTTTGGATTTCTTGCAATTAGTTGTTAATCAAGAGGGTTTATTTATTTCATGATTTTTGTTTTCATTCATTCATAATTTCGTGTTATTTTGTCTGAAGGTGTCCTTCACCTTCTTTCATGCTCTGCGTTCTGTATGCACGGTATAGTAGTGTTTGGTTTCCTTTTGGTAGATCCACTGTCATTAACATGATCCGGTAACTACAGTCATGTGATGTGACGTACCCCAAATAAAGGTGTGTGTGTGTGTGTGTGTGAGTCTTGTTGGTTGTTGATCCCTGGATACGTGTCCACAAACACAGGCAGTCACATTGTTTCTCAGACCTGACTGTCCAACATGTCTGGAACAACTCCTTCCTTTTCTTCTTCTCCGTCTTCAGTTTTTGCTTCCTTTCTTTTTGCTGCTCACTTTCATCCCGAACGTCACTGAAGCAGCACAAGCGAGCGCTTTGTGGATTCCGCGGACGTAGGCGGCGGCGTGCGCGGAGGCCGATTTCCCAGATGAATGCCGTTTTCGAAACGGGAATTTAAAAAATTTGCCTCGGTCTTGCTCCCTCTAGTGGATAAAATGGAGTTGACAAAGAAAAATCGCTCCTAATGTCACCTACAGCAGGGGTCACCAGCCCCAAGAATGTTGGGTTAATCTTGAATCTGATTTTAAGATCAAACAATTTCAATATTGCGTTGTATACAATAGAAGACATAGAAATCTGGGAATCCAAACAATGAAAGGAAACGCTGAAGAGTTTCTGCATAGTTATTAACAGTTAATAACGTGTGTATATATATTATTTTCACATCTTCTCCCCAGCTTCTGAAATTCTTGCTGGTGTTCGTCGAGGAACCGAATGAAAGAAGATTTCTTTTCCTTTCTTTTGTGCCGTGCTGTAGAGATCTACGGGGTCTTTAGGAAATCTAAATGAAGCACAATCTCACGCTGCTGCTTTTCTTCAAACCCAGTGGATCGTTCTGAGGGTTATGCGCACCAGCACCGAGCGAGCGAGCGAGCGAGCGTACACCCACAGGAGCTCAGCATCTTCTGGCTTAAATCCTCCTCCCCATCTTACTGTATCACTTTATAGGAACTTTTTTCTTTTCTTTTCTTTTCTTTTTTTTTTTTTTGGCTGAACAGCGAGGACTCCGAGTCAGGAATGTGGGAGGATGCGTAGTGAGTGAGAGCAGCATGACTGGTGCTATTGTCTAAGTTAACACACACACACACACACACACACACACACACACTGTATGATGGTACTACACTGAGCTGTTCAGCCGTCCAACCGGATTCTAATTTCCTCATCAGCTTTAGCTTCCCGTCAGGTCAGTGCAGTCGAGGCCGTTCCTCTCGCTGGTGTCGATTCCACAGATACGCATGACGTGCAGGGTCAAATAGAGGTCGAGCGTGTTCAGCTGTTGTGCAACACACTGGAAGTGTAACTTTTTGTTTGTTTTGCGCAGGTGTGCTTTACACCTTCTTCTATCACACTTATTAAAAACCCTGAAACACGTCTCATTAAAACGTTTCTGTTTTTGTTTTTATTATTATTATTATTATTTACTTCCATTTTACTTCCTTCTTTGTCTTCTTCCTTCCATTTCCATTGGTTTTACTTCTTTACTTTTGCTTTTTCTTCCCTCTCTTTCTTTTCTTTCCATCGATCCTTCCTTTTTTTCTTCCTAGTTTCTTTGTGTTTCCTCTCTTTTTATTTCTATTCATCTCTTAAAATCCATGCCGTCGCTTTACAGTATGTCCGTCTCTATACTCCTTCCTTTTTTTCTTTCTTCTTCCTTTTACATTTTCTTTCTTTGTTTTTTGTTTTTTCTTCCTTTCTTTTTCTTCCTTCGTTCTTTCCATTCACTACCGTCAATTCTTTTTTTTTTTGTTTGTTTATTTGACGACCTGTCACAATTTATTGTTTGTTTGAATTTATTCTCTTATCATTTCCTACTTTTTCCCCCCATCTTCTTCCTCCTTTCTTCCTTTTCTCATTATTTCCTTTGACACTAATTGTTTTGATTCCATCCCTCTCCTCCTTTCACCTTCTTCCGTTCCTGCTCGCTTCATTTTCTTTTCTTTTCTTTCTTTCACTTACTTCATCTTTTTAATTTGTTTATTTGTTTTTTTTTCTTTTAACAATTTTTTATTATTTTATACAATTATTTCTGTGAATAGTGAAAATAAATAAATAATTGTATAAAATAATAAAAAATTGTTAAACGAAACAGCTAATTTCTGTCTTTTCTCCCACAATAATAATAATATCAATAATAATAATAATAATAATAATAATAATAATTTCATTTCAGTAGAAATCCTGACCGGGCTTAAACACAACCATGAAGTCGATGAAGCATTGGTTTGATGATTGATTGGTTGAGTTTTTCTCCTCAGGTTTGTGATACATTTTCACTCCATGATGTAAAAAAAAAAAAAGAAAAACCCAACAACCTTTTTATTGCATTCTGCAGACGTTTCCGTTTTATTTCTAATAATAATTGACATGAACATCTTCAAATGTCACTGAGGTGATGTCGCTCGTCTGTAGATCAAATAGAGTTTTTCTTCTGTTTTCCTTCTCTACTGTTGCCATGACAATAAGCAATGTTGTTTGTATTGTTTTGTTTCTCAGGTTCCCCTCGTGACTCTGAGGTTTATGTTGCCTACGTCACTGTTTTTCTACATTTCTAAACCATGTGATTATTGTTGTGGGAAAATCTACGGTCATGTAAAATTCATTCTTATATTAATTCATCTAATCATCAGAAGGCTTCTATAATAAATAAATCCGCACCGTCCGAATGAATGGAACAGATCTTACGGGGTTTTCCGCAAAAAAAAAAAAAAGAGTCAGCGAGGGTGTGACTAATATAAGAAACTTGAAATCAAATGTCGGCTCGATGTGCGAATGCGGTGAGAAATAGTGTTCGGCTTTTTCCCGAGATATTTTTTGCAGCAGAACATCAAGGCCAACCTGAGCCTGGGAAAAAGTTCAAGCTGTGAACATCTCAGCTGTGCGATAAAGGCTTCCTTGTAAAAGTGGATTTTGGCGAGCGCGATCATTAAAACACGGGCATCTCATTAACAATAACAAGCTGGTGGTGTGCTCTGATCTGCAGCTCATTCTGAACCACTCATGTAGATACTCGGGTGACCTACAGTACATCAGGTTTCTGATAAAGAGAAACATGGCACAGTGTTTTTTTTTCTTTCAGTTTATGAATGTAATATCAGAGGAGGGAAAAAAGCTTTATTAGTTAGAACAAGCGCTACAAGAAATAAGTAAAAATATATAATGTTATGCAGAAATTGTAACATGAAAAATCCTACAGTAGGTATATTACATGACATTAAATGACACAACATGACATTACAGTATATTACTTTACATTGCATGACATGGCGTTTACATTACAAGACATTCATGCATAGGAATGATATGACATGACATTCTTTTATGTTACATGCCATTACATTACATGATGACGTGACTTGCCGTTACAGAACATTATTTTACAGTACATGATATTACATTGCTTCCATTACATTACATGATGACATGATGTAGTATAATATCATGTAATGTAAAATAATATAATGTCAAGTAATTGCATGCTTTTATTGTATTTTTCATGACAGGACATTATACTATATTATTTTATGTTACATGACATTATATATCATGTCATTACATTACATGCCATTACATTACATGATGACATGACATGTAATGTAAAATAATATAATGACATATAATGGCCTGCTTTTATATTATTTTACATGACATGACATTATGCTATAATATTTTATGTTACTTGACATTATATAACATGCCATTCCATTACATGATGACATGACGTGTAGTATAATATCATGTAATGAAAAATAATACATGCCATTATATTATTTTACATTACGTGACATGACATATTATTTTACATTGCATGCTATTATATTGCATGGAATTTCATTACATGATGACATGACATGGCATTGCATAACATTATATGACATTACATTGCATAACATTATATGACATTACATGGCATGACATTATATTACATGGGATTACATTACATGACGTCATGACATGACGGTTGTTTTTATAATCTATGAAAACTTTAACCAAGTACACGTGAAGTTCTGATCACATCTCTCACTCTAGAGCCATCTAGTTGAAATAATGTTTGTGTGTGTGTGTGTGTGTGTGTGTGTGTGTGTGTTTTTGTATGTACAGTAAGGCATCATGGCGACAGACACGGAGAAGAAGTGGCCTCAGGATGACTGTCCGTGTTGTCTTACTGAAGATCAGCTCGACTCTATTAGAAACAACAATGGTGAGAGACACACACACCCACACATCACCAATACACACTCCCACACACGCATGTTTCCACTTATTCAAAACCACACTTCTTATGCAATTCTTGGCACACAAGAGGAAAAAAAATACTTGTTACATTTTGTAGGTACATGTTTCCTTTGCCTTATAGTCAGCACATGCATTAAACCCGGGTTGCCAGATTGTGCCAACCAAGTTGGGACCACTTTTAAACTTTGTTGGCTAATAACCAAGTTCTGATGTAATGGGAATTTATATTTAGTTCAAAAAGTTGAGACACATCAATTACTATTATTATAAATAGAAATAATTACCAATCTGGCAACCATAATATTTCATTATAATCCGCTTTGCCTTTGATATGCATGTGTTTTATCCCAGATAAAACTTTATCCATGTGTATTTATTTGTTTATTTGCTATGATGAATCCAAATTCATTCAAAAACTTAAATATGGATTAAACTCAAGCAGGCCTGGTCCTGGGTCCTGGAGGACACACTTTCCTGTGTCTCTCCAGCTGCACCACGTCCACTTCAATTCAGAAAAAGGCCATTATTTAGCCGAGTACTTAAATCAGGGGTGCGCTGAACTAAAAGATCGATAACAAATATCATATCGTGTGAAAGGAAGCGGAATATAAATACAGGCCGAGCTTAAACCTTGCAATGCACTAAATATACAAAAGACATAAAGATTGTCACACATAAAACATGTAGTTTTTTTTTTGTTTTTTCTTTAGTAATTTAAAGCACAATTCTATATCATATTAGGGACAAATAATACAGTATAATCATCATACTGTAGATATCAAGAGCGGATACAGATATCAGGAGACGTGCTGTTTAAAATATGTCAATAATTACTAATTGTTGTTTATCATAAAATACAGTGAAAAAACTGCTTCAAAGATAAAGGCAAACGTTTCTTAACCTACCAGTTTTACCATATTTATCCAACGATTTATCGTCATTTTCAATAAGGAAAGATATTAAAAGAAGTAAAAAGTTAAAGTCCGTACCAGGCCATGAGGATGCATAGAGCAGTGTATCGTACATTATGGCTGTTTAACTCCCAGCCTTGCATCTGGTCCCGAATTCTACTTTGTGAAGCTTCGACCTTGCAACATGTGTGACAGAAACTCAACTTTTACTACGTTTTTTTTTCAAGGGAACATGCTATTTGACACAGTTCCTGTTCCTGATCCAGCAGTTCCACGAATGGTGACCATATCTCCCACATGTAAAGCATTCGTTGGGACCAACCTCAGCGTCCCCTCCTGGTCTCCTGCAATGAGTTATAGTGTGGCCTCCAATATTACAGTTCGCGCACTGGTTGTTCCACTCGGCTGTCATTAGCGTCCGGTCAATAAGCATGGACTGCCTCAGCAAATCAGTGGAGCTTTTGGGGGACTTTAGGACGAAGCTCCTCTGATACCTCTTTGCCGCTTTCTCCATGACATTACAGAGGAAATGTCGGTCGTTCTTGTCCGGCTCCTTCTTGTCCACTCCATAGGAACAATAGAGCTTGAACTTCTCCTCAAAATACTCCTCAAACGTTTCACCTTCTCGTTGCGTTCGGTTGTAGTACAGCTCAAACATATTGGTACCCGGCCCTAGAGCTTCTGACACACACTTCCAGAGCTTCTCCAATAGTCTGCCTATCATTGCATGGTTGGAGTTGGCCATCTGAGTCAGCGCTCTGTTATCGAATCGCTCTTCTACCTTCTGCCAAGCTTTTGGAGGGCATTTTTCTCTGACCAGGTTACCGATACATCGGGGATCCACGTCTCCTTTCTGAACCCAACTCTTTATCTTGGCCCAGAACTCGTAGTTGGAGTTGTTGTACTGCAATTCTGGGAGTTCAGTAAGAAGGATATAAGTTGATATCTGCATGCTTGGAAGCTTGGAAGTCCCAGGTACTAGAATTCTCAAAGAATCTTCAGAACCATCGCTGGAACTATTGTAATCAGCCATCTCGTCTCTGAGTCGCTCCATTTCTGCTTTCTGAGTTTGGAGTCTCAGTTTTAGCGAGGTGATCTCTTCCTTTTGAGTGTCTTCTTTAAACTCGAGTTTGGACATCTCGCAAATTAGTCGTTGGTTTTCTCCTTGCGATTGCAAGAGTTGCAGATTTAGCTGTTTTATTTTTTCTTCTTGAGAATATGTCCTTGCCGTGAGCTCGAACAGTGGGCCTTTTTCTAACTGCAAAAGTTTCAGATTTAGCCCTTTAATTTCTTCCTCTTGAGACTCCGTTTTAGCCGTGAGCTCGAGCACTTTGCTTTGCCTCCGGTCTAGTTGCTCGAGTACTCGGTTATAGTAAGAAGCCATAATAACCATCGCCATTTTGTCCTTCTTTTTACCTTTTTTGAAGCCATTCCACCAAAAGTTGCACTCCGCAGCGGTTCCTGTTTCAGGGTACGTGCCCTTCTTCTCTTTAAGCAAACGCTTGGATGTTGCCTTGCTTCCCTGTCTTCTTAATTCTGCAGATAAGATCATGTCTTCTGGCAGATTTTTTGGCTTATATGGCATCAGTTCTTCAGACATGTTGGAGATCTTTCAGGCTGTAGGATAGCAAAATTCAAGTGTTAATACAAAAAAGGGGTCTTCATTTTTATGATGGGTTACCCCATATAAACCACTGTAAAGATTTAGATTAACTACTGTAATTAAACCGCAGAATTTTGATAAATTCTCGACAATATGTTTAGCTTACACAATATAGTCGACCACAAACAGGCTTTCAAAGGTCTCGCATGCCGACGACTCGAGATTTGTGCCAACAACAACAGGAAATGAACCTTCCTGTTGAGAGAACGTGCTCTCTCTCTCTCTCTCTCTCTCTCTCAGGTTAAAAAACAAATCTTAATTTTCAAGGGAAAAAGGTGTAAAATACTCACCCTGTTTCTTTGAAGTTCGTCTTTCTGATGTGTCTTTCAAAGTTAAGCTCCAGTTAAGAGCTGGATGGAACGTTATGTCTTCCAGGTGGTCTAAAGTCCTCCCCTGTTATAAGCACATGCAAAATGTTTTTGCAGAAAAAGCTGATAGATGGCAGAAACTGTACTCTTTCCGGAACAGGATTTGCTCCGTGATGCGGTAGACCTTGAAAAGACGAGACACAACAGCTGAATGTTATCATCTGCTTTGCAAATGGTGGGGGTGAGATATGAAAAAAGAGGTGTCGGCGCCTTCATTTGTTTTCTTAGACAAAACTGTCTTAGTTCAGTAGTATCTGGACCACAGATAAGTGGTCAAGTGAAGGCCAGAGCATCCAACAAGCACCAAAGAGAGTTTTCACACCAAAGCGTATTGTACAGGATTTGGAGATCAGAGATGAAGCCAAGAATAAAAAGAAAATGTTAAATAATGTCTAAATAACCACTGTGCACACCTGCAGTGAGCAGAAAAGCATCTTAGAACAAACAGTTTCAGCTTTCTCACAGATGGCATGGTGGTTTCTTCAAGGATACTTGAATGAATCCATTCTTGTCCTCTGCATGCTGGAGGTTTCCAGTGCCAGAGGAAGCAAAGCAGCTCCAGAGCAACACTGAGCCACCACCATGCTTCACTGTAGGCATGGTGCACTTTTCTCCACATGCATCATCCATTCTCCTCCAAACATACCAGACATATTCTTAGAACACCCAAACTTAGATTCCCAAACTTTTATGCGCCTTACAGAGCAACTTCATTCCCTGCTGCCACCAAATCTTTCTGTAGGTTCTTCTGTAGGTTTTTCAACACTTACCTCCTCAGGAACCTGGTAGCAACACGTGATACCTTCATCTTTCTAACACGTGCAGATCGTGTATCCACTGTTCCTTTAACTTTCAACTTGTAAAATAGGATTCTGACTGTATTTCTTCCTGTAGGAACATTTTATTACCTTTATTTTTTGTTCTTCTCTGAACTTTATGGACAACTCTCTTGGTCTTGTTCAGCTTCACATTAGTAAATTTGTCCAAAATAAAAACATTTTCAATGGGGGATGAATAATTTCGAGTGCAACTGTATCTCCAGCTCCTCAAAGACCATGCAGAACATTTAAGTGAATTTAACTTTTTCTTTTTCCTTAGATGAGCGTGCCTTTTTTGTGGTGCATTACCTGAACGACCTTAAGGAAAAGGGCGTGTCGCCGATGCTTCACAATACGCCCATCGTCTGCAGGGTGGAGAACACCGAGAGATACACCACTCGCTCCAAGGTCTGTCTGGATTTTAAAGGATTTCTATATAGAGTTCTATGGGAAAAGTCTAAACACGTTAAAATCCTTTATGTATATGATGTCTACTTGATCACAGTCAGTTCAAGTTATGCAATATTTTATATTAGATTTCTTATTTATTCATTGTTCCATAATCCTTGATTTCATTATGTCCATAAACGAAGATTACAGAATTGCTTTCTAGAAGATGTTCCAAATTGCAGCCCTTTTTCCTGATTAACCTTTTTTTTTTCTTAACTCTACACAGCTGTTTAGTCCCAGTCCCTTGAGTTCTTTTCACATGTGCTTTTTTTTCCCGCATCGAGTTTTATTTTCACCATGCTTTAGCAATCGCAAGTTTTTTTTATAATCCGTTATAATTTTCATAGAAATGTGTGTTAAGACCTGAAGTACCCGAATCACAGAAGACTGTTAAGGTCTTCAGAAGTGCTAATGCTAGTTTTTTGCGCGGATACACAGGTGCGTGTCTGCTCTCTGTACACCGTGCGTCTGACCCACGGGGAATTCACCTGGACCATCAAGAGGAAGTATAAGCATTTCCATGACCTGCACAGAGACCTGTTCAAGCACAAGATGATGCTGCAGTTCCTCCCGCTCGGGAGGTGAGCGTGTACACGCATGTCTAGGCACACTTCGGGCACACATTAGCTCAGCATGCCACGCCCTAAAAATCTCATTATTATGGAAGACAAAACATTTAACGATGCATTGTAGGATCATGTTTTAATGTTCTGTGTGTGTGTGTGTGTGTGTGTGTGTGTCAGGTTTGCCATTCAGAGGCAGCAGCTGGAGAGCATGACTGAGGAGATGCCCTCTCTGCACGGCACCGAGAGAATGGGCAGGACATCCAGCAAACCGGTATGTAAACCTCTATATTATGCATTACTATATGATTCATTCTATCAGAATTGTAATATTAATGATTTTTATGCATCTTTATTTAATCATAATGTACATATTCCACTGGACATATTGGATTGGATATTAGGAGCTAATAGTTAAGAGGCTTCCATTGAAAACCTACTGCTGTAAATAATACAGATCAGCTGCAAGAGCTTCTCATTCCTTAAAAATTCATGTCAGAAGACATATCCTGGCATATGTGGCAAAGATGTTTCAGAAGGTTCGAATTATTGCCTTGAATCAAGCAAAGAAAACAACTAAGAAGTTCACTGAAATTGCAAAAAGTGGGCTAAGCACCGAATAACACATTATTAAAACCTGGAAAAACAATAGGCATCTCTGAGAAAGAAATGTAGTTGGAAAAGATTCATTATCAGAGATCTCTTAAACATTTGGTGAAATCAAATCGTAAAAACCAACAGTAGACTCGCGGCCGGATCGCCTGGAGCCAGCTGATTGGCCGCGCTCTCTCAGAGGGGAGGGATGAGAGGTACTTTGTGCTCTCACGTTAATCACGGCTCGACAGTGTTTAATGGTGGGAAGAGAACTTATGGGATTGGGACTAAACAGCTGTGCGGCCTCAAGAAAACCGATTACCAATGAGGATAATCTGAAAAAGGCTTCAATTTGTTGAGGAGAATAAAGAATGGACTGCAGAGCAATGGAAAAACATCATGTGGTCTGATGAGTCATGTTCCAGAGTGATGGGTTCATCCCCCTCTCATCTTACCCTGATCCACCCATCATGCCTAGTGGTTACCGCACCAGCCTGCTTCTGTTGGTCAGGTCTAGGATCAGCAACGTCATCATTTTGATACATGCATTGGCCGCCACAGAGTTCATTCAATCCTTAAGAGTGTTTGGGATGGCGCAGTGGTAAAGTGCTCGCCCTATCATCCGGAGATCGCTGGTTCGGTTCCCGGGTGATGCTGTAACCTCTCACAGCCGGAGGTCTAGAGCGAGCTGATTGGCCGAGTTCTCTCAGAGGGGAGGGATGAGAGGTACTTCGTGCTCCCACATTAATCACGGCTCTACAGCCAATCAGGGGCGTCTGTGAGCTCGAGCATGCGGATGGAGCGGATAGCGCTGTCCTCCGAGTGTGTTACTCCGCCCCTAACGGTGCGTGAGTGAGCAGTTCGAAAAGATTGCGTCACGCGATTCAGAGGGAACACGTGATTGTCTTCGGCCCTCCCGGCTGAGTGGTAGTAGTAGCCTTCATGTGGAGCCCCCTAGTGACGGGGAGGAAATGGACACAACTAAATTAGGGAGAAAATTTGGGGAAAAAATCCAAAAAAGAGTGTTTGGGATGTGCTGGAGCAGGCTTCAATAAAAGGACGTGGAGAGAAATGAATGCGTCTCTGGACAGTGTAGTATTGTCGATAGTATTGCCGCTGTAATGTGTTGACATGCTGTCTAATTGCTACACAAATGTGCTTGTGTGTGTGTGTGTGTGTGTGTGTGGCTGCAGAAATACCTGGAAGAGTACCTAAACAGCCTTCTGGAGAACCCCTTCTGCAAGAATTACAGTGGCATGGTGAAAACACAAACACACACACAACACATACCAAGACACACACACACAACACATACCAAGACGCTCGCACACACCCACAGACAAAATACAATGCAGTTTGATTTTATTGAACATTATCTTGCTTGTGTTCCCAGCTGGAGTTCCTCAGCATCAGCCCTCTTTCCTTTATCAACGATCTGGGACCCAAAGGCTTGTGAGTGTCTGTGTGTCTTCGTGAGTTGGTCCGTAAATAAGAGACAGGATGATTCCTAACTTGCTGAAAATCTCTGTCACAGGGAAGGCTACATCCTGAAGAGGTCAGGAGGTCACCGGATCCACGGCGTCAACTGCTTCGGGCATCACCAGTTCTGTTTCCGCTGGTCGCAGCGCTGGCTTGTGGTCAAGGACTCGTTTCTGCTCTACATGTCCAGGTCTGTCTCGTGTGTATGTGCGTGCACACACGCCGTACTCTTCTCCTTTCTTTTCTCTTGTTCAGCATCTGTATTTCTGTACATTCTCTTCCTTCCTCATAATCGCGTTCACTCTTCTCTCAGTCTTGTAGCGTTTTTTTCTCTTTCTCGTTCTGTCTGTTTCTCTCCATCAGCCGCTTTCATCTTTGCTCTCGGTGCAGTCTCTGTGTTAACGCCTGAGCGTTGATGATGGTATAACTCAATCCTTTTAATGCTCTATTTCATTTACTACTTTGCTTTTTTTTTCCGTGATTCATCGAAAGATCTGTTTGTTTTATGACTGACTGACCGCAGGGATCCTGGCCTGGTGTCCTTCGTGCTGCTCTTCGACCCCAAGCTGAACGTTCTGGCCGACCGCCGCGCCACGCAAACCAAGCACGGGGTGTGCATCGAGAACGTCAGCAGGTGGGCTTGAAAAAGAGAAATCACTGATGTCTCAAGGGAAGCATTATAATCGAAAAAGTGTCAGAACTCCTGAAGTCCAGGGTGTACCCCGCCTCGTTCCTTTAAGTCTCCTGGAATAGGTTCCAGCCCCCTCCGTGATCCTGAACACAGGATAAAGCGGTATAGGCGATGATTGATTGGGTCAGTTTGTGTGTGTGGCCTAAAACCATAAAACCAAAATACCACAGCACTTGTACTTTTGTACATAGTATTCTTGAGATCACAATATTCATTTCTTATTTCTCTTTGAAAGAGTCGTCACATACTGTAACAGTCAGGAACCTTAATAAAACATTTAAATCAACCCAAATAATGTCAGAAACACACACTTTTTTTTTTTTATTTGTTTTAGAAGAGCAAAAAAAAGAAAATTACAATTCTTTGATTCTTTTTATTTATTTTCATGCTTTATTTCGAACATGAAACAATAAAACAAACAAAAATTAATATGTTCGAAAAGAAGTAGGAAGAAGTATAAACTTGTTTTTTAATCCTAGACCTTTTGACTATTTCATATATTAGTGTTTATATATATACTTATATACACACACATATTATACATACACATACATACGCATATATATATAATCCTACAAGACTTGGTTTTGTTGCTCCAAATATTCTCTTAGACAACCTCTGAGGCCGTCACAGAGCAGCTGTATTTGTACTGACATTAGATTACACACAGGTGAACTCTATTTAGTCATTAGCACTCATCAGGCAATGTCTATGGGCAACTGACTGCACTCAGACCAAAGGGGGCTGAATAATTACGCACACCCCACTTTGCAGTTATTTATTTGTAAAAAATGTTTGGAATCATGTGTGATTTTTGTTCCACTTCTCACGTGTACACCACTTTGTATTGGTCTTTCACGTGGAATTCCAATAAAATTGATTCATGTTTGAGGCTGTAATGTGACAAAATGTGGAAAAGTTCAAGGGGGCCGAATACTTTTGCAAGCCACTATGTATATATATATATAGTATATATACAGTACAGGCCAAAAGTTTGGACACACCTTCTCATCTATGTGTCAATGTGTTTCCTTTATTTTCATGACCATTTACATTGGTAGATTCTCACTGAAGGCATCAAAAAAAAAGGTCTCCACAGTCACCAGACCTGAACCCAATCGAGATGGTTTGGGGTGAGCTGGACCGCAGAGTGAAGGCAAAGGGGCCAACAAGTGCTAAACACCTCTGGGAACTCTGAGAATCTACCAATGTAAATGGTCATGAAAATAAAGAAAACACATTGAATGAGTGAAGGTGTGTCCAAACTTTTGGCCTGTACTGTATACTTATTTTTAAACAGCTAGTTCAGACTGGACAATCTGATTGGACGAGAAGCAATAACGGACAGTAACAGCACTGAATGTTTAACTACATGTTCAGTATAACCCCATAGTCCAGGTGTTCTACACACTTTATTCACACAAACTGTGGGTCAAAGCACTGATGAAAGTAGATGTGTACGGTGTGCGGTACTGAGGAGAGAGCAGCTGCCTGCTGAGACCCACATTCACAACCAGTCACAAAAGAACTTTCAGCTAGCGTCTAACACAAGGCTGAATCCCAAATCCCTCTCTAACCCCTAATGTCCACGGACACGCTCGTAACATACTGTAGCACACAATGCATACAACATACCAGAATCCGTGTGAGCTCAAAAAGAAACTTGTTACTCTGAGATGAGACGGTGCTATCTAAGAGTGCCGGGGGTCAGTGACACCCCAAGTGTTTTCCTGATGTCCAGTCTGCTCTGTAATTTCATTCTCGTTGCAGACGACCACAATGACATGTCGTTAGAATGAAGCAGGATTTTTTTTGTGCTTTTGTGTCGATCTCCGGATATTGCGCTTCGATTTTAAAGTCGTCTTTAACATACTTTTAAGGACACATCTGTTATACACAGCGTGCTTAGAGCATGTGAATCACTTGCTGCAATAAACCCGTAATGTAAAGAGGACTAAATGAACTTTCAGAACTTTCTTTTTTTTGTTGCCAGTCTCGTCTTTTTTTGAAAAAGTTTTTTTTACTAATTTTTCGCTAGTTAGCTTATAGCATTAGCTTAAACTTATCCAGCATCAAACCCATACAGAGAGACGTGTGAGAAAGTGTACAGACTCAAGCAAGTCTGAGATGATCTGATAAAAATATTTTTAAATAAAACACTCTGTAGACTCCAATAGTCAATAAAATGGAAATAAAATAGAATATATATAAAAAAAAATTCTCTGTGCGGCCCAGCACCAAGTCATGCGCGGCCCAGCACCAAGTCATACGCGGCCCAGCACCAAGTCATGCGCGGCCCAGCACCAAGTCATACGCGGCCCAGCACCAAGTCATGCGCGGCCCAGCACCAAGTCATGCGCGGCCCAGCACCAAGTCATGCGCGGCCCAGCACCAAGTCATGCGCGGCCCAGCACCAAGTCATGCGCGGCCCAGCACCAAGTCATGCGCGGCCCAGCACCAAGTCATGCGCGGCCCAGCACCAAGTCATGCGCGGCCCAGCACCAAGTCATACGCGGCCCAGCACAAAGTCATACGCGGCCCAGCACAAAGTCATACGCGGCCTAGTACCGCTCTACGGCCCGGTGGTTGGGGAACATTTCCTTATAGCACTACTGTATAAAATTCCACTATTGCGGATTTAGCCCTGGAACCCGGAAGTTAACGTACTTGGCTGATATTCCAAAGGTGTTTGTGTTTGTGGAACTGGTATATAAAAGCAATATCGCCTTGAGTCTGACATCACTTAATCAGATAATGGCTTTAGTTAAGAATTGACACAAATGTGGCACCAACAGTTTTAAAGAATTGTTCAAATAGTTCTGGGATGTTAATGTGTCTTTGTTGTGCGTGTGTGTACCTGTGTGTGTGTGTATGTGTGTGTGTGTGTGTGTGGTTACAGGAAGTTGGTGATCAAGTGCAACAGCTACAGGCAGGCCCAGTGGTGGAGTCATGAGATACGGCGTCTGTCTGAACGTTGCGATTTCCTCCAGACTCACCGCTTCAGCGGCTTCGCCCCACCCAGACCCGAGTCCCTCACTAAATGGTGCGTCCTACTTCTTACAGACTTTTTTTACCAGAGACAGTACATACTGTAAGTGTGAATATATACAGTACATACTTGCTTATAATTATAGGAGGGGCGTTCAAGTCAAACCGGGAAAAAATTTTTTAGGGTTCGTATTTTTATTCCAGCTAAGAATGCGGGAAGATTCATTAGGAAATTTATACAAGTGTATATTTTATACTGTATATGGCGGCATGGTGGCGTAGTGGTTGGCAATGACGCCTTTACACCTCCAGGGTCAAGGGTTCGGTTCCCACCTCGTGCTTGCTGGGTTTTCCTCTAGGTTCTCCGGTTTCCTCCCACAGTCCAACAACATGCAGGTTAGCCTGACTGGCGTTCCCAAGTCCCATGTAGTGTGTGAATTTCGACTTGAGGTCCCGCTACGGTCGTAAAAATGTGAATAAATACAGAGGTTATCACTATTGGCCTCCATGATTTCTAGTTGAACTTCAGAGGTTCTTAGATGGATGGAATAGAAAATATAATCTTTTATAGACTAATAAGTACTTTGTTTTATATATTATTAGAAAAAAAGATGGAGAATACTCAAATTTAAAATGTATAATGTTTTTTTTCTTTTTAATTTTTAGAAGAAATCTAGAACTAAATCTTCTGCTTTTTTTAAATTCTCATCAAGTGAAGCTCCCAAGACAGCTGAAAAGCAGCATGCTGGCATCTAATGAAAAGCATTTAATGGTCCAATGCATTTTTAGTATCTGGCTTCAAAGTACACAGTCCTGGAGCTGGATTTAAAAAAAAAAATTTTGCCGAAGCACAGTGACAATGCAGGAATGGTCTAAAAATAATAATCAATAAATCAATGGAATTATGTACTGTATGCTGAGAAACTGGACGCCTGCCAATGGGACACTTCCCTAAATCGGCCGACTCGGAGCCCTGAACTCTCAGTATAACAGAAGCTTCCGGAAGTTCTTTGTTTATGCGTTCTCATCATTCCTTACCTCCTACTCCTCGTTACTTCCCTACTGATGCCAGTTTTCTAGCATTATATGCTTCTCTGGTTTGGCCCGAGACGTTTATTTTATCTGCGTGCATGTAGTGTGGCATTCAACACCCACTGAGTAGGAATTTCCCTGTACACTGTGAAACATCGTGTGCCACGATTAATAAGGAACTAACTTCTACTGTATCTGTTAAAACCGGACTACTACTGTACTACAACACATACTGAAACTTTAATTAGGGATCGTCATATCTCCTTATAAATATATTTTAAAAATACAGTTCACATTTTCATACCCGAGTGTGTGAATAAGAATATACTTATACGCCTTGTGTATTTACGAAGTACGCACTTTTATACATACTTGTGTACTTACTAGTATAGAGGTCATTCACTATGTACTTTTATTGGTACTTGCATTCTTACATGTATATAATTACTTTATAAATATAATTTATAGCTCCTATAGATAGAGGGATAGACGGATAGAAAGATAGATAGATGGATAGAAAGATAGATAGATAGATAGATAGATAGACGGATAGATAGACGGATAGATAAACGGATAGATAAACGGATAGATAGATAGATAGATGGATAGACGGATAGATAGATGCATGGATGGATGGATGGATGGATGGATAGACGGATAGATAGAGGGATAGACGGATAGAAAGATAGATAGATAGATAGATAGATAGATAGATAGATGGATAAAAAGATAGATAGATAGACGGATAGATAGACGGATATACAGATAGATAGACGGATAGAAAGATAGATAGATAGATAGATAGATAGATAGATAGACGGATAGACGGATAGAAAGATAGATAGATGGACGGATAGATAGATAGATAGACGGATAGATAGATAAACGGATAGATAGATGGATAGAAAGATAGATAGATAGATAGACGGATAGATAGACGGATATACGGATAGACGGATAGATAGACGGATAGATAGATAGACGGATAGATAGACGGATAGATAAACGGATGGATGGATGGATGGATGGATGGATGGATGGATGGATAGATGGATGGATAGATAGATAGACGGATAGATAGAGGGATAGACGGATAGAAAGATAGATAGACGGACGGATAGATAGATAGATGGACGGATAGATAGATAGATAGATGGACGGATAGATAGATAGATAGATGGACGGATAGATAGATAGATGGACGGATAGATAGATAGATAGACGGATAGATAGATAGATAGATAGATAGATAGATAGATAGACGGATAGATAGATAGATAAATAAACGGATAGATAGATGGATAGAAAGATAGATAGATAGACGGATAGATAGACGGATAGATGGATAGATAGATAAACGGATAGATGGATAGATACACGGATAGATAGACGGATAGATAGATAGACGGATAGATGGATAGACAGATAGGTAGATAGATAGACGGATAGATAGACGGATATACTGATAGATAGATAGACGGATAGATAGACGGATAGATGGACGGATGGACGGATAGATAGACGGATAGATGGACGGATAGATAGACGGATAGATAGACGGATAGAAAGATAGATAGATGGACAGATAGATAGATAGATAGATAGACGGATATACGGATAGATAGATAGACGGATATACGGATAGATAGGTAGATGGATAGACAGATAGGTACAGTGGTGTGAAAAACTATTTGCCCCCTTCCTGATTTCTTATTCTTTTGCATGTTTGTCACACTTAAATGTTTCTGCTCATCAAAAACCGTTAACTATTAGTCAAAGATAACATAATTGAACACAAAATGCAGTTTTTAAATGAAGGTTTATGTTATTAAGGGAGGAAAAAAACTCCAAATCGACATGGCCCTGTGTGAAAAAGTGATTGCCCCCCTTGTTAAAAAATAACTTAACTGTGGTTTATCACACCTGAGTTCAATTTCTGTAGTCACCCCCAGGCCTGATTACTGCCACACCTGTTTCAATCAAGAAATCACTTAAATAGGAGCTACCTGACACAGAGAAGTAGACCAAAAGCACCTCAAAAGCTAGACATCATGCCAAGATCCAAAGAAATTCAGGAACAAATGAGAACAAAAGTAATTGAGATCTATCAGTCTGGTAAAGGTTATAAAGCCATTTCTAAAGCTTTTGGACTCCAGCGAACCACAGTGAGAGCCATTATCCACAAATGGCAAAAACATGGAACAGTGGTGAACCTTCCCAGGAGTGGCCGGCCGACCAAAATTACCCCAAGAGCGCAGAGACGACTCATCCGAGAGGCCACAAAAGACCCCAGGACAACATCTAAAGAACTGCAGGCCTCACTTGCCTCAATTAAGGTCAGTGTTCACGACTCCACCATAAGAAAGAGACTGGGCAAAAACGGCCTGCATGGCAGATTTCCAAGGCGCAAATCACTTTTAAGCAAAAAGAACATTAAGGCTCGTCTCAGTTTTGCTAAAAAAACTTCTCAATGATTGCCAAGACTTTTGGGAAAATACCTTGTGGACCGATGAGACAAAAGTTGAACTTTTTGGAAGGTGCGTGTCCCGTTACATCTGGCGTAAAAGTAACACAGCATTTCAGAAAAAGAACATCATACCAACAGTAAAATATGGTGGTGGTAGTGTGATGGTCTGGGGTTGTTTTGCTGCTTCAGGACCTGGAAGGCTTGCTGTGATAGATGGAACCATGAATTCTACTGTCTACCAAAAAATCCTGAAGGAGAATGTCCGGCCATCTGTTCGTCAACTCAAGCTGAAGCGATCTTGGGTGCTGCAGCAGGACAATGACCCAAAACACACCAGCAAATCCACCTCTGAATGGCTGAATAAAAACAAAATGAAGACTTTGGAGTGGCCTAGTCAAAGTCCTGACCTGAATCCTATTGAGATGTTGTGGCATGACCTTAAAAAGGCGGTTCATGCTAGAAAACCCTCAAATAAAGCTGAATTACAACAATTCTGCAAAGATGAGTGGGCCAAAATTCCTCCAGAGCGCTGTAAAAGACTCGTTGCAAGTTATCGCAAACGCTTGATTGCAGTTATTGCTGCTAAGGGTGGCCCAACCAGTTATTAGGTTCAGGGGGCAATTACTTTTTCACACAGGGCCATGTAGGTTTGGATTTTTTTTCTCCCTAAATAATAAAACCCCTCATTTAAAAACTGCATTTTGTGTTTACTTGTGTTATCTTTGACTAATAGTTAAATGTGTTTGATGATCAGAAACATTTTGTGTGATAAACATGCAAAAGAATAAGAAACCAGGAGGGGGGCAAATAGTTTTTCACACCACTGTAGATGGATAGGTAGATGGATAGATAAACGGATAGATAGATGGATAGATAGATGGATAGATAGACGGATAGATGGATAGACGGATAGATGGATAGATTAACGGTTAAATAGATAGATGGATTAACGGATAGATAGAGAGACAGACTGATAGATAGAGAGACAGACGGATAGAGAGACAGACAGACTGATAGGTAGATAGACAGACAGATAGGAAGAGTGATAGATTGATAGATGGATAGATAGTGAGACTGATTGACAGACAGACGAATATAAATATAGGTAAATGGATAGATAGAGAGACGGGTAGATAGACGGATAGATAGACAGATAGACAGACAGACAGATAGATAAATAGATAGATGGATAGATAGTGAGACTGATAGATAGATAGACGGATATAAATAGTGAGACTGATAGACAGACAGACAGACAGACAGATAGGTAGGTGGATAGATAGATAAACAGATAGATACATACTGTAGATGGATAGATAGAGAGAGATACATAGATAGAGAGACGGATAGAGAGATATAGAGACAGACAGTCTTATTTATGTAAATACTATTATCACTTACACGAGTCTATTCTATTATACATCTTGCATACTTGTGTTTTTGTGTTTATTTAAGTACGTCACTATGTACTGTATACACTTTTTAAAATTGACTTCCATACTTGTATGAGATTTAGGAAAACTGACAGTGTTACTGACAGGGTGAGTGATTGTTGGATTGATTGACAGGTACGTGAACGGGTGTGGATATTTCTCAGACGTTGCAGACGCCATGGAGAAGGCGAAGGAGGAGATCTTCATCACTGATTGGTGGTCAGTACGCACACGCAGATTTACACCCAGTCGTCCTTTAGACCTGATGACTCTGTAACTCTGTCCGACTTGGAAAAGATCTGTAGTGAATTAAGTGTCAGTGGAAAACAGCTGGATTGTTATTCCTGTTAGGAAATAGTTTTCTGTTGTAGGGATTCCGAGTATCTCGTGCTCCTCTTGTTTTGTTTATGATTCTCTATTATCATTCTACTTAAAATAGTTTATACTAGACATCTTATCTTATCAACACAGCTTGTGTTTTTTATTTGTATTTTTTTTCTTTAGTCTAGTTTGTAATTCCTGAGCAGTGAGGTCTGACGCCGTGCTGTGAGCGTTCTGGTCTGGGTGTCAAGGCTTTGTGTTTTTTCTCTCTCTTTCTCAGGTTAAGTCCAGAAGTTCACCTCAAGCGTCCTGCAAGAGGGACGTACTGGCGTCTGGACCAGATCCTCAAGCGCAAAGCGGTAAGCGGCGGCACGCACGCGCGAATGAATCATGCTTGCTTTTAATTCGATTCATGTCTTCATTATTTGTCCCGTCTTTTCCGTCTCTGTGGCGTTTTCAGGAACAAGGAGTGAAGGTGTGTGTGATGTTGTATAAAGAGTTAGAGCTGGCTCTGGGCATCAACAGCGAGTACAGTAAGAGGACCCTGATGGACCTGCACCCGAATATCAAGGTGTGAATATATATATATTCTAGTATATTGCTATACTATCATTACATCACCACTGGAGTGTGTGTTAGTCTTTATTGCTTTTTTTTTTGTTTGTTTTTTTTTTTATACGAGCCACTCTTGTTTATCTTGCTGTTGTCTAGGTGATGCGTCATCCCGATGTGGCCTCCGTCGTCTTCTTCTGGGCCCACCATGAAAAGATGGTGGCCATCGACCAATCGGTGGCCTTCGTAGGCGGACTGGACCTCGCCTTCGGGAGGTGGGACGACAGCAACTACAGGTTGTTTGACACGGTGGAATCACAGACAGCCAATCACAACGAGCGTCCGGCTCCTGAGGTAACCACGACTAGGAATTTAGAGACATTTTATGGACGTACATCATCACGAAGGAAAGTTAAAAATGATCCGACACTCTGGCTGTAGAATTAATTTTAATTCACTTTTAGAAAGGACATTTTCCGTTCGTCAACGAGCTTTCGCGTTCCATCATTTGAAAAAGTTTTAAGCCGAGCGTGCGCTGCGAGCCTCGAATGCACCGCTGTCTTCACTTCTTCATCGGAAGTGAATCTTTATCCATGTAGTTCTGCTTTCAGGGGCCAAACAGGTGAAAGTCTGATCAGGACTATAGGGAGGACGCATTAACACATCAGTGTGTGCAGAAGTATGCGGACGTGCATCGTCGTGTGTTCCATGCTTCGGCTCTTCAATAAGCGTCTCGCCGTGACGAGCACCGTTGATCGCCGAGCCTCCCCCCCCCCCCCATGCCGTTCCAATACTTCTGGCCCTGGAGAATCCCAGGAAACTGTAAGCGTTGATGAAGTTTCGCAGCTGATGGTTGACTTTGGAACTTTTTCTCGATCTGCGATCGAGGATGTTTTCCGTTTCGTACTCTGATGTTTACTCTCGGGCTCGAAAATCCAAATTTAGTTCGCAGATATCCAAACGCTTATGCTTATATGCTCTTTCGTGAGCTGTTTCGGCACCGGGTGCACCCTTAGACCCTTAGAGTGCCACATAATCTCTATCAAATATTATATCAGAATATAAATTCATGTGTCTATGATTTACAAATTACACCAAAGGAATTTGATTATAAAATTCATTCATTCATTCATTCATTTTCTATACCGCTTAATCCTGTGTTCAGGGTCGCGGGGGACCTGGAGCCTATCCCAGGAGACTTCGGGCACTAGGCGGGGTACACCCTGGACAGGGTGCCAATCCATCGCAGGGCATGAATCTAAAATAAGCAATATAATAGAATTTTACATCATAAACAATATTTATTTAGTGTAAACATTCTTGTATTACATGACAGACCTCATTAGCAACACGAAATGTGCTTCGAAAAATCACCGGCCATGTTGACTTCAGAACAGGAGAAGAGGAAGTGTACAGGAAGTGTACAGGAAGTGTACAGGAAGTGTACAGGAAGTGCACAGGAAGTGCACAGTGAACAGAAATGCTGATGAGAACAACAGAAGTGCAGATAATTTTTGACTAGGGTATATATCTCCTGGGCGTCTCTGACTCTCTCTCTCTCTCTCTCTCTCTCTCTCTCTCTCTCTCTCTCTCTCTCAGACTGAAGGGGAGGATGCAGTTAATGTTCCTCTCACTGGTAGAGCGGTTTCAGAAGGTCATGACGAGGTGGATCTCAGCTGTAACACACTGTTCTGGTTGGGGAAAGACTACAGCAACTTCATCAAGAAGGACTGGACGCAGCTGGACCAGCCGTTCCAAGGTGCCGAGACCGACTGTTGTTGTCTTTGTTTTAACACAATCGTCACCCGATAACAATCGCTGAAGGTAACGTCACTTGAGCCAGCTTTGCATCCTCACCCTCAGATAACGTGGACCGTGCGCATGTTCCCCGTATCCCGTGGCGCGACCTCGGAGCCGTGGTTCATGGGAAAGCAGCCAGGGATCTGGCACGGCACTTCATCCAGCGCTGGAACTTCACCAAGGTCAGAGGGCAGGCTTAAATAAGCCAGGGATTACACTTGATTTAGGGTTAAATGATCAAACAGTGCATTAGTGTGTGTGTGTGTGTGTGTGTGTGTGTGTGTTTGTTTGTGGGGTGTTTTTCCAGAACTTTAAGAAAAAGTATAAAGCCCAGTTTTACCCGTACCTGCTGCCCAAGAGTCACACTACTGCCAATGAGCTTCCCTTCATCGTGCCTGGAGCAGCCAAAGCATCTGTACAGGTCTGCACTCACTCACACACACACACACACTCACACTCACACACATTAATATTTTAACAGCATCGGCAATTAAACACTAACTCAAAATGTTCCTTGGACTGTTGATATAATTTTTCCCCCTCTGTATCCGTCATCGCCAGGTGCTCCGCTCGGTGGATCCCTGGTCGGCCGAGATAAGCGAATGTTCCATCCAAAACGCTTACATACACACCATCGAGAACAGCCAGCACTACATTTACATAGAGGTAGCGCACACACACACACACTTTCACATCCACAAAAAACAAGCCAAAGCATTGCCATAGTTCACAAACCCTCAGGCAGTGTGTTTGTCTCTTTTATTTTGGCTCTTTCCCAACTCTTGGTGCTGTGATGTGCTCGATCCTTGTTGGTTACACCCACATTTCATTTTTCAACTTGCGCTTTTCTTTGTTTTAACACCCAGGAGCGCAAACTTTTGCATTCGGTGCACGTACAGTATTTGTACGCATTCATTTTTAGCGTCTTAGTTGTGCAATAACAACACCTACTGTGTTTCTGGTTTATAAAGAGTGTGCATGTGATGAATGCAGTTATCAATGTGTCAAGTGTGTTTGAGTGTTATGAGGATTAGTAATGTGTTATGAGAGTGTTATGTGTGTGTTATGAGACTGTTATGAGAGTTATGAATGTGTTATGACAGTGTTATTAGAGTTATGAGTGTGTTATGAGCGTTATGAGTGTCAAGTGTGTTTTGAGTGTTATGAGTTATGAATGTGTTATGAGAGTTATGAATGTGTTATGAGAGAGTTATGAATGTGTTATGAGAGTTATGAATGTGTTATGAGAGTTATGAATGTGTTATGAGAGAGTTATGAATGTGTTATGAGAGAGTTATGTATGTTATGAGAGAGTTATGAATGTGTTATGAGAGAGTTATGAATGTGTTATGAGAGTTATGAATGTGTTATGAGAGAGTTATGAATGTGTTATGAGAGAGTTATGAATGTGTTATGAGAGTTATGAATGTGTTATGAGAGAGTTATGAATGTGTTATGAGAGAGTTATGAATGTGTTATGAGAGAGTTATGAATGTGTGTTATGACAGTGTTTATAAGGTTTATGAAAACGTTATGAGGCTTATGAATGTGTTGTGAGAGTGTTATGTATGTTATGAGAGTGTTATGAATGTGTTGTGAGAGTGTTGTGACAGTGTTATGTATGTTCTTTTCAGAATCAGTTCTTCATTAGCTGTGCTGACACTGTGCAAAACACCATAGGAGACACTATTGTCAAGAGGATCCTGCGTGCACACAGGTGTGTGTGTGTGTGTGTGTGTGTGTGTAGCTGGATGTGTGGGCATGTAGGCCTTATCCTTTGCCTTTTCACTTTGTGTGGTCAAAATAACCGTGTGTGTGTGTGTGTGTGTGTGTGTGTGTGTGTGTGTGTGTGTGTGTGTGTGTGTGTGTGTGTGTAGTGAGAAACAGAAGTACAGAGTGTTTGTGGTGATTCCTCTTCTGCCTGGATTTGAGGGAGACATCAGTGAGGGAGGAGGCAACGCCATCCAGGCCATACTACACTTCACCTACAGGTACACACACACACACACACACACACACATTCTGTATTTTTCTTCCTCCTGGTGTTTTTTGTGGCTCAGACACATATGTCTTAAATAAAATGTTTTATTTTTTTAGGACAATCAATCGTGGAAAAAACTCCATCCTGTCCCGGCTCAAGGCACACAGTAAGTGCGCGTTCCTTTAATCTCAGCCGATCAGTGTTGTTCGGCTCATGGTGATCGCCATGACGACTGTTCCTTCTCGCGTTCCAGTGCAGGGCGAATGGACGCAGTACATCTCCGTGTGCGGCCTGCGCACCAACGGCAAGCTCGGCCACACGCCCGTCACCGAGCTCATCTACGTCCACAGCAAGGCGCTGATCGCCGACGACCGCCGCTACATCATCGGTGAGACCGTACACCACGACCTGACGCTTTACCACCTACAGTAATTAAATTAAAGGGTAGCTTTGTCGCCATCTTGTGGTCGAGCCTGGAAATTCAGGGGGTTTTAACACAAAATGTGTTTGTCCAGTTTAAAAAAAAACAAAACAAAAAAAAGGATTATACACTTTATATAGCTTTTCCTCCATTTTAACCGCCGGTTACTATGGAAACGTATCGATATAAACCTGTGATTCGTGTGTTGTATGTCAGGTTCAGCCAACATCAACGACAGGAGCATGATGGGAGCGCGGGACAGCGAGCTGGCGGTGCTGGTGGAGGACGAGGAGCGGGTTCCGTCCCGAATGAACGGCGAGGACTACGAAGCCGGGCCTCTGGCACTCGCCCTGCGCAAGGAATGCTTCAGGTATATATGTGTGTGTGTGTGTGTGTGTGTGTGTGAAGAAAGTATAAGAAGTATATTTGGCTAAGGTCCTGGGAGATACCCACAGTGATGGGTATGTGTGGAATTTTCCATCTCTGAACGCTTCACACACACACACACACACACACACACACACACACGGTTCTGCTGTTGGTTTGTCATGAACTGAATACGTTTTAGAATTTTTTATGTAAGCAAGCTGAGAATGCAGAATTAATACTCGTTAAACGCGTGCGTGCGTGTGTGTGTGTGTGTGTGTGAGAGAGAGACACTGTGTGTGAGACTGTGAATCCATGCCTCAGTAACCATCATTCTTACTTCCTCTTCGCTGTGTGTGTGTGTGTGTGTGTGTGTGTGTGTGTGTGTGTGTGTGTGTGTGTGTGGAGCAATTTGCACTTGGCACACTGTGTTCCGTACTGCCAGCTCTCCGTTGCCAGGGGAGACACTGCGTTTCTGCAGCACCTTCCTGAGCATGACGAGATCGCAGCTGGGTTTGGGAGGTGACCTTCCGTGTGTGTGTGTGTCTGTGTGTGTGTGTGTGTGTGTGTGGTGGAATCAAGAGGAGCTTCACACATTGAACTCCATGCAAAACTCTTCAGTGTTCAGTCACATGATCATATGATCTCCATCACCGCGCACTTCAGCCGACTACATCAGCACTTCCTGTACACTTCCTGCGCACTTCCTCTTCTCCCGTTCTGAAGAGAACACGGCTGGTGATTTTTCGAAGCGCATTTCGCGCGGCTAATCTCAGGGTTTCCAGTCGCTCTGGAAGACGTAGAAGTTTACAGGGTGTAGAGAGTCATCACTGGAACATCCGGATAGAGACGAGTGAGGACAGGATGAGAGACACGGAGTGTGTTTTCCAAAGTTATATTCTCTCTCTCTCTCTCTCTCTCTCTCTCTCTCACACACACACACACACACACACACACACACACACACACACACACTGTCTCTCTCTCTTCTTTCTTTCTGTTTCCTTCTGTTTTTTGACTTTTGCTCACCTTTCCACTACTTCTCTCTCTCTCTCTCTCTCTCTCTCTCTCTCTCTTTTCCTCTCATCTGCTACGTGTGTGTGTCTGTTCTCTGGAACATGATCTCTCTCTTCCTCTTTTGGAGTTTGTCTCTCTCTGCCTTTCTCCCTTGATCTGTTTCTCTTTCTTGTCTCCCTTTTCTCTCCCTCGTCTCTTCCGTTCTCCTTCCTTTCTTTCTTGCATTGTTTCTGTCTCTCTCTCTCTTTTCTGTCTTTCTTTCTTTCTTTTTCTCTCTGACTTTTCCTCTAGCTCTCTTTTTTTTCAAGATTCCAAGGTGCTTCCGTATCGCCAAAGCTTAGAGATGGAGAAGTGTGGCCTCTGAGTGGCGCAGTGGTAAAGCGCTCGCACTATCATCCAGAGATCGCTGGTTCGGTTCCCGGGTGATGCTGTAACCCCTCGCAGCCGGAGGTCTAGAGAGAGCTGATTGGCCGAGCTCTCTCAGAGGGGAGGGATGAGAGGTACTTCGTGCTCCCACATTAATCACGGCTCTACAGCCAATCAGGCACGCGTCTGTGAGCTCACGCAAGCGGAAGGGGCGGATAGCGCTGTCCTCCGAGTGAGTTACGCCGTGAGCGAGCAGTTCGAAAAGATGCGGTCGGCTGGTGACCGTGATAGTCTTCGGCCCTCCCGGCTGAGTGGTAGTAGTAGTCTTAATGTGGGAGCCCCCTAGTGACGGGGAGGAATTGGACACGACTAAATTGGGGAGAAAATCAGGAATCGCCCCTCCCCCTCTAAAAAAGATAGAGAAGGCGTTCAAAAAAGAAACAGTACAGAAAGAGTAACAATAAATAAATGTATGTAAAAAAAATTTTAGTCGATGATAGTCATTTTCGTGAAAAAAAAAAATCTAAGAAAAGGAGAAAGAATGAAAAAAAACATATACATGATGATGATAATACTTATAATAATTATTTGTTATGTTTCTCTTTCTTGCTCTCTCACACTTTTCCTCTCTGTCTCTCTCTCCTCTCTTGCCCTCTGTTTCGTCTCTCTCTTTTCGTTCTTTCTCTCTCTCTCACTCTCTCTCTCTTTCCCGTCTCTTATTATTTCCCCCTCTCTCTCTCCGCCGTCCAGGGTCCTGCTGGGGGCCGATTCGGACCCCTCGATAGACATCGATGATCCGGTCAGCGATCACTTCTTCTCCGAGGTTTGGAACAAGATCGCCCGATCGAATGCTTCCATCTACGAAACGGTGAGTACGAGTCTGGACGGCGGTTCCTCGTCAGCAGGTCGGGTTTCCTCTCTAACGGCGCCTCTTCTTCCTCTGTCCGATGCAGGTTTTCCGGTGCCTTCCATCCGACTCGATCCGTAACCTGCGCGAGCTGCAGACGCACGTGGGCGCGGTCGCGCTGGTGCAGAACGACCCGGAGAAGGCCGGCAAGGATCTGCGCGCCATCCGTGGACTCCTGGTCCACTTCCCGCTGCACTTCCTGTGCGAGGAGAACCTGCTTCCTCCCGCCGGCAGCAAAGAGAGGATGGTCCCTCTGGACGTGTGGACCTAACAACGACTCAAAACAAACGCTAATCTGGACGGCCTGTAGTGAAGCAGAGCGTTTCCTGTCTGCGGTAACGCCGCGGAAAGTGATTAGCCGGACCGAATTGAAGTGTAGTGACTCATGTCTCTCCGCGGGAGCGAGAGGAAGTGCGCGCTCTCCCGCGGAGGATTTCGTTCAAAATGGCTCGCTGGAAGCTGGAGACAGCCGGGCTGCTGTAGATGTGTAAAATGGCGGTGTGTGTGTGTGTGTGTGTGTGTGTGTGTGTGTGTGTGTGTGTGTGTGTGTGTGTGTGTGTGTGTGTGTGTGAGAGAGAGAGACGAGTGTTTATGGACGAAGTGATCAGAACAGAGCGTACATTTTGTGTTGCAGCGCCGTGTAGGCGGACTGCACCACTTTCTCAACCTCTTTTCCCTCATCTCTATTCTCTCTCTCTCTCTCTCTCTCTCTCTCTGAAGTGCTACACCTCTCGGTGCGATGCCGGCGAATCTGCACGACGGTTGTTATGGTGACAGGTAAAAAAGAGCTGACTGCGAGGGAGAGAGAAAGGGAGAGAGCGAGAGGAAACGATAGAGGAAGTGTGGATGAATACCGTAACAGAGGGGGGATGCAGCAAGAAGGGAATAGGTTTTAAATGGTTTTTTTAAATGGTGATTGAGAGGAGAGAGAGAGAGGGAGAGATGGAGGGATTGTTTAAAGGGTGCGCAGGGGAAGTGAAGATGTGTCTAAACCCTGCAATAATATCCCTCCCCCCCGCCCCCCCCCCCTCTGGGAGTTATGGTTATGTAATACAGTCGTTTTCAAACTTCATGATTGTTCGGAGGAACTGAACAGAAAAAAAAAAAAGAGAGAGCGAGAGAGAGAGAGGAGCGCCGAGAGAAACAAGTGCATGTGCAGTAACTCGTTCAAAACCTCTTATTGAAATCCCGTAATGGACTTTAGGACCATCCGTCATCATCGTCTCTGAAATAAAGCCTTTTTCTTGATAATGATACTCACACACACACACACACACACACACACACTACAGATGAGGTGTGTCATTCATAAACACCAAGATATCGATTTAAACACTTGAAGAAGAAGTTCTACTACACTAAACTGTATTTGTATCAAATAGTGTATCGCAGTAAACAGTGAAAGCAGATAATACTAACAGGTAAACATCAGACTGAACGGCGTTCAAGTCAAACCGGGACTTTTAATTGTGCAGAACACAGATATTTGGGTAGGATATATAATCCCCTGCTACACTAATGCACTTATTTTCAGCCATCAAGGTAGAAAGTTCTTCTCTGATCGGAAACGCCGGCCTCCCAGGAACTCCTCCTTCACATGTTGAAATGGCTTGGAACGAGGTCGGGCCTTGTATATATACAATCACTCCCAGCTGAGTTCCTTATCAGTTAACCTGAGACTTAACTGATAGTCTTCGGCCCTCGTTGACTGGTAGTAGTCGCCTTGATGGAGTGAGGAAGTGCCCTAATGACGGGTGACGGCACGGTGGTGTAGTGGTTAAGCACTGTCGCCTTGTACCTCCAGCGTCCGGGTGTCGATTCCAAGCCAGGGTTGATTCCTGTCTCTGTGTGCATGGAGTTTGCATGTTCTCCCCGTGCTTGGTGGGTTTCCTCCGGGTTCTCCGGTTTCCTCCCACAGTCCAAAGATATTCAGGTTAGGCTAATCGGTGTTCCTAAAAAATTGCCCGTATGGACAATGTGTGAGTGTGTGTATATATACTGTATGTGTGTGTGCCCTGTGATGGATTGGCACCCAGTCCAGGGTGTACCCCTCCTGGTGTCCTAAGTCTCCTGAGATAAGTCTCCAGGAACCCCCCCTCCCCCCACGACCCTGAATACAGGATAAAGCTGTATAGCCGGTGAGCGAGTGAATAATAGTGTATATCCCGGTTTGACTTGAACGCCCCTTGTTGATTTTTGTTCACACATTTACTTGAAATCTTTTGATAGCTCCTCATCGTCAAAATACGACTAGTTTGCTTTATGTATATTGGGAAACGGGAGCGTTTAAACAGGTTAAAGTTTAAAAGATAACACCTGCATGAACCAGCGGACTCGAGTGATGTAGCTGAGTTCGAGGAACCATGAGAGCTACGATTCAGACACCACCAACATCCTGCTAGCATCTCTACCTCAGAGCTGTTTCTTATTATTCTCCAGATGTGTGATTTAGGCCCACCCCAGTTGTGAATCTGAACGCGGATATTTGGAGCGCTGTCTAGATCTACAGTAGATTACATCATGTGTGTTATAGCCCTTTTCAATACCAAGTCAGGCTGTAGACCAAATATGGAAAACTCACAGCTTTCATACTCACAGGTTTAGTAGAAACAATATTAGTACTGCTTACTGTATATACTGAACTGTGTGTCGAGCACACATCTGGAAAACCAGTGGCACCATGACGAACAGCCCTCGCGTGGAATATGCACAAATATTACACCAAGACGGACGCGTATGCAAATGTTTCTGACATTCCGGTTCTTCATTACTTTCTCTAAGGGAGGTTTCGGTTCTTGCAGACTTCCTCTGCTACATTCCAGACACGTTAGACGGTGTTTATTTTGTATTACTGATCATCAGTTTCGTCTGTCACTTTTAAACGTAGCTGGTTAGTGCAATACCTGTAAACTCTACCTAAAGATCACTATCTCATTTTTATTTTATTTTTTATGAACTTTACCTGTGGTATATTTTTGTATACAGTGTTTTTTCTTTTTTTTTTTTCCTAAATGGTAGATACTTTAGCAAAACTCTATTCAGATTCTAATAAAGGGTTCTCACTAATACTTTGCACTTCACTAATACAGAATACAGTACCGATGTTATGTTTGTACAGTATGTACTGATATATAAATATATATATATATATATATTTTTTGTGGCTTGCAATCTTACTATCTAACTGACCGACAGACCAGCTGCTGCAAGCCCAGCAATATGTCCAAAATAAACCAGAACTTTTCCTAAAGTCTTTGTGTCGTCTAGTTTTGTGTTGTGAATGCAAATCCAGTACAGTTCATTACTTAAGTATGTTTTATGTATCTGTATCTGCTTTACTTGAGTATTTTCCATATTTTTGTATTTTTTATTTCTACTTACTACTTTTGTTTGATAAAAAAAGAAATATAGTGTATTTCTACTCCATACATTTTAAACACGGACCTCAATGATGATCAAACAAAAGTGCGCTGATTTCCAAGTCTTTACTCTGTGGCCTGAACTTCACCTACATGGAGAGGACAGAAACAAAGCAACTGCCTACAACCCTACAGTAGCTAACAGAAATGACTAGCATGTCACCGTGAGAGCTCTGAATGGTTATAGCACCCAAGTGATTGACGGTTACCTGGGCAACGGATCCCGCCCAGTCGGGCTCTGGGCTGCCTCCTTTATCAAGCGTCTCAAATGGGCGCACTTGTTTTATAATAAGCTTATTTTATTTCGTGATACAGTACATGTTGTATTCTGTTTGTGCTCATGTTTAATCGCACAGACTTCTTGCATTACACAGATAAATCAGGAAGATCGATATCTGAAATCTTTGTGATAGTGCATTTTAGACATATAAGACATATATTTTTGTTACTTCTACATATTTAGGTAGGGACAATACTTGTACTTTTACTTGAGTATCGAGTTTGAGTACTGCTGCCACCTCTGTGCAAATCTCACATAACTTTGTTCTGATTAAGAAACAAGATCATATGGTTGGGGTTGAAGTTTTAAAGAAAGCGTTTGTAAAGTGAGATTACGTACAATTACAAAGAAAGCATGGGTATTGACAAGCCAGCAATTAACCCACTCCTTCTTCTTGTCCTGTTCTACCTTGGTAGAACTAATTTCTGGGCCAGAAATGTTTTAAACAGAAGCACGAATTGATGAAACTAGTACGAATCATACCTTTGGAAAAGATTGTCAAAATATACAATGATTATGGAAATCTTAAGATCTTTAAAACTTTTGCCAGTGTCTATAGAGCTTCTCCTGTGTAGCCTGGAGCCTGTAGCTCAATTTGGTGGACAAACCGGATGGAGTTAAACTTTGCAATGCTCGAGAAACCCGGTTATACACTACAGGCAATTTGGAAGCACCAATCAGTGTACAGAATGTCTCTGGACTGCAGAGCAACCAGGTTTAGCCACCAAGCACTGGGAGAACAAGGAGACTCCACACACACAGACCACTCGAACCCTCAACCCTCAAAGTGCTAACCACTAAGACACCATGTGTCTTATTGTCTTATTGTTTACTGGAATTTATGCTTGATGCAACAGTGAACTGATGCACAACGTACATTAAGTATATGGATTGTTTTTACGAATTTAGTCTAGCCGTACCTGTAGGATTGTGGCTAAATTAACAAGCTGCTTATTTCTGGTGAAATCTTAACCAGAAATAAGCAAATTTATTGTTTCATGGTTTTTTTTTTTTTTTTTTTATCAACAGACATTTCTTGTCATAACAAACCTATTGACTTGAAGTGCACAAGTTTGTGATTTTTTCCTGGTTGTTTTTGTTTTTTCTTTGCCCTCTTCGCGTGCACGTCACATGGTGCGTGCACGAGCGCAAGGTCCGTCCGTGTCCAGAATTTAAGCAGTCGACTCCGAGTCAAGTTTCAGCTCCTGCTGATCAGTGAAGTCGATTCTAAGAATCAAATCTTCTAAATTATGATGCAGAACCTTAGGAATCAGTTCCTCACAGTCAATTTTAGCAAATGATTTAAAAGAATCTTCATTTTCTTGGTTTTCAGTTTAAACAACGGTAAATCACTAGGCAGAGTGGAATTATTACTAATACTGTATTAATCGATTCATCTTACATAACTGTTGTATTTTGATTAGGGCTGCAGGGGATACACTAGACTCAAGTCAGGAATATCACAGGTTATAACACACACCTGCACCAAGAGCCTACTGGGACCCTGAGGACACCCATGTTAATTCTTAATATTAATTAAGTGCTTGTCAATACTACTGATTACTAATATAAATAACAAGTTGACATGACCACATGTGTTTTTTTATACATCCCATTACAGATCATCACAAAACTGTTTAGTGCGTTTGAGGTCTGCGTAGAACACTCAGCCTCTTCCACTCGAACCTTGGCCAACCATGTTTTCATGTGCCCATGCTGGACCAGGTTTGGAATCCCTGAATGTACAGGTTGAGCTGACAATCCTCGCCTGATTATGTACGATTGTATTTTAGAAACTACATGTTCAGAGAAAGTTGGTTAGCACTGTCGCCTCGCACCTCCAGGGTACGGGTTCGATTCCCGCCTCGAGTTTGTGTCGTGTGGAGTTCTATGTTCTCCCCATCTCCTCCCACACTCCAAAGACATGGAGATTAGTGTAAATAGTGTTCTCAAATTGCCCTGTGATGGACCAGCACCGTGTCCAGGTTGTACCCCTCCTCATGGGCTCCAGCCCCCCATTTGCGACGCAGTATACTGGATAAAGCGGTATAGATGATGATTGAATGAATGAATGTTGACAGAAAGTGTGTGTGTGTGCCATGTGCTTCTAGATCGATTGCTGTTTTTTTTTTTTTTTTTTTTTACAGTTTTTTCTTTGAGAAGTTTTCCTTATTCAAAGAATCGATTCATTTCTTTTGGAATCGACTCCCAGCCTCTGGCGCGAGGGTGCGCATGCCTGCGCGCGCGCGCGCCCCTGCGTGCGTAAGCCTGCGCGCGCGCGGCATGCGTGCGCGCACTCTCCCTCATCGACTGACGGAAGGAGTGAAAGTTTTTTTTTTGTTGCACGGCGGCCCGGATTAACTCCACATAAACACTCCTGCTGCTTTTCCGATGCGACGTGATTTTTTGTGTGTGTGTTCCTTCCTCGTTGATCCACTCGTCACGAGTCTGCGGGACGACGTGAAAGAGAACCAGTGAATGTGCCCGTGATGTGATTAGAAGACTGGTGTTTTTTTCTTTTTTTGGAGACGACGCGGATGTGATGCGGAGACCGAACTGATGTTTATTATTAATATTAGCTCGGCTAGCCTGCTGCACCACTTCTCTCCCGGACGACTCTGAGGAGAGGAAAGAAAACCGCAAAAGATAATAATAATGACGTTGTGGAAACATGAGCGTCAGGCGGGAGCTCGCGCTGATCGATAGTATCGGTAATATCGGAGCTGTGACTCGGCACGAGCGGCGCCTCGAGCTCCGCGCGCGCTGCGACGCAATCTGAGGGAATTAGCCACAGTGCTAACGCTTTTCGCCGCGTTCACAACAAACACACACAACCGTGTGTAGGAGCGGGCCTGTTATAAACAACGCTTCGTATTCGTTTTCTTTCCTTTCTCTCACACCCCCCCCCCACACACACACACACACACACACACGCGCGCGTGCGCGCGCATATGTCGTTGTCAGTAACAGTAATATTTTTTTAACGTTATTTTCCCCTGACACAGCTAGCATTGCGAAGCCTCACGTTAGCAGCCACAGACTCTAATGGGACCTGAGAAGTTTCTCTAAAACGCATTTTTTTCTCACGGTTTATCTGACGTTCTCTCTCTCTCACACACACACACACACACACAACTTGGAGAAAATGTCGGAAAACGCACCTACACGGAGCCTGGATGAGATCGACCTGGGAGCCCTGAGGGTGAGAGACACTGTTAGAGTGACATCTGTGTAAATAAATGTGTGATGATGATGATGCATGATAACATTACAGTGTAATAATCCCAGTTACAGGGACTGAGGGACACACTGACACTGCACACACACACACACACACATTTTTTTTAGCTTGTGTTGTTCTGACACCCCCATCAGGAAACCTGTTCGCTCTGTGGTTGATCTGTATCTCTGTCCTGCAGGTGAGGTTTGTCTCGTTGATCAGGGCCTGCGGTTTGGTGTAACTGGGCCTGTGCATTGCTTCCTTATGCTCAGACATGAGCGAGTTTTGTGTTTCATAATGATCTGTGATGCCGTGAGGCACTTGTGCACCTGTAATTCGTGATGAACAGCCACGAGCTCTTGTGTTTGTGATGAACAACCACGAGCTGTTTATGCCTCCTTATGTACATCCTTGTGCTCTGCCATATACAGCCATTAGGCAGTATTCATTTGTTATGAACAGCCATGAGTACTTGTTTTTTTTGGCTATAAACAGCCATGAGGCAGGCACTTGTCCTTCGCTGCAATTAGTCATGAGCACTCAAACTATTCTATGAACAGCCATGAGTCACTTGTGCTTTATTATTGCCATGAGCAATTGTGTTTATGAGGCACTGAGTATATTGCTACAGTTTGTTATGAACAGCTATGAGGCACTTGTGCTTTGCTATGAACAGCCATCAGGCATTTATGCTTCCTTTTGTACATCCATGAGGCATTTGTGCTTTATGAAGGGCCATGAGGCATTTGTGCTTCACTGCAATCAGTCCTGGGCACTTGAATTTGCTATGAACATCTGTGAGGCACTAGGGCTTTGATATGAACAGCTATGTGGCACTTAATGCAATCAGACATGAGCTCTTGAACTTTGCTTTGAACACCCGTTAGGCATTTTTGCTTTTAATAGCCATTAGCGCTTGTTCTTTGCTCCAATCAGCCATGAGCACTTGTGCCTTGTTATGAACAGCCATGAGGCTCTTGTTCTTTGCTATTAACAGCTACGGGCACTTGTGCTTTGCTGAGAGCAGCAGCAAGCACTTGTAATTTGTTATGAACAGCAATGAGTACTTGGTTATGTCATGAACAGCCATAAGTATTTTGTGCTTCCTTATCAACAGCCATGAGGCGCTTATGCTTCGCTATGAACAGCTATGAGGCACTTTTATGTCAATATGATCAGCCATGAGACACTTGTGCTTTATGAGCTTACCTATTCACCCATGGTTCTTTATGATCATCCCTATACACACACACACACGTCAGTGGTTATGAAGGCTACGTATGTCGTGTTTCTGCTGGATCAGTGATTGGATGTTTCAGTTTAGCAGAACGCTCCACATCTGTTCCACTTCAGCATCATTTAGATCCTGCAGCAGCGTCAAGTGTCGCTGCTTCCAAAAAAGCTCCACCCGTCAGTCAGTTATGGTGTATGTGTGAGAGCACTAACAGAAGGCCTTTACTTTCTTGTGTGTGTGTATACTGCGAGTGCACTGTGCAATGTCGCACACCGTAGTTTGATGGTGTGTCTCTGTGAGTCTGGACAAAGTGTTCATGGAGGCTGACTGGTTGTAATTTTTTCCTGATGAGCGCACCGTGACTGTAACTGAAATGCGTGACCTATTTAACTGACTGGCTGATCGTCCATCTGCTTGTGTTTGGGCCACGATTGTGTGTGCGTGTGTGTGTGAATTGTCTATAAGTGTTGCATCAGTATCATACTGACACTCGGTTACTGTGAGGTCGTCAGTTTGGAATCAGCATCCGATATTTAGAGCTGTGATGGCAGTGCTTTCCTGTGGCCCTTATATCTACATGGATCTGTCTTACTGTTTCTCCCAGGAATGACCCCGCCCCCCTACACACACACACACACACACACACACACACACACACACACACACACACACACACACACACACACACACACACGCAGCTGTTGTCTGAATGAAGGATAAGCTTTCAGTAGAAGGAGTGTTCGACTCTGTACATGCACGTTTAGGATAATCATATCACCTTAAGCCCTGTTGTTGTTAAACACTGTGAGTTGAAATAAGACCCCTGAATCCTGAAATGATAGTTTTCCCGGTGGACCAAAATCCTCACACGTTAACTGTTGCTTTAACAGTCCTAATACAGCAACAGGCATGATAATGCATGTACGTCAGGAAGTATAATGCCTTCTCGGAGATAAATAAATACAGCGTACATGTCGGTACACGTTGTGGTGCACTTATAGAATGCACACTGCTGTCGGTTTTGTGATCTGTACCCACCTGTAGACCATTTTACCGTCTGAGTTTTAGTTACAATTTAATAGAAGTGATCAGGTGTCAGGTGGTTAATGAATTATCTTGGAGTTCATACAAGCACCTCGATGCTTCCCTTGTAGAGACTGCGATCGTTTGAACCCGCATGAACACGTGATGTGAAAGCAGAGTCTGACATAAAGAGCCTTCGGTGGTTTGTTTTCCTCGTCAACAATGGAAACTTTGTTTTTCTAGGTCAGACTAGGGATTTTGCATGTAAACCGAAAGTGCAGGAGCTCTCGGGAAAACCACCTACACGCTTCGACCCAGACTCCACCGTTACGTACCATCAGTGGGCACCGGAGGTCAGCAGCGAAGGCAGCTTCACTGTTAAATTTACGACTCTAGCGACTTGGTTTAAATACCAGGACTAACAGGAGGTCAGTCTTGGACCCTCGAGCCTCAGCTGCTCTTATGGTGAAAGACGACTTTCCCACAGTCCTGAACTTTTCGCTAGAGCCAAGCGAGCTGTCCTGAATAGAAATCATTGATGGTTTTTGGTGCCCCGAACACTTACTAACTGACCCTTTGTTAGCTAAGAAATTTTACAGTGTACTCATGAATCACCCAGCACTCCCGGGTGAACTGTCTAATTGTCTACTATTGAGATAAATAATCGATTCGTTCCCTTTTCAAAAATCACACGCATTTAAAAGCCTTCGATCTACCTTTTTCTTACACGCTAATACCAGTCTCAAAACACAGTGAGCATTACAGCGCAGACACTGCCAAGTCGAGTTTGGAAACTTTGAAGGCATTTGAGGAGGTAAAACGCCATAGTTTTTGATAATCCTGCACTATTTAAACATTTTCATTCCATGTAGTATGTTTAGAAATAATAATTATGGTGGATGACAGAGAAACGTGCTGCTCAGTAAAAATGAGGTTTAATGTTTGCATAATTTAATTTGAAGTAAAATGTTAAACACTTGTATTTAAAGTTAGTTTGTATTGCTTAAATGCTGTTCTTGGTTTTTAAGTTAGAAAACTAAAGGTTTAAAATTGGAACAAAATCATGGAGGAGTGTAATATTGAATCGAGATATTTATAAAATTGAAATTTTAATTAACTTGGCACAAAGTATCGTGATAATATTGTATAGTCCAGTGTTTTTCAACCTTTTTTGAGCCAAGGTACATTTTAATTGAAAAAAATCACAAGGCACACCAACAATCAAAACTATAAAAAAAAATTTAACTCTGTAGCCTATATTAACAATATACAGCTATTCTTATCGAAGTGTCTTGAACAGGAATCAAACACAAAAAGTATTTCATGATCTTTCATATTTCTTCTTCTTTCAAATAAAAAGTGCAATTAACAATATACAGTCATTCTCATCAAAGTGTCTTGAATAGGAATCAAAAACACAATGAAAACAGTCTTTTTTGATCTTTCATATTTCTACCTACTCCGTGTGAAACCTGGGCCTGTTTGGATGAACACAGAGCTGATATCCTGGCAGGAATTGAAGAAAGACACACGAAGCTCTTCAACAGCTCTTAGTCTCTCTCCGTTTTTAGTTTTTATAGCAGTCAGGGTTGAGAAGCTCAATTGCTAATACCCCTATCTCACCTGTGCGGTTTCGCGCGGTGGCCGTAAGTACCGGTCATTATGATTCAACACGAGTTTTTGGATCTGTGAGTACGTTTCCATCTTTCCGCGCGAAAAATTAAACATGTTTCTTTTTTTTTTGACGGTCCTCGCGGGAGTTTACGGACCTGCAGAACTTTGCGGAACGTCGGCGGGCAATCGTGGCAGCTGCAATGGCATATTATTCACAGACTTATTAGTTTTCAAAAAATGTTTTAGACCAATTAGGTGAAATTTAATAATTTCTCACGGCACACCTGACGACCTCTCACGGCACACTAGTGTACTGCGGCACAGTGGGTGAAAAACACTGGTATAGGGAGTTGATTGTCACCTCCTGATGGGAAATTATCACAATACCTTGGTGCCTATTTGATTAATATTGCAATTCTGTAAAAAAGTATCGCAATTTTTATAAAAATCCCCATTCGATATTGTATTTTTGCCAGTTTTAAGACCTTGAACCTTTAAACAAATTGTGATAACTCGAATCACTAAGGTTGGATTTAGTTGTTACCCCTGATTCGAGAGGTTTTTTTATTTATTTATTTATTTTTTAAACGAGCGCTCCAGTAGTGACAGCTCAAAGCTCTTCGTTTCAACAATAAACACAAGACTTCAGCATGTTTTTTTTTTTTTTTTTTATATATTTTTTTAGGCTCAGCCTTTCAGAAAGAGACATGAACTACATATGTGTGCCGTTATAAACCATCATCACCAATACGTCTCTTATCTCTTACAATCTCTTATCCCTCCTAACAAATGTCACACGACATAGAAATCTGGAACAAGTGACAACTAAATGTGTTTTTTTTTCTTTCTTTCTTTGTTTCCCCCGCTCAATCTGATATACATTGTGTGAAAACACTCTTCCATCAGCCTGTCATGCTTTATACATTTTACAGATAGATGATCTGTATCATCTATTGCTTTGGAGGGTGTGTCATTTGCAGCGACACAAAAGCCTGAGTTATGCTCCAGCGTCAAGTCTACACCATATGTCCCTTAAAGACCACAACAACGTTTAATCGGGCAGTATGGTACTGTATTACCAACTATTTGGCTTGTTGTTGTTTTTATTGGAAGTCCAGTCCATATACTCTCTGTTGCAGTAATTTCAATCAAAGGAACTGAAAAAGTGGTTACATTTCTGTTAACTCCAACTGCAACAAATTCAAAATTTAAAAATTCAAATTTAAAAATAAACAGTATGATATGCAGTGAAATGCTTATACGGCCACCGTAAAAAAAACTGAAAATAGAAATTATTATTTAAATGAAATAAGAGAAAATTTTACAAAAATAGAAACTTTAGCTGTAAAATTTACAATATTTACAAATAATAAAATAGAATTGAAATAGTAGTGTATCAGATGTATTAAGTGTATTAAAGTTATGCAGTATTTGTCACAACTGAGACAGTTAGTCCTAATAAAATCTGCTCGCATTCATTGTTTGTCGTACATTACCCGAAAAAAAAAATTCATAGAATCCTCAAAGCCACCTATAGTTTTGTGACAAAATTTCAGAGCGACACAAACACACCTATGTGTACTGCAAATATAAATACTCACAACGCTGCAGGACGCTTCCTTTAGTTAGGAAGGAAAAAAAAGGGGGAGACATGCTGAGACATCCAACTTTGATAGCTATCAGTATCAACCATAATTTGCGAAAATCATCCCATTTGAGAAAGTTGAAATGCAACTCTCGGGTAACTTTTCTTATTTGTGACGTCGCTGAGCGTTTTGGTGCTGATTAGACACATTCGAAGAGTTTAAGATTAACGTTGAAGACGCAGCGTCCCTGTGAAGCCGTTTATTAAAAGTAAACAAACACTTAGCTAATAAGCTGCAGGGACGATGAGGAGTCACAGTGTGGAATTAGAGTTACGGTGCAGAGAGGAAGTTGTATCAGCATTTGGAGCGATTGTTAGCTTAAGCAGATGGAAGATAGCAATCAGTGTTTTATTCTCTCTTTTTTTTTTTTTTCCCCCACTCACTCTGAGTGGTGAGTATCGGTGAGCTGGTACAGCGAGTTACGTGCCATGACTCTTCTGGCCGCTTGTGTGGAATTCATCCTAAGAGGGGGGGGGGGGAGGTGATGGAGCGAGAGATCTCTGTTAAGAGCGATGATTCACTTGAGCTCTTTGTTTAATGGGTTGTCTTGTGAATCGCCCACTCGCTGGTACACGCAGAAATGTTACGAGATACATCAACACACGGTCCGCACACACTGTCTGGGCCGGCTCGACTTGTATCTTAACCTCATTTCTGTCCCTGCTGGGGTCTCGAGCGGACGCCGTGTCCGCTTTGAGGACTGCCGACTGTGATGAGCACCCGGTCGTCAGAACTCTGGAAACCAGTGAGGGATCTCGATCGTTATGGGTGATTAGTGAGCGTGTGTGGAAATTCAAACCGATTTTATTGGATTCCGAATGCTGAGATGATTGAGTAATGTGCGTTACGATCCCATGGGTGGTCATCTGTCTGGCAGGGGGAAAAAATTTGGAAATGGCTAGATTGCTATTCCTTTGATGCTGTGAATTAAAGGTGACCAGGATGTGATCATTAATAGTTGTGACGAAGGCATACTGATGGACAGAGAGAGAAAACTGATGAACCGAGACTAAAATGGACAGACCGATGGAGAGAAGTAAATAAGAAGAGACATTGATGGACAAACAAGGAGACAGGAAGTGAAGGAGACGATGGACAGACGGACTGACTGAATAAAAGACACCTACACGGTTGTAAAGCAGCATTTGCACAACGATTTGTGCAGAACGAGCTCGAGTTTCGTGCCACCGTCAGAGAACTTCCGAGAGCAGCAGCTTTTTCTTTTTGTCGATTCAGCAAAACCTCAACAGCCTGGACTTTCCTAAAAAGCACAAAAAAAAGGAAGAGACGTGACACAACAACAACTGACAAGGCTGTTTTGATCAAGCGCTTGTGTGCTCGTCTCTCGCGCGTGTTAAAGGTTAAACGAGACGGCGCGAGGAAGTTTGATTCGGCTGAAAGTTTGATTGCAGATTATCATCCGATAACGTTCACACGTAGCAATAACCGCTAAAATCTAACAGCATTGTGGGAAATTGTAACTTTTAAATGTGTTTAGATTAGTTCGCACCTCTTCAGCCCCTGTCCACCTCTGCATCCTGTGATTGAAGAGCCACTTAAAGATCTCCAGACTTTTGATGGCACGTCCCCCGAGACATCTACTCCACCCTCCCCCTTCCCCCATTCTCGTATCTTCCCACACAGCAAGTCAGAGGCTGGCAAGCCATCATCACGTTCGACTAATCTCTTTCTGTCTCTCAGGGTTTTTTTGTGCGCGTGCGTGTGTGTGTGTATATGTGTGTGTGGTCACTCCCAACTAGTTTAGAGAATAAACGACAGTCGACAAATTCCATACAGTGTGCGGTATAATTCGTAAACATCACCGATCAGTTATAGAATCACCTGGTGTGGACCTTAAAAAGCTCGGAGCATTTTAGACATAATTTGTTTTGCTGTTTAAAATTTTTAAAAAATAATAATTTTTAAAAAAAACAAACATTGAAACCGGCCGATTCATCTCTCCCCCATCCCCCCACATCCAATATACAATATACCTGACATTTTATACATTCACTTGCACACTGAAAATATTGTATATAATTGTAAATATTTGTATCTGCTGCACAGCAGTGTCTATTTTTTTGACACAGGACCTACTTGTGCTATTTTTCGCATCTACAAGTGTTCGTAGGACCGCGGTCCGTTCGTACCTGTGAAAATTCATAACTTAAATGTTCATAAGTCGGGGACTACGTACGGCCAATTGAATTCTGTTGGCCCTTGTTTGCACGCGCACACTCGCACGATTCACTTTCCTATCCTCTTACTGCATCTGCTAGAAATGTTTTTGTTTGTGCTGCTTGGTTTTCTTACTAACCTCAACATTTTTTTTTTCTTCCCCCAATTCAGAAAGATGATACTCTGTTTTGTTTGTGTTTTAGTATAAAGGGGAAAAGGAAGAATGTGAAAGAGATTCAGTTCTATGCTTCTATTAGGAAATGATGACGATGTGTGTTTGTTTTTGTGATGAATAGCAGCCCTCCCTGATTCTTTTGTGTGGCAGTTTGCGTATCACCACACTGACTAACTTTTAAAAAAAATGTATCGTCAATTTTTATTGAAATATTTCTTTTTATTTATATACATTTGTGTTTTATGTGGTGAAATGTTTCAGTTCCTCTATAATCCTAAACTAAACTTTTCACACTTTTCAGCCTCTTGTGTGGTTGGAGCTAATTATTTGTCATGTGTTTAGAATTGCGAACTAATAGTGGTTGACTTAAACACTCTTTGGTGTGCAGAGATGGCACTTAAAAACCAGAGGATGTACAGAAAGAGGCCCCTAATATTCTGTAATAACTCTCGCCAAGATGAAATCTGCAATCTGAACCAAAAACAATACGCTATGTATCCTGTATAACTCTTGTGTAATCGTTCTCATTACATTCGATGTGACGCGGCTCTCTGTGTTCCATGTTCCTCCGCCATGTGAAGGCATCAGTCAGATCAGTGATCCCTTCTGACCGCTGAATGACACTCTTTGAGGGTACATTAGGAACACCATATTTCTCCCCAAGTTCCCTCTGACGTCGCTTAAATGAATCGGTGACCCCTGTAGGTTAGCACTATGAAGACGCACCGCTTGTTACTGTACACCATCATACTGATGAGAAGTCGAGTGACTGAGTGAAGGTCACAGCGATGGTTGTTTGTGTGTGTGTGTATTTGTATGTGTGTGTATATGGGTTAGGATTGTGCTATATGGAGTGACAAAAAATGTTCAGCACAACCTACCCAATGTAGAGCTGGATTTTATTCCAATTTACAACATGACTGTACAAACATGACTCAGCAAAAATGCATGGTTTAATGGTTATTGCCAGCTGTTTCTGTGTCCAATATTAATACTATGCACATTTTGTGACTTCTACATTTTTATGACATCATTCCCATATTTTCGTAGCAGTAACATTTACATGATTACAATTTTACCATGACTTTGGTTCTACATGACGCGTCAGAAAAGCCAAATGCACCGTTCGATGACTGAAGCCTCCCCTGTCGACAAATTCTATTCAATCCAAAAAACTTTATTTATCCCTGTGGGGCAATTTAAGGCACGCAGAGTAGTTAAAAAAAAAAAAAAAAAAACAGCCACCAAGGCAAAAAATAAAATGCAGCTGTTGGAATGCTGATCAATTGAATTAGTCTGTTATTGCAAAAAGCCTGAATATAAATAAATATAAACAGTATAAATTGTGGATTAAAAAAACCCCACGTACTGCTGAATAGCCACAGGACTTCCATATAAGCTTTTGTTTAAGCAGTTGTTTTTTAATTGGTGCTACTTTGCCTGCACGAATCCGTGCTGTTTTGCGTTTTAAGGGCTATGTTTGTACAGTCATGTTGTCCTGCGTTTTTCAAAGAAGAGCTTGATCGGCATGTGAAACCGAGGATGTTTCTCTGTGGAGCGTGTGCGATTCAACATCATGAACCATATCATTCAACGTAACATTGTTTAGCGATACAGTATCATGTGCAATATTACTCGTCATTGCTGCTAAGTAGATACTTATTAGTATCTGGTTTCTGCTACTCTATTGATATCCGTTGCTGCATTCTACCTTGTTGTGTTGTTGCATGTGGATTTTTTTTTTATTATATTTATTACTTCATTGCATGCAATAATGCATAATTTCCTCCGGGATTAATTAAGTTTTATTTTATCTAATCTTATCAAATTATACTGCATGTTGTGTTGGAAACGCTGATGCACTGTGTGTGTAAAATTGTGATACAGAGTTGCAGTACAAACCATATCAGCTCCTAGATGTCGTGATGATAATGTTGTGTCAAGTGTGCCATATTGAATAAGCATGTGTGTGTGTACATGCCTTTCCCTGTGTTTGGCTGTGTTTCACGTAACCACACATTGCTCCTGATAGGTGAATGTGCCAGACTGGTACTGTAACACACTCACTCACTCACACTTCAGGAGATTTGGCAAGGTGAAACACAATTGCACATACTTTTCTGCTGATTGGTTTCCTGACCTTGGGGCTGCCAGTCAGCACAGAGCTCAGAGATAAAGTATATTTATAACTTTGTGTGTGTGTGTTAATAACACTCCTATCACCGTGTTTGTCTCTCTCTCTCTCTCTCTCTCTCTCTCCCTCTCTGTGCCAGGATCCAGCGGGAATCTTTGAGCTGGTGGAAGTCGTGGGCAACGGTACCTACGGGCAGGTGTACAAGGTGAGAAGAGGGATGGAGGGAGGGAGAGAGAGAAATGAAAAGAGAGAAGGATGGGTTCATGATGATTTGAAGGCTCCAGTCATGTTATTTAACATATGCGTGGGTGAGTTAGTGAAGGAGGGAGGGAGGAGGGAGTGACGGAGCGCCAGGTCTCCGCTGTATTTCGTGAAACTCGACAAACTCGCATTTAGTCTGCGGCGTGAATTCTGGACGCTTTGGGAGCATAAGTATTTACTCTCCACATTGCAACTCATTTATGCAAATTCTTCAGCTCAGTTCAAAACTAGCTGTTTTATTTATTTAATTTTTTTTACACTTGATTTTTATTTTGTTTAAAGATGTGTGTGTTTATATTTCGAGTGCCCGATACAAAACAGATGCCTCGTCTGTTCCGAGTCAAAGCTGGCACCGCGGAGTGCCGCAACAAACCAAAAACATAATCAGCACACGGTTAAATTAACTGTTTTTCATCAGTCAGGCTTTTTAGAATGAATCTCCAGACCATGTGAGCCAAGAATGGTTTTTTTTTTTTTTTTTTTTTTTTTTGTTTCGTAGCTTTACCTTTTGTGTTGAGTGATTAAAAAGAGTGATCAGCAAAAGTGAAAGGAAAGGTGTTCAAGACCAGTCTTGAGACCAGCGGTACTGAAGAAAAGGTAGCAGAGATCAAGAATGAGTCCATCAAAGAGACGACCCATGATGGATGTGTCGGGGATAAAGTCAGAGAGGCCAGATTGAGGAGTTGCTCGGACGTGTTCAGATTGTAAACGTATAGGGTAGAAGGATGTTGAGGTTTGAAGTGCCAGGCAGGAGGTCTAGAGGAAGACCAAAGAGGAGATTTATGGATGCAGTGAGAGAGAAGTTGGTGTGAGAGAAGAGGATGTGGAGGATGGGGTTAGATGGAGGCAGATGATGAGACGATGTGGCAACCATGAAAAAGGGAAGAGCCGAACCACAAAGAAGAACCTTTTCTCTAAAACGTGCTACGTCAAGTCAAATACAGCGTGAAACGGACCTTCCTTCAGGACCGAGGCGCTACATACATGTAACGTAAATTAACGGAAACTAACTCGCTAACTAGGACACCTAATGAGCTGACCATCTAAGACCAACCAGATTTACACTATAAACCATCAAAAACTACTCTAAAGTAATATACAAAAGATAAACACAAGACAGCATAAATGGAAATGTGCGAGCAGGAGCAGCAACACAACAAACACGACACATTGCAATAAACTGTGAAGTTAATGCAAGTTAGTGCAAGTTAATGACATGATGGATTGAAAAAAAAAAACAGTGAACCTTTCATGTGAGTAGCAGCGTAGACGAGAAAGAGTCCTTGCAAATAACAGCTAATAATATCAATATTTGTGCAAAAAATCGGTCAGATCTCTTCATAGCTCCAGCGCATTAACATTAAAGAACTGAAATCTGGACAACGCACACGCCTTTTTTAAACATTTTATTATTTTATTTTTTGTAATGTGAGATAAAAAACTGGAGAAAACAAACACGAACAAAAAGGCTTCTAATCACATTCACACCATCTTTTTTTTCTTTTTCTTTTTTGCCCTGAGCCAGAAAGCAGAGATGAAATGAGAGATACCGTCAGGGTTTTAGTCTGATGGATGTGTTTATATCTGCGCTTATATCAGATTACCACGATTGTTGTAGATCTGCTGTAGTTGAGGAAGATGAGAAGGTGGAGAAAAAAGGGAGCGAGAGTGGGAGCCTGAAAACGTACTGCTACTCGCTCTAGAGTTACAGCGTAGTTATTTCAGTTGCTGTCGGATTGAACCAGGTTTTTAGTGCTGAGCGTGCAGAACGGCGGGGTGACCTAGGAGTCACCGGTGTAACGTAAACTGGGGCGTGGATTACTGGAGCGTGTGAACGCAGGAGGCCAAGGTGAGGAAGAGGTCGCCGCCGGCTCGCTCGGATATCCGATATAGGGCTTTCACCAGCTATTAATAGACTACACACATCTGCTCTGTGCTGTTTTTATATTTGCACGCACACTCTTTATCTCTCTCCGTCTCGCTCTATTTATCTATTTATTTATTTCCCTCCCTCCTCTCAGGGGCGCCATGTGAAGACGGGACAGCTGGCTGCTATAAAGGTGATGGACGTCACCGAGGAGGAAGAGGAGGAGATCAAGGCCGAGATCAACATGCTGAAGAAGTACAGTCACCACCGCAACATCGCCACCTACTACGGCGCCTTCGTCAAGAAGAGCCCGCCCGGGCACGACGACCAGCTCTGGGTGCGGGATCATAAAGAAAAAAACAAACAAACAGTCGAATACTTTGTTTACTTCAGTCAAATGGTGAACCCGAGTCAGAGGCGGGGGGGGTGTAAATGATAAAGTTGCATCATAACTCAGAAGTACTGAATTACCAAAGAGAAACAAGTCAGAGTTCCTGCTCGGCGTGTCTGGAGGGTGTCCTCATTGTAGCGTATGACGCCGTATAACCGGTGAAACAAGGCAGCGCGGTGTGTGTTAATGCGTATGAGAAACCAGGCAGTGTGGAGAGTAGTGATGGGAATCTTCGGTGATGGGAATGTCGGTCACTAATCACCTGCTATGATGAATAACCTGGGTTTATACCAGACTCATTCCTGGCTGTGCTGCGGACATGGAGATGAATATTCACTATTCAAAACTATATAAAAATAAAACGTATTGAATTAGGTGTTTATGTAACAACAATAACAGTCAGTTGTTATTTTTATACATCAAAATCAGCTGTTCTGGACCAGTTCTTGCAAGAACAGTATTGTGTCAAGTGCATTTGTAAAACCCATCAATCACCATGATGAAACAGTCTCTCATGAAGACCTTGACAGTAATACAAGACCAAAACTTTTCTCAACTTGCTGCAGAGAAGTTGTTCATTTAAAGTTACCAGTTTCAAAAATGTAAAAAAAATCACCAATCAACACCAAACAGCACTGCAGATTAGAGCCGTTATGAAGGATTTACAGATCATAAGCAGCAGAAGCATCTCATTATCAACTGTTCAAAGGAGATTGTCGTATATTTTGGACGCTTTCAGCATTGTTTTACGGTGTAGAAAGAGATAAAAATAAATTATTTTTTCATGTATCCAAGTTGGGAAGCTGGAGTCAGAAGCAGCGCCCCCTGGAGGAGATGAGCCCTTGAGAAAGACCTTTAAATCCCTCAACGGTGGCAACTCGGTGGTGCTGGGACTTGAACCGATCAGTAATCCAGAGCCTTCAGTGTTTTACTACATCTATGACAATGGTGGCTCAAAGTTAAACAAAGACCACAATGTTTCTAGAGAAACTTCCGTAACAAAGCCGTTTTCATATGGAAACAAAGGACAACAAATATTTTTATGTATATAATACTGTGTAAATTACTAAATTGCATTTATAGGCACTTTTATTATTATTTTTTGACCACATCCAAAGTTCACATATTTTATTTATTTTTATTTTTTTAAACAATTCGCGAGTGCTCTAGGAACGTAACCGCCTTGAACACTGCTGTGAGTGTGCTGGAGAATATGCTCGAGTTCTTCTGCTAACTTTGTCACTCTACACTGGACACAGAGTGAATAAATTACTAATTAGAAAGATTAAATTGTGTGTTTGTTGCTTGTATGGTATGTCATGTTTACCATGCTGTGTGTGTGTGTGTGTGTGTGTAGCTGGTGATGGAGTTCTGCGGTGCCGGCTCAGTAACAGACCTGGTCAAGAACACTAAAGGAAACTCACTGAAGGAGGACTGGATCGCTTACATCTGCCGAGAGATTCTGCGGGTGAGGCGCACGACTACACACACGCACACGCAGGCTGCAAACGAGCATGTTTTCTTCTCACTTTGTCTCACTATGGCGGTTGCTGTCTTTCTCTCAGGGTCTGTCCCACCTCCATGCACACAAGGTCATCCACAGAGACATCAAAGGCCAGAATGTCCTCCTGACTGAGAACGCAGAGGTCAAGCTCGGTAAGCGAGATCGAATCGGACGTTGTGTTTGCGCGTTTGTGCTGTGTGTGAGTCTCGGATACGTGCGACCTCTTTATTAACGAGTTGGAATGAAAAGTATAACAGACTCCTCCAGGCGGGCCGACTTTTTATAGACTCGCTGTGACACACTTATCGATACATAAGGGCTGAGTGTTATTGAAGTAAAAATGATTGAGCGGGGACTGTTTAGACAAAAAAAAAAGTGACAGAAATTAGGACTGTTAAACTTTTATAGTGACTGGGTTATTTTCCCTCGTCCAATCCTGGTCATGGTCACAGATCGGCCTCGTGTGCTATCCCATGGTCTGACTCTGAAAGTACACCACACAAAAAAACACATTAGGTGCAGGAGATGAAGCCAGCACACCTACTGACATGGTTTTTGGAAGGAGAACACGTCAGCTCAGGGTCAAACCAGGAACCCTGCAGCTCTGAGGCAGCAGCACTCGCTATCCGCTCCGCCGCTGTGAATGTAAAAAAACATCTTAGTATGAATTACATCAAGCTTTCAACCAGTAAACTAAATATTTATGAATAAACCTATGATGTCAGAGTGAACGTTCATATGAATCGCAGCGATGTGAAAGCGTGTGTGTCGTTTTCTGCAGCCATGAGATGGCAAAGTGATTTATGAGATTTAATGATGTTACAGATTAATTATTTATTTATTTAGTTGTTTGCTGGCGTCTAAAAAATGTTCAAGATTCAAAGAACTTTATTAATCCCAGAGGGAAATCACTCCTTTACTGTTTGGCTGCTTCAGCTTCAGTGCATTGTTACAATGTTACAACATTTATCGTCACACTGAAAGCCCCAACGTCTCTCTGTCCCTCTGTCTCTCTAGTGGACTTTGGTGTCAGCGCTCAGCTGGACCGGACCGTAGGCAGGAGGAACACCTTCATCGGCACGCCCTACTGGATGGCCCCTGAGGTCATTGCCTGTGACGAGAACCCTGACTCCACCTACGACTACAGGGTAACGAAAGATATGAGTGTTTCTACATACAATCTTATGCAAAAGTTTTGGCACCCCTTGACAATAAGATTTTGGTGATTTTCTTTTATTGAAAAGATGTTAACACAGTCTCTTGGAAATGGACAAAAATACACATTTTTTTTTTTTTTTTTTTCAGCAAACACTGATTCATAGTTACTTTTTATGTCATAAATTGAACAAAGACAAAAAAAAATAATTAAAACATTATTGGGGGGTTTAGGGGTGCCTAAACTTTTGCATAAGACTATGTAGCAGCATGTTTATTTATTTTTGCTTAACATGTATATTAAAAATACAATACTGTGCAAAAGTCTTGCCCCCCCCCCCACACACACACCTGCCCCTCATTTCTTCATATTAAATTATGTAATGTGGGTTAAGTCAAATAAATAAATATATATATATAATATGAGTGATGAGCGAGCCCAAGCACCTTGTGCCATCGTTTCCCAGGCACAACGGTTTTGCATACATTCGAGATATCCGTGCTAAACCATTGCGTGTGAACCAAAATAACTGACTTCCTGTCGAGTAGAGCCCATGACAGGAAGTCATGTGAAAGTTGTTCAGCTCAATGAGCTCTAAATGTGCGACAGATTGATGGGGAGATGTATTTGGGGAGGGGGGGGGGGCGATTATTAGAAAACCAAGAGAGCCCTTCACACATTAAGCATTTATAGACATCACCAATATCACAGTGAAGACGATGACGCAATAGCCATGTCGTTGTCATGGTGCTAATGTCACGGTGCTTGGGCCCTAAATAAAGTTGTTTACCTCATTTCCCCTCTCGTCTGTTCCAAACACTCAGCATCAGCTCGATGCTGCAAAAAATCGTTTTTGCTCATTAAACCTTTTATAATGAATCTTTACCTTAATATTTAATAATTTTTATACACACATTAATTAACTAGAAGATAAAAAGATAAAATATATATATAATACAAACCGGATTCCAAAAAAGTTGGGACATTAAACAAATTGTGAATAAAAACTGAATGCAATGATGTGGAGATGGCAAATGTCAATATCTTATTCAGAATAGAACATAAATCACGGAACAAAAGTTTAAAATGAGAAAATTTATAATTTTAAGGGAAAAATATGGTGAATCAAAATGTCATGTTGTCAACAAATCCCAAAAAAGTTGAGACAAGGCCATTTTCACCACTGTGTGGCATCTCCCCTTCTTCTTACAACACTCAACAGACGTCTGGGGACCGAGGAGACCAGTTTCTCAAGTTTAGAAATAGGAATGCTCTCCCATTCTTGTCTAATACAGGCCTCTAACTGTTCAATCGTCTTGGGCCTTCTTTGTCGCACCTTCCTCTTTATGATGCGCCAAATGTTCTCTATAGGGGAAAGATCTGGACTGCAGACTGGCCATTTCAGTACCCGGATCCTTCTCCTACGCAGCCATGATGTTGTGATTGATGCAGAATGTGGTCTGGCATTATCTTGTTGAAAAATGCAGGGTCTTCCCAGAAAGAGATGACGTCTGGATGGGAGCATATGTTGTTCTAGAAGCTGAATATATTTTTCTGCATTGATGGTGCCTTTCCAGACATGCAAGCTGCCCATGTCACACGCACTCATGCAACCCCATACCATCAGAGATGCAGGCTTCTGAACTGAGCGTTGATAACAACTTGGGTTGTCCTTGTCCTCTTTGGTCCGGATGACATGGCGTCCCACATTTCCAACAAGAACTTCGAATCGTGACTCGTCTGACCACAGAACAGTCTTCCATTTTGCCACATTCCATTTTAAATGATCCCTGGACCAATGAAAACGCCTGTGCTTGTGGATCTTGCTTAGAAATGGCTTCTTCTTTGCACTGTAGAGTTTCAGCTGGCAACGGCGGATGGCACGGTGGATTGTGTTCACTGACGATGGTTTCTGGAAGTATTCCTGAGCCCATTCTGTGATTTCCTTTACAGTAGCATTCCTGTTTGTGGTGCAGTGTCGTTTAAGGGCCCGGAGATCACGGGCATCCAGTATGGTTTTACGCCCTTGACCCTTACGCACAGAGATTGTTCCAGATTCTCTGCATCTTCGGATGATATTATGCACAGTTGATGATGATAACTGCAAAGTCTTTGCAATTTTTCGCTGGGTAACACCTTTCTGATATTGCTCCACTATCTTTCTGTGCAACATTGTGGGAATTGGTGATCCTCTACCCATCTTAGCTTCTGAGAGACACTGCCACTCTGAGAAGCTCTTTTTATACCCAATCATGTTGCCAATTAACCTAATTACTGTTAATTGGTCTTCCAGCTCTTCGTTATGCTCAAATTTACTTTTTCCAGCCTCTTATTGCTACTTGTCCCAACTTTTTTGGGATTTGTTGACACCGTGAAATTTGGAATCAACATATTTTTCCTTTAAGATGATAAATTTTCTCGGATTAAACTTTTGATCTGTCATCTATGTTCTATTCTGAATAAAATATTGACATTTGCCATCTCCACATCATTGCATTCAGTTTTTATTCACAATTTGTTTAGTGTCCCAACTTTTTTGGAATCCGATTTGTGTGTGTATATTTATTTATTTATTTTATAAATATTTATGCATGATAATTACGTTTGTAGTTGATCTGCCTCCTTTAAATTTGACTCGTACAGGATATTTAAAGGGGAAAAATGAGAACTCTTACACAATCAAAATACCACCACAATCCTTTAGTCACACGATGATACATTTTTTTCTTTTCCTTTAACGACATTCCTTTAATAGCTTCTTTTTTTTTTTTTTTTTCAAAAGAACAGCAGAGTTATTTTTTCTAGATACTGTCTGAACATTGCTTTGAAGCACTGCTTTTAAAACACAGGCTGTCATCCTCTGCAAGGAACATGCGTTTTTTAAATCCTTGATGATGATGATGATGATGATGATCTTGTGTCTTGAGCAATATCTGTAGTGTAACTGTGCTTTTTTTTTTTTTTTCTTCCTCTTTTCTTTTTCTTTCTGTTCACAGAGCGACATTTGGTCTTTGGGAATCACGGCGATAGAGATGGCAGAGGGCGCGCCCCGTAAGCAACACACACTCTCGCATTCCACGACACAATTAAAAGTTAGCTAGAGTGATCGCTCGTGTCCGTTAGGTCTGGTGTGCCACATTCGCTCTCTAGGAACTGCATCAGGTGCGTTCGAGCAGGCCGAGCACACATTCGGGCATGTCTGAGAGCCACGCCTAGTTTAACCTGTTGGGGAAAATCCACACAATCGGTTCATAGGCCCGAGGACGTTTCTCATGTTTAAAGGTGTTAACGAGCCTGAGAAAGGGGGGGGAGGGGGCGGGGGTGGGGGGTGGTCTGTGAAGAGCAATAAGTAATAAGCGGACAGTTTAAACCTTTTAGTTGTTGTGATATGATAGCAGTGGTGTCCACAGTATTCACATTCATTACTTGAGTAGAAGTATAGATACTAGGGTTCAAAAATACTTCTTTAGAAGTTGAAGTATCAACCCAAGCTTTTTACTTAAGTAAAAGTGTAAAAGTACTGGTTTCAAAACTACTTAAAGTATAAAAGTAAAAGTACCGTGAGGGGCGACAAAAGCATTAAGGTCTCGCTTTCTGATCCTGTGACGGGGGGGCGGGCGTTGTGCGCGTAATTATCATGTGACCGGAGGGTGGGGGGGGGTTGCGCGTTCTGATCATAAAAATTGAGTAACGAGGCTATTTTTAAAATGTAAGGAGTAGAAAGTACAGATAATTGCTTAAAAATGTAAGAAGTAAAAAGTCGGCTGAAAAATAATTACTCCAGTAAAGTATAGATACCCAAAATTTCTACTTAAGTATTTGTACTTCGTTACTTGACACCTCTGTATGATAGACAGCCAGATTTTACAGTGAATGCATAAATCAAATGTTGGAGTAAAGAGAGGGAGAGGGGGTGTTGAAGTAGCGCTGTGTTTTTTTTGGAGCAGCCTTAGGAGTGTGTATGTGGGGGCGGGACGTGCTGGTCAGTGTGCCACTCTTATGCAACTCCACAGTTAGTCACTCTCTCTCTCTCTCTCTCTCTCTCTCTCTCTCTCTCTGTTCAGTCCTCGTGTACTAGAGGAGAGATTTTTTTCAGGTTTGCCTTGGCGGAATGCCTGGACGTATATTTTCGCTCATGAGTTTGTCTGTCTCTTTCCTGCAGCGTTGTGCGATATGCACCCTATGAGAGCCCTCTTCCTCATCCCGCGGAATCCTCCTCCAAAACTCAAGTCCAAGAAATGGTCAGCATGCTTCTTTTTGTCCACTTGTTTACGTTTGTTTTTTTATTATTATTATTTCCTTTTTCCTTTCATATATATTCCCCACTAGACCTCTTATCTGTACACTTGCATCACCCCTGTGCACTTATCTGCGAAAACGCCTTACATAAGACAAACTTTCTGCCAATACTCCTTTCTCCCTGTTTATTTTTAGTTCTCAGTTTTTTTTTCCCCTTGTTTTGCTATTTTTTTTATTTATTTTTTTCCTTAAAATTAGGTTTGTTAAAGCGTCCGTGTCTCATTGTTTGCCGCCTTGGTTTCTTTCGCAGTCAGCTATTGTGGGACGGTCGGAGCCTTTAGTTGGTCTGTTAAAGTATTTTAGGGCAGACAGCAGGTCTCCATTTAGGCCGAGCTCAACCCGAGTACAACTATAAAAAAAAAAAAAAAAAACAGTACGACGTGTCTGACTCGGGTTCTGGTTTTTCCACATGGCAGTGTATTGGCGTGATTTGATGCACAGTAAGATTTAAACCAACTTGATCACAAATACTAAAATAATGAATAAAATTTTGGTTAGAATGACGAACACTTGTTAGGAAATGATCCATCTATACATGTAATAAAACGGTAAAGTTGACATGTCTGTACATTGGAGATATTTGCGAAAATTATTTGTGGGACGTAAGAAAATCACATTAGGATGTTTTTTTTGTGCATGCATGATGCATCACATATAAACTACCAAACAAATTTTAATGTGTTTTCACGTGTGTATTTGGCCGAGCTTGAGGTAACATGTATAGGCTTTATTTCATCGCAACAAATTCAAATGGCAAACGCCTTTATATCATAAAACAATTAATCGACCTTGGAAAAAAAAAAATAAATAAATAAAAATTAGTCCATCTCAAAATTCAACAGATGCTGTACCTTTTTTTTTTTTTTTTTTTTTTTTTTTAAATACGCGCTTATGAGTATGAAATTCAAATCTACTTAATAAATGCAATCTCACACTTTCATTCTGTGCAATTCATAGTAACACGTAAAAAAAAAAGTTTTTTCATTCTAAAAATTCAACAGATGGCTGTGTGTGTGTGAATATATATATATATATATATATATATATATATATATATATATATATATAGGAAGAAAATGTGCTTGTGAGTGTGTAATTCAATTCCACGTGAACAAAGTCATTAAAAAATATATATATTGAATTGTAACGAGTTTATTCCTTTTTTTTTTTTTTTCTTCCCCTCAATTTCTTTCAGGTCCAAAAAGTTCATCGACTTCATCGAGGGCTGCTTGGTGAAGACCTACCCGAGCCGCCCGTCCACCGAGCAGCTGCTGAAGCACTCGTTCATCCGTGATCAGCCGACCGAGCGGCAAGTCCGCATCCAGCTCAAAGACCACATCGACCGCACTCGCAAGAAGCGTGGAGAAAAGGGTAAAAAAAAAAAAAAAAAATATATATATATATATATATATATATATATATATATATATATATATATATATATATATATTAAATTCACGCATGTTATAGATGTGTATAAATAAGGTGCGATGAGGGAGAGGGCGTGACTGCACTATACTCCACTCCACTACCGCAGGCCTACGAGAATGTGTGTTGTTCCTGTAATGATTTTAATCCGGTTGATCAACATGTTACGCTAATGCTCTTTGAGCTCCTAATCAGGGATATGCGGTATTGTAATTAGTGCCTCCAAGAGGATGTGGTGCTTTATTTATTTATTTATTTATTTATTTTTTATTTTTTTCCTGGAGATGAAAAGCAGTAGATATGTCGACGCATTAGTGCTGCTAACGACTGCTGCTCCCTGAAGCACTTCACAGATCTCAATCGGTTAAGTTCTATATCGCTTCGTATGGTTCTCCGTAGTGATTTTTGACGCACTTCATGGTAGATCTCTTTTATTTCTGTCCTGGGTGGTGTAGGAGATTTTATTTTAAATTCTCAGTTGCTCATCAGAAGATTCATTTCAATTTAAGCTCATTGAATTAAACACAAGTAAAAATGTATCCCCATGGGGGGGGGGGGGGTAATTTAAGGCATTATCGTACAGAAAGACAATAAACCACAAACAAGTAACGGTTGACGTTTAGATGGAATGAGATGGAAGAACATCATCAGTGCAAATAAAATGACATAAATAAAACTGTTTTAATGGAATAATTGATATTGTGTTTTATTTAGCATTTATGGAAGGAGTCTCCAGTGTTAATAAACCATAACAGGAGCTTATTTATATTTATTTCATGTATGTTACACAACATTTGATGTAGCTGTAAAGAGACGAAGTTATATTTTAGTCTCGTGTGCTATTCTGGTCCTTGTCAATTCCCAGTGCGTTATGATTTGAACCACCATGCTGTGTGGGAGAAGGCTGCTCATTGTCCCCCCCACTGAGTTTCTATCCACTCCATGCTTTCAAGACACACACACACACACACAAACACAGAGGCTTAGCATGTCTGCAGATGGTTTAGGGAAAGCAGAGGTTCAGGAGGCATGTGATAAATACATGCTTTAATCGTGCAGATGTAAATTTTCATTCGTCTAGGAAGTAAATTTCGGTGGTCCGGTTAAAACAGGAATGTGGCGTGTCAGAGCCGCAGTGGGAAGAGACGGTCGGTTGTTCACAGCACTGAATGTTCCCTTTATATCGTCCGAGTCTCTCAATCTGTCCATCTACGTCTCTGTCTATCTCTCACAGAGGAGACGGAGTACGAGTACAGCGGCAGCGACGAAGATGATGAGAACAGAGGTGATGAAAGAGAGTCCAGGTAATATTCCAGTCGATACAGAAGGGGGGGGGGAGATAAAATAAATAATCAAACCCAACTATGTGCATCACTACACATTTCTTCAGTATTCACGTTTCTCCCTCTGCTGAGCCCTTTTACATCCCACCAGGGATTCGAGTCTCTCCTGCCATGACGGCTCTTCATGAAGTGATAAATGATGTATGAAAAGATATAAATTATGAATCGGCCAATAATCTGATAGGATTAGATTTAGAGCTGCTTTGATGGATTATGGTACTTTGTGGAATTCTGATAAACTGTTAGTGATGAACTGTGAGGGAAGAGTAGCCACGCCCCCTACATTTGGTGGATGCACAAAAGAATGAGGGGGGAAAAAACATGGCTTATGTAGTCGGTCTGACAGAAACAGCAGCCACGCCCCTTTTAATGAACTTGAGGCCGTACTGAATACTTAGAGGCCACATCCATTTAACACACTTTAGAGCTGCATAAACACTAAAGTCTTCTTACAGAAGCCACACCCCTTTTACTGAGACTCTCAGATCAAACGCTGATTTTACTGAGACTCATAAATACAGAGGCCACACCCCTTTTACTGAGACTCTCAGATCAAACCGCTTTGATAAACGCATTCTTACACCACGTTTACAAAAAGAGAAAAAAAGACGCTGGCCAACCCAGGCCTTGCTGTCTTCACTTCCTCTTCTTCACTCGTGCTATCAAACTTTACTCATACACGCTCTGAGATGTTTTTCCTTTTTTTTTTATTACTGTGCAGCCGGATCGTGAATACTGCTGCATCGATCCGCTTCCTCTGTACGCTGTCTCTCCTTGTTCCATCTCTCTAGATCATCCTGAACGTCTCATCACTTGTTGCTCGCCATCTAGATGAAATGGATCTACATATCCATGTCCACTTTGAGTGCCTCACCTTTCCTTCTCTCTCTCTCTCTGTGTGTCTCTGGTTCCCTGCAGCTCCATCCTGAACGTCCCGGGCGAGTCGACTCTGAGGCGGGACTTCCTGCGGCTGCAGCAGGAGAACAAGGAGCGCTCGGAGGCGCTGAAGCGGCAGCAGGCCCAGCTGGCTGCGCAGCGGCGCGACCCGGAAGAGCACAAGCGTCAGCTCCTTCATGACCGCCAGAAACGTATAGAGGAGCAGAAGGAGCAGCGGCGGCGGCTCGAGGAGGTAACGGTCAACTTAAACATATCATAGACGCGTCTCATGTAAACACTTTAAATAAGGTTATCTGAGAACGCCTCAGTGCACAACAACACTCTATCAGACTTTATAGAGGAGGAGACGTGTGTGCTTTTTTTTTTTTTATTTTTTTTTTTTTATCTCGGTGTAGGGACGAGACTGGCGCTTTCTGTGACTCAGCCATGACTAACAAGGGCAAAGCGGTGTGCAGTAGTATTCGTGTTTGTGTGTGTGTGTGTTTGTGTGTGTGTGTGTGTGTGTTTTTCCTTCCCTCTGTCAGCGTCTGAGTGTGTGTGCGTGTTAGAGAACAAATCCACCCCACAGGTTGTTTTTGTCTGGACCGCACTCTGGGTTCAGAATGTTTAAGTGAGCACAGACACACAGGCTGAGCTTATTATTATTATTACTATTATTATTTTTATATTTAACCTGGTGCAGGGTTGGCATTTTAAGAATGTTCAAATAGTGAGGCTACTTAAGGGCTGTGTGTGTGTGTATGTGTGTGTGTGTGTGTGTGTGTGTGTCTGGCTTTCATTTTTTTTGCTGGAAGGAGACAGTCTGATGCGGCCTAATGGAGACAGAAATTCGTGGTATTTCGATTTAGTTTTGTTCTCCTGAGCTGCAGATGTCAGTGAACCCCTCAGCTTTAACATATCGCATCTAGAGAACGCCGAATAACACAGGAAGCTGGGCTTGTTGCTAAAGAAGTGCATCTTGCATTATTAGGACCAAAGGAGAAAGAGATGAACCGATTATAGCATCAGGAGGAGAGAGAGAGAGAGAGAGAGAGAGCTCTCGGGTGTTGAGGCAGGAACAATCAGAGCAACGACTCGCGGCAAAGGCACTCTGTGTTCTTTTGGACTCTGAGAAATTGACGTGAGACTGATGGAGCTCTGGCAAAAACACAAACCGTTTTCTTCTCAATCCTGTTCTCCTTCATCTTGCAGGCTTTTTTAATTAATTATTTTTTATTTTTTATTTTTTTACATAAATTCTGTACAAGCTTTGGCATGTGACCTGTCCCGTACCGTTTGTCCTAGACTCATGAACAAGGTGTCAAATTGTGTGGCTTATTCTCGAGTAGGTTGCCATGACAAGTTGTACCCCTGGCGTGCAAGAGGTGCCCAAATTTGCCCCCCATTGCCATGGAAACAGGAAGTGGTCAAAGGTCATTCCCTGTTATGGTAACTTCCATAGGAACTTGTGGAACCTGAACATAACTGTGGATTGTCATTGAGACATGTGGGTGTGGCCTCATTTTAGCCAATCGGTCTCTCCGGATCATTGCGAAGCTGCCGTGCCACGCCCTAGCAACCACTTATGAGCACCTCAGCAACTGATAGACCGTAGACCGTCATGTGTTAAAGGAACAGAGGCGCGAGTTCCGTCACAGCAGAGAACCAAAAAACATTTTTTATGCACAAATGTTGAATAAAAATGAACTCTGAGCCTCTGCGAGTGTGAAACCTGAGAAGTTAGAAGCTTGTTAGTAAATGAATCACTGAACATGGTGAACCCGAGGTCGTGTCAGCCTAATTATTAAACAACACTCGATACCAAACGATTGGACGAACAGTCGGTTTTTTTTTTTCTTTTTTTTTTTGCTGCAGTAGAATAAAGCAGCTGGGAAGAGGAAGAAGTTTATTATTATTTTTTTTCCCCTGCACAGAGAGAAAGAGAGAGGGGAAAAAAATAATAAATCACAAAGCGTTGACATCAGAGGGGCTGCCCAGTAATCGACCACAACAAAAGCAAGAAGCCACGGGTCTGTAATGCAATAAGCGTCATTAGTCGATATATTTATCTCTCGTCTTTGTCAGGGAGGAGGAGGAGGAGGAGGAGGAGGGGAATCGAGAGGAGAAGAAGAAAAGGGGATGATGGAAGCACTTTTTATTTATTTATTTATATATTTTTATTTTATTTTATTGTGAAGGAGCGTGCACGTAGTCGGCTCTAAGTGCCGCTTGCACTCTGTTCAGCTAAAGGAAGCCCGAAAGCGCAACAACAAAACGTTTTCCTCGGGTTTGTGCATTAATATACTGTATCAAAAAGAGTGTCTGATCTGTTCGCTCGTCTTGATTAAATCCCGGCTTAAGCAGCCTGTGAGGTTGGAGTGTGTGTGTGTGTGTGTGTGTGTGTGTGTGTGTGTGTGTGTGTGTGTGTGTGGGATGCGGTCTGTGGCTGTTGCTCATGTGTAATTATAGTTATTAGGATATAACAGGTAGAAACCGACGCCAGATATGGACGTATTTTATTCACACTGTAGAGCAGCTGGGTGAGATCCACCACTGCGGCGAGGTGACTCATCAGTCCCTCCGTCACCTACCCCTCTCTCGCGTCTCTCTCGAACGTCTCGCGGCTCTGTATTTATATCTAACTGTCTCAAATTTTTTTTTAAACACCAATGTAGGTAGGAAGGCATTTATTATTTCACATTGTTGTTTAAAAGTCATACTGAGTCTCTCTCTCTCTCTCTCTCTGTGTGTTTTCTCTCTCAGCAACAGAGGAAGGAGCGCGAGATGGTGAGGCAGCAGGAGAAGGCTCCTCACCGGAGACTCGACGATATGAGGCGGGAGGAGGACCGCAGGATGGCCGAGAGAGAGCAGGTAGCCAGTCAGCGCTCGAGCAGCGCCACACCTCCACCAATCGCTGCGCGGCGTAGGCAGCCCTGTGAACCGGTTGCCATGGGAGCAGGCTCTCGGCGCAGTTTTGATTTTGTGTGTGTGTGTGTGTGTGTGTGTGGGTGAGCCGAGTGCCGTGCGCGCGGCCCTCACATTCAGTAGAATATGCAAAGTGGCAGAGACGTAAAAGACCAGTCGGCAAGAATTTATGCGTTTAGAGACCGATTCAGTGTTGTGCATGCTTGCTCATGCTTTCTCTCTCTCTCTCTCTCTCTCTTTTTCACTCTCTCTCTCTCATACGGTATATCTATACACACTGAGCTCTAAACACACACACACACACACACACACACACACACACACACACACACAAAGAGGCTTTTTCCAATATATTTTCTTCTATTCTGTTTCCTTTCCCTCTTCTCCACCCCCCCCCCCTCTTTTACCCTCTGTAGGAGTTTATAAGGCATAAGCTGGAGGAAGAGCAGAGACAGTTAGAAATCCTTCAGCAGCAGCTCCTGCAGGAGCAGGCCTTGCTCATGGTAACACAACACACAACTATGCTCGTCAACTTTAACTTCCTCTCCTCCCCCCCCCTCACTTTCTCTCTCTCTCTCTCTCTCTTACTATCACTGCTCCCACTTCTTCTCTCTCCTCTCCTCCAAGCTTGATGCGTCTCATATCGGTTGCATCTTTGAGTACGAGGGGAGGGGAGGCGTCTCGCCCCTGGAGAATAGTGGGAAAGATTTGGTTTAAATTTGGATTTATTATGGTATCGAGTTTAAAAAAAAAAAAAAACTTGTATAATCAAACCCGGCGATTATCGAGAAACGCCTGTGTGATCTCAAACAGTAGGCTTAAAAGTCGCTGACGCTTTGAGAATAATATCTGGAGACTCCAGTTATTGGATTTTTCCAGAACGAGTACTGAGGGAGCGCAGACTTTTACCCCACTTACAGAGAAATGTGCAGTGCAGTTCGGGTGTGTAGATGAGACACATCAGCATTTTTGGAAGAGGACAGCGTGTGCCCGTCTCCTGCCTGCTTGTCTGTGCACGTGTAGTGTGTGTGCGTGTGATAGACACACCAAATCTGCCTGAGAATATAGACTAATTTAAATTAAAGTTTAATCATTTAATATGTATAGTTTAAAAAAAGAAAAAAAAAAACAACAGTCACGCCTTTTTTGTTAATCCCTAAATTTCTGTGTGTGAAGGAGTATAAGAGGAAGCAGCTGGAGGAGCAGAGGCAGTCAGAGAGGCTGCAGAGGCAGCTGCAGCAGGAGCACGCTTACCTCGTCTCCCTGCAACAACAACAACAACAACAGCAGCAGCAGCAACAACAACAACAGCAACAGCAGGAGAAGAAACCGCTTTATCATTACAGCAAGAACCTGGATAACAACAAGCCAGCCTGGGCCAGAGAGGTTCTCACACACACACACACACAAATGAACACACAGCGTCTACATCTGTATACAGTAACTCCAAAGTGGAGTTTAATCGCTGGCACTGAAACTGGAGACTCCTTCCAATGATGATAAAGCAAGCAGCGATGAGCGGGCCCAAGCACCAGCGCCATCACCACCCGGGCACATGCATTTAAAGGGGACGTACTAATACAATTATGACATAATTTTAGAAAAAGGGGAATTTTAGGTTCAAAGCCCCAGATGCTGGGGGGGAAAAAAGCACCACACTATGATGTCACACAAAGCTATTAGCCAATTTAATGCATCGTCACGGCCGACTGCTTTTGAGAAATCCAAAATTCCTCCACAATTTTGCATCCTCAATGTCTTCAGATCACACAGGCCCAGGTTCGGTGACGATCGTTTAAACCCCCCTAGGATGAGGACATCAAAATTCATTGGGTGTGTTTTGCAAACGACCCAAAATAACTGACTTCCTGTTGAGTTGAGCCCATGAGATGCAGTGCACGGAAGTTGTTCACCTCAATAAGATCTAAATGTGTACCAGGTTTCATGTGCATACATGCAAGTGTGTATGAGCCATGAAAATCTTGTGTGAGGGTCCGATGCCACACGCAGGGGGAACAGACTCTCCGGCATCCCAATGGCAGCGAATTCCAACCTGACGATTTACATGACGTTTTATGCATGTTAAGACCCCTAAAAAGGAAACTCCCCGAAAAACTGGGGAAAAAAATAATGGTAAGGAGAACAACACGGCCCTCACACACACTATGACCACGTAGGGCTGATGTCACAGTGCTTGGGCCCTAATAAAGTTCCCCTAACTGAAAAGTTCAGTCTTAAATTCATTTATGAATGGAGAGGTCCTCAATATAAAGCCCTGGGTCTGTCGTTACTATAGTAACTGTAGTAATCTGTCAATCAGATTGAAGCATTCCAGCTGTGTGTATTTCTTTTTTTTTTTTTGGTTACTCCGCCCATCTGCATGAGGTTTTCAGATCGCGTGCAGATCCTGATGCTTGATTGTTGTATGCGCAAGTCGCCGTAGACGCTCTACAGTCTGATTTGGGGTTTCAGTAGCTACTGTATGACCTCAGGCCTGATGGACCCGTTTCCTGCAGTGTAACATCTGTGAGCATGACATGAAATTTGATAATAAGGCTACTTGTACTGTTTAGGGTTGGGTATCGATAGTTTTTCATAGTTTCCGCTAGGGATGTAACGGTATTGTAAATACTGTCGTACTGCAATAACAGTTTATTTCGATACTACCGTGGTCGCACGACTCGATAAAACGATAGGTCTTCTAAGAAAAGTTTGGTCTGTTGTCGCTACAGATCCAGTAATGCGCACATCCGATTTAAAACCCGCTTACTCCGTAATGATTAATTACTCTTTCCATCTCTTTTCCTTCGCCGCTAATAGCAGCATCCACCATTTCCACATTACTGGATCTGTAGCGACAACAGACCGCAAAGGATGATGGCCGCGCCTGGGCTGATGGAATTGTAGTTCCCGCTACCTCCCGTTCGCTCCATTCGCCTGAGCAAACTTTTCTCAGAAGACCTATAGTTTTATCGAATCATTTTGGTTTCTCTCTGAAAAGAAACGGGAAAGAAAAAAATAAATCCTGTCTCTGTCTGAATAAGTGAGTGAAGGAGGTGAGTCTCTCAAATACTCATTCAGCACATGGACCAGCTGCAGTAAGTAGGTTGCTATTTTTATTTTTTCTGAGTTTTCAAGAATACTGAATTGAAACTTTCTTTTTTTTTTACATGGTTTAATAATTTTTTTATATATTTTTTTGTAAGTTTCAAAGTTTACAGATAGATGGCTAATTTGTCTGCCATTGTTCAGTGTTCATGTAAACTGTTTAATAAACACTTCTGGCACTTTTTTCGAGTCTCTTCATTAGTTTTGTTTTTCCTGTAAAAGATTCAATAAATACCGAACCGTGCCGTTCATACCGAGGTATTACCGTACCGTCAAGTTGTGATACCTTTACATCACTAGTTTCTGCTGAATCTCTGCTTTTAAAACAGTACTGGGGCCTGAACTGATTTAAAAATAAAAAAAAATCACAAAAAATGCTGGGTAACACTTAAAGAACTGCATTTCATAAAAAAAATTGCATAAACAATATATTTAAAGTATACATAAATATAAATAGATTCAAAACAATAATTTATTCGTGTAGCGCTTATAACAGCGGTCATTGTCGCAAAGCAGCTTCACGGAATCAAAAGAAAATATGTAAATGTGTATGAAATGTGAGAAAATGTGTACGATAAATGTAAAATAATATGTGTAAAATAAATACTGTTCTGTCGCATTTTGGCAGAAAAGCCGATGATGACGCTGCCCACAGAGTTTATTTTTTTAATATTGTCAACGTGTATAATATATAGACGACACACGCGTGGACTCTTACAAGCCTTAGAATACACTGTAACTGTGTTAACATCAAAGCTAACATGTATCTGTCCCTTTCAGGTGGAGGAGAGGAGTAAACTGAACAGACAGGGCTCGCCCAAAATCTGCACCACGGTCTCCGATACCAACATCCAATCACGCTCGGACTCCGTCAGCCAATCGGGAGGCGTGCAGGCTGTACAGACCCCGCCCATGCAGAGACCCGTCGAACCCCAAGGAGGCCAGGGCAAGGTGCGTTGAAATGGAGCATGTGTCCGCATCGTGTCCAGTGTTGGTTTATTAATCATCATATGTTACTTTTTATTAGATTTTTAATGCATTCAGTAATGATGGCTGTGGCAGTTAAACATAAAGTAGCTTTAAATTGCGTGATGTTGGTTATGATTTCGTCTGTACAGCATGGAATGTCTTGCCTGTCTTGAGTCGTCACTGTAGGCGGCCATCAGCTCTCCTGTCAAAAATGATTCTGCTTTCACTTCTGCTCTCTGTTTCCCTTCAGTGACTGTATCCTTCTCTCTTTCCTTTCTGTTTTTTCCCTCTCCTACGCCTGGGTTCTCCCCCTGTTCCTCTCTCCCTCCTCCGCTCGCGACGGCGGGGGGATCTCTTCCTCCTTCTGGTTGGGATTGCACACCCTTTTCCCTGTCCTTTCCCTAACCCACCCTTTCTCCTCCGAATCGAACAAACAAACATTGCATGCGTCTCGAACCCCTGCTCCGTCTTTCCCTGGACCTAATCGATTCCTCACGATGCTCGGCGTAGTTCCAGATGGCACACTTGGTGCCTCTGAAGCCGTACGCCGCGCCCGTGCCGCGCTCCCAGTCCCTCTGCGATCAGCCCACTAAGACCATGTCCGCCTTCCCCACCCAGGACCCCTCCCCCACCCCAACGCCTCGTCCGCTGCACTCCCGCGAGCTGGTCCGGCAGAACTCGGACCCCACGTCCGAGAGCCCCGCCCCTCAGCAGCGCCCGGCGAGGGACGACCACGGCCCGTGGATTCGCCTCCCCGAGATCGAACAGCCTCCAAAAGTAAGGCTTGAACCGTCTTTTTTTTTTTTTTTTTTTTTTTTTTTTGGTCGTAGGATGTTAGTGCAGTACTGGGTGGAACTTGCATCCGTTTACGATGATTATATTTCATAGATTCCTCAACGAACCGCGTCTATAGCTACGGCTCTTAACACTAACCTGTCCTCTGGGATCAGACACCCAGTACGAGCCAGGTAACCCTTCTCTCACACACACACACACACGTAACATCTGTTTAAACACACCGCAAATTATCTATCGTTTTCACAAACGGTCTGTTTTTAAAAAAACAAATGGCAGTTAAACCTTGGATTACGAGAATAATTGGTTCCGGGAGCGGCAGTTTGTTCATCAAAGCACTCGTACATCAAAGCGAATTTCCCTGTAAGAAATGACAGAAACTCGGATGATTCGTTCCATTATGCAAAAAAAAAACAGAACAATTAATATAAAAATTATTAATACAGAATATAAAGTAAAAATCAAACAAATTAACCTGAACTTTACCGTAATACCTTAAAATAAATAAATCATAGCTGGTGTGAGAGTAACACACACGAAATCACTGCTCTCTGACAGAGAGAGTCTGTTGACTGTAATCATTTTCTTTTTTTTTTTTTGCGTGACTTTTATGAGGTCCACATGAGTGACTTTATGTGTGACCTCTCTAATGACGCTTTTGCTTTTGCCTCCTTTTGAGGATTTTGCGGAAATGAATTGTGTCGTCGTTAAATAGATTCATCTCAGCAATTTTACCTTTTCTTTTCCCCCCTACAGTACAGTTACTAAAGAACAGTCACTACACTTTGGAAAAAAAAAATTCTTTACACACGCGCACAAACACGTGGTCATTGTTCTAATAAACAGTAGACGCACAAATGGATAGTGACTATACGAGTGATTCACTCGCACTGAGACCGAGCACAGGGTGCGATTACCCACAATCCCACAGCGCACACGAGAGAGAGGGAGAGAACCACAATTGGCTCAGTTGTGATCACGTGACGCTCACGTATATCAAGACCGTGTTCGTATATCGAGTTAAAACGTATTACTAATTTTTTGCTCGTCTTGCGAAATGCTCTCAGTCCAAGGTACTCGCACTCCAAGGTTCCACTGTAGTTTCTAAACGTTGACGGTTCACCATAAGCTGAGGTGTTGCTCATGGCGCTCTGTTCATGTTAGCAATCCAGATTTGAGTCGCAACGACCGCTGGGAGCGAGGAGACAGCATGAACCTCATGTCCAACCTGCCTCAAACCGGCTCCCTGGAGAGACACCGCATCCTCAGTGAGTCACGGACGCGTTGCGGTTTAAATCTAAAAGCGTATGTTTGGTGCGCGTCAGCATCATGTCTCGTCGTTTCAGGTTCGTCCAAAATGGACTCGTCTCCCATCCTCTCGAACGACGGACGACACAAACCTGGAGAATCCCGCACCTCTTCCAGACCTAGCAGACCAGCGGTAACACACACACACACACACACACACACACACACACACACACGCGCGCGCATGCACGACACAAGCATGCAGTCTGTATAAACATTCCAACAAACTCTGCTAAAACATTTTTCCTCTGCTATGTAAACTATAAAAAGACTGACTAAACACATTTCCTTCTGTTTTTTTTATTTATTTTTATTTATTTATTTTTTTTTTATATATACTAACCCTCAATCCTGTTTTTCTGCCATTTTCTTTCCTTCACTTTGTTGTGCTTCGGATCCTTTGATCCTCAGAGCTATAAGAGAGCAATAGGAGAGGTCAGTACCTGTGTGTGTGTGCATGTGTGTGTTTGACATTTTGCTCTCTTAGTGTCGACAGATTATTATTATTATTTTTTCTCAGATCAGGTTATAATGAAAACTAACGAGTCCCGTGCAGTGAGTGAGTCGGGTCAGGGGTGAAAATGCTGCTCTGATGAGCGCTCCTACTCGCTCAAAAATCCTTCTGGCCTTTTGGCTTTTTTATTTATTTTTTATTTTTTTCTCCTTTCCTTCCCAGCTCTCGGTATTAACAGGACAGATTTGCTGCAGACGAGTGAAGGGAAAGAGGAGACGTGTTGGAGGAATCGTGCAGCAAATCCATTCGCACGGTTTTCCGCCCGGCCCAAATATAGTCCGAGAGCCATCCGAGTAACGCTCGGCGTCTGCGTTTGGTATCATAACTATGAAAGTCTCTCTATTGGAGTTTCGACTTTCAATGGCTTGTTTAAGTGTGTTTGTTTAATAAAGATGGCAGTGAGAGGGAAAAATGATTTGCGTATCACCGGACCAATTTCTAAAATTCTAAAGTATTCGCCAAAATATACTATCGATTTGAAATGAGAAGACGAACCTTTGTTGTTATCTCCGAGTTCATTTCTCCTGAAAGAATCTAACACACACACACTATTAGCGTGTTGATTTACCACGGTGTGTGTAATATACACTACCGTTCAAAAGTTTGGGGTCACTTGCACATTTCTTTGTTTTTGTTTAGTGATTTATTTTCTACATTCTACAACAATACTGGGGATTTCAAAACTATAAAATAACACATATGGAATTAGGTAATTACATAACATCAAAAACACCAGTTAATTGTTATTTTAAGACACAGAGGTCGGCCTTTCTGTAATAGTTCCTGCAAGAACAGTATTGTCAAGTGCATTCGCAAAATCCGTCCAGCACCATAATGAAACTGTCTCTCATGAAGGCCGTCCCAGGAGGACGAGACCAAAACCTCCCTCTGCTGCAGACGAGAAGTTCATTTAGAGTTATCAGCCTGAAAAATGACCAATTAACAGCAGCTCAGATTAGAGGCGTTATGAAGTCTTTACAGAGCAGAAGTAGCAGAAACATCTCAATATCAACTGTTCAAAGGAGATTCATGCAGTTTTTGGATGCCTTCAGCAAAACTTTACAATGTAGAAAGAAATAAACATCAGGAACCATCATGGAGTTAGAAAGTGTCCTAAAACTTTTGAACGGTAGTGTGTGTGTGTGTGTGTATATGTATGTATGTGTATATATATATATATATATATATATGTATATATATATATGTGTATATATGTGTGTGTATATATATATATATATATATATATAGGGAGGGAATTAGTCAAAAAGCACGTGACTTAGAAAGCCCTGTTGCTCAGAGCCACTCAAGACGTACGGTCTGTCAAGTTGAGTTTTGAGACTTTGGAGGCGTTTGAGGTGGTAAAACATTCACCAATTCTTTATAATCCTACAGGCAGCGCACAATGAAACCGTTTAAATATTTTCATCCCGTGTCTTAGGAATGAAATATTTGCTGAGTTTGTTTAGAAAAAGTAACTATGGAGGATGGCCGAGATACTCAGTAAAAAAAATTCTTCAGTTCTTAAAATATTTATGCCATGTGAAAGGATGTATGTTAAAATGAGGGGAGGAAAAATCAACTAAACTCACTATAGCGAATACGACATGTTGTATAAACACTAAACACTGAAATAATTGAACAAGGACAAGATCATGTGTACAGGCCCACTGATGAATATTAATGAGTATGTAAATGCAAGGTGTTGATAAAAAAGACTCATATTTTAAGGAATCTGCCAAGACAGATCTTCACTTGTTTTGTTATTTCTTCTTCTTCTTTATTTATTTTCGGTGAGTTGGCTCTGTGTCCACCATGATGGCTGTTTTGAAAGAAAATTGTACCGAGGTCTCGAGTCACGTGATCTCAAGGGAGGTTGAGCCTAATTAGCATATTAAAAGTACAGCACTAAACAAATAAAAAAAAGTCTTTTATAGATAGATGCACAAGGCCAAGGCAATAACGTTATGACTCGTCATTTTTATAAATATTCTTATTTATTGTGTAATGTTGTATGTGTTGTATGGTCTGAATCAATCTTTAAATGTTGTTGAAATTAAAAGTTAAATGAAGTGAGTTTGTATATATATTTTTTTATAAGTGAGAAAACGAATGTTATAAAGAACAGGGTATATTTAATTACCCGGTAAACCCTTTTCTTTAATTGTAAGAAAAAATAAATAAATAAATAAAAAAAATCAGGGGACAAATGTAACATGGACTTGCGAGATGTATTTACAGAATTGCAATTTAAATCAAATCAGCGTCGTTGTAATATTGTACCGTGAGGTGACTCTGTCCCTGTTGTTTAATAATCTCGTGATGTGTGTCAGGACCACGGGCTGTACTCGAAGGAGCGTGCGGAGGAGCAGCCTCGTCCACCGGTGAAGGCCAACGACTACTCGTCTTCCTCGGAGAGCAGCGAGAGCAGTGAGGAGAGCGAGAGCGGAGAGGGACAGGAAGAAGAGTCTCCCACTGACCGGTATGGCCAAAAAAAAAAGTAAAAGTTTAAGTTGTTAAAATCTCAAATCCTCCACTGCTAACCTGAGGACGGGGGGGACGGTGGCTTTTTTTTTTTTTTTTTTATTTGTCTCTCAGACCGCGAGACCCAGACTCTGACTCTGTGAACACCATGGTGGTCCATGAGGAAGATGAAGGTAACGGAGGAGATGAAGAGCGGGCTGGAGGTTATGGTGATCAGACCATGCTTGTTCAGAGGGTGAGTGTGTGTGTGTGTGTGTGTGTGTTGGATTTGGGTCATTTTACCCAATAAAGATTTAGATTTGCTCTAATGATTTGTGTTTGTTTTTGTTTTGTTTTGTTTTGTTGTTTGTTTTTTCTAGACTCCTGAGAAGCGCAGTCATAACGGATACACTAACCTGCCCGACGTGGTTCAGCCGTCCCACTCCCCGACCGACTCCGCGTCACACTCCTCCCCTGGAAAAGACTCCACCTATGATGTGAGACTCCAGAACCTCAGACACACAGTTCACTGGGACCTCGGGATCACTAAGTTCCGGTCCTCTTGATTTATTTTGCTTACATTACAAAATATAAAACAAAGTAGCCTTAATTATACAAAAATAATACATCACTAAATATAAACTGTACAGGAGAGAGGGAGAGCGAACACTTCTTCATTTTTACATGTTCTGTTCACGCACCCTTCTTAGGGAGACTCTAATATCACTGAGTTGTTCTCTTTCTGGGGTTTTCTCTCTTTTTATTGTTTTTTGTTGAAGTGGAGTTTGTGAACAGAGACACATTTTAGGCAGATTTTATTTATTCATTTTTTTGGGCGTGAACGTATTTGTTTGTACTCCGGGAGCGTCCGTGACCCGAGGTTCCCCTGTATGTAAATGTCTCATAATTAAAACAAGGACCACTTTGCTTAATTCGTTATCATGCGTGTATCGTATTGATTTCAGTATCAGTCCAGAGGTCTGGTCAAGGCTTCTGGGAAATCCTCCTTCACCACGTTCGTGGATCTCGGGATGTACCAGCCGTCAGGTGGAACGGGGGAACCCATCTCAGTGGGAGGTTAGTTACTGTTTTACCTTCTTACAACAGTGACAGAAAGAACAAGCACTCTTTCCTTTTTCACTTGATTCAATCAACACATTTTTTTATATTGCACATTGAATAAAATTAATGGATATGAAATATATAGTTTTAAAGTTCTTAGAAAAAATACATTTTAAACATCCTATCTAGTTTTTGAATAACAAAAATGCTTCTCGCCATGAATATAGCCATAGAAGCTGGCATGGTGTTTAAAAAGAAAGAAAGATGAAATAAACAAATAACAATAAAATATACAAAACACACACAATTAAGAAATACCAAAAGCCACTCAAAATAAATTAGTTTTTGCCTTAAACCCCAGGCAGGTCAGTAATATTACGTAACTCTGGTGAAATGGTGTTTGGTGTTCCAGACTTTCGGACCGGCCACTGCAAAAAAAGTGATGTACTGTATGTTAATTTATTTTTTTTTTTTTTGGATCAGCAGAACGTAAAACTCTACTTTGTTGGTAAAAGCGTACTGTCTTAGACAAGTAAGAAGGTGCCAGACTATTAATTGAACTAAAAAGAAACCATTAAAAGTTTCAGAACTTTACTGGAAGGAATACAGGATTGGTGTGATGTGATCATGTTTACTATTATATATATATTAGTCAGCATACGAGAAGCAGCATCCTACACAAGTATCACAATGCAGACAAGCTTAAATGACTTCAGCATAAAGAGTGTTGCAGTAGTCTAGCCACGAACTAAGAAAAGCGTGAACGACTTTCTCCAGGTCACTCTGATTCAAAAAGGGGTCCGGGGTTGGGGTTTACTCTCATTTACACAGAGACATTTCTGTGACGGCCAAAGTTTTATGTCGTGCAAAGCAAACATCTGTGAAATAGATTTAAGTGCATTCGAAGAATTTGGTGCAACTGTGGCAAGTAGATTTGTAGATCATCTGCGTACAGACGAAATGAAACACTGTGCTTTCGGCCGTAATGGAAGCATGTACAAAGGAAATAGAACAGGGCCTAAAATGGAACCCTGAGGAACACGAGAGAGAGCGAGAGTAGTATATTGAGATTTTTATCAATACACTACTGATGCTGCTAACTTATTTAGATGTCTGAGCTCAATTGCACAATAACATTTTTGATCAAACCAAGTTCCCCATTTATTGTATTTTTATTTGTCCAGATGAGTTTTTTTTTTTTTTTTAATGGAAAATAAAGCTTAAGATCTGTTTTTGTGTAGGTCTGACTTCTCGGTTTGACCAGCTGAAGTTGGAGGTACGAAAAGGCTCCATGGTTAACGTGAACCCTACGAACACACGCCCCGTCAGCGACACCCCTGAAATCCGCAAATACAAGAAGAGGTTTAACTCCGAGATCCTGTGTGCTGCACTCTGGGGTACATAGTCCATCAGTGTGTCTGTGCGTGTTCTGCATGAACACGAGTTTGATGCAATGTGCATGTATGATTTTATGACTGTGTGTGTGTGTAGGTGTAAACTTGCTGGTCGGGACAGAGAACGGTCTGAAGCTGTTGGACCGCAGCGGGCAAGGCAAAGTCTATCCGCTCATCAATTCCCGCAGGTTCCAGCAGATGGACGTGCTTGAAGGACTTAACCTGCTCATCACGATTTCAGGTTTAAAAAAATAATAATACGCACGTTAACTAACTCAATTAAGCTGGACGTGTTGATTTAATTGATTTCATCTTTCTTCTCTATTTTAGGAAAAAAGAACAAGGTGCGTGTGTATTATCTGGCCTGGCTGAGGAATAAGATCCTCCATAACGACCCCGAGGTGGAGAAGAAGCAGGGCTGGACCACTGTAGGGGAGATGGAGGGCTGTGTGCACTACAAAGTGGGTAAGTTCGACAAGAACGAGGCGTCTGTCTGAAAGGTGTCAAGTATTATATCATTCCTGAAAAGATTGTGATTTTATTTTATTTCTCTTTTTTGTTCTTCAGTAAAGTACGAGCGGATTAAGTTCTTGGTAATTGCTTTGAAGAATGCGGTGGAGGTGTACGCCTGGGCCCCCAAACCCTACCACAAATTTATGGCCTTCAAGGTGAGTAGGACACACACACACACGTTTGATTGACACACACCAGGTTTCACGCTTGCCGTTTTCGATTATGCAGCAGTTCTCCACAGTTAATCTCTCTCTCTCTCTCTCTCTCTCTCTCTAGTCATTTACCGACCTCCCTCACCGACCCCAGCTGGTTGACCTGACTGTGGAGGAAGGTCAGAGGTTAAAGGTTATCTACGGTTCTAGCGCCGGCTTCCACGCCATCGACGTTGATTCCGGAAACAACTACGACATCTACATTCCTGTCCACGTGAGTCACCGAGACGCTCAGGAAGAAAAAGAAAATTCTTTATTCATACGCACTCATTTAAACACAGAACGATTCTTTTTTAAGACTCTGGTGCCCCCTGGTGGTTAAGAGGTGGAACAATTTAGAAGTGATTGTAAAATTAGATGGTGCTAAAAATTGTGTGTGTGTGTGTGTGTAGATCCAGTCTCAGGTGACTCCGCACGCGATTGTCTTCCTGCCCAGCTCTGACGGAATGGAGATGCTGCTGTGTTATGAGGACGAAGGAGTGTACGTCAACACGTACGGCCGCATCATCAAAGACGTGGTGCTGCAGTGGGGAGAGATGCCGACTTCTGTCGGTATGACTGACACACACACACACACACACACACACACACACACACACACACAGCTGTATGAAAGCCATAGCTGGTCTACTTGGGATGAAAAGAGAAGAAATCTGTATACTCTTCTAGAATTGCACATAAACAACAAATATTAACTTAATATTATTATTACTATTATATTAATATTAACTAGACAGGAACATGTTTTGAAAAAAATGTGAGTGGTTGCTAGAGCGTGGATCGACAGGTTGATTGGTTGCCTGAGAAAAATTAGGCCACACCCCCACATCTCTATGACAATGAGATCCACAGTTAGGTTCAGTTTCTAAAAAAATATTCCTCTGGAAGTTGCCATAGCAGGGATCTGTGAGAACTTCCTGTTTCAATGGGAAGTACCTTCACCATATTATGTCAATGAGGGCAAATTTTGGCAGCTCTTCCGCCCCAGGGGTACAACTCGTACCCGTTTGCAGGTGCGTTTCATATTTCTACAAAATTTCTGCTCTGCGCTGGAATCCGTCAAAGTTGGTCTCAATGTTATGGGATTTTTTTTGGGGGGCCGGTAGATTGTGACCCCGTTCCCGATTAAGCCGCACGATTCGACACCTCTTTCATGGGTCTACGACAAACGATACAGGACAAAAAGAAGCTTTCATCCCTTCGAATCAAGACACGACCAGATCGTATATACAAGGTGCCGTACCGGCCATATAAATGTAACCCACGCGTATTTATTAAAGGATGAAGAAGCTCCATGTCAGCGCTGTAGAACTACTCTAACCATAAAGCACATACTTTTGGACTGCCCAAGTTTTAATACCATAAAAAAAAAACAGAACAAGATTTAAAAAACATTTTCTGCAAGACAAAACCAGAAGAAAAAATAAAATTTTTATCTAAAGTGCACCTAAAGTATCTAATATAAAATCTTGTTCTTCTGACCAAGACCATGCTATAATGTGATATTTATCCATTTTTATCTATTATTATTATTATATCCACAACTCTCTAAATCACTTGCATTATAACATAATATAAAATTGGTTTGAATAAACCAGCTTAATATTTGATATGAATCTGCCATGAAATGGTCAGAGAAGTTGATATGGAAATAAATCCTAATACAAACAAACGGTACTAGTTATGCGCCAAAAATATTATTATTATTATTATTATTATTATAATAATAATAATAATAATAATAAGCCTGTAAGATGATACAAGTGATGCTTTGCTTCAAACACTCCACTAAATAATCGATTCTCTTTCTTTCTCTGCGTTTTCAGCTCACATCTGTTCTAATCAGATCATGGGCTGGGGCGAGAAGGCTATAGAGATCCGCTCGGTGGAGACGGGTCACCTGGACGGGGTGTTCATGCACAAGCGAGCTCAGAGACTCAAATTCCTGTGCGAGAGGAACGACAAGGTCTGAGATTCCATCACACCGGGTCACGTGTAATCATAGATAGATGTGTATGATTTTATTTAGTAAATCTAATGGAAAATCTCTCTCTCTCTCTCTCTCTCTCTCTCTCTCTCAGGTGTTCTTTGCGTCAGTGAGGTCTGGAGGAAGCAGTCAGGTTTACTTCATGACCCTGAACAGGAACTGCATTATGAACTGGTGATGGAGCAGCCGTGTGATCACTGATCCCCCTCCACACTTTATCTCTATCTCTCTCTCTCTCTCTCTCTTTCCTTCTCTCTCTCTCACACACAGTATATATAGGTACAGTGCCCACTCGCTTTCCCCTCACACACAATCGCACAACTCCCAGAAGCGCACACACACACACACACACACACACCACACTCATGCTCTAGACTGCACTTCATTAGCAGTAGTGGTTGTTCTTTTAACAATGAGCTTGATGTACAAACATTTTTTGGGGGATTGTGTGTGTGTGTGTGTGTGTGTGTGTGTGTGTGTGTGGATGCCAAATCGCTTTACTTCCTTTTAGCACCAGAACAAAAATATTCCTTTTCTGTTATTATTATTGTTATTATTGCAGCGAGTTCGCTCTTTTTCTTTTGTTGTTGTTTTTTCGCTCAGAGCTTTTACTTCACTTCATTTTACACTTCATTCCCACTTGACCACCGTCACTGAAAAGAGATGTAGACACAGGAGTGGCGCGTGACGACGATCAGCCCTGGGCGTGGTTTTTTTTTTTTTTTTTGTATTCACTGTGGTCGTCATCACTGCCCCCTGCTGCTTGCGTGGTGGTACTGCAGCACCTGTAATTTTCCATTCTCACATACTGTACTGTAATTCAGTAGACCTAGTCTTCTCTCTCTCTCTCACTCTCTCTCTCTCTCTCTCTCTCTCTCACGATCATGTCATTATTTCCAGCTTGTAAGGTTTTTTTCCCCCTTTGGCTCTGTAAGCCGAACGGGTTCGGACAGAATCTGTCAATCATTTATACTGTAGGTGAGGCTTTAAAAAAAAAAAAATCTGGGTTACGCTTTTGTCTTTTTTCTTTTTTTGTTTTTGTTTTGCGCTCGTACAGCACAGAAGACAGAAGTGCGACAGTTATTCCAAGCGTTCTCTGATTTAGCCTTGGAGAATGCTTTTTTTTTTTTTTTTTTCCTCTTTTTTTTGTTTAGTTTTTTTGTCTGAAGTTCCAGTATATCTCGGGCTGTTTGATATTCTCTGTATGTATAGGTATTTGGTATTATTCCTACTTTAATAATCTCTTGCTGTTCTATTGCAATACGTGCTGTAATCGTGCCGTTCTCGTAAAAAAATCATAATAATAATAGCAACATGTTTTCACGAGGGGGAGTTTCTCTTTAACCGGTCGGATTAACGAGGTCAGGGAGAAGTAGTTTTTCCTTTTTTCTTTTTTTTTTTTGGTCTTAATTTTTGAGTTTTCTTTTTCTTTTTTTCTTTTTTTTTTTTTTGGCAGCAGAAATGAGTTCTTCGCTTGTAGGCTGAACAGTTAAATAGTTAAAGCCAGTGTATCATGTGAACAACACGGAGGGCAAACGTTCGTCTGGTGGCGGGACGGACGTGAGGCAGCTTTTTCTGCACTTCAGCTCTATTAATTTGTGAGGTTCGCTTGTGCCCGAGTGCGTCTGTTCTCCCTGTGATTGGTGGGTTTCCTCCCACCGTCCAAAAACATGCAGATTTGGATAATTTCCAAATCGGTTATTTATCATTTAATACTGATGCGTATATTAATTACATTTCTGCTTCCAAAAAAATAAAAAGAAGAAAAAAAAGCCGGCTCCCTGGTGTGACACACAGCCTTATTTAAAAAATACAAGACAAACAAAAATGCTTTTTCGACTCGGTGTGCATGTGATGAGCAGATGAAGGAAAAAAACTATTCCTTTTTTTTCCAAATGTATTATTTCACTTTATTAGATAGTGTGAGTTCATTTAATTAATTAATTATTATTATTATTTTTTTTAAGCGTGACTTTGGCTTGGATTTGCGTGCGCGTATGTATGAGTGCGAGACTGTTGTACTAGAACATACACAGTGTGGTCCAAAGCAATAGCAGTGTGACTGGCGAGCTCGAGCGGCCTCTGCTCTTCTCTTTGCTCTGCAATACTAAAAAACTTCTCCCCTCTCACCCTTTCGCGAGCCCACTGTGCATCACAAATCTAAAAATGTTAAGTATTTGCTTCTGGGTTTTAAAAAAAAACAAATATATATATGTATATTATTATTTGTGAAGCGCTTTTTCAGCAGTAGACCTCGTCATAACGTCCTAAGGAGTCGAAAAGGGGATCTCTCCTGGGTGACATCCGATAGAGGGATTATAAGAGTCCGTCATGGTGACGATGAAGATGATGGCGATGATGGTGATGATTCCAGCTGCAGTAAATAGATTTAGCATTGATTAGAGCTTTTGTTTCCATTTCAGAGAGTAAATTACAGTAATACCAGAAATGTATCTATATATGAAAAAAAGTTTGAGAGAGATTGTAACGTATCGAATACGCGTGAATATCTCGAGTAAAAAGCACTTTTCATCTCGGCTTTTCTGTTGGCTGAGACACAAAGACGTGTTTAGTTTTATATCTTCGCGAGCGAGACTCGAATTACAGTGAGAGAAATGGATTTCCAAACTTCTACAGTAGGTGTGTCTTTAGGAAACATTTCAGGGGTCAAAGTGACCCGTAGAGCAATAGAAAAGGGCTGTTCGGGTCAAACCGGGACTTTTGATCACGCAGAATAAGAGAAGACGTAATATATAATCCTCAGCTGCACCAATGCACTTATGAGTGTTTCACTAGTGCTTGGACATCATTGACATAGAAAGTCTTCTCAGTACGTCGGAGCTGTGATTCATGTCTGAAACGCCGGCCTCACAGGAACTCCTCTAATGGCCCAAATGGACAGTACGGGTGCTGTGTGGCGATAACTTTCATATTTCACAGTTTAAAATGTTGGCATCGTTCAAACGCGTTACTGCGGCCAAGAGTCTCGTCACCGTACTGTCCTTGAAGTCTTCTGTAAACGTCAATCGATTTTAAAACTCTTTTATGAGAAATTTCATCACAGGTCCCCGTTTGACTCGAACACGCCCCCTTCATACCGTAGTTGATGAACTCCTGGGAGCCGAACACCAGAGCGCGATCCCTTTTGAACGAAAATGAACATCAAATTTGATTTCTTATACTATTTTGCACCTTTATTCCAATCGCAGCGATTATTAATACTAGATTGAATATGTGGAGTTTTGTGTAGGTATTTCTGAAATAAATAAATAAATATATATGTATATAATAAATCCATGAGTCGTTGGCGTGATTGATCTACGCGCCCCAGCGACCGAATCAGCGGACGCCGGAAATAGGAAGTGACTCGGTTGATCGAAAAAGAAAAAAAATTTTTTGTCCAAATTAGAGCTAATTGCTCCAATACTGTGGAGCTTCTTACACAAACCCTACTCCTAAAATGTTGATGTAATATGTCCCTCACGCGCTCTTCACCCCCACGTGCTCGTACACACACACACTCTGCTTGGAGAGCTCTGTTTATTAACGTCGATGCCCCGTCTGAACTGCCATGTTTACCGTTATAGCAGTGCCTTGGAGCCGGGATGCGGGTGTGTGTGTGTCGTTTTTTCCAAGTAAATATATTTTTAAAGCCCCGCCCCCTCCCCTTTATGTCACCACCACTAACGACAACCAGTTGCATTAATAGTTCAGGGAAGAAGTATTTAAAAATAATGTTTTTGAAGCTAGTGCAATCAGAGGCGTATCTCACGTCAAGAAAGTGCCCTTAAACTGACGACGAGTTCAGGCCTAGAAGCCATTCGGGAAAAGCATTTTTACCCCCCTAGAGTTTAAAGTGTCACACGACAGGATTTAGGGGGTCGGGATGCTTCAGTCGGCAAAGACAGACGAAATGATGAGTGTTAAAGAGATTATGAAGAGAAACTGACTGAGGTTTTTTTTTTTCTTTCTTTCTGTGTATCATGACATTAGTGGACAAGGAATACAGTTAAGAGTGTTAATGTAAATGTCCTGTCTGTTTTTGTTATTACTTTTAAAAAGTTAGGTCGTAGTTGATGAAAATGAATGCGAACCTCTCAGATCAAAGTCCTCCCCCCCAACCCCCCCCCCCGTCTTATTTCAGGTTGAAATGAGAACGTGTCCAATTCTAAGCAAAATCCCCCCCCCCCCCCTTCTCTTGCTCTCTCTCTCTCTCCCTCTTGCTCTCTTCTCTCTCGTTTTGTCCGCTTGACGTTCCCGACCCCTGGCTTTAAAGGTCCGGGTTGCCATGGTGACGATCGGCTTCCGCGCGGTCGTGATGGAGCGGATCCCCTGTCGTCCCACACGCCAAGAGTCCAGAGTCTCGTCTCCATTCGCTTACCGTTTCAGATTCTTTTCTTACCAGATGTTAGTACTATTTTCCCCAACGTCTTAACAGATGGTGGACTTTATTTTCAAATCAATTCTATATATGAAAATGATGATAAAAATTAAAAATCTCTCTCTATATATATATTTATCTATATGTTTGTTTATCCAAATCCTTTTTAAATGAGAGGTTGTTATGAAGTGGTTTAAGATACTAAGCGAAGTTTATATGTAGAAGTGAACCGGGTGCGTATTTGCAACGGGAATCGAAATTTAATATATCGTCCGAGCGTTATTTTACTACGTGGATAATAATGGAGGTGTGTATATTGTGCTAATTTAATGAATGTAACCGTCACTCGATCCGATTTCTATCGTAACACCTTTACTGGCCTAATGACGATTTAAGCACAATGTATGTTTCTGCTCGAGCTGTAAATTCGACTGTGATTCAGTTACGGGATTAGACTGATGCCTCCCTCCCTCCCTCTCTCTCTCTCTCTCCCTCTCCCTCTCTCTCTCTCTTTCTCCCTCTCTCTCTCCCTCTCTCTCTCCCTCTCTCTCTCCCTCCCTCTCTCTCTCTCTCTCTCTCTCTCTCTCTCTGTGTGTGTCTCTGTCTCTCTCCCCTCATGTGCAGTGAGCTTTATAAAAGAGCGAGCGTGGGTGTGTGTATGTGTGAATAGGAGTGCTATTTTTAAACCAAGTATGTACTGTTCATGATGCTCGAAGAGAGAAAATGAGGAGGAGGTGGCAGAGGAGGAGGAAGAGGATTATAGAGTTAGCGGGGGGGGATAACCTATAGTATATGTGTTTTAGTTTTTTAAACAACAAAGAAAAATGGCCAGTATGGATTAGTACATGTTCAAATCCAACAGAACTACACACACACACACACACACACACACACACACACACACACACACACACACACATTCTCGTTTTTTAAAAGTCCACATTGCAAAAAGTGATGATATCTCGAGTCTTGTCAAATTGATGTAAAATTTCTTAATATGAGCCTATTTAAGCTTATTTCTAGACTAAGTTTACTTATTTTTGAACATTTAAAAATTTCTTATTCTGTCAAACACTGTTTAAGCGAACATTTCCTTGAACAATAGAACAAGAAATTTTATTTGTAAAAAAACAAAAAAAAAATGTAAACTTTTGTTTAAAGTCAGAATAAGTTCTTGTCTTGTATTTGATTTTGTTTTAATCTTTATTAAGACCTTTTTAGATGAATTTGACCAGATTCAAGCGATCACTTTTTTGCAGGCCACATTCACATTCCTGTTTAAGATGAAGGTTGTACGGTTTATGCGACTTTATGCGGATATTAACGAAATGCCACAATCTTGGCTGTAGATGATCTAACGAACGAACTACGTAGACGGGAAACACCGTAGAGGATGAACTAGGTGTGACTTTTAAACATTCAACAGCGTAGACGCGTCCAGCGCTGCGTGACCGAGCGCTCCGTGTGCTCACGCTGGTTTTCTGACGCGATCACTGAGAAAGCGTCGCTATAGTGGACTTTTATAGCCAAGAATCGTTCAATTAACTACTTGTGGTTTCCTATAACTTTCATCTTTTCTCCGCCCAGGTTGTAATTTATCCTGTCGATTATTTAACTTTTGTCTGTATATTTCTCAGGCTTAATGTTTCGAGTCCAGTCAGATCTGACGTTCCTCTTCACCAATAATCCGCTCCGTTTCTGTCGAAAACCCGTCTTTTATTAACCAAATACAGACTTTAAAATCGTTGGCAGTAAAAAAAAATAAATAAATAAATCTCTTCCTACCTACAGATTCTTCTGTTAATTTAAATTAATGAACCAATTCACTAAAATGTTTATCAGGATTTTTTTTTTTTTTTCCTCGTGTGCGTGAATCCTAAGTGTGTGGGTCAAACAGGATGATGATGATGATGATGATGATGATGATGCACATGATCCCAGGCCTGTTTCAGGTAGCACGTCGTGTGTGTATATATGTGTGTGTGATTTATGGGTGTGTATCTCTTGTTCAAGGCTTTCAACTGCTTTTTATTTTTTGTTTAGTTTTTTTGTGTAGGCACGTCAGTCTTCTTTAATATTACCTGCTTTTCCTTTTTCTTGACATTTCTCTTTCTTGATCCTCTAGTAATAGTATAAAATAAAAAAACACCCTCCGGTTAATTCTGTACAGATTATATGATTTCCCCCCCCCCCTTTGGTTGATTCTGATTGCGTAACCAGGAGAGGTCAAAGGTCAGTAGAAAGTCTTTAACGTTGTTATCCTCTGTGATGGGTTATTAATTATTCCTGTCTTTTTATTATTATTATATGATGATTATGATTATTGTTTCCTTATCATACATTTTTTTTGTTTAAATTAAATAAATAAATAGATATTTGACAAACTGTCTTTTTTTTCTTTTCCTTTTATCCTTTTCTTTTGTGTACGAATGCGAGTGTGTTTCAGTTTGAGAGCTGAATTGAGATTTTAAGGACCTGATGATGGTTTTCAGTTTCACAGTGTTCGGGATGAAAATCGTACATCTGTAACGTCTTAAATGCAGGATTGTTTGAAAATAATAATGATGATAACAATAAAAAGAAATCTCTATATATATACACGTCTCTTGAGTAACGGTTTTACAAGTTGTCTGGGTTACTTGTTTTGTCTTGGCTGATTTATTACTATATTTTCCTCCAAAGGAAAACAAAACAAAAATGTTTTTTTTTTTTTTTTCAACTGAAAACAGAATCCATTTGTTTTGTTTTTTTTGTTGTTGTTTTTTACACTTCAACTTTTATTTATTGTCCTTACAGTGTTATCTGAGGCACGCAGGAAAAAACATGAATAAAATAAGCATAGAAAATCAGAATATAAACAAAACATTCGAACAAACCAAAACAAAAAATAACATATTTACTTGCACCGTATATATATACAGTATATATATATATATATATATATATATATATATATATATATATATATATATATATATATATATATATATATATATGCGCCACAGGTTCCTATTTTAAAATGAAGTTGCGAAATTTCAGTCACCTAAAACGATTGGGTTTGATGGAAAAATCCTGTCGAACTTTAAACACGTGCTTCTGTTCTTCAGCCTTTCTTTAGTCGGTCGGTAACGATGTCATGTGCCGATATACTCAACGCAGGTTAATACCAGAATTGTACATGTTCTCTCTCGGGGCGACTTTTAAGATTAAGACGTCTCAAGGCAACATAAGCATCATGTGCGTAAATGGTACTTAAACGTGTTTGTCAGCAACATCTCCAAGGACTTCCAATGATGAACTAATCGAACAAGTCCTTGATCATTGTTGTCCAAATACAATTTTTTTTTATTAATTAATAAATTTTTTTTCAAATCATCTCAGGGCAGAAAAAAATATACATGGGTTATCATTTCCTTACCAGGTGATTCCCTGATCAGCTCAAAGTGCTTGGACCCCTTTCATCGCTGCAAAAATGCTTCCCGTTCATTTTGCATTAAGCCGACTTTTATACCGTGACGGCTCACGTCTGAGACGCCTGGCTGTCGTGTACCGTCATCCAGCTAATCAAAGAGCAGACGATACCGCGCGGCACACTGTATTCATAGCATCACTGCGTAATCGTATTAACCAGTTATCGGCACATGTCCCGTTTCAGACGCGTCTAAGCTGAAAACAGAATTCGGGGAAAAAAAACAAAGCAAATCCATCTTCTCCGAGCACAAGTACTACAGTATCAGTGATCAGTGCGTTCAAATAAGCATAAATACAATCCCAAAGTATTAGACTCACAACTTCAACCAATCTCACTTGTCTTTTCCCTCCGAGTGTGTCGTGTTGTGTTGTTTTTCTTCTTCTTCTTTTTGTGTGTATATATTCTACATTGTGTTAAAGTCCTCCGCAAACATGTACAGAGTTTGTGTGTGTGTGTGCACGAGAAAAGAGAAAGAAATAAAGAAAGAACATTCGTGTGTAGCTTCAGTGGGTCAAACCTGGGAGCTGCATCCACAGTTAATGGTGTGCAGATTCAGGTGCGCTTAAGTATACAAAGCAGTTACCATATAGTAAACTCAAGATACCTAGTTGGCAGAATATATTATGTACAATATGCGTCCAAGTGTGTGTGTGTGTGTGTTTGTATTTTTGTGTTACTTTAATAAATCAGGCATACAGTGTGTGGTTGTGTGAAAGAGAGATGGAGAGAGAGAGGGAATCTGTCAGTTCCAGATCTTGAGGAAGCTGTCCCAGGAACCAGTGCACACAGCCATGCCGTCGTCGGACACACCGAGACAGCTCACGCGATTGTCGTGGCCCGCCAGGACTCCTGTGAGGAAACAAACAGGACGTCACGTATAATATATAGAAAGTTAGATTCAAAATAAAACATGTTGGATCAAGTGCTGTTTTGTAAGTCGACAAATACTAAGGGTGAAAGTCATATTGTTAAATTCAAATATACTAAACTCGTATTACCATTTCTCTTCAAGTTCCCGTTCTCATCATAATCTTTTTAGTTGCTTTTACAAACAAAAGGCTATTTGTTCATGCTGTCTCCATTTTATAATCCAGGTTTTTTATTTATTTATTTTTTATTTCTCCAATTTAAAAAAAAAATAAAAAGGAAAGAAAGAAAGAAAACCTCTCTTTACTAAAAAGCACAATCCGATTCACGTAATCAATATCTAATACACTACCGTTCAAAAGTTTTAGATCACTTTCTAACTCCATGATGGTTCCTGATTTTTCTTTCTTTCTACATTGTAAAGTTTTGCTGAAGGCGTCCAAAAAATGCATGAATCTCCTTTGAACAGTTGATATTGAGATGTTTCTGCTACTTCTGCTCTGTAAAGACTTCATAACGCCTCTAATCTGAGATGCTGTTAATTGGTCATTTTTCAGGCTGATAACTCTAAATGAACTTCTCGTCTGCAGCAGAGGTGGGTTTTGGTCTCGTCCTCCTGGGACGGCCTTCATGAGAGACAGTTTCATTATGGTGCTCGACGGATTTTGCAAATGCACTTGACAATACTGTTCTTGCAGGAACTATTACAGAAAGGCCGACCTCTGTGTCTTAAAATAACAACTAACTGGTGTTTTTGTTGTTGTTAAGTAATTACCTAATTACATATGTGTTATTTTATAGTTTTGAAATCCCCAGTATTGTTGTAGAATGTAGAAAATAAATCACTAAACAAAAACAAAGAAATTTGCAAGTGTTCTAAAACTTTTGAACGGTAGTGTACTGTATGTCGAGAGTGAAGACACACAATTACAGTTAAGGGACGTATTTACTTATGAGCAGTCAACAGTCTGAGCAATCTACAAACAGGCAAAACTGGTCTGATCGAGAGTCAAGATTGGACAAACAAAACACCCAGAAAGCAAACATGGTAAATGTAAAGGTCTCAGTGAGAACAAAAACACTTTACAGGAAGACAAATGTCCTATTCGCACGGGATTAGTATCATCTGGGAAGATTTGTAATGATAGCGGAGGTTGTCCGTGATCTACAGTACATGTCTCTTGTGTATAAAAACGTAGATTTCTTAACTTGAGAATGTCAATCTATCTCGTCTCAGCTAGCCAGCTAATCAGGTTTCTTAGCTAGCTAGTTGGTTCGGTAAATGTATGTTGTATGTCTGGAGCACCTTGGTCCTGAAGGAACGTTGTTTCGTTTCAATGTGTATTGAACTGTATATGGTTGAAGTGACAATGAAAGCCTACTTGACTTGACTCATCGCGTTCGAATCGGCCATGTCTGTAATTTGGCCAGGAGTTGTATATCATTTTTTTTTTCAAGGTTGTTTTTTTTCCTGTGTGCCTTTTTATCCACCTTCCACAAAGAGTGGAGGCTGCGTTGGAGTGCTTTGAAAGTATTTTGGGTACTGGGTCATATATTCATTATTATCTATACCGCTTAATCCTGTGTTCAGGGTCGCGGGGGACCTGGAGCCTATCCCAGGAGACTTCGGGCACTAGGCGGGGTACAGCCTGGACAGGGTGCCAATCCATCGCAGGGCACACACACATACACACACCCAATCACACACTACGGGCAATTTAGGAATGCCAATTAGCCTAACCTGCATATCTTTGGACTGTGGGAGGAAACCGGAGTACCCGGAGGAAACCCACCAAGCACGGGGAGAACATGCAAACTTCATGCACGCAGAGACGGGAATCGAGCCTGGCCGGGGAATCGAACCCAGTGGGTCATATATACTGTACGTATATACACGCACCATACAACATTACAATCAAAGTTGGAAGCAGACAAATCGCGAATATGGCTTTATGTAATGTAAATAATATATGTAATAATAATGTAATAATATTTGTAATGTGTAATATATAGTACGTAATATAACAAACATAATATTTATTTGGATTTAAAACACAATTTCTGGAAGTGAGTAAATTCAAGTAAAATCGCAGCCTTCGCTTATGCTGTGCGATTTTGCCACATGAAACTCTCTTTTGGGGGGTAATGGGCTGGGGTAAACTTCTAAATCACACAAGTTCCCCAGGTAATACTATATCAACAAAAGAAACATGAGGCTTTCAATATATAGGTTGTCCGTGGGAGAAACGGCGGAAAAACTGATTGGATTGGTGACCAATAAGGGGGAAGAAAACCTGGCTCCTAAGTGGTGGAATGAACTTCCACTAGAAGCAACAATTTAAGATCTGTTTCTTAGGTATTTGGGGTAACTCCAATCTCCCCCCACCCCAACAAAACAAACAAAAAAAAAAAACCTTCCCAATAGTGTTCAACTGAATGTACTTAGTTAGTAGGCTAATAATCAATGTAAGGATGAACAGTACACTTTTGTAAGTCGCTTTGGATAAAAGCATCTCTCCAGTGCCTAAATGTAAATGCAATAATCAGACAGGTGTCGGGATTTGTCAAAAACTAAAACAGCCAACCAAATGGCTATATCCGATATACTCCGATATACTGTAAGGCAAGGTCCACGGCATTCAAAGTAAGAAATGAAAACCATGACACAAACTCCCACTGTACCTGAGCAGTCAGTGAGACATGTGGCTATACCATAGACGAGCAACACGCACTGTGAAGCTGGAAGATCTGGCAAGTCAAAGGGGGGAGTTACAGGGGAGCAAAGCCAGAAAGGAGCACCAGCATAACATCATCAAAACTAGGGTACAGAGCACGTGTGATGCCATCAAAGCTAGGGTGTGGGGCAAGCATGAAGCCATCGAAGCTAGAGTGTGAAGCAAACATGATTTCTTCAAAGCTCGGCGGTGGCGCTGGCACAACATTCTCAAAGCCAGGCGATGGTGCCGGCCTGATGTCCTTGATTGAGTAAGCAGGGCGTCTGCAATGCCAGACAGTGAAGCCAGCACATCATTCTCGAAGTCAGGAAATGGTGCCAGCATGAAATCCTTGAAGCTGGCTTGTGGTCCCTTCACTATGTCTGTGATGCTGGCTGGCCGAGAAATCATGTCATCCTCAAAACCGGCAGAATGTCTTCGAAGATATGGAGCATCGAAGAGCATGAATCAGGCAGAACAGGGTATTCCTCACGCACTACAGGCCATGATTCGTACAGGGCATTTGAGGTCATCCCTACAATTCTTGTAAAAATGAGGCTAGGCTTAGAAGGTAGTCTCGTTGATATCTGAAGGGTAATGGGGTCTGGCAGTCACCAGAATGACCACTGCTAGCAGCAGCACTATGACCATGGCATGGAGTAGAGCTGTACATGGTGCGGAGGTCCTTCTTCTAGGGCACAGAGCCACCTTGTCAACCCTCCAAATGTCTAGCAGGGATTCAAACTGGCGTATTCAGATGATCTCTCTCTCTTTCCCCTCTACCAGTTTCCTTATAAATTTCGAATTTAGGCTTGTGTCTCCCTTGACAACCAGTATCTCTGGGCCAACAAGCCAGACAGCACAGACTCCACCCAGTCCTTGTCCATGGGCTTTGGGTCTGCTAGCCTCTCTTAGTAAAACTGGCAATGATGTATAAATTCATCTAGATGGAATATAAAGCCATCATACTGGGGTGAGCTGGTGTGTTCTGGGGCCAGCGATGTGGCAACTGAAGCATGCTCAATTCATGGGTGTTCCCATTGAATCCATGATGTTGAAGTGGTCTGTCAATACCGTTTGTTTAAGTTATCATCAGCAGGTACAGACCTCTGTAAAAGCACAAGTGTTGGCAGGTTGCCGTTCTGGTTTTGTTCAGGTATGTGAATTCCAAGAGGGAAAGACATAAAGACATAATCCTGGTCTTGGAGAAGCAATTGTTTCTGCACACCGATCTATAAAGGGTTACAAAACCTTATCCCTAACAATTTGGAGTTCTACAATGAGAAAGATATCTCATCCCAAGGTGAGATCATGCAATGCTCAGAGAGATACATCTCAGACCCTACAGGCCTCACTGAGCACGTTAAATGTTAAATTCCATGAGCACAATTAGAAGAAGACTGAACAAATATGGTTTGCTTGCATCAGGAGAAAGCCTCTTTTGTCTAAAAAGAACATGAAAGCATGAGTGAAGATGTCTTATGGACAGATGAGACCAAAGTGGAGTTAATTACTGTAGCCTTAATGCAAAGCACCATGTTTGATGAAAATCAAACAGCATTTCATCCAGAACACCACTGTGAACATAACCATTGTTAAGCACGTCAGTGCAGGGGTGATGATTTAGGCCCCCAGCAGTCATTGAGTCGACCATGAACTCATCTGTATATCAGAGTATTATAGAGGCAAATGTGAGGCCATCTGTCTGACAGCTAAAGCTTGGTTGAAATCGGGTCAATGATCTGAAGCACACCAGTAAATCTATATCTGAATGGCTAAAAAATAAAAGAATCAAGGTTTTGGAATAGACGAGTCGAAGTCCAGACCTTAAACCAACTGAAATGATGTGGCACCGTTATGACGAATTATAAACTCTCACTATTGGTGAGGATTTTACCTGCACGGTCTCCTTTCATGGCATCCCAGATGTTGCAGTTGAAGTCATCATAGCCAGCAAGCAGCAGACGGCCAGAACGTGAGAACGCCACCGACGTGATGCCGCAGATGATGTTGTCGTGCGAGTAAAGACCGAGCTCCTGATCGGCACGCAGGTCAAACAGACGGCACGTGGCATCGTCCGACCCTGTGGCGAACGCACTGCCGCTGGGGAAGAACTGATGACGTGAAGACGACACAAAAGTACGAACATGATTTACCGGTTGTGTATTTATTGCAGTTGCTTATGGTGGATGGGATGATGTACTCACACACACGGCGTTGATATCGGACTCGTGGCCCGTAAACGTCTGTCTGCACATGCTGTCTCTGGCGTCCCACAGTTTGATCGAGGCGTCACAAGCTCCTGAAATGAACGTGCGCGAATCCGGAGACAAAGACAAACTCATCACGTCTCCGCTGTGACCTGAGAACACCGTTGTCTGCTGGCCTGTCTCGATATCCCACAGAGCACTGCCACACACACACACACACACACACACACACACACACACACACACACACGAGCAGAATTCACTCACATCGCCAGCGCTTGCTAGAAATTACCCTAATGAAGACCTGCAGTGATTATCTTTTTCTGTAAAGTCGCAAATTGAGAGTGACCTTCCTGATTTATTTTGATTATTCAGAAAGCTTTTCAGACTTTTCTCATTCAGGAGAGGATTAAACGTACCAGGTGGTGTCTCCTGAACTTGTGATGATCTGGTTGTCATCAATGAACCGACAGCAGGACAGGTAACCTGAGGAAGAGCACAAACAGGAAGTGCACAATGTGACACGCTGAGGCTCGGTTAGCCATCAGCATTCCAAATTAAAAACCGATGCCGATTTTGGTGAACATGAAATGCTGTGGATATCATCTTCAGGGGCTTGTCAGTCAGTTGATGGCCTTTTCAGTATCCAGCTGCGTGTGTGTGCATGTGTGTGTGTGTATATATACCCGTGTGTCCGGGGAGCTCTCGGCTAACGCGCACGTTGCCCTCGCGAGTCTTCAGGCTGTAGATGGAGCAGATGTTGTCCAGACCGCCGCAGGCGACGAAGTTTCCAGATGGAGCGTAAGCGCACGTCATCACCCATGACGAGCGCAGCGGGATGGCATGGATCTGTCCAATCAGAGCACTTTTAGATATCCAGATTTCAAATATAACACTACATAAACATCCAGCTTGACACACCTCAGGCTGATGTATACTGGTATGCAGTATTTGTGTTCGGTCTATTAAGAGAGCAATTTGTTTTATGCGCTAACCTTGTTAGTGGTGTAACTGTCCCAGATGATGAGTTTGCCATCTTGTGAAGCGCTGACCAAGAGCCTGAGAGGGGGAAAAGACACAGTGATAATAAAATAAATAGCCTCCTCTCGTGGATGAGGGCAACAAAACAATCCTTACAATCTAAATGAGGTGATGTTCAAATTTCTTTTTTAAATAAAGCAAGCTTGGGGAAAACTGAGACAGGACGGTTGAACTGGATGGAAGGTTCTAATCTTTTAAGAGGAGGCGACGGTTCAAATCCCACTTCTTACATTGGAATTTGGGGTAGTTGGTTAGAGCTCTGATTTTACTGCTCAGATGGCTGCAGGTTTGCACCCAGCACTACCAAACTGCCACTATTGGGGATTTGTTGGGCATGAGGTTTAACCCGCTCTTCTCCAGGATCACCATATCTTGGCTGACCCTGTGATCTAACCCCAACTCCGTACCAAGCTGGTGATATGTGAGGGAAACCATGCTTATTTTTCCATGAGTCAAAAGTCAATGATTTAAAATCATTAATGGATAAAATATTAGACTTAAGGCACATGAGTTATGGTGCAACAAATGCAAAAAGTCACCTTCGGCAGAACTACAATATAACTACAAGAGTATCATGAAAATGTTACCTGGAATCAGTGCCCCAGTGCATGGCGTAGATTTTGGCTAAATGACCTCTGAGGGTACGCCTTGTCCGCATCTGAATCCTTCCCACCGGGTCCAGCCCCGCCGTTATCTACACAAGCAAACACACTCCCATGTTGATTATAATGGCATTTCTACAACAGCCCTAGTGAAGTCATGATCCTGGTCCTAAAGTCCGACTATAATGATAAACAGCTAATTAATAAGACGAGTTTTTCCTCCCATTACAAACATTTTTAAATTGCTGTGATGCATGAGGAATGAAACACGTTGGGATCTGCTGTTGTAGAGAAATAATCAACATCCGGATGGTAAATGTCCTGTATAGACAGTATTATGCGAGCTTCACCTGAGTAAGTGTAGAGTCTCCACATGCTTTCCTTGCATCCTATGAAAGAAAGAAAAAAAGAAAACAATTTTTAAATCTTACTAACAATGCCCATAATGATCTTAAGAACTAACATAATTGACCAATTTATCGTAAATTATGACTTTGACATCATAATGATGCTCCCTGCATGTTCATTACATGAGTGCTCGGTATTTACAGTACGTGGGTTCTCTTACTCGTATCTGGTTCTTCAGCTGCTCAGCCTCCTGTCGAAGCTGCTCCAGCTCACTCATCTTGAAATGACCTTTGACCCCTTTAACCTCAGTCACTCCCACAACCACCTGTGAAGTCAAATGTAATGTAACTTGTCATGTAAAGAGCATACTATGATATCTTAAATTGAAATAAGATTAAATTCACCACTGGATTGTGACAAACACAGCTACTGTATAACATCAAGCCCGTATTCACACAGCTTCTTAGAATTCTCTCAGAGAGCTCCTATCTTAGCTTAAAAAGTCCTAGAGCTGGGAGTCCTAGACTAAAAGTGATTTAGGAAACTTCTCAGAGCAACTCTCAGTCAGGAAAGTACAATAACCTTTATCTTAGTGAGGAGGTGTGGTCGACCCCGTTACTAGGGTTGATGCAGCAATTCAAGGACGGTGTTGGTTGATAAAAAAACAAAAAACCCTCTGACCTCTGCAACGGTCTTGAAATGGGCTCTTTGTGAAAATAGCATATAAAGAAATTTTGGATATAAAGAAATTGTATAATCATGACTACAGGCTACTTTATGCAAAATTGTTGTTATAGTCTAAATATCTTAAAGATAATTAAAATGACCAAATGTTGAAAATGGGTCTACTTTTGAAGCAACTAATTTCCACACAGTAGTTACTGTATTAAAGTTCTTACATTTATTTACCAAGCTGACTTTATTACTTCTAATCCATTTCAGATTGATGCGAGCAAAATGTCTCATTCATTCTTATCTTTACTAAGATTTAGTCCTAAATTTAAGGAGAAATTCTAAGAAAATGTCATCATTCAAAGTATTTTCTTAGAATTTTATCACTAGGAGCAACTTTTTGGCTTAAGAAGCTTTGTGAATACGAGCCCTGGACTAAATCTTAGTAAAGATAAAAATGATTCACAAAACATCTTAACCCTAAAAACAGCTCCTAAGGTAAAAACTGTTAAGAGTAGAGAGGAGGACTTTTAAGAGGCTTAAGAGTTTCTATATCAGAGGACAAAATGGCGGAAAGAAGAAATATTCTCCAAACACTGAACATACAGTAAAGCTAAAAGTAAACACTGCTCTTCTGTCCAATTTGCTTTTCTTGTTGTTTTACTTCCTTCCATCTCTCTTGGATTGTTGGCTATATACCATCCAAAAGTGCAACTTAAACAGACTGTCCTGCAATCATGTAAATTAGTAAAAGCTGAGCCATTTTGCTCCCATCAATTTGAAATAGATTAAAAGTAATAAAATCATTATGATAAATAAATGTAAGAACTTAAATGTAGTATACATTTGGCTGTTTAATTATCTTTAAGATATTTATCCTATAAGAGAAACTTTGCATAAAGTAGTCTGTAGTCATGATTATACAATTTCTTTATGTACAAACATTTTGATTTCACTGTCTGTTCTATTATCATATACTGTATTCTATTTTCACAAAAAGCGCATTTCAAGACACTTTACAGAGGTCAGAGGTTATTTTTATTAACCAATCACAGTCCTTGAATTGTTGCATCATCCCTAGCAACGGGGTCGACCACACCCCCTCACTAAGATAAAGGTTTTTGTACTTTTCTTACTCAGAGTTGCTCTGATAAGTTTCCTAAATCACTTTTAGTCTAGGACTCCCAGCTAGGACTTAGGAACATAGGAGCTCTCTGAGAGAATTCTAAGAAGCTTTGTGAATACGGGCCCTGGAGTTTATCTTAATAACAGTTTGTTCGGTGTAGGTATGTATATTTAGAGCAACATTTTCCCCCAAAAAAATGCAACTATGGTATGATGATGATGGATGATGAACTATTTAAGAAATCATTCAATAGAAGTAAATAGATTGGAAAAATGTTTTTAAGGTAAAGTCACAAACGGTGGAAAACAACCAGCTGACAATTTTTGTCATTTTATCTCCATACACAAGATGTGATTGAAGTATAGGCTTTCAAATTCAATTCAAGACATTTAACAAAAAAATATTGCATTAAATCTTTTTTTTTTTTTATGCTTTTTTCCCCCCTCAGGATCAAAAGTACTGGGACGCACTAAGATGATAAGCAAATGAATATCAAATAACTATAAGGACTATTTTGTTGAATCTGCATGTTTATGGGTCTTTCTGTCTTCTGTTTAGTCTTCAGTAAGTGAAAAGCAGCTCTGTTGGGATGAGGTCAGGTGACTGACTCTGCCCTTTCAGAACATTCCATTTCTTTGCCCAGTTATTCTTGTTGCAGAAACGGACATGCTTCATTTTAAGCCTTAAAATCTGGCCTTTCTGTTTTTGAGTGTCACCAGGGGTTTGCATCTTGCAGTAAACTCTGTACTTGCTACTCCTACCTTCTTCAGTGTGGTTTTAGACTTGGCTGGATTTTGTTAAACCTTTTTTTCCCTTTTCTTTACCAAGTAAAGATTTCTGCAGTCACCCACTTTAGCTGTCTTTTGTGGTCTTTCAGGTGTTGCTGAGCTCACCAGCGCATCTCTTTTTTATTTTCACAAATGTTAAAAATTGTTGATTTGACCACACGAGTTTCTCTCTCTCTCTCTTTCTGTGATAGGTCTGTTCTGTTTTTTTTTTTTGTTTAATCATCCTAATAATGGTCTCTTTCACTTGCATTAACACCTTGTTGGACTGCATATTGAGAGTTCCCATGAAGAGCTACTCAATGCAAATTCAACACTTGCACGCAACACCAGACTTTATCTCCTTCATCTGTTATGAAATAACTAATACAGAGGCTACAAATGGCTGTCGAACTGTTTATCAGTCAGTCAGTCAGATTAAATTATTTTAATTCATAATTATTCATAATTCACTAATGCACTGTTTATTTGACAAAAATCCTTGTATTATGTTAAAACCTTATGACTCATTGACAAATCCATTGTGGCGATGTACAGAGGCTAATAATAACAATAATAATAATAACAACAACAATAATAATAATAATAATGGTGAGTCACTGCCCAAATACTTATAGACATTAACTCTAATTATAAGTTGTCTTTAATCACCTAACACCTAAACATTAAAAAGAACACTACCAAAATGCATTCAAATATGAATCCTATTTTGCACTACTATATAATACTGGTAGTTTGTCAATACATAAATAATACAATTATAGAATACATACAAAAAAATGTCAAGTCATATCTCCTTTGATTAACCTGAATCATCAGTTCATACAGTATAGAGACCCCTAGACTACAGCCCGGGTTACTGCTTTAATCTGATTGGTCGATATTATTTCTGAATAACAGTACGCTTATAATGTAGTTCCATCCTTCACATAAATCATGGTTTAATATTAACGCGACTATCATTAACTCTAAACCATTAAAACACACAACATGATGTTCGTTAATTAATTAAACGTTCAAATCTTTGGTGAATCTCTATCACTAAATGTGTATTTATGATTATTGTTTTAAAAACGTTATTATAGCGCCATAATTAGTATACTGGTATGTTCTATACTTATTAAAACTGAAGCTTTCCTGACGTTTGTGTGTACAACATACCATTATAACAGCTCGCAGACTGTAAAATGTAACGTCATTGCTCAAAAAAACAAACAACCACCAGGAAACACCAGGACTGTACAGCAAAGTGTATAAAGAATAATAAAAAAAAATACCATTCCATCACTCAGTCTTTAAAAACAACTTAAGATACTACATTTTTATTTTTATTTCTACGTCTGCTCTTCTAATACTGTATAGCCCAGAGTTGTTATTCCTAATCCTCATATTAATTTACTTACAATGACTGTTACACCTACAAAAATATCAAGGATTTATTAATGATTAACAAATGCATAATATAACACATTATTCTTGGAAATATTTCATATTTTCTGCATGAACTACAGCACTACTGGCTTTAAAATGCAATCTGTGTGCCTGGATCAAGAAGATGGCCATGTTAATCTGCTCTAATGGGTAAAAGTGTAATCCGACGGCCCCTGGGGGCCACTTACTGTACAAGACCCAGAAGAGATTACTTCAAAACGGTACACAAGATATGCATATATAACAAAGAAAACTGACAGTACAATCTGAACAACTCATGGTTTCAGTCATGGTGTCTGCTTGGGATTACTTTTAAAGATGAGAAAACAACACAAAAACACACACTCTGATGTTCTTACCCTTTGGTCGTCTATCGAAATGGAATTGAAGTCCTGCCTTTAAAAATTGTTCGGCTGCAATTTTTCTTTTGCGGCAACCTTACTTGCGGGACGATTCATAGCACAGAGTTACTACAGTATCTAACCATGCCGTCGTACGCATTCCTGTCTCCAGACCTTGTAATGTACGCGTTATAAAGACTTTGTGAGATTAGCCTGCTAACGTTATCCACAAGGAATCGCACATCTCTTGGATCTGGAACTGGGAGTTCTTCTGAATTTGTCGCACACAAATATTAAAATAAGATCAGCTGTTCTTTAGCATTAGTTTATGGCTCGTTGCCAAGTTGACTGAAACCACTGACCAATCAGCGGCCTTCGGCATTGCGCTCGGATTTGCCTATTTCCCGTTCGAAGCGTTTTTACAGTCTAAGGGATTTGCATGCAGAACAAGCGAAGGCTTGAACTCTGAAGTAACAAATTAGGAACTCGCCCCGGACTTTTACATAAACAAAACTGCCACGCAGCAGTGGCTTTATACCACTCCACCAACACAGTCCACTCCTGGAAGGCTTTTTTTTTTCTTAAAAAAAAAAAAAAATAAATAAGACACCAAATTCAACTTTTGAAGGCATTCAGCACAGATGTGCTATACAGTAGATAGTATATTGCATTATATAAATAGTATATATATATAAATAGTATATATATATTCCATGATATTAATCGTAACTGTAAAAACATACCATGTATACTGTCTTTTTATAAATTGAGACCTTCATTTAGAGTTACCAGGCTCAGAAATCACCAATTAACAAGCAGCACCTCAGATTAGAGCCGTTATGAAGGATGTACGTACAGAGCATGCGTAGTACGCACATCTCAATATCAACTGTTGAAAGGAGATTACTGTGTATTTTAGAAATAGTTACCTTTAACATTGTTTTACAAAGTAAAAAAATAAATAAAAAATCTGGAAAGACCACTGAATAAGGTGTGTCCAGACTTTTGACTGGTACTGTATGTCATGACAAGGCACATACTCTAAGCAGCGAAAGCTCCATCACATGACACAGAGATGTTAAAGACTAATGAAAGGCTTGGCTGCTGTTTTTAGTTTTACTCCACTTTTCATTTTGGGTTATTGTTATATTTCCTCTACTGACCAACATTATATCAAATATCTCAAAGTGTGATTTAGTTCTTCATCTCAATAACCCCACACAAACAAAAACGTGCTCTTGATGTCATGGGTCGTAAATGGGATGATGCATAGATCAAGGGGAGTTTCCACAAAAGCTCAAGCTAATGAGGCTAGGCTAATTCTAACCCTAACCCTAATGTTAACCATAACCCCACACCCAATGAGCTGGAGATTCCACACCCTACTGTATCCCATGAGCTTTCTCTGGAACATCCACTCGCATCTCAACACCCACTGAGCTCTGCAGCAAGCAGCACTTGATAACTAATGGAACCCCAATGGGTTTTACATACTGTATGTGCAATGACTAAATTAATGAAATGAGATGTTATCTTTTTAAAAGGAACCTTCTCCCACCAAGTCATGCACAAAGTCCTCCAACAAACACTCTACACAACCATTGGTTGTTACAAACCAAGTGTTCCCAAGCAAATCATTTCCTTTGAGAAGCGGAAATGTTCTTCCTGTAGGCGTGGCAACTGTCATACAATTTTAATAGCGCCACCTGTAGAAATATTAGGAACAAAACCAAAGATAGTATGCAAGCCTTTGCAAAAATTGTCTGCATTAACTAAGCTAAAGCTTTTTTTAAACGACTTTTTTTCAATACTATATTGGCTATAGTCACCTCATCTATTCCACGTTTAAGTAAACATTTTTACCTCTCCTTAGTGTCCATGATTATAGCTCAGTTATAAATACAGGACAACTAATAACCAATAACTCACTCAGTCATCATCTACAGTATGCCGCTTTATCCTGTATACAGGGTCGCGAGGGGCCTGGAGCCTATTTCAGGAGACGTAGAGCACGAGGCGGGGTATACCCTAGACGGGCTGCCAATCCATCGCTGGGCACTGACACACTCACATGCTCATTCACACATTGTGGGCAATTTGACCTTCATGTCTTTGGACTTTGGGAGGAACCTGAAGTACCTGAAGCATGGGGAGAACCCAAGGCGGGAATCAAAGGTGCAAGGAGACAGTGCTAACCAATACAGAACCATGAATTTTCCAACAATGAACTGAACATTTGTGCACGGCTGATGGTCACACAGGTCAATGATGCAACCTCATCTAAGCATATCAGTTTGATGATGCGAGGCTAAAATGTAGCAGACTTTGGAGCGTGGCTACCGCGCAGGCCTTGTCACATCAGGACGAAGGAGAGCAATGACTTGTCTTTGGAATGACAAAGCCGTATCCGAAACCTACAGTACCATGCAACATTTCGTCCACATGCAAACCCAGCATCATGCAATTAAAAATCTCATGCCGTTATTTCATGCTGAAACACCACCACCAGGCCCTTTCCAGGCTGCATTATATTGTACAATACTGTACCTCAGCACAGGAAGACTACAGAGCAGACAGCTTGAGGAAGTGCTTCAGTCCTTCAGATCTCCTCTTCCTGGATGAATATTCAGACCAGATTGCACATGATGGCCGTGAATCGGATCGGGGAAGAAGGGGAGGGAAGAAGAAAAAAAACGCAGCAGGGAGAAGAAGAAGAAGGGGGAAAAAAAAATCACTGCATTTCTACAAATGGATCTGGAGATCACAATCCTGGGGCTGGTTGTTCTTTACGAATCAGGCTGCAAAGAAGATCTGATTTATATATATATATATATATTTTTTTTTTTCCCCCTTCCCCAGTCCTTCCTTGCTCTTCTTGTCTTTCTCTCTCTTCTTGTTTTGTTGCACGGAATGAATTATTCAGGTCCAGCCGCAATGCACGGATGCTGTGCACTCGAATGCAAATGTACAAAAGAATGATAGATCATAACAATATTATGATCACTATTAATAATAACAATAATAATAAACAACAATAATAATAATGCTAATAAATAAATAAATAAATATATAAATGACAAATCGTGGCTATCTCGCCGGTGGAGCGCAGAACAACAAGCCACCCATAAGTTCTCCAGTGTCGGACATCAAAGCGAGCCTCGGCAAAACAAACCTCAGCTTATTTCGTTTGATGTTGTTTCATCCACTTACGCAATCGAACCCTTTTTTTTAAAATAACGAATTAGAACGCGCGCTCGCGCTCGTTCTGCGTCCTGGATGAGCTTACAGGAGAGAGAGAGAGAGAGAGAGAGAGAGAGAGAAAACCCTCACGGCTCGGTGCGTAAAATCTCCTCCAACGTCTCATCTGCGAGATTCGACCACACCCATTTTATACAGACCGTACCATTACAGTACATTACACCGCCCCCTCTCTTACAGGGAAGAGACACTAAAAGTCCCATGCATGGAGGTCTAAATTTAAAGGACTTAAAAAAAAAAAAAAGGATTAAAATTACTCTACTAAAGAAATGCATGCAAAATATAAATAAGCATGTCTACACTATATGAACTAAAAAAAAAAAAAAAAAAACCTGCAATGATATTGTATCCAAATATGGAGTCGGTCCCCCTAAAACAGCTTTCACTCTCCTTGAAAGGCCTTCCTCGCGATCTCTCCGTTCCAGTTCATCCCAGATGTGCTCGATAGGAGTTGAGGTCAGGTCTCAGGCTCTGTATTCAGGCTCTGTATTCTGTATTCTTCAAACCATGTCCTGGTTTTGTGCACTGGGACACGGTCACACAGCTAAAAACAACCCTGCTAATCACACCCCGATCCTCCAGCACTGCTCGAGTCCCAGCATCTCTCAGGGATCGAGGAAGACATGCAGACTGTTTGGAATGTGGAATGAACTTCATCTAGATGTCTTACACTGGCAATATTCAAGAGATGACTAAAGACCTATCTGTTTTTTTTGTTTTTTTTAGATATTTGCCTTAATCTCTCCCTCCTCCCCCCCAAAAAACACTAAACAAAAACACTTCCCAGCAGTGTTTGACTGATGATACTTGGTTAGTAACCTAGTAACCAGTGTATGGCTTGTATGCCCCAATGTAAATGGAATAGAAAAGGGCCTTCCCCCAAAAAACATTGCCACAAACTTGGAAGCTCTGCATTGTCCAAGATGTCCTGGTATGTTAATAAGGGGCTTGTTTGATTGAATTCAATAATTAACAGGTTTGGCCAAATATGTTTGTCCGACTAGTGTATTTGCAGTCATTGCAATTCAGTTCAGGTTAAAGCAGCGATTCATGATGTTTCTGTATGTTTTATAAAGACACTTATACAGGATAAATAGACTAGCGTTGATAATGCAATGAAACAGTTCTAGATAGATTACGAACTTGGCTTTATTGTGTGTGGATGTTTCACATGTTCTTTCTGTGGTTTCCTTTCAGGTAGTCTGGCTTCCTCTGATGTCTGAAAAACAAGCCATTATATGAGGACTGGTTATTTTAAATTGACCCTTCTGGGTTAAGTGTTCGCATGTTCTGCTTGAAACCAATGGGTTTCCTTTGGGTGCTCTGGTTTCCCCCCAAAGTCGAAAGATGAGTTGTAGGCGGATTGATGTTTCTAAATTGCTTATATTGTGTGCATATGCACAAACATTTACCAGTATGCTAGGGGCAGTGGTGGTTCAGAGGGCTAAGGCGCTGAGTTACTGACCGTAAGATCGGCGGTTCGATCCCCAGCTCCACCAGGTTGCCACTGTTGGGCCCTTGAGCAAGGCCCTTAACCCTATCTGCTCCAGGAGCGCTGTATCATGGCTGGCCCTGTGCTCTGACCCCAGTTACGCTGGGATATAAGGAATTTCACTGTCCTGTAATGTATATGTGACAAATAAAGGCGTAACTTTGATTCACATTTTTGCATTCACCATAAGATGCCCTTATTATTATTTTTTCATTTATTTATTAAACTTATTATACATCTGAGCAGTTGAGGGTTAACGGCCTTGCCTGACAGCACAACAGTGGCCACTTGGTGGTGGTGGAGTTTCTACCTGAGCCCTACTGATCAGTAGTCCAATGCCTTAACCACTGAGTTACCCCTGGATGTAATGAGGTTACCCCGCTCCCTTTGGGTGCATCTCATGTCTTAAAAAAAATAAAAATCTGGAACCGAATAACTTCACACTAGCGGTAATTAAAATTCTTCTCTTGTGGAATGTCACTGAACTGTGTTCCTCTTCTCAGGAGACCCAAGGAGCCACCCTAAGGACATTCACTCGTAATTACACCAGGTGTAATTACCCATTACACCCACAGAGAGAGAGAGAGAGAGAGAGATGTAAGAATATAATAGAATATAATAGCTGGAACATTTACATAAAAACCTAAATAACTCATTTCCACATAGTGTCGAATTTAAAGCCTCGGCGATCACCAGTCCACCCTCCCCCGCTTTACCACCGTGATGGTGCATTCCACCTGCCCTGCTCTTCTTAAATCTCCATTAGGGATTGTAGTAGCTGAGGATGGGTTGCCTAGCAACACCATTTGCAGTAGGCCCAAGCAAGTGGCCTCACACATATACACTCCTCTATTACAGTATTTAAAACAATGGAATGACATCAATTTAACTTTGCAGTTTACCTAAAAAATAATAATAATTTAAAACAAAAAATACACATGTAATGCATAGGAATCTCACCTTTCTTTCTAATGAGTCTAATGTTTGTAAGAAGTTAATTTAACAATAATCCCACATGAAATCTGTTGAAAAAAAAAATAGATCTGCATTCGGCAACATTCATAACATTCATTCATAAGGGATGTCACTGACACTATGGTTCAGGACCTGATAATTGTTTACAATAGGACATACTGTTTATTGGAAGATATTCAGAGAAAGGACTGTGTGATGTAGATCAAACCAAGCTGAATCATTATCAGTCCTTTAATCACTTAATCATTATTATTACAGTTAATTAAGGGTAAGTTTGAATGTGTTTGGTTAATTCTGAGCACAGTCACATGTCTCATCAATTGTACAACTAGGTACATTTTATTTCCCCCCCCCAATGCATGTATAAATGTATAATATACAATGTGTTTATAAGGTAATCCAAAGTGGGTAAATAAAAAAATGAAGGTTGAGAAAAAGAGTCAGAATAGAGATGTAGTGACACTTAATAGCCGCTAGAGGGAAACATTACTTCAGCCAACAGTCATGTACTGTTATTCACTTAATTGTATAAATAGCAAAGTATTAGCCCATGTTTTTACCAGAATTAGGTCACTATTAAAGGAAAATTAAGTCTTGGGGGTTAATTGGCCTTCAGTTTCTACGATACAGCTTCAGGTCAAAACTGCATCAAAATAATTCAAAAATGATGAGAGGGTGTGTGATTATGCTCCATACCTTTTCTGCAAAATGTGAGAATGGTGCCACACTGATCATTATAAATGTATCTTTTTATTCATACAGATAACATGAATTTCAATTGATTTTTTTTTTCATGTCCCATTTTCATGCTTTTCTCATTAAAAAAATACAGAATTGTGAATGGGTCGGTCCCAGACTATTAAGATTCAACTTTAAAATTATACAGTTTTAAAGCTTGCAAAATACAAGGTGGAGAAACTATCACATAATTATAATTGCTGAATAAAAAATCTAACATCAGATTAAATTATACATATTTATTCTGTATCTAAACAGGTCTTTCTGGCTATTCTCTTGTGAGCTGCAGTAGGATCATCCCTGTAGGTAGTCCAGCAGTAATCAGCAAGCATGGACAGACTCTATTTCCTTTGGTATCTTTTCTCCATGCCTGCGATATCCTGGTGGAATCTCTCGCCATGCTCATCACTCACTGCCTCACAGGTCAAAGGGAAATAGTCTAAAGACGAGTGTAAAAAGTGAATTTTCAATGATGTGTTTGCACCAAGTATCTTATATGACCTCAGCAAATTTTGCATGTGATTTCTTTATAGTCATCTGCTTTGCGGTTCCAAAGAAAGTCCTCAATCTTCTCAAATTTTTGCTTTGCTAAGTCTTGGAAACTTTTCATAGAGATATCGGAAACATGGTTTAGTTTTGTCCATAGCCTTTACAAAGTCCTTCATCAGGCCCGGCTTTATATATAATGTTAGTAACAAAATTTTCTGAGAGTCAACAAGAGCTGGATTTTGAACATTTTTCTTTCCTGGCTCCCAGGACTGTTGTGATGACCAGTCTTTCTTGGCATGATACAATGAGAATCTCTGGCTAGTCTTATTCACAGAGGAAACAGCAGTACTTTGTGTTTCCACCCCATAGACCAAGCAACAGGGCAATAACTTTTAAATCACCACAGAGCTGACACTTATGTTCCTCACACTTTATACACCTCTGCAGCTGCTTCATGTTTTCGTATGTTTCTTTCATGTGGACTGCTTGCCTGACAGAAACAGATGGCAAAACCTTCCCATTGTGCAATAAAACAGACTTGTTTAAGATGAATCTACAAACAATCCACATTCATCTGGAGTGTGGGAAGTGTTAAGGGCTTCCATTACGCCACCGATATCATCACTGCAGTAAACCAAATCACCTTCCACTAAGAAATATTGAACCAGAACCTTTTGGAAAATGGAGATCCTGATATTACACTGCAAGAGGTTCCACTGGTCCACTGCCCAGTAGCCCAGCCTAACTCTACAAATCCCTGACTGGGTCATTTAGTGTACTTTATGAAATTAGATGTGGTTCAGGAGGAGCATACAGTAAGTCTGAGTCTACTGAAATTGATGGTCCCGGATCAGCTCATCGTCTTGATCATCATCTAAGTCTAATGAGTAGGATTCTGGTGGATCTGGAAGCAGCAAGTCTTCACAATGGGGTACAGGAGGCAGTGCCGATGAAATGTTTTGAAATTCCATGGTCAACTTCTTCTTTCTGGTTGACATCCTACGAAAATAGCAATCACTACTATAATTGGTGGGTTCCCTCCACACCAATGGGCCTGCAAAAGGCATGGACTTTTTCTTCATGTTTAGCCAATGATGCAGATAAGTTTCACATGAAAACGCAACAACAATGAGGGGCCCAACTCTTGTCCTGATCCCCTATTTTGCATCCAAAATATAGTTGGTGCACCTTTTTCACCACTGCCATCATACTGCACGTTTGAGATGCAACTTACCTGTTCCTTACCTTACTTAACTGTTCCTTGGAAATGTTGAGCAAGGACACTTTCACAAATCACCAGATGTGACTTTATGATGCAGAGGTCAGGCAAAGACAAATGGACTCAGCAATAAAAGAACAATACATTACAAGTAGGTGATGATCTTTAGTCTCAAAGTGAAGATAAATTTATAAAACTTCCATGTGGTACCATTTTCATTGTTCTACTTTACTTCTCAAGACGTCACGAGGCATTATGATCTTCAGGTTGGTCAGTGATTTAATCTAATACATTTCAGTAGTAGTAACACTCATTCACATGCTGTATACAGGGTCGCGGGGAGCCTGGAGCCTATCCCAATATCCAGAGACTTGAGGCACAAGGTGTGGTACACCATGGACAGAGTGCCAATCCATCACATAGACACACTCACACTATGGACATTTTGGGAAAACCAATAAGCCTATCTAATCTGCATGTTTTAAACCCAGACTCTGGAGATGGGCACAACAAACAATAATTCTTCTACTTTTAATTCATCTTAAAACAATTTGGGCATTCTTCTTATTAACGACCTTATTAATACTAACTTAATCAAGAATGAGGCCCTTTGTTTTAGAGTAATCCTGGTAATCCCTTCCTTCAGACATTAATAGCCTAAATACATAGGCTAATGCACTTCCTGCTGTCTGAGAATGTCCATAAATGACTTATGATCAGCGGCATTACCATGGTGTCTCCACTATATTTTGGTTTATGTACACCAATCAGCCAGCTTTCCAACAGAACCAGCATTAAGCTTTTCATCAGTTTGATCTAGCGCTTCTATTGGATCGGACTTCACTCACGGATGTCACATGGGCTAGTGAAGGCTGGTTCGTGTAGTCCGATCCGATAGCAGAGATAGTGTAGGTCAAGTTAAGGAAAAGATGTTAATGCTTGTGATGGAACGGTGTCATCACACAGTGTATTACTGTTTTGGTGGTGAAAGTGGGGACCTACTCAATATTAGTGGTCATAATGTTATGGCAGATAAGTGGCACACCTAAGTGTGTGTTTTTATTGCTGTGTTTTGAAGGAAGAGATGTCTTTATGACATTAAATTGTGCAGTTTCATACTTCAACAGAGATTGTAGCCTCTTAGTCACTTTGTATTGAAAGGAAAGTGTCCTGTAATGCTAATCATCTCAGACAAAAAATGTTTGATTCCTATTTTCCTGACAACATTTCAGGCATTTAATTAATTAATTTATTTTTTACTATTAAGGGTGCACATATTTTTGTGTATAGTATAAGTTTTGAGACACTGTGACTGGATTGTTTTCGGGAATTAAATAATAAAATAGCAGTCTGCTATTTAAAATGGTGGCTTGTAGGCTAGTTATTGACGCGGGAACTACACTAACCATAACGTCGGCGCAGGAAATTGCGTCATTAGCGTGCGACGCTCGAGAAAACAAACGCTAGAATAAGCGGGCGTTCGAGAGGTTTGTTTACGAATGCGTCTGCGCAGAATTAATGACTTTATGCCTCGACATTTTTTTTGTTTCGCAGTTGGTTTAATGTAAATCGTTTTATGATAACGAGACTGTATTTTTTTTCTTTTGTTAAGCTTGATGACGAAACAAACAGTTTAGTAAAAGGAGGAAAGGCTAAAAGCTAGTCCCCGGGCTAGCAGCGGTTAAGGTTAAGCTTGAGGTTGCGCTGTTTCGTGATGGCTCTGGACGTGATCAGCGTGTCGTTCCTGAAGTACGAGCTCGCCTCGACGATCGACCAGGCGGTGCGCTGCGCCGTGGACACGGTGCTGAAGGAGACCGCGCGGATCGTCGGCGCGAGGCTGACCGAGGCGCGCGACGCCGCCGCCGAGTCGCGGCGCGTGAACCGCAGCCTGCGCGAGCGCCTCGAGGTCTCCGAGAGCGAGCTGAAGGCGGTGCGCTACTACATGAGCGCGGCGGAGAAGAACATCAAGCAGTGCCTGCTGCTGAACCGCAACCGCCCGCCGTCCTCGTCGTCCTCCTGCACCGTCACCGCGGCCGCCGAGGAGCTCCAGCTCTCCCCGGAGCCCCGAGAGTCGTCCCATCTCAAAGGCTTCCGGACCTCCGCCAAACCGGTCCCGAGTGTCGGCCTGTGTTTGCCCACGGTGCAGCAGACGTCCGACTGGACCCGCAGCGTCGTCAACCGGCGCAGGTTGCGCTCGAGCCGAGCCGCGGAATCTAACTTGGTGCAGGTGCAGGTCCGAGCCGAGGAGCCTGCAGAGGATCAGTTCTACATCTCCGAGGAGAGCGTGCTCGATAAGGGTGTGTAGTCGCACGAGACCGCAGGGTGTGACGCGTGGCACGAGCCGTGCATGACGTCGTGTCTTCCACAAACCTATTCTGCGTGCTGTTTGTTTTGTCCGCGTGAGGTGTACACGGTGTTCCTGGAGTGCGGCATGAAAGTCACTCAGCGGCCCTCAGTGTCAGTACTGGTGGAGTTCAGTAGACACACACACACACACACGAAAGAAAGAAAGGGTGCTCTGACTCCATACACACTCAGAAACAGCACCAAAATGTTGTTGTTAGTTTTTCACTTTTTTCCCCTCGAGGGGTCGCGAACACAACTGGACCAGGGTTTACCCAGGCTAGGGACCAGGGACCGGCTCTGTGTCCAGTGGCTGGGGTTTGAGGCGGGAATCGAACCCGCACGGCGGGAGATAAACCTGCTGTACCACTGGGTCACCAATGCCCTAACCATATGAACTAGACCGTGCGCTAAATCAGGGTAATGAGTTAAAATTTAAGAAGGTCCGGGTGGTAAAATGTCCTTTGAAATGAGATCAGAATTTCATGTTCAGATCTCTACATACACAGCCTGTGTAAATCTATAAAAATAAAAAATGTCCATAGCATTTCAGTCATATTTTCAATACTTTTCAGTAGGCGGCACGGTGGCTTGGTGGTTAGCACGGTTTCCATGTCCCTCCAGTGTCCGGGTTCGATTCACTTTGTGCATGGAGTTTGTATGATCTCTCCGTGTGCTTTGTGGGTTTCCTCCGGGTACTCCGCAGTGACTCTCACACAGAATCCAAAAACATGCATGCCTTCCTAAATTGTCCATAGTGTGTGAATGATTGTCACCCTGTCCAGTTTGAACTTTTATTTCCTTGTATTTGTTTGGAATACAAACGAGGGTCGTCAATCAAACTTTAGTGAATCTTCATTCCCACATTGCTGGCTTTTAAATGAATGTGAAGGGATACTAGTCGCTCTGGTAGTTACTGCTTGTTATTAGCGCCGCGGTTTCAGAACTTTTGAAACAACCTGGTTTAAAACTCCCTACTTTATTTTTTTTGGAGTAAGCCATTCTCTGTCATGCTTTCATTTGTTTCTTCCAAGACCTATTGCAGTGATCGTCTCTATTGAGTGACGTGGCTATTATAGCCCCGCCCACCCTTAGATTACTCTATCTATGAATTGGTGGGTTTCCTCCGGGTACTCCGGTTTCCTCCCTCAGTCCAAAGATATGCAGGTTAGGCTAATTGGCGTTCCTAAATTGCCCGTAGTGTGTGATTGGGTGTGTGAGTGTGTGTATGTGCCCTGCGATGGATCGGCACGCTGTCCAGGGTGTACCCCGCCTAGTGCCCGAAGTCTCCTGGGATAGGCTCCAGGTCCCCCGCGACCCTGAACACAGGATTAAAAGCGGTATAGAAAATGAATGAATTCTTCTCATTCATTAGAAAAGCATCAGATTCCGGATAGAACTGTGACTGAGCCCGGATCCAATCCGCGGTCCAGCCGACACACAGTGAACAGCTAGCTGCGTGTGATGAAGTACTTTAGAAATTTGACAAAAAGATTAGAATCACTAGCTGCTCCTTTAACTGGTGCCTCCCTTCGCATCACCTTAGTCAGACACCAGACCTGTCTTGACTGATCTATAAGATTAGATATGCTTTATTAGAATTTTTTTTTTTTGTCCTGAAAGAAACACATGCTGTGTATCTAATAATGTTACAAAACGGATTCTGGCAGATGAGTTTTTATAATTATTATTTAATTTTTTCCCCTCTGTAGAGTACAAGACCACCGCTGGTACAGTGCAGGATTTTGGCAGAGTTCTTCAGGAGGAACAAGACGCCGCTGGGTCGTCCACGAAGGTCCCCGACGAGCCGTGCGAGATGGACAGGTTCGAGTTCGAGATGGCCGCTCCGGCGGGTAACGTCAACGAGCTGAGCCTGATCCAGGTGATGGACAACAGCGAGGAGCTCAAGCAGAACTCTGTGAAAGTCGAAGACGAAGTCGAAGTTCAGCCTTTGGACCCTCCACCCCTTTCTCTCTCTGCGCCGTCCTCTTCCTCGTGCGCTCAGCCGCAGATCATCTCTCCCCCGGGGCCCGCTGCGGACGCGGAGGCGCCGCCGGGCCTGATGCCGCCCGTCGAGGTGACCGACAAGGTGCACCGCTGCAACGTGTGCGGACGAGGCTTCCGGCGCTTCTACTGCCTCAAGACGCACCAGCGCATCCACACGGGCGAGCGTCCGTACCCCTGCCGCTACTGCGAGAAGCGCTTCCGCCACTTGGACAGTCTGCACAAGCACCAGCGCATCCACACGGGAGAGCGGCCGTACCGCTGCGCTCAGTGCGGCTGCTGCTTCCGTGAGCTCGGCCAGCTCAAGAAACACCGCCTCAAACATTCCCCCACCTCCGTCGCTCCTCCCGCCCATCCCCCGCTCTCTCTGCTCCCGAGCGCCGCCTCGTACACCTGGCAACACCTCAACTCCCAGTCGCTCGATCTGGTCTGAGCGATCAACCACATGAACTAGAGTACAAAGAACGTGTAACGGTAGCAATGAATGTTCAGTGTTTTTATTATTATTTTTTTTATTGTTGTCTTAACGCAAAAAAAAACTTGGGCTTATGGTTTAGCAGGAACGTTTTATGACTTTTTGAACGGATTTTATCAGAAAGCGGTTACTTTGTCTTTACGGTGGGCCGGACTATGGTCGAGCGATTAGTGTCGATTATTAATCCTAGCTAGAGCTTCTAAATGTTTGCTACGCTGCTTGTCAACCATGTATATGAAATAGCCTTCTCATCCACAGGTATACATTCTGTTACGTATTGTTTTTATTATTTTTTTAAATTATATATTTACATTTAGGCATTTGGCAGACGCTCTTATCCAGAGCGCCTTACATTTTTATCTCATTACACATCTGAGCAGTTGAGGGTTAAGGGCCTTGCTCAAGGGCCCAACAGTGGCAACTAGATGGTTGTGGGGTTTGAACCTGGGATCTTCCGAACCGTAGTCCAATGCCTTATTTTGATGCACCGAGTCCAGAATAGGCTTTTTAAAATGCGTTTTAAATTTTTATGTTTGCAAGTCTAGCGGTAACATGTTGCTGTTCCTCTGCAATCCAGCAGGTGGTGCACTCAGTTATTCAAACAGCACAGCATGAGTTATTTGAAATAAAATCCGGTGTGTGTGTGTGTGTGTGTGTATATATAAATTTTATTAACTCACTCTCAAATATTTATATACACATCATGCATGCATACAGAGTCAGACAAAAAATGTTCAGTGTGTAGTTTTATGTTTCCTCTAAAGATGTCAGTAGTCGCACCATCATTGTTGTCATGTGATGTGAAGAGAGGTGTATATTTGTTTTATGTTGTGTATAAATTTTTTTGGCTGACTAATATATATATGTGTATGTGTGTGTGTATATATGAGCAATTCAAAATTTCTGTAGTGTTTCAATAATGTTTGTCAATTCTTTTAAAAATTGGGTGAAAAGAGGGTGAAAGTTTTCGGCAAACTGAGCCATGAATGCACCGCTGTCTTCATCCTCCTAGTTCCACTTTCAGGGGCCCAAACGGGTAAAAGTCTAATGGGGTGAGATCAGGGCCCGTATTCACGAAGCTTCTTAGAATTCTCTCAGAGAGCTCCTATCTTAGCTTAAAAAGTTCTAGCTGGGAGTCTTAAACTAAAAGTGATTTTAGAAAATGTCTTAGAGCAACTCTGAGGAAGGAAAGTACAAAGTCCTTTATCTTCGTGAGGAGGTGTGGTCGACCCCGTTACTAGGGATGATGCAGCAATTCAAGGACTGTGATTGGTTGATAAAAAAATAACCTCTGACCTCTGTAAAGGTCTTGAAATGTGCTCTTTGTGGAAAATAGAATATATGATAATAGAACAGTTAAATCATAATTTTTGCATATGAAGAAACTGTATATGTTAATGTAAATATCTTAAAGATAATTAAACAGCCAAATGTTTAAAATGTGTCTAAGATGTTTTGTGAATCATTTTTATCTTAACTAAGATTTTGTCCTAAATTTAAGGGTTAAATTCTAAGAAAATGCCATAATTCTTAGAATTTTCTTAGAATTCCGTCAGCAGGAGCAACTTTTAGGCTTAAGAAGCTTTGTGAATACGGGCCCAGGACTATAGGGAGGAGGCTTTAACACCTCGAAACACAGTTTCTGCAATGTGTCCACGGTGTGGGCGGAAGTATGCGGACGCGTATCGTCATGCAAGGTCGAGACGGCTCTCGGATAGCTTAGTCCTCTTTTTCGAAGTTTAGACTTGGGATCTTCAATAAGCGTCTCACCGTAGCGAGCGCTGTTGATTGTCGAACCTTTTCCCTGATGATGTTCCAGTACTTTATAATTCCAAAATTTGTAAGCATCAATTTTTCCAGCTGATGGTCGCCTTTTGAACTGTTTTACTCTTTGCCTTTTCGTCTCAGGCTCGTAATGATGAAACCGTGTTAATGATTCTCTTTAAGAAACTTTCACTTTTCTTAGAGTATCGGTCCAAACTTTATGCAGATATCCAAACGCTTTTGTTTACGCTCTTCCATGAGTTGTTTTGGCACCACGTACACCGTCAGACCACAAAAACATGAATTATTCAGGATTATTTTTGACTCATACGTATGCACACACGTAATGAATTGAGGAATTTCTAAAACCAGGATACTTACAGAATCGAAATCCAAATCTGATCAGCACCTGGGTATCACAATAATATATTATCAGGAGGTCTCTGGTGTTTTTCGTCCCTATTTACAGACATCTTGTCTTTATTTCATGTTTCATTAAAAGTTTTTTCCTAAACAAAAAATGCAGTCAGACCTAAAGTGTCCTAAATGGTGATACTGCATAAGGATACGAAGACGTCGATTATTTCTCCTGTGAACAAAGTCATTCGAGATGAAACCTCTTATTTATGGGTGTGTATGAGCATTTAAGTACTTATGTGGAGCAAAACTACGCAACTCTTGTTTTGTCTACGGCGAGCAGTGAGTCATAAAGTATGCTGATTGTGGCTTTAACGTGCTTTGTTGTGTGATATTGCTTGAAATGCTGATGTTATTAAAGTTTCACTGATTGCACTGGAGGGATCTTGCCTCATTGCATCTGTCTCAAACAGGAACTGAGAGGGAAGTTTCATTATTTTTAACTATACGTTTTGTCTGAAATAGACTAAAGCAGAAGGAAAAACAATATCAAGGCCTTACTTCAATCATGTTGTGTCGTGTGATACGAAACTGGGACTTTTCATTCTACAGAATAACAGAACACAGTTGTGAGAGTAGAAACAGCCTTTATTTATCTATATAATCTCCTGTTACACTAATGCACTTGGAGAGTCATGATCGGAGTGCTTGTCTCATCCATGTCTGAAACCCCGGCCTCCCAGGAACTCCTTTAATGGAAAAGACTTGGAGCGGGGTCAGGACTGTACAGGGGGATGTGTCAGTACCTCCAAGCTGAGTTAATGTAATGTGGAAGCGGTCTTGGTTTGGACAGTTCCCACAGACAGATGCGTCTCTTCCGCAAGTTGGTGACGAGCTTTCCGTCCATTTTTAAGGATCAGGAGTTCCACTCTTTAAGAGGGTCTTATTTAAAATGATTGCACCATTCAAATGTTTTTACCGCGGCTAAGAGTCTCATCAGCTGTAAACGTCAATCAGATTTACTGTAGGTCTTCCTTCACTAGAAATGTCCTAACAGTTTTTTCTTCTATAGCTCCTGTAGCATTATGAATTCCTCAGGCAGCCACATACAGTCAGGTCCGTACTGTAGATTTCGGGAAAGTGAATGTACATTTTTTTTCCATTTGATTACTGACATTAAATGTGAGCAAAGTCAAGACTTTTACATTTCATTCAAGATGTTTGACAAAAATGTGACAGTAAACATCACACCTATTGCGACTATTGCATGCCACCTGGTCATAAAACTGCTACTTTGTTCCATTTTTAATGACCCCCCCCCCCATGCTTCGCATTGGTTGGAACGCGGAGTTCGGAACGCATACTCCTGTTTCATTGACCCCCACTGAAGCCTTGCATTAGGGCAAATCATCTCGTGGAACATCTCTCCATACTGCCCCACGTAACAGTAGTTGGTAAATGCCTGGATGGTAAATGCCAGACTTTGGTCAAAGTGCTTCCATTAAAACTTCAAAGTGAGTGTTTCATTTTAAATTCAATATGGTGGTGCTAAATTGGCAAAAAAAAAAAAAAAAAGCACAAACGTTGTTCCAAAATTTATGGACCTGAATGTACATGCTTTTTGTTTGTCATTTTAGCAATGATACACCACCTAAACACAGTATAATATCTGTGTCAGCTTCTCATACACATCAGCTGCTATAAATGAGTATAAATTAGTCTTCCCAGTCATCAGATTTTATTATATTTAAAAGATTTCTTGGCTGTTTTGGTACAATGCGCTACATTTATAATGCACTATATTTTCATTTTTTTCAGACGACCCTCATCCAGAACAACTTACGTTTTTATTCCATCAAACATCTGAGCAGTTGAGGGGTAAGGGCCTCGCTTAAGGGCCACAACTTGGTGGCTGTGGGATTTGAACCTGGGACCTTATGAACCGTCGTCCCTAGTTTTGATAAGGCAGGCTCCTTATTTCAGCATTGCTGTGAGGTTGTTTAATTCTAAAAATGATAATGATAACAATCCAAATTCATTTGCATTACTTTGGGCCAAATGATGAGTAGTTTATAGGCTTGCTTGCATAGATACACTGAACCCCCGAGTACCATTGAATCAGATTTTCCATTGTGATAACATCTTATTTATCTCTGTGCACCAGCAAAACGGCAGCATGGTAGATGTGCGCGGCTCATGTAACTAGATCACAAGACCACACGCTTACGTACAGTACGTATCAGTCTGAATCATGTTCTGAGGCGTGCTCTGTGCTCAGACCCCTTATAGTTGAAGTATAAATTCACATCGTACTGCAACGCATTCATAGTCTGTTGAAGATTCACATACAAACACTGTAGAATTCATGAGAAAATAAAAATGACTGGTTTCTTGACTTTTGCTTTGATCTTCAGCATCATGTGTAAGTAATATGAACAGATTATTCCCATCTCGCTTCATATATTAAAAAAAAGAGAAAAAAGAAGAAGAAAGAAATAATAACTGTTATATATTGTATATATATATATATATATATATATATATATATATATATATATATATATATATATATATCACACTCTGTGTGAGGTGTCCAGCATGTAGGAACCCCAATATTAATGCTTTAAGGTGATCGTTAATACATTATATACTTTATTAATGCAAGATACTCTCCATCCAGGTAGACACTGGGTCACGGCACAACCACCAGTTTATCAGCCTGATAAAGAGCTCAGTGTGGATGTCGGACGCTCGGCTTCTCTGTGCTGTTGTATTGATGACAAAGCAGTTAAAACAATTGCCTGGTTTAAGCAACCAAACAGAAAAAAACCTCAGATTATAGTTACAGTAAATATAACTGATGGAGAAAAGTTTCATAGTGGATTCAAAATATCTAGTTTCAAAATAGACAAATCCTCAAACCGCATTAATCTCACCATTTTAACAGTCATGCATTCTGATGTAGCCATGTACTACTGCGCACTGATGGAACCCAACAACCTTGTGTTTGCAGATGGAACTTATGTAAAACTTGAAGGTAGGATTTCCACACTGATTACGGTACTGTACTCGTCTACTCTAGTCGTCTATTTTATCATGACTGTTTAAGTTAAGTGTCGAAGCTGGAAGATGATGAAATAATGAAACCACTAAAACATTCTTTTTGCACACTGCACTTTATGGACATTTGCTCACACCTTTTAGACATTTATGGACCATTTATGGACATTATACATTTGAACATTCATGCATATTTGCACATTCCCCAGACAATTCTATTGAAATTCTATATCAATTTCCACACCAGTTTCTATATTTGTCCATATTTGTAGCGGCATATTTGTCTATATTTAGCTTTTTTTTTTTTTATTATTTTATATTTTGTTCTTCTATTTTTCTACAGCTAAGTTTTTCTATATTTTATTATTACATCATTTATTTCTTATTGATGATCTTCATTTTAAGCTCATGAGCGGTTGTACTGTATAAGCAATTCACTGCATATTATGTGACAAATTTGAAATTTTTGAATTTGAAACGTTAACTGCATGTTTCTTAATTCTAAGACCCAAACCTGTTATGAAATTGAATTATGATAAATGTTTATAGATGTGCAAGTGACTACTGCATCAGTGACTACTGCATCAGAAACATCTAAACCAACCCAGCTTGATCATTCAGTGATGAGTGAAGCGACACTGCCTGTAAACAACATTAACATAAACAGTCAAGAGATAACAGGTAAAATGTCCTCCATAGCCAAACTATTATCATTTAATTCCTAATGCACCTGTAAAAACACGTAGAAACTAATGCTTAAGTGTAAAATGGTTAATAACATAATGAGAACTGACTGAATGAATCTCTGTGTTGGATAGTACTCGGGTTGGGAGCGGCTTTGGGCTTGTGTGTACTTCTGAATATCTGTCTCTTCTATTTTATACTGAGGAGAAGAAAATGTGATAAAAGTAAGTGCATTTGTGATTACTTAAATAAAATAAAAAAAATAAGAGACCAGCTAATAGATGTGTTTCTGTAATAGTAAATGCGTCTATTGAAAACTCTCCAGAGATGAAGCAGGTACGTACAGTATGTGTGTAAAGTTTTATTTATTACTGTATATGTACGGGTGGGTCTGCTTGTTTTTACAAAATAATTCGAACGTTCATTTCTGCTACTCATATGTGTCAAATGATAATGCATTCATTCCTTTATTCCCCTCTTGTTCTAATGTTTAAATATACTGTAATATACATATATAATTATTTGGAAGAGATTTCTGTTTAGTTAATGTGTACAGTATAATGCGGTTATCACTATTGCTGGACTTTATTATTATTATTAGATTTTTTTTGTTACGATGATGATGATACTTTTATTATTATTATTTATTTATCATTACCATATTATTCATAATGTTCTTATTTATTTATTTATTTTTATTCCAGGAAGCTGAACCAACGATCTATTACGCATCTTTATATTTCTCCAAGCAGACACCCAGAGCTGAAAGAAGAAACTCTGGCTCATCAGATAAGAGTGTGCACTTCGATATGAAGAACACAAGACTTAACATTAATGATTCATAACACACAACACTATTATACTGCAAAAACATTGAGAATATTCTAGCAAGTGAAGAATGAGTACTGTATATATGAGTATATCATTTAGTCCATGTTTTTGATTACAAGATGAAAGGAGCAATTCACGTCTAGAAGTAAAATAATCAATAGTAAATAGAAAAATATTTTTCAGTAAAATATACTGAATATTTTTCAGTTAAATAGAATTTTGAAAATGTTAAAATGTATTTTAAAAAGTGTATGTTTATTTACCGGTATGCTTTGAAGGTTTTGAAGGTTGTGGGTTGTGACATTCACACTAACTGGGGAAGGGGTGTGATCTATTCATCTACTGTACCTCAGTGTTAAATTATTATTATAAAATATAACGGTCAGGTAGTTGTTAGAATATTTCCAATTTATGTAAAAATAGTAAAAATGTATAATTATTAATTTTTATATTGTTTTCAGCAGATGTTCTAAGTTTACCTTTTCCTGAATAAGATGCATAAAACATGTAAAAATAGAATATTTTTCTCCATTACAGTATGTTTCAAGCTGAATTTATTAAAGTATTTTACAGAACATGAACCACAATTAAGCATCAAAACATCTTATTGTTTAAAAAAACATATAAATTTGACTATGGAAAGTCATGGTGGTGTAGTGATCAGCACTGTAGCTTTGCATGTCCAGGGTCGATGGTTTGAGTCCCACCTCGGGTTTATGTTAATGGAGTTGGCATGTTGTCCCCGTACTTGGTTTGGTTTCCTCTGGGTACTACTCTTTCTTCCCTCAGTTCGAAGACAGGCCTCTTGGTGGTGGTGTAGTGGTTAGCACTGTCGCCTTGCACCTCCAGGGTCTGGATTCGATTCCCGGCCAGGCTCGATTCCCGTCTCTGTGTGCATGGAGTTTGCATGTTGCATGATTGGCGTTCCCAAATTGATTGTAGTGTGTGTATGTATGTGTGCGTGTGCCCTGCGATGGATTGGCACCCTGTCCAGGGTGTACCCCGCCTCTCGTGCCTCGTACTCGTGCCTGGGATAGGCTCGAGGCCCTCCGCCACCCTGAATACAGGATAAAGTGGTATAGAAGATGAGTGAGTGAGTGAGTTCGAAGACATGCATTGGTGTTTCCAAATTTCTCTTAGTGTGTGAAGCAGCTGGGGGAAAGCCGCCCAGTCGCCGGACATCGCACACATTGTTAATAGTTTTTTTGTCATTTAAAGATCGTCAAAGACTCTGCTGTACGGACATCTAGAGGAAGTTTGTTCCACTACCTAGGTGCCAGAACAGGAAAGAGTCTGGATGAATGTCGTCCTCGATCCCTGAGAGATGGTGGGATGAGGTGAGCAGGGCTGGAGGATTGGAGGGAACGTGGTACAGTGCGTGGTGTGATTAGAGCAGAGAGGTAAGTGGGTGCTGGGGAGTGAGTTGCTGTAGTCCAGTCTTGAAATAACAAGGGACTGAACAAGCACCTGAGTAGCCTGTGAAGAAAGAAATGGGCAGATTCTTCTGATGTTGTAAAGAAGAAATCGACAAGAGTGAGTAAGGTTAGCGATGTGTGGGGAAAATGACAGATGATTGTCCACGGTTACCCCAAGAATGCAGGCGGTGGCTGAAGTAGTGATCTGATTGTTGTCCAGGGATATCACAAGGTCTTGACCTGGAGATGAGTCACCAGGGATGAACAGCAGTTCGGTTTTAATCAGATTGACCTCAGCTGATGAGCTATCATCCAGGATGAGTGGAAACCTGAGTATCTGAGGCAGGAAATGAGAAAATAAATTGTGTGTCATCTGCATAACAATGGTATGAAAATCCATGTGATGATATGACCTGTTCTGATGACCTGTTCTGATCATGTGCAGAGGCTTCCAGCTTTTCTCTGTAGAAGGCAGTTTTGGCAGACGTCACATCACATGAGAATTTGGAGAGAAGAGTCTGGTAAGAGTCTGCATCAAGCTCTGATTTCTTCCATCTTCTCTCTGCAGTAAAAGAGAAATTTTGGTGATTAGCTTTAGACAGAATAGGAAGGGTGATGGTGAAGGATACCAGGTAATGATCATATTTATGGAGAGGAATAGTAGTGATACCAGGGACTGGGGAAGGGCGGGAAAAAAATGAGGTCAAGAGAATTCCCTCCCTTGTGTGTCCCTTCCTAGATAAGTACAGTAGGATATGGAAGTTAATTGGAGAGGTTACCTTAACTGTGAATACAAAAGATGAAAAACTGAGATGAGACCAGGGGATAGGCGAGAAGAGCCATCTCTTAGACAACAGCAGACCCATACGGTACCACCACCCCAGTTTCTTGCGGAGAGTGAGAGAATGCACAGGCAGAGGATAGGGCAGCCGGTGTAGCTGAGGTCTGAGGAGATATCCAGGTCTCAGTTAGTGCCAGAAAATCAAAAGATCAATGGGTAGCTATAGGGCTGAGATAAAATCTGCTTTCTTTACAGCAGATTGGCAGTTCCAGAGCCCACCTGCCACCAGTGCAGAGCAATGAGACAGTACTGAAGGGTAGATGAGGTTTCTGGGAGATCTGCCCCTGCTGTGTTGACACACACACACATCCTTAACTCCTAGACAGAATGAGGTCATTGTCTATAAAAAAAAACCTTGCAATTCCTTGCTAAACAAGAGTTTGTGTCTATTCTGGAGGCACTTGCTATCTAGATTCATGACCAACTTTGTTACAGGATATGTATATTTACCGGAGACACCTTCAATATATGTAGATAAGCCCTGCCCACAATTAAGGAAGCCTGAAACTACTCTTGATTAGTTACCTGAGAACAAATTACTTTAGAGCTACAGTACTTCAATCACACTGCAATCAACACTACCAAACAGCAAAAACTAGGTATACAGCAAGAACCAATCGTGTTTCAAAAACAGTACAAAAGTTAAAAACCTACTTTACCACACTGTGGCTGTAGAATTGAATTTACTCTTTGTTCATCTACCATATCAACAAGCCTTCGTATTCTCTCATTTAAAATGTTTTTGGCCGAGAGCCGCGAATGCACCGCTGTCTTCACTTCTTCGTCAGAAGTGAGTTTTCATCCTCGTATTCCTGCTTTCAGGGGACCAAACCTGTGAAAGTCTGATGCAGTGAGATCAGGACTATATGTAGGATGCTTTAACACCTCAAAACAAAGTTCATCATCATGCAAGGTCAAGACGTCCTCGGATATCAGTCCTCTACGTTTAATCCGAAGTTTAGGCTTCAGCTGTCTCATTGTAACGAGCACTGTTGATCGTTGAACTTTTGTCCTGATAATGTTCCAATTCAATGTTCCAAGAGAGTCTGGTTCCTCTCAAGGTTTCTTCCTAATGCCATCTCGGGGAGTTTTTCCTTGCCACCGTCGCCGTCACCCTTAGCTTGCTCATCAGAGAAATTTCATGCATCATTCATTCATCTCATTATTATCTAGACACATTTTTCTCACACATACACACTTCCAAATATTTTCTTTTCTAAAAATCTTCTTTCATTTTTGTGAAGCTGCTTTGAGACAATGACCATTGTTAAAAGCGCTGTATAAACAAAATTGAATTGAATTGAATACTTTTGGCCCTCGAGAATCCCAGAAAAAGTTAAGTGTTGTTGAATTTTCCAGTTGACGGTTGACTTTTGAACTTTATCTCGGACAGCGATTGAGGATGTTTACATTCCATACTCTGTCGTTTACTCTCAGACTAGTATAGATGAATCCGCGTCTCGTCACGAGTAATGACTCTCTTTAACTTTTTGACTCATACGTATGAACACATTAACTGAATTGAGAAATTTCTAAAACCGGGATACTCACTGAATCGAAATACAAACCTGATCAGCACCTGTATCACAATAATATATTATCACGAGGCCCCTGGTGCTTTTTCGTCCCTATTTAAAGACATCTTGTCTTTGTGGTATTTCATCTCCGCTAAGATAAGTCTGAGGTTTTTCTCTACAAAGCCTCTCCGAAACACAGCTAGTGTGAAAGTGTTCTGCAAGCTGAGACGCCTTTGTTTCCAGTTTCATTAAAAGCTTGTTGTTCACAACATTATTTTTCCCCCCTGTGAGCAGCAACTTAAGCCTGTTTCTTTTTAAACAAATAATGCAGTCAGACCTAAAATTTCCTAAATGGTGATATTGCATAAGGATATGAACACGTCAATTATTTTTACTGTGAACAAAGTCATGTGAGATAAAAACTCTTATTTATGGGTGTGTATGAGCATTTTAGTACTTATGTGGAGCAAAACCAAGCAACTCTGTTTTTGTCTACGGCGAGCAGTGATTCATAAAGTATGCTGATTGAAATGCTGATATTATTAAAGTTTCATTGATTACACTGGAGTGATCTTGCCTCATTGCATCTGTCTCAAACAGGAACTGAGAGGGAAGTTGTATTATTTTCAACTGTACGTTTTGTCACACTTAAGAAGCAAAGTTCTTGAAATAGACTAAAGCAGAAGGAAGAAGGAAAAAAAACAAGCCCTTACTTCAATCATGTTGTGTCGTGTGATACGGACCTTCGATTGTACAGAATAACAGAACACAGTTATGAGAAACTCCCTTTATTTCTCTACTGTATATAATCATCGGCTACACTAATGCACTTATCCAACTGTTTCACTAGGGCTTGGATACCATCAAGGTGGAAAGTTTTCTCATTATGTCAGAGCCATGATCGGACTGCCTGTCTGATTCACGACTGAAACCCTGGCCTCCCAGGAACTCCTTTAATGGCCCAAACATGTGGAAATGGCTCGGAGCGAGGTCAGGACTATAAGGGGGATGTGTCAATAACTCCCAACTAATTTTATGTAATGTGCAATTGGTGTTGGTGTGAACAGTTCCCACAGATGATCTTTTCTGCAAGTTGGTGACAAGTAACATGCCACTCTTTAAAATCCACCATTCTGATGTTTTACTGCAGCTAAGAATCTTACCACTGTACTATGCGTAAAGTTTTCTGTAAATGTCAATAAGTTGTATGCCTTGCTTCCCCAGAAATGCCAGCATTAGTCCCGATTTACACCCCTCATACGTTCCAGAACGTAGTACTTTCTCACATGACTAAGATGCATTATAACATCTACGCTAATTCTCCCCATCTGTTCTGTATTTCGCTACCCATCCCGAGGCATCGGGAGATTGTGCCAGCTTCAGTAGACAAAGGCCGACCCTGCGAGGTTCCTGAGGCGTCCAGAGAAGGACCAGCTCCAGCTGGATTCAGCTTTATGATGGTTGGAGCTACACATGCTGCTCCTGTGCTTCCAGTGATCCAGACCTCATCTGCCCTCTGCACCTACTGACTCGTCCCTATGCTGAACTGGTCTTCATGTCCAATTGAAATCATTTCTGTCATATTGAACTTTCACCTGCACAACACACATGATGTTATCATTTCTATCTGTTATCACCAAAGTGAGGATGGGTTCCCTGTTGAGTCTGGTTCCTCTCAAGGTTTCTTCCTAATGCCATCTCAGGGAGTTTTTCCTTGCCACCGTCGCCGTCACCCTTGGCTTGCTCATCAGAGACATTTCATTCATCATTCATTCATCTCATTATTACCTATACACATTTTTTTTACATAGTTTGTATGGTTGGTTAAGATGAAATAAATTTCATCATAGGTTGTAATAAACAATGTGTTTGTACCTAGTATAGATTTTCTTTTTGTAAAAATACATTCAGGACTTTATGATCACAGTGTATCTCAATACAAAGTAAACATTCAGTATGTATAATGTGTTAATCATTATTTATTCATTATGATTAATGTTAAATAATTTACTAATGCATAGTCTAATGTTTTTCATATGAACCATTTGTTTATCTAACATCCTGAACTTGGCCTTGTTTTTTCCCCCCACTGCTTTTCAGAGTGTCACATGCATGATCATGTGACCATCCCAAAACCGCGGCCGCGTCCCAAACGCAATCCTAGCACCCTACTAATTAGAACGAAACTGGAATTAGAACAAAACTCTAATTTAAAAGCAAGAACTCTGATACAATTCAACACTGTCACCAGGTCGCGTGCATTATGCGGTAAACGGTCCGCGCGTCTCTATGGTTACGGTGTGTCAGGGCGGTCACGTGCCCTATGTGGCGTACTTCTCTCTTTTTTTTGGAACGCAGCAGCTAGCGGATTGGGACAGAGCCAGGCTGCAGGCAGGGACAGGGGGATGCTGCTGCTGCTCGGCAAACTCTTAACCGCACAACACGGTCACTTATATACATAAAGCCGTTTACTGTTTGATTTTTATTCTAGAGAGATGAAAGGAAATTAAAAGAAACCTCGACGAAGAGCTCTTCCTGTTTATATATTTATTTTTTCTTTCTTCCGGGTTTGGCGCCGCTTGTTTTTGGGGGAGAACAGAGGAGTTAAACAGGTAAATAATGTGGTTTAAGCCGCTGTTTAACCCGAGTTTAAAGCGTGTGTGTAACGAGCGTCGTGCTGTGTTCAAGATGCCCAGGTGTTACAGAGTGTTCCTCAGTCTCCGCGCCGGTTACGGGGTTTTGCTTCCGCGAGAGTTTTGTGAGATCAAGCGGAAGTTACAAACGTGTTTTTGTTCACATTCCTGGAGTTTTTACATCCTGCTGTTGTCTCCTCACTTAGCTTTCACCATTATTGTTTGTTTATAAAACATTTTACCATAAACACTGACTAGTTTTACAGCTCTATATCATCTAATGGTAGTTTTCAACTTGTCTCTGTGTCCCTGTCTCTCTCTGTGTGTCTCTCTGTGTGTCTCTCTGTGTGTCTCTCTGTGTGTCCCTGTGTGTCCCTGTCTCTCTACATTAAAACTCATCAGATTATTTGTAGCTTTAATCAGTGATATTATTATTATTATTTCAGGCTGAAGTCCATGTCCCTCTGTCCCTCTGTCCCTCTGTCTCTCTCTCTCTCTCTCTGTACAGCAGAATCTCTCTGTCTAACTTATTAATACATAGATTTCATAAGCTTGATTATCTCTTGATTAACTTCATTCTTGGTGGTTTAGCGGTTAGCACAGTCGCCATGCACCTCCAGGTCTGTGTGTGTGTGTGTCTGGTGGGTTTCCTCCGGGTTCTCCGGTTTCCTCCTGAAGACCTGCAGATTAGGCTAATTGGCGTCTCCAAATTGCCCGTAGTGTGTGAATGAGCTTGTGAGAATACTGTGGTCTAATCCCAGTAAAAACATTCAGTTTAGCTTTTCCAATTAATATCTATTGGTACAGGTTTTTTTTTTTAAGCTTATTTTGAAACAGATTGTTAAATCCGCCACATGTAACTGTTCATAACATCGCTTCTACTCAACATTTTGACTTCAGTCATGGTGCAGGTTAAACTTCAGGCAGATACCCAAACACTGCAAAAGTTGCGTTCGATTCAGATTCAAACTTATTTAAGATGTAAGAAGTGCCTACATTTGGACAAACGCGCAGCACAATGTCAAAACTTGCGGCTTCCCTTCTACTCAACATTCTGATTTCATTTATGGCGAAGGACTGACGGAGTATAATTGGATTCTGTCCAGCCAGGTTTGTGTGATGCTCTGACAATCTGACTGGTTTCAGGTCCTTCAGTATATGAAATGTCACAGTATATGAGATAGCATTGAAAGACTGAGTTCTGAGCAATGTACAGGCAAAATCTTTGTTAATATATAATGTAAAAGTAGTCAGTTTCACTATTTCACTGTGTGTGTGTGTGTGTGTGTGTGTGTGTGTGTGTGTATATATGTACGTCTCCTGCGGTAGGTTCCAGGCCCCCGTGACCCAGTACACAGATTAAGCAGTTCTGAAGACCATTTAATGTAAAACAAAACACTTCATAAAACCATTTTCGTTCTGGAAATATGTTATTCAGTCTCCGCATGATGGATGTCACATTATTAACTCAACAAAAACTTTAAAGTGTATCTGTAGAAGGTGTTACACGTCTACCATGAGAGAGAGAGAGAGAGAGAGAGAGAGAGAGAGAGAGAGACTGACACTGTGCATGTGATTTGTGTGAATTATTCATCTACAAACAATACAAGCTTGAATAGTGAAGTTAAACATGAAACATTTGAAATTATAATAATTATTAACACAAACCAACTAAGAAATCGTTAATTCACAGATAATTGCTGACTTGTTTTTTTTTGTTGTTTTTTTTCTTTTTCATCCTTCACTCATCTTTCTTTTCCTGTATTATTGCCTCCTTTTTGTTTCCCGTGGTTAAGTTGACGTTTGTTATTAGAGTAATATCACGTGACTGGGAGTGCTGTACTGCTGGACATAGCGCAGGGCTCAGTCTATACCCAGCGCTGGCTCTCGTGTTGTATTACTCTTCCATGTATTATTAGATTAATCATTAACAGATTATGATTGGTCTCTTTGTTTAACCAGTGATTTTGCTTCGTCAACACACATCGTTCAACATCTGGCGGAACGAACTAACCGAACTAACCTAGCGGAGCTGGCGTCTGACACTTAGTGTAATTAACAGAAGTGAAATTAGTCTTAATTTCTTAAGGTTGAGGAAAATAATCCATGGGGTGGATCCTCTAAATCTCGTAATTAATTTTTTTTATTTTTAATAAATGCATCGCAGAGCGAGCTAGTGTTGCAGATCATAAAATGAACACCAGGTATATTTAATATTATTATATGCATTTTATGAGACATCACTCATTTAAATCGTATTAGATTTTATTTTATTAGCTAAATAGATGTCTGGAATGATGTCAGAACACACACACACACACACACACACACACACACACACACACACATGTATCCGGTTGTACATCTGTTTAGTTTCATAAACGCACGGAGGAAGATTTCCCACACAAAGCTCTTGTATACCAAAGCTAGAGTCACGAGGATATCGTGTTTATACTGGTCTAATCCTTAACAACAAAAAAAAAGTATTTTGGGTTTTCTCAGTCATGTGATCCTTGTCTTATGCACATGTGATACACTCTTGACATTTTCTCAGCTGATGCATGTGTAGAGTGTATGATTAGCCCAACACATCACATATTGTGGTTTAAATCTGAAAATTTTATATTCAAACGTGTTTGCCAGTAATTAGAGAAATACAAACATGGGGAAATTTGGTTAAAAAGGTAAAATGTGTTATTATAACTGTAATGTATAAAAGTCGTGCTCTTAAACTGTAAAACAAAATATAATTATGACTTTCTTCAGATCAGTTTTTGCAACACGTGCGATGTTTCCGATGACACTTGAACGTGAACATTAGATATTTTTGTCGAATGTAGAACCCGGATTAAGATGATCAGCCGTTAAGCAGTTATGCCCGCTAAAACAGGAAGTCACGCCCTTTAAACCTTCCTGTTTGCAGGTCATGGCGGGGGAGCGAAGTCGTCTCCTGCCCCATGGAGCGTACAGCGTGATGGGGGACAGCGTGGACTCCAGGAAGGGGTCCACGTCCGGGGACGACGCCTCCAAATCCAGTCCTCGCAAACTCAACACCTTCTTTGGCGTCATGGTGCCTACCATCCTGTCCATGTTCAGCATCATCCTCTTCCTGCGCACAGGTCTGTGAACGTCGGGGTGGACGGTCATGACGGCCGTTGTGATTCGGACGTTGTTCACGTGAGGTGTGTGTGTGTGCGTTACAGGTTTTGTCGTCGGACACGCCGGGCTCCTCCAAGGACTGAGCATGTTGTTCGTGGCGTATTTCATCATCTCCTTGACCATCCTGTCGATCTGCGCCATCTCTACTAACGGAGCCGTGCAAGGGGGCGGAGCTTACTGTATCTTTATCAAAGGCCAAGTTTTTATTTGAATAGATGTCGGAGTGTGTGTTTTTTATTTTTATTTTATTTTTTAAATTTTTTTTATCAAGCTTCTGATAAAAAAAAAAAAAAAAGATTGATAATTTCCAAAATATGTCTGTAGCAATATTTTTGCGTTATTAAAGGTGGATTATGGCGTTTGTGTAGTTTTTTTGTTCCAGGTGTTTTTTGTTTTAGTCTCAACCCCCAGCTAGGGGGAGAAGCGCTGATTCTTAACCTCTGACCTCCAGTTATGATCAGCCGTTCTCTCGGGCCGGAGTTCGGAGGCAGCATCGGGCTGATGTTCTACCTGGCGAAGGTGTGTGCGTGCGGCGTCTACGTGCTCGGGCTGGTGGAGGCCATACTGAACGTTTTCGGACGGGATCCAGGTGAGCACGTGGTCAGATCTCCGGACTGGAATCTTTAAGAAGATTAAAACCAGGTTGATTATTTTATTATTATTATTTTTTCATGGTCTCTGTAGTGACCGGGGTGGCAGAAGGCCTGCATGTGCTGCCGCAGGGTCACTGGTTCTCGGTGCTCTACGCCTCCGTGCTGCTGCTGGTCTGCCTGGTCATCTGTCTGGTCGGCGCTCACATCTACGCCAAGGCCTCGTTCCTCACCCTGCTAGTGGTGACGGTGGCCGTGCTGTCCATCCTGATCAGCCCGCTGGTCATCGGGCCGCGCACCTTCAACTTCACGCAATCCCTCGGCCCGAACAACACGGTCACCCGTAACGCCAGCTACACCGGCTTCAACGGCACCACGCTCGCCAACAACCTGTGGTGTGAGTAGCGGCGCCGGACGTGGAACGTTATTCATTTGTTTTGTTGTGGTTAGTGTGAAGCGCCTCATCAGCTCCGACTGCTGCTGTAATAAATCTTCCCTCATTACGTTTCCTCTGTCCATGTCTCCGTCTGTAGCCGGCTACACTTCAGACTTCAGTACAAAAAGGATGATGTCGTTCTCCACCGTCTTCGCCGTCATGTTCACCAGCTGCACCGGCATCATGGCTGGAGCCAATATGTCAGGTATACGAGCGAGCAAACACACACACACACACACACACACACACACACACACACACACACACACACACACACTTACTTACTTACACACTTGCGCTTCAAGTTTATTGCTTTCTCACACCGAGATCGATCTCGAATGTCCATGTATTTGTGTATCTGAGTTTCGAGTCGTCAGCGCTGTGTGTGTGTGTGTGCAGGTGAGCTGAAGAACCCCAGCGTGGCGATCCCGAAGGGCACCATCATGGCCGTGCTGTACACCTTCACCGTCTACATCCTCTTCTTCTTCCTCGTTAGCTCCACCTGCGACAGGTGATGGACGTCTCTCTCTCTCCGCGCGCGACTGTTCCGTTTCTTAATATAAACAAATAACGACTGAAGCGTTTCTCCGTCTTTCTCGCAGGGTGCTGCTGATTAACGACTTCGCCGTCTTCCAGCAAATCAACATCTGGCCTCCGTTCGTGATCATCGGCGTGTACTGCGCCTCGCTCTCCGCCGCCATGTGCTCGCTCATCGGAGCGTCGCGCATCCTACACGCCCTCGCCATCGATAAGCTCTTTGGTGTGTGTGTGTGTTTTTGTTTTTGTAAATGATGCAAGATGAAGCTGTGTAAAGAAGTGAACTGAGATGTGTGTGATGTCTCTCAGGGTTACTCCTGGCCCCTGCGGCCGTCACCTCTAGCTCGGGAAACCCCTGGGTCTCTGTGCTCTACACCTGGGCGCTGGTGCAGGTGAGGTGTGTGTGTGTGTGTGTGTGTGTGTATACTGATGCATACACTACTGTTCAAAAGTTTGGGGTCACTTGCGAATTTCTTTGTTTTTCTTTAGTGATTTATTTTCTACATTCTACAACAATACTGCGGATTTCAAAACTATAAAATAACACATATGGAATTAGGTAATTACGTAACAACATCAAAAACAGCAGTTAGTTGTTATTGTAAGACACAGAGGTCGGCCTTTCTGTAATAGTTCTTGCAAGAACAGTATTGTGTCGAGTGCATTTACAAAATCCGTCAATCACCATAATGAAACTGTCTCTCATGAAGGCCGTCCCAGGAGGACGAGACCAAAACCTCCCTCTGCTGCAGACGAGACGTTCATTTAGAGTTATCAGCCTGAAAAATGACCAATTAACAGCAGCTCAGATTAGAGGCGTTATGAAGTCTTTACAGAGCAGAAGTAGCAGAAACATCTCAATATCAACTGTTCAAAGGAGATTCATGCAGTTTTTGGACGCCTTCAGCAAAACTTTACAATGTAGAAAGAAATAAAAATCAGGAGCCATCATGGAGTTAGAAAGTGACCTAAAACTTTTGAACTGTAGTGTGTGTTGTGTTTGCACTAAAGAGTAATAAAGTGATGATGTGTTAGATCTTCTGCATATAGAATTAAAGTAAAATGTAATCCTGTGTGTGTGTGTGTGTGTGTGTGTGTGTGTGTGTGTGTGTCAGTGCACGTTGTTTGCAGGTCAGCTGAACGTCATCGCAGGGTTGGTGACCGTCTTCTACCTGCTGTCCTACGCTGCAGTAGATCTGGCGTGTCTGGCTCTGGAGTGGGCGTCCGCGCCTAATTTCAGGTACAACGGAACAAAATCAGTGACAAATTAAAGTGGGAATAATAACCGTCTCCCTCGCTCTGTTTATTATTTATTGATTTATTTTTTACGTCCAGGCCGACGTTCCAGTTCTTCTCGTGGCACACGTGTCTCCTGGGCATGCTCAGCTGTCTGGTCATGATGTTCGTAATCGATCCGGTGTACTCGTCCGCCAGCATCGTGGTGTTACTGCTGCTGCTGCTCTTCCTGCACTATCGCTCGCCCACAAGCAGCTGGGGCTACATCAGCCAGGCGCTCATCTTCCACCAGGTACACACACACACACACACACACCATATAAGGTCTACAGGCAGTTCTACTAATTAAGCTTTTAGTTTTATTGTATAAGTAAACATGAGTGTGTTTACTTGTTTTAAAAATGACTGGATTTTCCAACCACTGTGTGTCAATACACAAGATACGAGTTATAAACTCTGCGTAGCTATAAAACAGGACATGCAGTACTGTACCTCCTCTCATTTCTTCATGTTTTACTTACAGAGAGTCAGACTTTTTAATTTGTAATGTAGTCTTAAGTACGGTGGCCGAGAGGTGCAAAATACAATAACACAGAAAACACAACGAGGATTTAGTCAAACCGGAAAAGGTAGGTATAGTTTGCGAATGAAATTGTTATCTCTGATTGGATGAGACATCTGTCACTCAAGACAGACGAGCAGTACTATCAAGTGAATTGTTAAAGCACATTTAACACAACGTAGTTGACCAAAGTGCTGCATAATCTTCAAATACTGAAATTAATCCTTAAACGAAAATACAGCTAAATGTTCGTGTGTACAGTATATACGTACTAAATTTTGAGTGACAGATGTCTCGTCCAATCAGAGGTAAGAACGGCATTTGCAAACCACACCTACCTTTTTTTTTTTTTTTTTTGCTTGTTGATTCTTATCGCTGATTGGGCGAGACATCTGTCAATCAATCAATTCAAAAATCCCCTCCCAGACTGTCCTTCGGAGAGGGCAGTGTGGGATCAGGGGTACAAAAAACTACCTCAGCAGCAAGCACAGAAAAACATGTAATCACAAGACATCAACATTGCAACAATAAGGGTACAGGTATAGGAAATGTCCAATGTAGGCAAACAGCTCCAGTCCCTGCAGCTAAAGAGCGCTGGTCCCGATTCCGCCTGCCCACACCGAGGGGAATAAGCACACGAAGGCGTTGGAAATGGGGAAGGTAGAGTGTCTATCTGTAGCTGTTCTGTGAGTGTGTGCGTATGTGTCAGTTTGTAAGCCTGTAACATCCCGTAATAGTCTGCGCCAGGTGACCTTGAAGGGGGAGGGGGGTAGATTCCAGAGCGTCTCGTTATCTTGGTCTTCGGGGAATTATGTCTCCAGCCACTGCCTTGAAATGCAGTAGCTGGAAAGAAGGGCAGAAAAAAAAAAAAAAAGAAATGTCCAAATTTCGATCAATACCTGCCAATTTCACAGATATTTAATGTCCATCACTGGTCTCCAGGTCCGTCCAAATTCCGTTGTATAGCTGCCAGTCTCCCCAAGATGGTATCCAATTTGCGGTCCATAATCACAGTCTGATTACTGACAGCTCTCGTCACCATTATTTCCCAGCCAGCCAGTCTCTTGGGGTTGAGACTGACTGCTTTTAAGATTTTTCGATATCCAAGTAATCCACCTAATCCAATCAGCAGAATCCCAGTTATCAGAGTTCCGAATAGGTAAATATCTTCAACGTCCTCCAGAGACAGTGCGGCCAGGCACACAATGCGCCACTTCTCCCAACCGTCCATCGTGTATCCAGCAGCAAACGTCCCAGCAGGACAAGTAGGTTCCCCAGAACCCACACTTCTCGTCGAGAAGATCGTGTCAATTGCATTCAGAGACCACTTGATCAAATCCATTCCTTTTATTTCAAGAGCAAGACGAGAAGAGTCTCTGAATAGTATTTCACAAGACAGACAAGAGAAGCAAGCGGGGAGAGATAAGGGAGGGAAAGCAGATGCGACCGCCTTCGTCAAGAGCCAAGAGGAAGCAAATTATAGTTTAGGATTATATGACACTTAGTTGACCAAAGTTGTGTTAAATGTGCTTTAAAAATTATTCTGACTTCACTTGATGGTACTTCTTGTGTTGAGTGACAGATGTCTCATCCAATCAGCGATAAGAATTTCATTGGCAAACTGTACTTGCATTACCTTTTCCGGTTTGACTGAATCGTCATTGTTTTTTCTCATTTGGTATTTTGTATTTGTTTTTTTTTATTTTTAATTTGTTGTTTTGTTCTTTTGGTTTGCACTTCTTGGTCGCCGTACTTAAGGGAAAAGTTGCGCAGATTCAGAGAAATGTTTTTCCACACCGTGATCTATGAATCATTAAAGCGTAAAATTTTTTTAAATTTATATACAGGTCCTTCTCAAAAAATTAGCATATTGTGATAAAGTTCATTATTTTCTGTAATGTACTGATAAACATTAGACTTTCATATATTTTAGATTCATTACACACAACTGAAGTAGTTCAAGCCTTTTATTGTTTTAATATTGATGATTGTGGCATATATAAAATGTCAGGCCGGTGATTAGTCTGCTGCTGGTGAGTGGTTGGAACAGATGAGAGGGGAAATGAGGTTGCTGCTAAGGTTGTTGCAGTACATAAACCACCAGTTTTTAATTTAGTTTTATTTGTATAGCGCTTTTAACAATTGTCATTGTCGCAAAGCAGCTTTACTCAATCAAAAGAATTATTTAAGTTTGTATGGAATGTGAATGTGTATGAATCAAAATGGTCCCCGGTGAGCAAGCCGAGGGTGACAGCGGCAAGGAAAAACTCCCGAGATGGTAATAGGAAAAGATCTTGAGCGGAACCGGACTCAACAGGGAACCCATCCTCATCTCACAGAGAGCAGGAAATGATCTGCATTTATACAGTGTGTTAGGTGGCAGGCAGTTCAGCTATAATACAGTAGTTGATGTTAATTGATGTTAATATGAAGACCAGGTTGTTATTGGAGGCTCAGGTCGACTTGTAGGAAGTTCCAGAAGAAATTCCAGTTTTTATATTTTGTATCTTGAAGCCTGTTTCAGCCTGACGCAGTAAAACATTTGTTTCTTTCCTGAGCTTTTTTTCTAGAATTTATTCTATTGGTCCATTTAATCTGCAAGATTTGACGCAGGTTTTATGTCGGATGTCCGTCCTTCCTGTCACATGACACAATTTCTCCAGGCTTGTGACCAGCAGCACTGCATCTTAGTTACCCGGTGTACATTTGAACAGTTGGTGTTAAGAGTCTTGCTTAAGGCCGCGACAGTAGCGACCCGGACGTGAAGAGTTTAACTGCCAAATTTCTTTAATTTAATCTACACAATTTAATATGAATCCTCATGTATATTTAAAAAATATATTCTGCACGTACAATAGCTTTCTTAGGCGTCCTCTCCTTGAGTTATTAACTTATACTGTACTGTAGATATGTGTGCTGTAGATACGTGTGCTCGGATCTTTCCCCAGGTTCGTAAGTATTTGCTGATGCTCGACTCGAGGAAGGACCATGTGAAATTCTGGCGGCCACAAGTCCTGCTGATGGTGTCCAACCCCCGCTCGTCCTGCCAGCTCATCTGCTTCGTCAACCAGCTGAAGAAAGGAGGCCTGTTCGTGCTGGGTCACGTGCAGATCGGAGACCTGGGTACGTCCAGAAACAAAGGGCCGGGTTGACCAGCTAACCACGTGTGCTACTGGCGTGGTACCGTTGAATGTTGCACAGCTGATGCTAATGAAAAACTTGACTAAGTAACAGTAAAGTGTGAGAACTTGCACATGATTGGTGAATTCACTAAATACAACTTTTAACGTTTGTAAGAATCCAGCGTGAAACATCTAGAGAGCGGAACGTTGCTGGATATAATAACAGGCTGGTTCTGCTTAAATAGATTTTTGTATTATTTTCTGTCTTGTTATATTAGAGCACTAAATTATTATTATTATTATTATTATTATTATAAAAAAAAGTTGTGACTCAAAAAAAAATACTTGATCATTTGTAAATATTGTAAATATTCTGTTTGCCCATTATGTATCTACTATACAAGCTAGTTCTTAGCAATTTAACTACGTCCAGTTTTCAGAGTGGAAGTGTGAATAGAAATTAAAAGATTCATATATTTAAAGAATTTCACCGGTTAAAAAAAATGTGTAAACCGATTAATGTAATATTTATTTTGCATAATGTTTCTCTGTGGTTCACATTTCTGTTAACTTGTCCACCACAAGAGGGCGCACTCACAGTTTGGGCGATGGACATTTGTTTACCAGTATTTTTATGGGTGTGGCGCTTTAGGTGTGCATTCCTATATGCTTAATACATGGTACGTTCTTGTATAGCAGAACAACACGTTCACTGATATCTCTCTCTCTCTCTCTCTCTCTCTCTCTCTCTCTCTCTCTCTCTCTCTCTCTCTCTCTGTCTGTGGCTTCCTCGCCACGGTAGATGTCGTACCAACAGATCCGGTTCAGCAGCAGTATAATTTCTGGTTGAGTCTGGTGGATAAGCTGGGTGTTAAAGCATTTGTCGATCTGACCCTCTCTCCATCAGTCAGACAGGGCACACAGCACCTACTGCGCATCACCGGACTGGGTGAGACGACCACGCCTTTAAGTTTTTAAGGTTATACAGAATGAGACACTTTGTGAAGGTTGTTATTAATCAGTTTTGCACGTACTCTGCCGCACGACAGGAGGAATGAAGCCGAACACACTCGTTCTGGGATTCTATGACAACTCGTACCCAGAAGACTATTTCCTTCAGGATCCCACTTTCTGTAAGGGCACGGTGGACGGTGCCGGTTTCATCGGAGACGAGGGCGACAATTTCGGCGTGGACCTCCCGTCCCTGCAGGCCCACTTCCCTCCCGTGCGTCACGGGGCGGAGAGCCCGCGCTGGCTCCAGCCGGACGAGTACGTCGGCATCGTCTCCGACGCCATAAAGATGGGCAAGAACGTCTGCCTGGGCCGCTACTTCTTCCAGATGCTGCCCGAAAGCAAGGGGAAGAGCGGCGAGCGCGCCACCGAGACCATCGACGTGTGGCCGTTAAACATGCTAAGCCCCGACGGGAACCAAAGCTACGCCGACGTGTGCAGCCTCTTCCTCCTGCAGATGGCCTGCGTTCTAAACATGGCCGCCGGGTGGCGCCGCGCCCGCCTGCGCATCTTCCTCTGCGTGGAATCCGAGTCCGAAGACCAGCGCTGGCTGGCCAAGGAGGAGCGCTTCAGGGAGCTGCTGGGGAAGCTGAGGATCCGAGCCACCATCAAGATCGTCCCGTGGGACACGGCGGTGCGGCTGCTGCGAGGTAGCGACGGAACGGCGCCCCCCGCGGTGACGGACGCGTTCCTGCACGAAGTCAACAAGCTCCTGAAAGAACACAGCACCTCCGCCGCCGTGCGCTTCCTCTACTTGCCCCGCCCACCCGCCGATTCCAGCCAGTCGCAGCAGTACCTGGCGCAGCTGGACACCCTCACTCAAGGACTTGGTCCCACTCTTCTGATTCATGGTCTGACCCCTGTTACATGCACTGAGCTCTAAGAGAACCGGACCGAACCGAACCAAAAAAACGAACTGAATGTGGTTGAATACACAAAGGGAATCCACTTTAAACCAAACGTTTAATCCATCTGTTATTTATGTTTGTTGTTTCTTTAGTTCCACAATGGAGTCTAACAAAATTCTGTTTCTGTTAATATCGTTACATTATTATTGATTTTTTTTTTTGGTTAAAAATTTCAAAGACAGGGTTCCAAAGGCTCGTTCCCGTACTAGACGCCTGTAGCCGCACGTACCAAAGCGCGTCTCAACCGAAAAAGTGTGCAATTGCAAAACCTTTTCTTTTATCGTACTTGAACACGTGCAATGGCTTGTGCTTACTCAACCCTGCAGGCGTGTCTTATTGACTTCTATTGTTCCTGGTCAACGTGCGTTTGTTCTCTACTCGATCTGGATAAAGACACGGATAAACGGCGCAAAAGAAAAAAAAAATATTTGTAGTTGGTTTTTGTTTCCCAATCACCGTTGCTATGTAAAATAGGAACAACGTTAATGGGACAACCTTCATTCAGGCACGTACCCGACCGCCTGATTCGTACATTCCCGCGGCCGCCTGTTACAGGGCTGCGTTTCCTCTTACTGATGGAGACATATCCCACCGCCGGAGACATGTCCCCTCAGGGTTATGAGACCAGTTTGTTAATTAATTTGCATTCCTGCTCAAGTCTAGTCGTTTGACCTTCTTAAAGGAATACGCCAGAGTAATCTTAATCTACCGTATCTGTACGCGTCATTGTAATGTTGGAAAAGTCTGGATACTCGCTTCATGATTAATTTTACGAGTAAATGTTATTTATTATCTAATCACGACGGATGTGAAGGACATGACACGAAGTCTTGTCGACGCTTTCCGTCATGGCTTTGTGAGGTTCGTGAAAGACTTCACTGGTAAAAGAAATGACTTAACTTTATCTAAGGGAAGAATTCTAACTTTAAAGGGGTGGAGGAGGTGAGGGAACAAGTGCTTACAGCTGCTGTTATAATGTAAGCCATAAATAATTTGTCACAGCGGTGCAAAAGGGAACGTTGGTTCGTGCTGTTTTAGGAAAATAATGGTTATAATAGTGGAGTAGTGGTTAGCACTTTCAGGGTCGATTCCTGTCTCCGGTTTCCTTCTACATTCCAAATACATGCAGATGAGGCCAATTTTTATTTCCTGTAATGTGTGTGTATTGTGATGGACTGGCAACCCATCCAGTGTGGTACCTCATCTCACCTACTGTAATGCCTGAGTTCCTAGGAACAGGCGCCTGTGCAGGATAAGCGGTATAAAGAACGAGTGACCGAGATCAGTACAAATGTTTTTCCTAAAACAGCAGCGCCATGTGGATTTCTCTTCACACACTTTGTGTAAGGCTTATTAAGTCTAACACCGTCCTTACACTTTACACTTTATGTGAGTCGGAGCACAATTTAATTTTCTCTTTGTAAATGCAGGGGAAACATTTTTGTTTGTAATAATCATTGAGACGTCCATATGAAAAGCGCTGGATTATTCCTTTAAGAGCCTTGAACCGAGAAGAAATTAGGATTCTTATGACAATGAAAATTGTATTGTTTACGGACTTGTGCCTGTTTACGTACATTTGCACCCGATCATAGTCAGTTGGCTTCGGTTTATCTAACTTATGAAATGTACAGATGTAAATGCTCATTTGAAGATGGTGTGATATCTGCACCTACCGGCACTCAATTGTAATAGTTTGCGGTTGCGATGTAAGTGATGAACACCAGATGGTTTATTTAGATCCATCTAGAGCGTTCTCGAACGTGATGCGTGAACCTTTGGGTTAGTTTTGTCGTCTATGTAAGCGTGCCTTAGGGGAATTGGTTTTAAAGACTAATCCGTCAACAGGAGGCTTTGTGTCGATGGATACCGCCTCTGTTTTTCATGCTTTAAACTAAGGCGGTGAATAAAAAAAAAAACACAGATGTGTGTAATTGTCCTGAGAAGCATCATGGAAAAGTGAGAAGTGTGTATGTATTTACTCTTTCTGACATGGTGGAGTCAGTATGAATGTACAAGCCACTGTGGTCATGTGCTTTAATTTAATGTATATATGAATGTATACATATACATTATATATAATGAGGTCCTGTAATCACAATATATATCCTGTGCATAAAAAGATAGAGCAATATTGTTATATATGTATAAAAAAAAAATATGTACACAATAAACTGCTTAAATATGAGTCCTATATCTGTATTTCTGATAAACAGCCCATGTTGGTGTTTGTATTATTGCACACAGAATTAACATAGGAAAAAAAAAAATCCAATATTCAATAAGCCATGTGGCGAGTTGTCATGTCATGAGTATGGTCGCCCCGCCCCCTCATCTAACTCCGCCCAGCTCAGCTTTCACATTAGCGATGTCGTTCCGTTCCCGAGTGCACTTGCTTAAGTGCGCTCTCTGAAACATGAGGCGGTGGTTTGCGAGTTGGCAATAAGTGCAAAAAAGTGACTGCACAACATTTCTTTGTATCGTGATTCAATATTTCAGAATTTGTTGCAATTCTAAATAAACATAAAGAATAGTTAGCTCCTACAATGTGCGAATAGTTTAGAGCGCCCTCTGTAGGATAATAAAGGAATATATATAAAAAGGAATACAATAAAAATAAAAAATAGTCGCGATCCCTCCTTTTCCCCTGGTAGGAAGGAGCCAAACGTACAACAAAAACACCTGAGTAACGAACATCTCGGCTGATCGTCCACATCCAATCGCCTGAGGTTCCTTGTTGTGCTAAAAAAAAAAAGGATGATTTCTGATTGAAGCAGTTTGGTCAGAAAAGCAAGTCAGTCAAGTCATGTTTGCGTGGTCATGCCGCTCCCGCCTTGTTTGAGCGTTATTTCTCTTCTCTTTCATCATTCCCGCTTCTTCTCGCACTCCGCTATTTTCTCTTCTAATATCTGCCTCGTCTCTTGCGAGATCTTCTCGATGCGGCGGACGCAGAACGGAGCCAGTCGCAGCCATCCCGGGAATAAGATCTTCAGAGCGAGATGCTGGAGCGAGGAAGAGAAACAGGGAACGCACAGAGAGGAACGGTTACATGAGGGAACGGTTAGAGGAACGCAATAATGCTGTAGATCCAGTAATAAAATGTGTGCAGCGTTAGCAATAGGGGTCTTTGATTGTTCGTTATGATTTGTGTTCGTGGAGAAGGTTGACTGTGTCCGTACCTGCAGGGCGTGCGTCATACAGCCGCTGGTGAAGGAGCTGTACCCCACGGTGTCGAGAGCCTCTCTGGCAAACGAGGCTGAGCTTTTCACCCAAGGACCAACTTTAACATTATATGTCATGTTAGTCGACACGAGGAAAGGAATCACGCACTAATTGGGGGGGGGAAGAGACAACAGGACGTTTGAACATGTTGGAGTTGGAGACACACTTCAATAGGACTTGCAATACATGGTAGTTCAACACTTGGACTACGTTCACATTACATGTGCTCAGCTGATTTTGTACAGAAACATGACGTCTAGTGTTTTTTTGTGTGTGGCTTGTCAGAACGCACAAATGTAATACTTTACATTTATAATAAGACACCTTTATCCAGAGCAACTTACAGTTTCATGTTATTTTACATCTAAACATCTGAAGGTTAAGGTTCTTGCTCAAGGGGCCCAACAGTGGCTACCTGGGCATTGAACCTGGTACCTTCTGATTGACAGGCCAACATCTTAACCAATGGGGTAAAATGATATTTTTATTATCTAGTTATATTATAACTAGAGCATTAGCTGCCTGAGCCGGGAAGGACAGACGTGTCCGCGTTAGAGATTAAAGTCGCTTGTAGTGATGGGTCGTTCATGAACAGTTCGTTCTTTTTGACCGAGTCTTAAACGTGTGACATCACAAAACCTCTGCAGGTTGTGTACAGGAAACAGAATTGAGCAGTTACCTTCGAGTCTTCCAGTCCGAGTCATTAGTCCTTTTGTCACGTGACTCCCATAGACACTATGCGGTGCAATAGATTCAAAAGAAAGAACGACTCGGACTAGAAGACTCGTGAGAAGAACCGCTTTCCTGTGTGATGCACTGCATAGTGTCTATGAGAGTCACGTGACCAAAGAACGAACGACTCAGACTAGAAGATATAAGAGGTGAGCAGCTCATTCTGTTTATTATAATAAGTTCTTAGCTGCATTGTAATATTTTCATTACTGGAACTATAGACAGAATGTGTGTATGTAGACGTGTTGAGGGTCTGTTTATTGAAAATGTATTTTATTTCTGATCAAAAGAACGGAATGAACTAAGTGACTCAAAAAAAAAAGATTTAAAGAACCGAGTCACTAAAATGGTCCAAACGTCCCATCACTGGTCACTTGTAATTTGGAATGTGAGCCGATGCAAATCCGATCTGACCAAAGAAAAACCGGATTGGCGCAATGTGGCTTGTAATGTGAACGTAGCCTTAATGTTCCTTAAAGAGCAACTCCAGCAGCATGAATGAAGGAATAAATAAACTTGCTTCAGTTTGCTGTTTAAAGTAACTGTATAAAAATGAATGCATGTGTAAGGTATTCGCTTAAACTAGACCGTTGCCGAATGTACAGTAATTATACCTGAACTGTGACTCCTCGCGGCTGGTATTCTGCATGAAGACAGCGAGAGAAATATGTGACAAATATCTGGCAGACAGAAAGATCTGATTATTTAGTGCATACAGTGGTGTGTATGTATGTATGTGTGTGTGTGTGCATACATGCTTGTCTTTTAACATTTGTTGAATGTTGGTCTTCCCCATTTTACCTTTGTAGCCGAGTAAATCGCTAGCATGGGCTGAGGATGCGACGACGCTTCTGATGAAATGTTGATGATAAGCCCTTTCGCCCTACACACACACCACACACACACACACACACATACATACACAGATCCATTAGTTAGCACCAGCAGCACAGAATGAACATAGACTGATATCACTGAGACAAATACCTCGGACATACCTTTCAATCATCTGTGGCAAAACCAGTCTGCTCATCTAAGGTACAACACAGCCATTGTTATCATTGGCATCTCATTGTGTTTCTCAGTACATCGTGTACTACATTCAGTCAGCAATTAAGTGGTGGCTTTTACGGTCATGTGGAAAAAATGAGGACATCCCCTTGCATATACTTATACTTGTTTACTTCGAATTATAGCGATAGATAAGGAGGTAATTTAATTCCAGGGAAATCTCCTTTGCATAACGAAAGTACTCTCGTTTGAACAATAATGCTAGTTCCTACTGAGGAAAGAGTTACGACACCCTAGACCTAGAGTTCTTCACCTCCGGTCATGGAGGACCAGTGTCTAGCACAACTTGTCCATTACAATACAAGGTCCAATGTGCGTGTTTATGTATTGCCAAATTGCTGGATACTGGACCTCCAGGACTGGATTTGAAGAACCCTTCCCTAGGCCCTAATAGCTAATATTTCCACCTTGATGGAGACGTTTTCTCTAACCATCTACCGGACTCTGACAATGACTGGCAGAAAGGTTTCCCCCACTTCTCAATGCAGGGTTCCTTCAGCTGTGATGATGGATGGATTTGCCTCTGGAGGGATCTGGAACTGTTCGTTTCTTTCTTTCCTTCGAGCCGTTCCTTAATGGACTCACTGGAATGTTTTGGGACATTGTCATGTTTCAAGATCCACATTTGCTCCCAGCTTCAATTCAGAGCAAGCACCCTTTGATATGGTGGAGTTTATAGTGAATTCTGTTAGCTGTCCAGGCTCTGCTGCAGCAAAAGTCTCCCAAACTCCAAACCATGACATGTCCACTTCCATGCTTTAGAGTGGGTATGAGGTTCTTTTGCTCAAATGCTGTCCTGCATCTCAACCTGACATTGTCCACTTCACAATGTACTCAAGAATCATCCTTTTTTTTCCCCATTGGTGGGTCCCAATTCCTAGTGCGGTGGTTGTGTGTCTGTAGGGTTAAGAGTCTTGCACAAGGGCCAAAAGGTAACAACCTGGCTCGAACCACCCACCTTCTGATGAGCAACCCATGGCCTCAACCATGTACGCCTCAATGTTGTCCCCGGTTTATTGTGTCCAAATAATTACAATTACATTACAAAGTTGGTCTTGATCTATGTCTACGTGTTCTGATAGATAGTTATGTCATTAAGAGTTTCCACCGTGCACGCTCCCACGAGAATCAAACTCGTACAGTCTCTTTCTGATGGTAGATTGATGACGACAAGATCTTCCTGTACTGTAGATCCCGTGGCATTCCTAACCTGGGCATGTTTAGAATTGTTTACTTGATCGCCACTTGTAACCGTAAACCGAGGAGTGGAATGGCATATTTCAAATAGTTTGGGGATCATTTACGTACAGTATATCCCTTCCCAGACTCGTATACAGCCACATCCTTCTTTCTGAAGGCCTCAGAGACCTCTTTTATCATCTCTCACTGATACTGTTCACTTGAACAGGAGCAAACCAGACTCCTCGAAAAAATACCCAGTAACGACATTCGAATCAACTTTTAGGCATTTCATCGAAATGTGGGCGTGTCCTAATGCTTTTCCTTCCAAGAATTTACGTTCCTATTATATGCATTTTCACAAAGACATTTCTCCATTAAAATGTTTTGTTTTTTAATTCGTTTATTACCTTAATTTTATAATAATATTATTAAAATCAAAGTTGAAGACCAAATGCCCATATGTTTTGTACAGTATAGGGTGTTGTAATATATATATATATATATATATATATTTTTTTTTTCACCTATAGTATGTGTATAGATAGGCGTGTACCTGGGTGACGGAGAGAATGTTACAGTTGATCACTTCGGTGATTCTCTGCAAAGGAATTTCGACAGAGTCAATGGCGTGATTAACTTTCACATAAGCGCGTTGGTGGTTATGCATGAGCGCTAACGTCACATTATTTTGTACCTTTTCAGGGTTCGGAATGTCTAAGAAGTTCACCAGCATTCCAGCGTAATTCATACCCACATTATTCACTGCAGGGAAAAAAAAGAAAGAAAGAAAGAGGTTCATAAACACACACTTAAAACAAAATTATCTTTGCAGTTGTTTTCTATTAATTTCTAAATGCATTACTTGTAATAATATTCATAATACTTCATAATACTGTATAGTTAGTGTTATATATGTATACTGTGTAATTATATAATATATTCTTTCATATTACCCAGAATGCCAATCTCCAGGCCTTTGAGTTGCTCTTCTATAGCTGGATAAATCGAATGTCCCTCAGTGAAGTCCGCCTGAATGACTCGAGTCTGGCGTCTGTAACGGGATTCTGAAACACAAATAATAATAAATGTATGTCTTTGCTACTGATTTTTGCATGTGTAGAAGATAAGAGCTGCTCAGGATACATAGGAGAAACACTGATGTACAGTAGGACAAGCTAATAGTCCCGTCCCCCAACATTGATGACGTCAAACTTTTTCTACTGCTATGGCATTTTTAGGGACCTTCTGTCCCTCAGGGACTCTTACAATCACCTACCAGTCTGATTACAGACGCAAATACTAGTAGAAATTGACCTTTTGCAGACACGGGACTACCATGACGTCACCCTTAACTGTCATTTCTATAGTAAATATTTTCAGTAGTAATTACGTTTGAGGTGGATTTCGGCTAGAAGAAAAGAAAAGAAAAACTGTCAGATTACCTGATGATTACCGGATTACCTGATGCTTTGTCACGCCCATAAAATAGTAGCCTTGAAATTGATAGTGCTTTTTCTTCACAGTATTATCTCACATTGTACTGCATGTTGTTGTGGACTTTGAACCACTTATTCAAAAGTTGAAAGCGGGTGAAGAAGTTGTTAAAGGTATTAATTTGCATAAGTTTTTTTTTTTTTTTTTCCAATCATAACCTCGAACGGTGTACGAACATGTGACACTTCTTGGATTTGGTAGCGTTAGAGGTGCAGATGAGAGATGCCATGGAATACGCTTCAAGAAATGATGTACAGATAAAATGAATGAATGAATTAATTAATAGCTAATTAACTTTTTTTTCTTCTGTTAAATGCATTACTGTATGTACTGTAGGCTGTTGAATTCCTCGGGGCGGGACCATGACGGACAGATGTTGTGACATGCAAAAGGTCTACAGAACTTCAGCTTTGCAGTAGGACTCTAAAACTCGATTTTTATTTATTATTTCTATAGGAATCTATTTGCTTTCTAAGAAGAGACAGATGTTCTATTGAAATTTTACTTATGTATGTTTATATATGTTTATAAGTTACACAAGAGATCACCTCGACCTTGCCAAGAATTGAGGAATGTAATCACTGCTCAGTCTTCCAGGAATAATACATCAATTCTTCGATAGTGTTTAGACAGATCTGCCTACGCACATGTTAAGATTAACTGCCGGAAAGCCTGAGGCCGTTTCTTTGTTCGGATGAGATCTTGCACAGCCATTTTATTTCTTTCAAGCTGTGTTGTTTATAACCTGCTTGTCATTGTCACAGGATAGTATTGTCAATGGTTTCAAAGCAATTCCCAACTAGTTGAGTTCTTAAAACTGAATGAGGTGGAGATTCCTCCTTAGGGTATATAACGCTGCCGATTGGGACAAGCTGTACTAAGTTTCCTGCTGTACTGTTGGATATATTCAGTGCTTTCACCACAGGCCGCGGTTAGAACCCTGGTCAGGACAAAACATCCCGGGACACTGGGACTTGCCTACGTTTTAGGCCATTCTCACATTATGAACAAAGGATTTGTATCCTGCACAAGAATGATTGCCCCCCCCCCCTTCCACTCCCCCAATTCACTTTATTTTTGCTCTCAGTTCTCGGGTACTACATATTTAAACTTCCCACATACTTATGGTTATGGCTGGGGATTAGCAGTGATGCGCTCTATGCTTACATGGAGACTTTGGAGGAGACAGACGGCACTGATGATGTCGCCTTCTGTGCTCAGGTACGATTGGGTTCTATATCTGATTTAATCCAAGATAGAGTACGCTCTATCATGCTGTAGTCCAGCAGACATGCGGACCGTTCCCGAGCCTGGTATCACTCACCGATCTCAGCGGCAACTCTGGCAAGCTTCTCTTTTGATCGACTGATCAGAACAACGTCCAGTCCTCGTCTGGCGAGCTAACACACACACACACACACACACACACACACACACACACACACACACACACACACACACACACACACACACACACACACATAAATATGCAGACATTAACATATTAAACTTGCAAAAAGGCACAAGTGTGAAATCTTCCCTAGAAGGACCCTGTGTGTGTGTGTGTGTGTGTGTGTGTGTGTGTGTTCAATTCCAACCACGCAAAAGCCACACCTGATTTAACCAGTTTAATTAGTTGTTCTTGGCTGGCATTAGACTATCAGGTGTGGCTTCTGCTTGGTTGGAATGAAAACCTGCACACACACACGCACGCACGCACACACACACGCACGCACGCACACACACACACAAAACAGCTCTTTCTGGAGAAGATTTGACACCACCGATCTACAGCGTCAGGACAAAGTGACTGTCCTTGTAAGCTGAGATGTTCCCAAAGGGGGAATTTAGAAGATTGTTTTGTCTTTATGTAGGTGTTTAGAAGGAGGAAAAGTTCTCCTTGTCCTGATTCGATGTTCATTTCCATCTCTCTCTTCCTTTATTTTCCTGCTTTTTAGTAAAAACTGCGTTTTAACTCGTCTTAAACGTCCTCAGCTGCAGTAACGTACCTTAAAGCACATTATTCAGTCGCTACATTAGGTTTCTTTTCCTTTAGTCAATGTTCGGAGTTTAAGCATAAGACGCTGTCCAAATAGATGAAATGTTTAAAATTTAAACTTAATAATAATAATAAAAAATAAAAAAAAACTTCACTGGAGCATGAAAACAAATCATGCCAATGAGATTAACAGTTTCAAGACCTTAAATGACCTGGTGGAAATTTGCATAGAGAACCTTCAGTTTTTGTACTGCATGATAAAAACTTTGCACTTTTTTGTTGTTGTTGTTGTTTTGTTGAAATATTAACATTCGTTTACTGAATGTTATTGTGTGTATTACAGTAAATACCCATATTTTTATTATAGTATGATGTTGTAAAAGATAAAAGGCCTTTACATGAGTTTACTGTTGTATTTTTGTATATTCATGAACTTTTTAAGTCATTTCTCTATTGTTCTGTTCTAGCTTGTACTTTCTTGCAATAACTCTAAATGTAAATTTATTGCAGATAAAAGGACGTTTCAAGGCTTTTTATTTTATTTATTTCTTTTTCTGGTCCAAGGAAATTTCGAAATTTCATATTGTTGAAAAGAGATGAATGAGATAATATGAATAAACGCTGATAAAGTTGGGTCTAACCTCAATGGCGTAGGCTTGTCCAATCCCAGCTGTTGCTCCTGTCACCACTGTGGAACATACGTACAGTAAGACACATGTTTTAACAGACATGTTTGTTTCTTTCTTCTACAACCGGTCGAGTGGAGGATGTGGTGTATATCATGCTTGGAGGATTTTATGATATGATATCAGTGATGTCATATAAGAACACTTTGAAACACTTTGTACAGTATGGTCATTATGGTGTTATATCATCAGGGCTGAGTGATTAATTACTGTACAAATGATTACATTTAAGTGACTGGAAAATATACATTCTCACATACGATCAGTTCATAAAACGAATTGTTTTTCAATCTGCCATGTATCTCAGTTACATTCACTAATCCCACCACATGCAGTTGGCACGACATCGTGTTCCTTCTAATCTCATCCGCGATAATCATCATGACTGGCTCTTGCCACATCTGTGTGATTTATCAGCAAATGCTTTACATTTTATTCCAAATAACAGCAGAGCAGGAGGCTGAAAGATGTCAATGATTTCAAATGCTTCACGATCCACAGTGTTCTGCACGTATTAACCTCTGATCCAAATTCCATGAAACTTTTTGTTTTTGTGTGTCATTTTTTCCCTGGTAAATTCAATTTATGACTTATTTTATGTAAACCCATAATCTGTCAATGCCTGCCTTCTGTTGCATTATATACAGTACCAACTGACCAAATGTGTGACTGAGTGGAAGCCTCAAGAGTGTGTTGTGTGTTTTTTCTTTCCCATTAGTTGGAAGATAATTGATCCACTATTGAACCTTTGAAGATAAACTACATGTAAGCTATTTGTACATGGACAGCACCTTTCCTGTATTTGCAACATGTTTTTTCTTCTTCTGCAATGTATTTAAGTGTAAATATTTAATATGCATTAAAAAGAAATCATAAAAATCAAGAATTGTTTCATGTCTTCATTGGTCAAATTGTTTCTGTTAATTTTTTTTTCCAGGAGTCCACATTACCTAGAGAGCCAAAGTGTAGTCTACTTGCAATGAGTTACGTAATAATAATAATAATGATAATTAATAAACCTGGACGGCATGAACGTAATGTGCTCCCAGCTTCCCTCCTTTTTTCTTTTTTCTTCAGTATAGTAACTTGTTTGGAATTTCATAACAGTTGGCACAAAGACAGAACAATTCTAAATTCATTGATGAGAGACTACTATGCTTTTATGATTAACTATTTGAGCATTCTCTAATATTGTCCATTTACATTCTTATTATGTAGGCTACAGTATGGGTATGTACAGTGTAGGAAAGAGAGATGTATGCTCAGCCTGTGTGAGGATTTGACTCGGAGTGTTTTGTGCGCTTCCAAAGTAAAACATTTACATTGTAAATGTAATTGTTTTAAATTACATTTTGTAAAAAAATTTAAAAAAAATAAATTATATATATATATATATATATATATATATATATATATATATATATATATATATATATATATATATAAGAAAAACACTACAAAAGATGAGATTAGGGTTTGACAACAGTGACATAACAGTGCAGGAAAGTGTATGGTGTGTACAGTATGTCTGAAGGACACTTATACTGTACATACTGTACAATCACCACCAGAGATGAAATTAATTGCATGAACCAGGAACAGGTGCGATATTAAACCATTAGGATGCTTCACACTACACTGATCATGATGTTGATTTCCAGATAAGTTTGATGCATGACACAATCAGATTAGATTAACTTGATCATCACTTTCTGCTCGTGATAGACTGTAATGAGATCTCTGTCGGTCAGCTGTGACAGGGGTAGATGTAGATGTAGATGTAGTGGTGTGAGCTGCCCCTTACCTGCCCACCTGCCGTACTCCCTCAGGTCAGTCTGCCAGATACTGGACACCACGTACACCTTAATCCCTGTCCAGATCATCCAGGACCACCTCAGCAGGTAATACAGCGCCGTGGCGCCCCCTAGGAAGTAGAGAAGTAGCGACCCGCACCTGCAGTCCTCCATCATCACACGATCATCCGACCCGACACGAGAGCGCAGCGCGCGCGCATTTAACCTGCCCGCGCCAGCTGGCTTATTAGTATGCAAGCTCCGCCCACACGCGCTCCAATTGGTTAGAGAGAGAGAGAGATCATAGATCAAGATTAACATATTAATATCAATTTAAATTATAGAACTCCGCCTCTTATACACATACAGAAAAAATTATACACGTAAATAAACACACACACACACACACACACACACACACACACGTTAGTTATTAATTAACATACATTAATTAGATTAATAGATCCAAGTAACCATATTCATAATGTTTTTTATATAACACACGTGGATATATATATATATATATATATATATATATATATATACAGAAAAAATATACACACATAAATACACACACACACACAATTATTATATATACAATTATTATATTTAGGTATTTATTTTGCAGGAAAGACCCCCCCCCAACACACACACACACACACACACACACACACACACACTCACTCTTTCTCTCTCTTTCTAATATATCCATATATAATTACTGTATATTATTATAATTATATCCAGGCCTATAATTACCATATCATAAGACAGGGTTCCTCAGACACATGGCACAGGCCTGATAATTCAAAAACACATCATGTATCATGACGCAGTCCTTTCCATTACAAAGTCCAAACAAAGCACACACACACACACACACACACACACACACACACACACACACTGGTATCAGTGTACAGCAGGAGTGAAACAAAACACATCCGCACATGATGTCCTCAGGACAAAAGAGAAAGTGCGTCCACCTTTATCACCTCACCTCTATCAGGCCATGTGTCTCCAGGCCGCCCCAGCTGTCACACTGTACTGTACTGTACTGTAGCTGTGCTGGAACTACACTCCTATTAGCCATTAGATTAATAGATCCAAGTAACCATATTCATAATGTTTTATGCTTTTATGGCATCTCTACACACTTGTTACTTTTACATTTATTGTATCATCTAAATCAGTATCTGCACATAATAGACGTGTGGTGTTGTTTAAAATGTGCAGCAACATACCATTCATTCTTCAAGTAGTTTTCTAAATGGCACAGATCAAAAATATACTGCTTTCATTTTCTCATGAGGTGTTTCTTCATGAGCAAATAATAAACATTTATAGCTTCCTCATTAGATTTTGTTCATAGTGCAGGACATTAATGAGACTTTTTGCTTTATTTATGGCAACACACAGACTGGACATGAGACTCAAACCCTCAACACTGGAGGTGTAAAGCACCTGAGTGGAAAGACTAACTGATCAGGGTCAGGATTAGGTTTATTGGCCATGTATTTATGTTGTATATAGTCTAGACGATACAGTATCCACAGTACCTACACAACATTCAAGAACTAATTATTTAATTAATTAAATGAGTTAACTAGATGAGCTAAATGTGTACTTCATTAAAATTTAAATGACCATACAGTATAATACACACACTACACACAGGTACAGAAGTTTTATTGATATATGTAAAGTATCACTGACAAAACAAACACTGCCAAACATCATTTTATATGATTAGTATTTGGTGTAGGTAAGTGATGATGTATTGATTTTATAATATAATGTAATGATTGAATAATAATAATAACAACAACAACAACAACAACAACAACAATAATAATAATAATAATTATTATTTTTATACTACTACTACTAATAATAATTATTATCACTGATTTTATTGATTTATTGAAAACTTTGTTACATTTAAATTTTTAACAAACCGTTATAGCCACAAGAGGGCGCCAATTGTACATTTCATTATTGAGACTCATTGATGATATTTAAGATTGCTCTATATAATCAATAATAATGAGATAATACAATAAGATAAGCTTCTTTATACTTTAAATAATACCCTTGCGCATTTACTAATAGTTAATAATTTCATATTACACATTTTTATAAATACCATGCAGCCTTATGCTGTATACAATTTGTTTGTAAATTGTCCCACTGTAAAATAACTGCATGATCTCTATACAAAACTGTCCTGCTAATTTATTGTATGCTGAAAGATTAATTTGATTAAAACTAAAAATTTTATTAAAAACAAAATAAGTGCTTTTTGTTATTAATTTTATGAAAGGTAGTGCTTAATGCAAAAGAAAATACAAAACACACCAAGTCACATTCTTAAACAAGCTAAGCATGCGTCTTTCTTTTAAATATACATACTGTATACACATTTGGAAATTTATGAGCTGATCCTTGAAGCAAAAGAAAAAAAAAGTTGAGAAATGCACAACATTTCTTTAATATATTGTCAACACGCTGCATGAATTAGGTCTAAAGGTTGAGAATTATATTTAATACATTTTTACCTCTGTACAATAACCCTCTGTACAAGAATGTACAAATTAACCTAGTAACAATTTAAATAAATCTTTACTAATACATTAGGGCTCATTTAGATGTTCAATCAGTATCAGTAACAGCTTCAGTAAACTATCAGTAAACTAAAAACTAAAATTGTGCCTTGCTGAACACCTGCAGTACCATTACCTTCCACTAGGCTGAAAATGGAAATACAAATAAGAGTCTTTATGGAAAATATCCCACTATAAATCTAAAGCATGAAACAGAAAATCAAAAAACTTTATAATAAAAGCATGAAGGTCTCTCACTGATTGTGATTTTTGTCAACCCTTTTTCTTCTTGTGTGCTCTACACAAACCACTCAGGCTTATGTTTCAGCAGAGTAACTCATGTACTGTACTTGATGTTATGCAAAGAGAAAATGAAAGTGTGTGTTCTGCAGGGACTTCCCTACTTGTTTTAGCTTTTAGTAACAGCAACTCCTTCAACACGCGAGCGCTTGAGTGACAAAGTTCTTGACCGAATCTCAGGGTAAGGACCTTCTTTATACTCTAATCCATTGTTTGTTGTTTGACAAGACAAACTCCTTCAGCTAGAAGAAAAACAGAGTCAATCAGAATGCTACCAGTGATGGGGGTCTTCAAAATGATCTTTGTATAGTTAAAGGTTTTTAGCTTCTTAAAATGAAGGGAACCCTTTAGGAACCCTTACCAACAGGGTACTAAACAATGTGTTGTCTTTTTGTTGTCTGCTCTATGACCAACGTATAAAAGATGTGATTTGATAGGCTATGAGGCATTACAGTAAATGATGTAGGGATTACAGTAACAGAACCATAGGTGCACTACCACCGTTCCACCAGTAATCGGCAAAGGTTACAGTTGTACTTTTTTCAGGATCTGCACATGATAGATGTTTGGTGTTGCTTGAACTTTGTATCATTACAGCAATATAGTGTCATTTAATTTATCCTAACTGTTTTCTAAGGGCACAGGACAAAAGAAAAACTGCCTTATGGAACGTTTGGATAAAATCATTACATTTATAACATCCTCATTTTACTTTTATCATAGTGATGGACATCAACAAGGCTTTTTTTGTTGTTATGTATGTAAATAATAAAAAAAAGGTTTTGTCTGTAAATCGGTCAGAACTCGTTCTTTACGATTCCTGCATTGGAGTAAAATCAGCAAAATAAATTAAATAAAAAAGTTGAGTAGAAGTAAAGTTATGGAAAAAATTAATCAATAAAAATTTTACATTTTATTTATCACATACACAGTAATACACAATATGATATGCAGTGAAATGCTGTATTGGACTGTATGCCCGCTCATGACCTAAAAAAAAAAAAAAAATAGAGTACTCAAATAAAGAATATAACATGAGAATATAATAAAGAAATGGTGTATAAAAATATAAAAATATAAAATATGAAATAAGAGTATAATAATAAAAATTATACAAATATAGAAAATATAGGAAACTTGTTTATGTCACAGTAAGTGAAGCTTTTTTGGATAAATATAGCACTTTTTTCTAGTATTGTAATAATTAATGCAGCTGCTTTTCCTATTGCAGTTTGGGCCAGTTTGTAAATGTCCAGTCAGTTATTTTATCTCTGTTCTCTGCTCTTATTAACTGCTCATCATCTTCTCTGTCTGTCTAATCTACAGGTGCAGCCGAAAAGGATCGGAGTCATGAGCCATTCCACTGCAAAGCCAAAGGTGAAATCTGTACAGCCTGTGTGACATCACAGCCTTTAGTACACGCTATTGTCAGGTTCTAAACCTATAGAGAACTGAGTGAGACTTAAACTATTAAAAGCTATTTTAACACACCATGTTGAATTCTGTTCTTAGCTATGACACAACGCAAGTAAATCCGGCTACGCTCCACACCAGTACTCAGTAGGTCTATATTAATAGTCTCTTTGGAACTATAAGGTAGTTTTAGGACACTGTATCTATACTAGCCTGATAGTCTCTGGGAAATAATCTAATCAAAGGCCATTCCAATATTATAGGCCTATTGATTAAAACAAACAAAACAAAACAGAATAATCCACACAAAATTTGGTAAACGATTACATCTGACCAGAAGCAGTGATAAATTTGCCACCTATTAACCTATTGACAGCCATATGGAAAGTCAACTCATGCTATTCTTTTCCAAAAAAAAAAAGTATTTGTTTTCTTCACATGAGGCTGGTGGATCGTAATAGTACTGCGTGTGGGCAACAAGACACCATTTATAATAAACAAATACGCTTTATTTTTTCAATTTTGCAATTAGGTATACAATATTTCTAATTATGTATTTACATTTAAAAAGTATCCAGAACTAATAAAACTAAGTAATTTGGCAATGTATGGGCAAGAAAGAAAATTAAGAAAATGTAAGAAAGAAATTTCTAAAAAAATGTATCAATATATTCCTTTAATAGAATGTTAATTATAGTAAGTACACTGAACTGAATCCAAAACTTGTCCTAATCAACTTCCCTAATAATCAAATTATTAGCAGAATATTTGTAATATACTGTATATATATTGCACTGGGTTGTAACAGTCATGTACATTATATAAAGTGATTAAAAATGATGGATTTTTTATAACTTGCCTTAGTGAATTGACTTAAACATACCGTTACTTAGTTTTGTACCTATAAAAATTTATTACTAATTATTTAAACTACTACTACTAATAATAATAGTGATAATATCATTAATAATATTAATATTAATAATAATAGTAATAATATCAATATTATTAATAATAATGATGATAATAATACTAGTAATAATAATAATAGTAATAATAATAATGATGATGATGTTAATAATGATAATAATAATAATAATGATGATAATAATAATAATGATGATAATAATAATAGTAATAATAATAATAGTAATAATAATGATGATGATGATAATAATAATAATAATAATAATAATAATAATAATGATAAAATGAGCCACTGTGTCTCTGACCCAAAAAAATCTGACACTGATACTGATTTAATATTTGAATGATATCAATATAAATGAGCTCTAATGTAATATGTAGGGAAAGAAATACTGTAGTAATGAAATCGATTGTTACTAGCTCGATGTGTGTGTTCTTAGACAGAAGGATACCTGCTTGTTTTGCTTCAAAGATGTTTGTGAAAATATATTTAGGATATAAATATAATTTTATACTAAAGTGATCATTAGCTAAGTTGATTGGGACACATTTTAGACTCATGCATTTAATTCATGCAGTGTGTTAACTATAATTCTCAACATTATATTAAGGGAATGCTTTTACACATTTCTTAGGAAGTAATTAATTAATTTATTTATTAGGTATCAGTCCATTCATTTCCAAATCAGTGAAGTCTTAAAAAAAAATTAAAAAACTTAACTTAAAAAAAAAAACCTTTATCTAACTTTGATTTTATATCTACTTTATGCCCGTCTCTCCTTCCAGTGTCCAGCTTGCCAGCAGGAAGTTTTAAATTTTTCAGAAGGGCAGTCTGTCGTGTGCACATTGTGTTCCAAAGTCAAACGGCGTGTGTATCGCTTCTGCCGGGATTGTCAGAGACAGTGGACACGCAACACTTCACCAAGCAGCATTTGCAAACAGAAAAACTGTGCTGTCCGGGCTGCTCTTCTCTCTGATGAACGGATCAGTGACCCCAGCAGCTCAGCAATGGGATGCCCCTATTTCAGGGCGTGTCCGAAGTGCAATACCCTGCTCACACACACCGGAGAAGGCTGCCGCAACATTGTGTGCCCCGAGTGCTATACAGAATTCTGCTTCCGTTGTCTTAAGTCAGATTGCTTTCTCAGAGACGAAGATTATGATGATGATTATGATGATGATGATTATGATGATGATGATGATGAAAGTTTGCATGGCATTGAAGAATGTATTATAGTAGATAACAGCCAGAGCCTGGTGGCTTTTAGTCAGTAGAATCACAAATACAATTTATTATTTCCACAGAAGTGGTTAGCACTGTCGCCCTGCACCTCCAGGGTCCGGGTTCGATGCCTGGCCAGGTTTTATTCTCAGTGATACAAAATGATCTCGGTGTCTCTTGAGTGTTGTAGTATTATCTCTGTTTAATATACTTTAGACAATATTACTGTGAAGTTCATCATGACTCGATAAGCCAAGCCAGTGCTAGGAACATCAACAGCAAGAGACGAAGCAGAAATATTAGTCTGGAGGTGAAATAATGAAAAAGCTGCTATTCTGGATTCAGACAGATCAGTTCGATAGTTAAAACTGCACTATATAAACTAATTCTATATTTAATTCATATTTTTATTAGTTAACTAATATTCAAATTTTTAATTAATTTAGCTAATATTGCATTGATTTCAGCTGCAACAGGAGTGTGTATATATGTGTGTGTGTGTGTGTGTGTGTGTGTGAGTTCTTAACTGAGTCGTAGAAAATTCTTTCAGCTTTATGGTCAAAATCAATAAAAGTTGTGGCTGACTTGTTTTAACTTTTTTATCTTTAATTTCATGGTAAAGTGAGTGCAGTGTAATGTACCGTGTACAATTAACTAATATACAGTAAGAACAGCTTTTGCAGCTCATAAGGTATACAGTAGGATTTCAGCTTTGCAGCCCTTAAAGCACGAAGCATTTTAGCCATTATTTGATTTGCTGTTTTGTTTATTAACATTAGTGCAGTATAAAGTGACGTATCAACGTTTTTGTTTCAACACAACGTAGGCGACATGATTTTTACTTCTTTTTAACCGACTACGCAAACGTGACTGAGAAATAAAGAGCACGGATTATTTATCATTTTATTGTTGTTTTTGGTTGTTTCTATAAACAAATAATAATAATAATAATAATAATAACATGCTCATTTTGGAAGTTCTACATGTTCGTGACGTCATTCCCGTATTATAAACTAATGATTTGCTCTATCTGACATATCTGTAAACCCAAATTGTTCGAGCGTCCCCGTTAACACACACTGGCAAGTCTTCCACATAAAAATCGTCATTGATCTACAGCACGCTGTTTTGCCGGCACGTATCTGTGCCGCTTAAGTTTTAAAGGTTAAAAAGATTTTTGTAGTGAATACTCTGTCTTGTCAAGTTCTGCATTTCTCTGCTGAGAGTGTGTGTGTGTGTGTGTGTGTGTGAGTTGGTGATTTTGGCTTGACGTTAATTGGTAGGTCAAACCAGTGAAGTTGTCTTTATGGAATATCTGCAGTGTATTTACCATCATATAGACTCAGACAAATGATGGAATCACACAATATTGAGGAAATACATTTAAAATAAACAACAAACAAAAACAAACTAACTAACTAACCTCACAGTAATAGGTAATTTATTGCTCGGTTTTTGGCCTAGGTTTTTGGAGGTATGGGCCGCACTATATAAAAAAAAGCAATGTTCTTTATCAAATTGGTTCCAACTTTCTTTATTAGCAAACTTTTTGTTCAGATTGACATAAAGACTGTTTAATAGTTACTGGAACAGCACCGCTCGACATGATCCATTACAGAATATTCCTTTCATCCAAATATTTTTCCGTCACTTTGCTTCTCACTAAACGCCGTAAAAGGAAATGGAATGTGAACTGCCTCCGTATGAAGTGAAAGAGGATATTCTGGGATGAATTAGTTTCATGGTCTCATGCTGCTCAGGTGAGTTTTTATGAAAAGCACTTGTGTGTACAGTATAAAGGTGAGTGTAATGTAATATTAGCGTATAAAATTAAAGCATAAAACAAAAATATTTAACTGATATGATTCAACAGAGTAAACACAGACGTGATACTCTGGCAAGAGAAAGCGAAAGTGTGTGTGCTGCAGGAAATCCCCTGTCTGCTGTTGTCCTCGTTCCCAGCACTGAGCAGCTTCACCAGAAGTGCGTGTGTCTCTGTGAGTTTGTTAGTCAGTTTTTGGTAAGTTTATTCTTAAAAACTTAAAGTCTTTTTGGTTCAGGACAAAAGAAATTTAGCGTTAGACTCAGAATCGATAAAAAATACTCTCAGCTGTAACTGAGTTAGTCCGTGTTGTGACTTTTCTACCCTCGGTTACGTACATGGTACTGTAGAGTGAGTGCAGTGAAATAGACAATGTAGAAATATAACTGATATAATAACTACGTCTTGACACTGGGTTGTATTTTTATTAACATTATCCTTCCAGCTGTGGTGTTCTTTAAAGGTTATGTGCTTTTAGCTTATTCAAAGGTTTCATTTAGAGAATCTTCTGTAAAACACTTTATTGTCAGTTTCTACGTGTGTTATTGATTGTGTATGTAATTTGGTTATTTTTTATTACGACCCCCTGTGACTCTCCACAGGATAAGCGGTGTACACTATACTGTATATAAAGGGGTTGAAACACTGGCCAATTTACTGCTGGAGGTTTCATGGCTAAAGTTGACCAGCCTGGTGGCCGATCTTCATCGATTGCACATTCCAGCAGGAAGAGCAGAATGTGAAGGTTTAATTAGTAGAGTAATAGCACAGTTTTGCTTAAAATATTGCAATGCACACAACATTATGGGTGACATACAGTATCAGAGTTCAAAAGAGGACAAATTGTTGGTGGCGCATCTGTGACCAAGACAGCAAGTCTTTGTGATGTATCAAGAGCCACGGTATCCAGGGAATACCACCAAGAAGGACGAACCACATCCAACAGGAGTAACTGTGGACTCAAGAGGAAGCTGTCTGAAAGGGATGTCTGGGTGCTATCCAAAAAACATAAAACCACAGCTGCCCAAATCACTGCAGAATTAAATGTGCACCCTCAAATCTGTTCGTTGGGAGCTCCACAGGATCAATGTAGATGGTCGGGCTGCTACAGCCAAACCTTTGGTTACTCATACCAACGCCAAACGTCGGTTTCATTGGTGCCAGCAGCAAAAATCTTGGGCTGTGGACAATGTGAAACATGTCTTGTTCTCTGATGAGTCCACCTTCACTGTCTTTCCCACATCTGGGTGAGTTACAGTGTGGAGAAGCCCCAAAGAAGCGTAACCACCCAGACTGATGCATGCCCAGAGTGAAGCATGGTGGTGGATCAATGATGGTTTGGGTTGCAATATCATGGCATTCCCTAGGCCCAATACTTGTGCTAGATAAACTGTCAAGGACTACCGAACCATTCTGGAAGACGATGTGCATCCAATGGTACACACATCGTATCCTGAAGGTGGTGCCGTGTATCAGGATGATAATGCATCAATATACACAGTAAGACTGGTGACAGTGTGGTTTGATGAACATGAAAGTGAAGTTGTACATCTCCAATGGCCGGCACAGTCACCAGATCTAAATATTATTGAGCCACTTTGGGGCGTTTTGGAGGAGCGAGTCAGGAAACGTTTTCCTCCACCAGCATCACGTAGTGACCTGGACACTATTCTGTAAGAAGAACGGCTCAAAATCCCTCTGGCCGCTGTGCAGGACTTGTATCTGTCATTCCCAATATGAATTGATGCTGCTGTATTGGCCACAAAAAGGAGGCCCTACACCATACTAATGAACTATTGTCATCTAAAACCAGGCGTTTCAGTTTCATTGTCCAACCCCCTGTATATACTGAATATTAAAAACACATAAGTCAGTACATTGTTATTGACAGAGATTGAAATCTTAATAAAAAAAAAAATCCTATATTACTGTTTGAATTCTTCTTGGCATGCAAGAAACATTTTTTTGTTTTTCCTTTCTCATTGCTGGAGAGGCGGTGCTCTACCATTCTCAATAAAATACCCCAATAGTGTTCTGTTGTATTCAAGTAAAACGACGTTCTTGGTTATGCTTTCATTTTTCTTTCTTATTTAGAATCTCTTGTGGGATTTTGGCAGAGTGTTGTGGCTCCTTATATTAGTGTTTGCAGGTCAACATACTGTACAATGCTGGATAAAAAAAAAACATTGCACACTGTAATATTTCATGACGCCTTTGACATCGACAATTGATAAGCTTACGCAATGTCACAAGAGTCGCATTAATTTCTCTCGAAGATCTCATATAGAGTCAAGCCGCTGCATAAAGCCTTTTCCAGCACATCAAGGGCTTAAGGTTCTGTAATCTGTGGTGCCAATTCATGTGTGGAAATGATGTCTCATGCTCCCTGAACACTCTTTCACAACTTGAGCCCAGTGAACCCTGACATCGAATAAGCTCATGCCATCAGGGAGGAATAATCTGATCATTCAGCTGACTTAATTCTTTTGGGCACATAATGTCGCTGAACCGAGACCTGACCAACAGAAACAGCCCGAGATCATAAACACTGCCCTCCAAACCTGTACAGTAGGCACTAGGCATGATGGGGGCATTACTTCATCCACCTCTTTTCTTGCTTTCATACACCCATTCCTCTAGAACAGGCGAAATCTGGACTTATCCGAACACATGACCTTTTTCCAACGTTCCACAGCACATTCTTTGTTCTTCCTAAACAACCGAAGCCTTTATTCCCAATTAGTCTCACTGATAAGTGGCTTTCTTACGGCAAAACAACTGTTTAGTCCCAATCATTTTTAAAAATTTGACTAAGCATTTACATGATCTCCCTACATCACACTCTTTCAGGATATTTTTCTGACCACGCTTTATCCTTGAAGGTGATGGGTCACCACTTTGCTTCCAAATTTTCAGCAATCTCCTTAGTTGTTATCTTTGCTTGAGGCAGTCCAATAATTAGACCGTTCTGAAACAGAGGAACACCTTTTCCACGACCACAGGATATGCTGTCTGACATGGTTGTTTAAGAAATGAAAAGCTACTGTACATCAGTTAGGGTTAAATAACTTGCTCCCAGCAGAACCATATTGCAGTAATACGGTATAATACAGTAGTATAACCATGTTTACTCAATTTTGTTTCAATGATCACGATAATTTGTGTCAATAATCAGCAGTGTGTACACTTTTCTACCGTGAAATCTCACATTTCAGTGCGGTATACTGTATGTGGCAAGTATTTGTTTTTGTTCATAAAAAGAAATTCTCCACTTCTCAACTTATTAGCCAAATGTCTGACCAGATAAAAGAATGAGATTATTCCCAACGCTTCATGTTGAACTTAATCTACAAATAAGAATTAATGCTGCTGCTTTTGTTATTCCAGTTTGGGTCAGTTGTAAATATTAAATTGATATTTATCGGTTTTTCCTTTTTTTTTTTTTTTGCTCTTAAGTCATGTCCTGTGTTTTATTAACACTATATATCATCATCATCTTTTCTTCCTGTCTAATCTACAGGTGCTGCCAAGCAGGATTGCAGTCATGAGCCATTCCACTGCAAGGCCAAAGGTGAACGCTGTACACATTTAATACTGTACATGATATTTTTAGATTCTAAACCTAGTAGGAACCGAGTGAGACTTAAACAAATAAGAGCTATTTTAGAACACTAGAAGTAGATAAAGCTCTACTCCAAACAGTATTTCAGCAAGTCTATACAGTATAAGCAGTATTTCGTAACCACGTTGGTCTTTAAGACAGTAGTGCTGTACCTGCTTTCTGTTCCAAAGGCTGGATAGAATGGTCCGTTGTGGCGACCCCTTGATGGGAGCAGGACATAAGTGTAGTTAATAACAAACGCCAACCCACACAAACGAGACAAAAGCTGCACAAAATCTTGGTAAAAATTTAATCTGATAAACCTTACGCAATGATGAATCTGCCTCCTACTTATTTACTTGAGACGGCATTTCAAACCAAAGCTGGACTTTACCACACCTCTATTGGTAAAGCCTACCTCAATTAAGCGAACAAACAAACAAACAAACAAACAAACAAAAAAACTAATGATAAAATTATTCAACCCTAAACTTTCTACTGTATGTTGGGTGAAATCTTGCCATACCTGAGCTAAAATGACTTATATTTTATGTATTTTACATTATTTGCCTTGAATTAAATTTCCAATGATAGATATATTACAAATTATTTCCATTAAGAATAATGAAAAGCACCACTATGACTGTGACCTAAATAAAGCAAACTAAATAACCAGCTGGGTTTAGTTTGTGGGATGATGTAGTGCAGATCAAATATTAAAGAAAGGCCTGTTGATTGTTAATACTGATGTTTCTTATAATAATAGGAAATACAGTATATTCTAATTTTTTATGGTAGAAACAGTGACTTATTAAACAGTGCTTATAACAGAGATACACACCCAATTTTGCAGTGTGTTTACAAAAATTCTTGACAATGTATTAATAAAATATTCTTATTCATATTTATCATAAAAGTTTTTTTCCTTAATAATTCTAAAGCATTAATCTCACTTCGACTCATATCTTCTCCATGCCCTTCTTTCCCTCCAGTGTCCAGGTTGCAATCAGACAGTTGTCCCAAGTACAGAAGCGCAGTGTGTTGCGTGTCCAAGATGTTCTAAAGACAAACGGCGTGTGTATCGCTTCTGCTGGGATTGTCAGAGAGAGTGGACAGGCAACACTTCACCAAACAGCAGCTGCTCACTGCCAAACTGTGCTCTCCGGGCAGCTCTGCTCTCCGACAAACTGATCAGTGACCCCAACAGTTCAGCAAAGGGATGCCCCTATTTCAGGGCGTGTCCTAAATGCAATGCCCTGCTCACACACAACGGACGAGGCTGCCCCAACATTGATTGCCCTGCATGCGGCACATCATTGTGCTTCCGTTGTCTTCGCCCAGTATGCTTTGGCATACATTTGATACCAGTTAATCATGGATACTTGAATATATTTGGTTGGATGAGAAATGTGCAGAGGCTGGAAGAGATTGAATACTGCACTATAGTGGATAACAGTCAGAGTCTGATGGCACTTCATTAGTATGTGCATGCTAAAAGAGTTTAAATAATCTGAATAAGTACAATTTCACACTTTTTGCGGTTAGGTTGTATAGACAATGTGTTAGTACTCTGCCTTGGGGAGTGGGGATGCTTCCTCTAATGTCAGTCTTGGAGATGGGTTAGGAATCTTAAAAATAGACTTTAGGTTATACTGTGCTTTATTTTATATAAAAAAAATAATTTTTTAAAATTGAAATATTCTCAAATAATGATTTAAATATTTCAATGATCAAATATGATTTCTGTGTGCCAAAGTTAATGTTTGACATAAAGCTGTCTCGTTTGCAACAACTATATCATAAAAGTTAACTTTTTTGTGCTTTTTTTAATGTAAAATTTAATTTACTTGAATTATTATTATATTTGTGTCATAAATACACCATAAGATGGAGAGGAATGATTGATGTCATAATTCAATTTATACTTTGAGATTTTTTTATACAAAAAAATCCAACAAGAAGATTCATTACAGAATAATGTCTGATTGGTAAATATAATGTATGAAAGTAATTGTTTGTAATAGGTATCCAATAAGCATTAATTAATGTTACCTTAACTGTGATTAAACCACGGAAAAAAAGAGGTTTTACAATGGCATTATTTTATTTATTTTGCAGATATTCGTACAACCCACAGTTCTCTTATGTGTTCTCAATATAACTCTCCATCCATCCAATCTCACTCCACATATCACTCTGTTTAATCTTTTCCTCAATATAACATCGGAACACAGTGGGTCATGGTGCTGCTCTGTAGTCTGGCACAGAACTACAGTACTGTATGTCTGCATGCAGACTGAAACATTTAGAGAGAGACACAGCCACATGTCAAGCGTTTACACTGATTACCTGCTGGGTGGTGGGTGGAGGGGGACGGAGGGGTTAATTAGAGTTGTTTGACGTCACCTAGCAATGAGTATTGGGCCTGTTATAAAACCCTACTCTACGGGCTACAGCATCCCATGAGGAGGTATGCATGGTGTTACATGTTAATCAATGTAATGTAATGTAAATCAATACACAATTAAGTGAGAATACACATAGTAGGTTCTTTCCCTTACACACCTTAAATAATATTTTACCAAGTTGACTATTTATCACCATGCAAATAGTTATAACTTTAACAATACTTATTTCTAATGCTTAAGCAATGCATTCACAATGCATTCAGTTTATGTAAATTAAAAGTTAGAGTAACTAATTATTTTTGCCTTTCCTTTTCTCTTTCTTTCTGCTGATGGTTTGTACTGTAAGAGGCTTGCAGGTTGAAGATTACTATAGCACATCCCAAGCTGTCTAATCCTATAAGACCAACTGCACCATATCAGTCCTGAGACGGTGGGACACGTACTGTACACACTCACACACAGATCAAGGACCGGTTGAAAAGAAACAAGATCAACCCTGTTTATCTTGGGTCATCTGATAGAAAGGAAAAACTGATCGCCTTATAAAACTAGATGAGGACCTTCATGTGCATGAGTCGAGAAAGTAAGCTTGGAGGAACGTTAGTTTTTTTTAAAGCATTGGCTATATTAGGGAGAGAAACAAACCATAAACCTAGAGAGTTCTGCTAATACAGCTGATTTCTCCGTGGGACCTACAGTATGGACAGCCACCAAAGAATGGGACAGAGACATGATAGCTTACAGTCATGGTTTAAAAAAGCTCCTGCAGATGATGCTCATTAGATACATCCATCTAGGAACCTCTGTAGTCCAACTGTATGGATAATTGTTCATATATACAGTACATATAGACCTATTTCTAACCCCCACTCATGAACACAGCCCAAGGTTTGAAATTTACTTTCAGTTGTTTCAACAAATTAAACTACACCCCACTAAAGCTTACTGGTGTATTGTTTATATATGTCAAAGTTTTTAGTATTGAGTTTTTCAAAACCACCTTTCGAGAAGTTGGGTGTTAACCTACTAATTGAGCAAAGCATGGATATTTTGAAATATTCTGTAACTGTGTTCATAGGTTCGACATTCAGACACAGATATACTATACCCACACTTATCCACTATGAGAAAGTGTTTAGTGGATTAAACACTAAAGAAGGTCAAAAAGTCACCACCTGGACTCAGCTTTCATCCACCCCTCCTTTGTCCTCCACCTGTCCTCTGTCGCTTCATCTCTCCTTTGCTAAATCTGTCTATGCCTTGTTAGAGCCAGGGCTCAGAGAAGTGTTTGCTCTACCTTCTCTCACCAAAAGGCACCTCGGGTTTGGGGAAAGACCTAGTCCAACACGGAGCCTCTAACTTCAAGGAAACATAATTCTATCATTGTTGAAAGGAATTTATGGTTTCCAGGATTTTTTTAAAGGATATTTTTCCTCCTCACCTTGTTTGGAATAAACATTTAAATTATTATTATTTTTTTAAAGAAACAACATTATTTTTTATCATCGTTGTTTCATTGTGATACACTTTTATTTTTCACTGGAAGTGAACAAGAGTATTTAAATTCTGGATTTCCAGAGACTGCAGAGTTTTGATGGAAAATTCAGTCCAGAAGGTCTTGTTTTAGACTCATAATTCCAGGTTAGTGATCTTTGTTCTTCACTGTTTGATTTTGTTCATGGCTACATTTTAAACACAATTTCATTCATTAGGGCAATGAATATTATATATTTTATATTTTGTTCCTGTAAAGCTGCTTTGCCACAATAACCATGAATTGAATTTAAATATAGCCATATTGCTAATTGACATATTGCTAATTGACATATTGCTAATTGGGTGAAACATTTCACATCACAAATGATTTAGTATTAATATATCTTCACCAAGATGCCAATATTTAGATTGTTTCCCAGCAAGTCAAATCTAATTTATTGTATTATCCCAGTCATAATTTCCAACCTTGCCTATAAAAGATGACTTTTATACATAGTTTCAATTATAACCCAAAAAAATCACAATTAAGTAGTTTCAAATTTACTAAGATTAGAACACAAAAACACCAAATACTCAGAAAGCTTTAAAGTTCTATGGAATTAACTCCTAACATTTTGTATGGTGCTAAACCATATAATTGCTTTGAAATAACTATTATAAAACTAAACTAAAACTCAGAAGATAAACATTATTTAAGAACATGCTAAACAGTAGGATGTGCTTGATATGGCATTTAAGTGAAAAAACAATGTGAATGTCTAAAACCACTTTGTGGAGCGGCTAATGCAGAAAGAAAGAATCAAAGAAATCCTTATAATAAAAAAAAAAGGATAAAAGTTTGTTATCCTCGGTTGTCCTCAGATGCCCTGGCCCAGGTGGTGCTCATGGCTAATAATGACTAGTCCTGCTAATTAGCTTGTGATACACGTGGGGATAAATAAGCACTGAGGCACTGAGTAACATGTTGCTACTGTATCTTCAGCACATGGCATCAGGTGGCAATGGGATAACAGGCCATGCGGATAAGATAATGTAATTCTTACCTTTCTCCTTTCTTCCGCCTTACAGTATATCTCTGTCATCATGTAACGCATACATTTAGTCCTCTAACACTACTTTTCTGATTTCCTTGACTCATAACAGGAGAAAAGAAATGACTGACCATAAAGACTCTAAATTCCTCTGGCAGTCAAACCATCCACGATGGCATGTAAAAGCTTACACAGAATTGAGAAAAAAACTGAACAAATCAGATCAACATGACAGAGAGGACCCGCCCACTAGGACATGTGCATCCACATCTTCGATCTGTTTATTGTGTAGACATTGGTGGAGGGGGAGTTGGTTTTTCTTGCCTCTGCTTATAGTCTGTTATTTGCCCTGTGAGGTTTGGGGTGCCACTTTCAAAATCGCCCTGGTGGGACCCTGGACATGTGACCCCATGTACTCCAAAGCCCTGCCTGACCTGGCAGCTCGATTGGCTATGGCCCGCATCAATAAAGACCCCTTCCTCAGTAAAGGATACTGGTATGATTACACGTTGATCAATGAGGACTGCCACACTTCCAGGGCTTTGGCCCGCTTCATTGAGCTGGAAGGGTATGGCTCTGTTTTTCTAGGGCCAGCCAACCCAGGATACTGCACCTCTGCTGCTCTTCTGGTGAAAAACTGGAACGCGGGTCTTTTGTCCTGGGCATGCCTGAAAGCCAACATGAATGACGGACCATACCCAACATTCCTGCGACCTCTGCCACTTTCATCCCGGGTGCTGTTTGCTATGCTGCGCTTCTTTCGCTGGGCACATGTAGCCATTGTGTCAGAGGAAAATGACATATGGGAGGCAACTGGACAGGAGCTTGCTGCCTCATTGCGTACCCTTGGCCTACCCATCAGCACTGTGGTTTCCATTGAGACGGAGGAAGGCGGGCCACGGAAAGCCCTGGAGAAAATCCAAAAGGCAGATCGTGTAAGAGGTGTGTGGTTAAAAGGGAAAATCTATTAAAGTTAAACACTATTGGTATTTGTATTGATATACAGTCAGGTCAATAAGCCTTTGGACAGTCACACAATTTTAACACCGTATCGCTACGGTACCCCACCATCATGGATTTGAAATAAAGGATGTGATTGCACTGTAGACTTTCAGCAAACAACAACATTGCATTAACCATTTAGGAATTAAAACCATTTTCCTACAAAGTTTCTCCATTTTCACACGTTCAAAAGTAATTGGGCATCTGACATATGGACATTTTGGTGTGTCTTAGGTACGGTCTGTGTCTTAGTTATTTCATGACAAATGTCTGAAGTTGATTTCAAGAGTTATTTGGTAGCTGTTCATGTGAGCAGTTTAGAAAAGTGCCAATTCAAGTGAAGGAGGCGAAATAGAAAGACAGAAGAAAACCAAACAATCTTATCAAAGTGATAGAGCAGAAACTTTTGGAGTGGCCAAATTAGTTTGGGTTATACTTAAAAATGATGAGTGCATTGAAGGCCATGGAAAACAACTAAAGTGATTACAGAACTTTCTCCTCGGTGATGAAAGACTGCTTCACAACATTTAGCAAACTCAAGAAAACTCTAGTGGATGTCAGAGCACTACAATCAAGAGAGGACTTACAATACTTACTTAATGTACACTACAGTTCAAAAGTTTTAGAACACTTTCTAACTCCATGATGGTTCCTGATTTTTATTTCTTTCTACATTGTAAAGTTTTGCTGAAGGCGTCCAAAAACTGCATGAATCTCCTTTGAACAGTTGATATTGAGATGTTTCTGCTACTTCTGCTCTGTAAAGACTTCATAACGCCTCTAATCTGAGCTGCTGTTAATTGGTCATTTTTCAGGCTGATAACTCTAAATGAACTTCTGGTCTGCAGCAGAGGTAGGTTTTGGTCTCGTCCTCCTGGGACGGCCTTCATGAGAGACAGTTTCATTATGGTGCTTGACGGATTTTGTTCGAAAAAAGCCTGTCTAATTCTTAAACAAAATTACCTGTATCAGAATCACTGGAAGTGAATTATATGCAGGTCAAATGACAAACATGGTGGTGGCAGAATTATGACATGGTCTACTGCCGATGGAACTGGACCATGATTGTTTATTGCTGATCTGACTGCTGACAGAAGCTTCTAAGGTGTATCGAAAACAAAACATATACAGTAGGACAGTGGTTCACAGTACAAATAAATAGCAACCCAAAATATACCATGAAAGCAACCAGAAATAAAAGAAAAATGTTCTTAAATGGCCAGTCACCTGACCTCAACCAAACAAAACTGAAAATTTTCCACTTACTGAAGACAAAGCGAAAGGTAGGAAGACCCGCTAACAAACAACAAATGAAGGCAACTGTTATAAAGGCAGCTGCTATAAAGACCTGGCAAAGGATCTTAAGGGTGATGTGTTTGGGTACTAGGTTTGTGAAAACTAATATAACAATTTAATGTTAGTTTTCTTTTAAGCTTTTCAATGTGTTAAAATGGCAGGAGTTGGAAAGAAATGGATATAATTTCTATAAGGTTAATGCCGTGTTTTTTTAAACCCCCTTGAATTAAACTAAAATTAAACTTTAATTTTAATGACTTCTTGATTGCTCCATTTGAAAATCATTGTGGTGGTGTACAGTGGCATAATTGTGTCACTTTCCAAATATTATGAATATTACTGCACATCTTTGATTATCCTGAGACTGTCCTTCCTATAAACAATTATAATTTAGTTTGTTTTGTCACTAAGTCTGTATTGCCAAAGGAAAATTAGATCTAGGTTTTCTGAATGAAAGAATGCTAAGTAGATTCATTTCTTAAAAACTGTTCAGGTCATTTGTTTCTAATCTACTTCCCCAAACTCTAACTTTATTTGTATTTATCTGTGTCTGTCATTTTAGTGGTTATTATGTGCATGCACTCTGTTCTTATGGGTGGAGAAGCTCAATACAAATTACTGACAACGGCAATGAGCATGCGCATGATAGATCGTGGATACATCTTCATCCCTTATGATACCCTATTGTATGCACTTCCATATAAAAATACAACCTATTCAATACTCGCCAATGACACCAAACTGCGGCGGGCATATGATGGAGTCCTCACAATCACTATGGACCAAGGAGAGCTAAACTTCTATGAAGCCTTCAGAGAAGCCCAGGATAGCTACCAGATCCGCAGCAGTGCTGTGCCCGAACAAGTGAGATTTGGTGGTGGGGTTACAGTGTGCCTTACTGTACATTAAGGGTGAAATAAAAACAGAGTTTAAGAGGAAGCAGTGCTAGTGCTTTGAACTCAGAGATCAAACGCGATCAGGTGTCAAATGTTGTATTGGATTATTTAAGGACCTTTAAGGGTTCCGTCAGAAAGAGAAAAAAAAAAACATTATGGTCTCAAATGGAACATAAGTAGTTTTGCCAGTGCTTAAAACATATTAAAAATGATTATCTGTATAATCATCTAAATGGTTGGAATCATCTTGAGATTTTCTTTCCTCGTAAGGTCTCTCCATTCTTTGGCACCATCTACAACATGCTGTATTACACGGCCATGGCTACAGAGACGAGTAGGTTGGCTGGAGAAGGCCGACGGGTAACAGGTGAGGCTCTGGCCCAGAACATGGGAGGCTTCGAGTTCACTGGCTTCAATCAACCCATTTCGGCAGGCACCGATGGCGAGGGCATGCAAGCACGCTATGTGGTGCTGGACACAGATGGCAGTGGTGTCACCCTCCAGCAGACCCATGTCCTGGAGGCGCCGCACACATATGGGAAATTTGGTGCACTCAAGTACATGGGGAAGTCCATCCACTTTGCTGGTGCCTCCCCCAGCACTGACCCCAACTGTTGGTTCAGCAGCTACGTGGCCTGCAGTGGTGGTAAAACATTTTCTTACTGAGAATTGGTGCAATGTAAAAAAGATTTAATTCATTAACATTACATCAAGTGCTGAAAACTATGGAATTAGATTTTTTTTAAAGAATATATATATAAAAAAAATTGATTGATTGATTCGGGTTCTCCTCTTGGTTGCTTTCCTCCCACAGTCCAAAGACATGCATATTACGCTAACTGATGTTACTCCAAAGAGGAAGTAACAAAAGCCCACATGGTATGAAACTTTTTATCTTCTTTTTTTGGCCTTGAATTTTAAGATTTTGGTCTAATAATTTGGTCTAAAATCTAATTCCATAGAAAACCTTTCAAAGCAGCAACCATATTCAGCATCTTACACTGTATGGGCAAAAGTATTTGGCCAACCCGGTTATTATTGAATTCAGGTGTTATAATCAACCAGACGCTTTATTCCCAGTGGAAGGTTATCTTAACGTTTCTGTATATGAAGACACATCTGACAATGCTAATCTAACTTTGTGGCAACAGTTTGGGGAAGGCCCTTTCTATTCCAGCAAGACTGTGCTCTCCAGTGCCCAAAGCAAGGACTATAAAGACATGGTTTGATGAGTTTGGTGTAGAAGCACTTGACCGGCCCACACAGAGTCCTGACCTCAACCCCATCGAGCATCTTTGGAATGAACTGGAATCAAGATCGCAAGCCAGGCCTTCTCGTTCAACATCAGTGTCTGGCCTCATAAACGCTCTGCAGAATGAATGGGAATAAATTCCTACAGAAACAATCCAAAATATGTATTTACAATACAATGTCATTGCAGGTTTTCCCGAATCCTTTTGTCCATATGGTGTATTTAGCATCATCATTATTTTATTTGCATTGGTATTCTATTATATATCCATTGTCTTTGTTTGTTGCTGCATTTTCACAGCTTTACTAGGTCCTTTCTTTCTTTTTGGGCAGGAATGGATGGAGTGACCTTCTTTTTCCTTTGCCTCCTTTTCTGTGCTTTATTTGCTGCAGGTGTTTTCCTCTACCACATGAAGTAAGAGATCATTTATGTGGTTAATAGTTCAGTTCTATTTGGAGTCTTCTCCTCACACAGTCAGGTCCATACATTTTGAAATGATAATAAGTCTTTTTGGCATTTGGCCTCTGTAGACCACCACTTAGAACTTGGTTTGAAACACCCAAGACGCAAGTGAATTGAAGACTTTCAGCTTTAATTCAAGGGGTTTGAAAAAAGGTGTGATATTACCCATCGAACAATTACAGTCATTTACATCCACACACCCATTTTGAGAGGCTCATGTAATTACAGTACAGACATGATTACAAAAATATGGAGTGCTTTTTATACTACGGTGAAAATTCATGGCAGTCAATGATACCTGAATGCTGAGACCTATGGACATCAACAAAATGCTGAGATTCCTCCAAGAAAGCTTTGCCAGATATTTAACTGCAGCTGCCTTCAGCCTTCAGCGTCTGCATGTTTGTGAGTCTTGCTGCCTTCAGTATGAAGTGAAATATAAGTGAAAACCATGCTCTATCAGGGTTAATTCAGGTCACTGACTTGGCCAGTAAAGAATATGCCATTTATTTGCCTTGAGAAACTCTTGCGTAGCTTTTACTGTATGTTTTAGGTCATTATATATCTGCAGTATGAAGCAGGTTTGCAGCATTTTGCTGAATATGAGAAGAAAGTATAGCCATATACTGTACAGTTCAGAATTCATCCTACTATTTTATCAGTAGTCAGGTCATCAATAAACACCAGTGACCCAATTTTATTGGCTGCCATACAGTATATGCCCATGCCATACTACTGCCACCACTGTGTTCGACAGTTGAGTTGGTATGCTTTTGATCATTGGCTGTTTATCTCTTTCACCATACTTTCTCTCCTTATCATTCTGTTATAAGTTATTTTTGGTTTTATTAGTCCAAAGAATCTGGCAAATTTTTCTGGCAAAATCGAATCTGTCCTTTCTGTTCTTGAGCGTTACCAGTGTTTTGCACCTTGTTGCGGAGCCTCTGTATTTACTTCATAAAGCCGTCTCTTGACTGTATTCTTTGATAATGACACGCCTACCCCTACTAGAGTGTTCTTGACTTGGCTAGATATTGTGAAAGGGTTCTGTCTGTGAACCCTTGAATGTTTCATTTCAAATTCATTGTGGCGGTGTACAGAGGCCAAATGTACCTACCTATGAGTATTGTCAAAATGTTTGGTGAGTCGATAGACTTCACTGGAAGGAGCAGCTATGATAAGATTATAAGAATACTGTGATAATTGTTTGTTCCTTTGAAATTAGTGAGAAGCAAATCTTACACATACACCCTGAGTTTCTCATTGTTGTCTGCATTTTGCATGGTTATGAGATATACACCATCCTGCTTGATACTGTACATATTTATGTTTTTGTATGTAGGATGACGGGACAGCTGGGTGTATTGGGAGGGTTTGGAGGGGGAGGAATTTCAACCCCCTCTAAGATAGTGCTCACATTGGATGACCTGGTCTTTATTAACACACAACTAAGCAAGAGGGTTAGTAAAACTGTACCATCATGACCTCGTGCTTGATGAGGGACGGTCATAAAATAGTTATTATTGCTAAGAAATAATAATGTAATGTAAACGAACATTGGTGGTGAGCTTAGTCCTTCTCTACATATCCTCCACCTAAGGCGACACATTTCTCCAAATGATAGATGAGCGGATAGATGAGTCTTTGAAGAAGCCTTCTATTTGGTTCTTGAGGAAAAGTTCCACCTGATGTCTTTGAAATGCCTGCCACAAAGTATTTTCTTCAAATGGTAGTGGAAGAAGTCATTGGGTGCGTGGTTGGGGTAAGCGGGATAGAGCAGAATTTTGTACCATTTCACCATTTTGTGGGTTGAACGGTCACGTTGTCATGAAGAAGGCAAACCCCCTTCATGAGCATTCCATAATGCTTTGCCTTGTTCTTGATCCTCTAGTTTTTTTAACAAGAAGAAATGTTCATAAACGTACTCATTTCCAGGACACATAACTTGGACAAATATTTGTAGTTTTTTCGTACAATAATACACATTTTATGATCGCTACTCATACTGTATATCTCACCAAATGGTGTGTTTTGCTTTTTTGATATCATAGATAGTACAAACCTGTGATAAACCTCTTTCTGTGTCCATAGAAGCTAAATGAAGAGAGTACAGTGAAAAATCAGTTCGATGACAAAACCCCCTGTCAATCTGTCTCGGGACGAAGTTACTTCACATCCACTCCCGAAATATCGAATGTGGCTGTTTTTGAGGTGTGTGAATACAGGAAATTGTACTGGCCTTATACGCCATGCATTTTTAAAATACTGTGTATTGTTAACAGTGTTTTATTCTTATAGTATGTTATGGAAAGTGTGTGTAGTGTTTATATGTATGTTGTTTGTTGGCAGGGTGACTGGGTATGGTTAAAGAAATGCCATACAGTCACAGAGATCAGCGACAACACACAAGCCATCTTCATCAAGGTGAGATATAAAAGCACAAAATGAAAGAGTGGCAGAATTTACATTATTAGCAAGTAGTAAAAGAATGAGTAAAAAACACAGACAATAGCTGAGCTCACATGTACAATATTTGTTAAATGTGATTTTTGATTATTTTGATTAGAGATTCCAAGTTAACTGATTACATAGACACTGACCCGATGTGTGTTAACAAACTGTACTTCAAGAATTTAACCAGAATGTAACTTTTTTTGACATGTGCAATGCAGTACTGTCTACTGTGAAGCCTTTAATCTGCTGCAAATATAATAGTTTTTTCGAATGTGACAACTAACGAATTGGTTGATTTTTGTCATCTTATCATATAAAATGTGTCTTGGGTGGGTAAGAATAATTAACCTAAATTTTGTGAAAAAGATATGATAATTCTGTAGTACTTCTATTATTATTATTATTATTATTAAGTTTGTTTAATTTCCAAAACTGTCTAGGCGTGATTTTGTCAGTGTGACCTGGCAACCCTATTTGAGAAAATTTAATTCATTCAATAGAAAAAGATGATTTAAACTGGAAGGGAGTGTAAGAAGACCTTTATAGCACCGATACCTCCAGGAAGATCCTCATATCACGTAATGTGACTCCCAAGTGTGGAAGATGCGCAAAAAGAACATATACTTCAACAAGAGAGAAACAACGAATCAAATATTTTCTTATTGAACTGAACATATTACTCTTACTCAATCCTTTTCTATACAACTTATCCTGTAAAGGGTTGTGGGACGCCTGGAGAGTCGGGGTGACTTGGGGCTTGAGCTGGGGTACACGCTGGACAGGGTCTCATTCCATCACGGAGCATTGAACATATTATTAAAGGTTTATTAATTCTCTGTTTCAATTGGTTACATGATGTATTTTTATTCTGATTGGGCCATTACTGGTGAAAATCTCTCTGTGCAGCTGAGGGATATGCGACAGGAGAACCTAAACTTGTTCCTGGGCCTGTTCCTGGACTCAGGGATATTCGGCATTGTGACTGAACACTGCACTAGAGGCAGTCTGGAGGACTTACTTAACAATGAGGAAATGAGACTCGACTGGATGTTCAAATCATCCCTGCTTATGGATCTGATCAGGGTAAGACAAGCGGAGAGAGAAATAAAAAGAGAGAAAGGTTTTCTGTTTTAAAAAAATATTTATGGAATTTATTTATGATAAGAAATAAAAAGTATGTTATAAAATGTAATGGCATTTTGGTGCTTATACAAGCTCTCTCTCTCTCTCTCTCTCTCTCTCTAAGAACCAGTCAGACTTTGGTTGCTAACTTTTCTTTCTTGTTGTAAAACCCTCCCACTAAAATAATTAAATTTAACAGTTAGATATCTAGATATCTCACCTTCTGAGGTACAGTGGAACTAGGGGTGGGCGATAAAACCAAAATCTTACGGTAGAAGCAATTTTCTACCTCGATAATGATACGTATCACAATATAGCAATTTGTATCTGAAAATGCATAAATAAAAATTCAAACACAAAGAAACTGTTATACATAATGTAATTTTATTTAAACTGGGAATTGCTGAGGTTTGCCGCATTTTTTTTTTACTTTGGCCATATTCGATTGGATGTGTAACAAACCTAATTTGATTTTGTTATATTGTGCTATTGTTAGATGCACAGGCGCTCGTGAGGTGGATATATACTGTATGTGTGAGGTTTTTAGGGCTTGCTGTAGAAGGGCAAAAGGCGCATGCGCACTTCCTGCTCTAGAGTGATGCGTGTGTTGGAGTTTCAGTTTGTTTTTGTGAATAAAGGAGAATAAACAGTTGATAAGGATTTTGTGTGCTCTCGTTTTTATTGTTTTTACACCCGATTGAACCAAATATCTAAGACGATAAGACAATAGACCAAAATCTCTATCGGTTGACAAATTTCTACCGGTTAACCGTATATCGTCCACCCCTAAGTGGAACCTTGGATTACAAGTATAATTCTTACTGGAAGTGGGCTCGTGTTTCAAAACACTCGCAAACCAAAGCAGATTTCCCCATAAGAAATAATGGAAACTCTAATTTTTCGTTCTACAGCCCCAAAAAATAAATACATGAAAATAATTAACAAAAAATATAAAATGGAAATAAAACAAATTAACCTGCACTTTACCTACAGTAAAAAAAAATAAAAAATCTCGAAGATGTGTTTCCATTTATGCACGCAGGCGCTGTGTGTGTACTGTATGCATGTGTGTGTTTGTGTGTGTGTGTTTGTGTGTGTGTAAAGTTAATGCAGTGGTTCTCAAAGTGTGGGGCGCGCCCCACTAGTGGGGAATACAGACATGACAGGTGGGGCGCAATGAACGGGAGGAAAGTTGTGGAAAATAATAGGAAAAAAACTAAACAATCATACACAAACAAATGGATCATTAATACAAGTAAATTAAAATAACATCAGTTGTGGGCCGGGAGAAAAAGTGGAACCATAGTGCATCAATAACGGTTTAACGTCGGGCCAACTTGAGCTGCGCTGCTCGAATCACAAACCTGCGCGAGCCACTGGGCAGCGCTGCGCAACTCTGACAGAAATAAACCGCGCCGACCATCAAAATACATTTTGCACGTACAAACCAGGCATGGCAAGGCGGAAACAATATTAAACAGTCCTGACATTTTAAATTGCTTTTAAATAAAACACAGGGGGTCGTGCAGGTTTGTGATTCGAGCGGCGCTGCGCGATCCACCGGGCTGCGCAAATAAACCTGATCATCACTGCGCTATCCAGATAGTCGCGCTGCGCTGTATTTGCGCAGATATTTGGTTCAATCGGGTGCCGCGGTTTCGTCCCACTTTTTCTGTGTTTGGCTTCACATACACTTCGACAATGGAAGAAGACGTTGCAGCAGCAGTGACTTTGCTTACATGTGACGAAACCAAGAACGAGGAGATTGTAAAGAAAAAATGTGCCTCGTCTGTGGTGTGGAATTGGTTTGGATATAAGAAAAGTGATACGAATGAGATGAATTTGATTTGGAAGGTACACAAGTGCACTGTTTTAACAAGTGGTGGAAACACTTCAAACCTTTTCTATCATCTGAAATCCAAGCATCCAAACGAATATGGCCAAAGTAAAAAAAATGCGGCAAACCTCAGCAATTCACAGTTTATATAAAATTACATTATGTATAACAGTTTCTTTGTGTTTTAATTTTTATTTATGCATTTTCAGATACAAATTGCTATATTGTGATATATATCGTTATCGAGGTAGAAAATTGCTTCTCCTGTGTTAGAAGATTTTGGTTATATCGCCCACCCCTAATGAAGTCTATCTTCAGCTTGGATTCATGGTGTGGATGGTGGGGGCAGAGGAGAGGCTCGTGTGTGCTTTGTGTCTTAAACCGCTGGCAGCAGACCGCATGAGACCCAACAAATTAGGAAGACACTTCGAGACAACACACTCCAGTCACGTTAATAAGCCACTCGACTTCAATCAAAGAAAGCTGGCAGAATACAGACAGCAGGAGAATCGCATGGTAACATCTGAATCAGTGGACAGCAAAGCACAAATGGCTTCATTCAAAGTTGCATACAGAATTGGCCAAAAAAACTACAAACGATTGCTGAGCAGCTAATAAACATGGGGTCAATTATGCAAAGATAAGTGTCAACATAAGCCTTGTATAATAATTGCACGTGTATTTTATCTGTTTTTAACTTGGTGTTGTTTGATCTTATTGGTTTAGAAATTGATATTTCAATAAACAGTAAACTTGGGCGATTTCGTTATTATTTTGTTGACAAGTGGGGCTTGAAAATTCGCTCACCCCCTTAAGTGCGGAATGACAGAAAAAGTTTGAGAACCACTGAGTTAAAGTAAGAGTAGGGGAGGAATCATTCCCTCCGCTTTCCCTCTTCCCATCTTACACAGTAAAACTTCCTCCTATCTTACTTGAGTTTCACACACATAAACACACTAAGAGAAAAACTGTTTCATTAGCAACATAACCCCTGTGTAAGCACATGCTAATGGAATCACTGCTGTAAAGTAAAAACAAAAATTGCACTTTACCTTTAAAAAGAATCGCGACAGAGCAGTGTTTCTGTGTAGAGCAGAGAGAGTGTGTGTGTGAAGGCGAGAGGAGGATGGTGTGTGTGTGTGTGTGTGTGTAAAGGCGAGAGGAGGAGGGGTGTGTGTGAAGGGGCACGGTGTCCAATGACGCACGTGCACACATATAATGACAAGCTGATGCAGGGAGAGAGAAAATTTTAACCTCTCTAATGAGACTTGCTTTTGCTTTACATACAGTACACGCTGTACACACACTTATACAAAACACAAAGTAAGCAGTAAACAGTTTATAGTAAACAGTCCACGCATGCATGGATGTAAGAGACGCGCACTATGACCCAGCAGGGGAGACAATTACCCACAATTCCTCAGGGCAAGAGAGAGAAAAACCGTTGGCTCAGATGTGAACATGTTGTGAACATTTTGCTTGTCATCAAAACAAGAGGTGCATGCGTGATACATGATACTCTGTACTCGTAAACCAAGACTTGTTCGTTTTTCAAGTCAAAATTTATTAAAAACCTTCTGAACTTGCTGAACATAAATCTTTGTCTTCCACCTTTGACCATGATCAGCAAAACCAAATTAGCTGAACATTAGCACATAGCATTGTAGCTTCTTTTATGCTGCAAAGTGGTTAATTTTCACTTAGCATTTCAGTAGCATTTCCAGACAACATAAAAATATGTTTAACTTTATAAATCATAAATGAATTTGAAATGAAATACATGAATTGAAATTTATAAATGGGCTTCATATTTTTTTGCAAGCTAACTTATCGATAACGTTCACTCACGCTGCCACTCGGTCCTCACCTCACTCTTTGAATCAGCTATGTTTGTTGTCTGTTGTAGATTAGTTCAATTAGACCTGCCGTTAACTTTAATCAAATTACATTTTCAGGGTACGTGGAGTGAATTGATTCTTCGAACATTAGAAGTCAACTAACCACAATTTAATAGAAGATTGATTCTACTCAATAATATAACAGAAATCGTGCATTGTTCTGATGTTTTTCTTCTGTCCTTGGTCTGTAATCTTATTGTTGCCTTTCAGGGAATGAAGTATCTGCATAATCGGGGTATCGTTCATGGGCGTCTGAAATCTCGAAACTGTGTTGTGGATGGCCGGTTTGTTCTAAAGGTGACAGATTATGGTTTAAACAAGATCATGAGCTCCTTAAACATCATGCAGAAAGACGACAAACCAGAGGGTGAGACTTGGCCAAATCTATTAATTATTGAACTTGGGTTTTTACAAAGTAAATAACCCCCCTTATCCCCAGTGAAGGGCAATCTTAATGCTTCAGCATACCAAGGCGTCTTGCTCAATGCTATGCTTCTAACAATTTGGGTTGTCGCTTTAATATTCCAACATGACCAGTGCTAAGGACTACTGTACATAGACATGGTTTGATAAGTTTGCTACTGTAACTGGAATGTAGATTGCGAGCCAGGCCTTATCGTCCAACATCAGTGCCTGACCTCATAAATGCTCTACTGAATGAATGGGTACAAAATCCTACAGAAACACTACAAAATATTGTGGACAGCCTTCCAAGAGTGGAAGCTTCTATAGCTGCAAAAAAGGACCAATTTCAGATAGTACTGTATACTGTATGTATTTGGATACAATGTGATTGCAGGTTTGGCCAAATACTTTTGTCCATATAGTGTGTTTTAGATATCATTTAATAAACATCCAGACTGAGTTTTCAGAATCTGAATGTATTTACATGTTGAATGTATTTATAAGTTGGTGGATCACTTCATCTTTTTCTACCTGCAGATCAGTTGTGGACAGCCCCAGAGCTCTTGAGGAGTTTGACACTGATGAATGAGGGAACGTTTAAGGGCGATGTCTACAGCTTTGCCATCATCATGCAGGAGGTCATCTCTCGCTCCGCTCCCTTCTGCATGCTGGACATGTCGGCAAAAGGTCTTACACAATTATATTTTTAGTTCAATTTTATTTGCATAATGGTTTTAACAAAACAACTTTTCTTGGAAGCTTATGCCAATATTGTATCTACAAACCGGATTCCAAAAAAGTTGGGACACTAAACAAATTGTGAATAAAAACTGAATGCAATGATGTGGAGATGGCAAATGTCAATATTTTATTCAGAATAGAACATAAATCACGGAACAAAAGTTTAATCTGAGAAAATATATCATTTTAAGGGAAAAATATGGTGAATCAAAATGTCATGGTGTCAACAAATCCCAAAAAAGTTGGGACAAGGCCATTTTCACCACTGTGTGGCATCTCCCCTTCTTCTTACAACACTCAACAGACGTCTGGGGACCGAGGAGACCAGTTTCTCAAGTTTAGAAATAGGAATGCTCTCCCATTCTTGTCTAATACAGGCCTCTAACTGTTCAATCGTCTTGGGCCTTCTTTGTCGCACCTTCCTCTTTATGATGCGCCAAATGTTCTCTATAGGGGAAAGATCTGGACTGCAGACTGGCCATTTCAGTACCCGGATCCTTCTCCTACGCAGCCATGATGCTGTGATTGATGCAGAATGTGTTCTGGCATTATCTTGTTGAAAAATGCAGGGTCTTCCCTGAAAGAGATGACTAGATATTGTTCTAGAACCTGAATATATTTTTCTGCATTGATGGTGCCTTTCCAGACATGCAAGCTGCCCATGCCACACGCACTCATGCAACCCCATACCATCAGAGATGCAGGCTTCTGAACTGAGCGTTGATAACAACTTGGGTTGTCCTTGTCCTCTTTGGTCCAGATGACATGGCGTCCCACTTTTCCAACAAGAACTTCAAATCGTGACTCGTCTGACCACAGAACAGTCTTCCATTTTGCCACACTCCATTTTAAATGATCCCTGGCCCAATGAAAACGCCTGTGCTTGTGGAACTTGCTTAGAAATGGCTTCTTCTTTGCACTGTAGAGTTTCAGCTGGCAACGGCGGATGACACGGTGGATTGTGTTCACTGACGATGGTTTCTGGAAGTATTCCTGAGCCCATTCTGTGATTTCCTTTACAGTAGCATTCCTGTTTGTGGTGCAGTGTCGTTTAAGGGCCCGGAGATCACGGGCATCCAGTATGGTTTTACGCCCTTGACCCTTACGCACAGAGATTGTTCCAGATTCTCTGAATCTTCGGATGATATTATGCACAGTTGATGATGATAACTGCAAAGTCTTTGCAATTTTTCGCTGGGTAACAGCTTTCTGATATTGCTCCACTATCTTTCTGCGCAACATTGTGGGAATTGGTGATCCTCTACCCATCTTGGCTTCTGAGAGACACTGCCACTCTGAGAAGCTCTTTTTATACCCAATCATGTTGCCAATTAACCTAATTACTGTTAATTGGTCTTCCAGCTCTTCGTTATGCTCAAATTTACTTTTTCCAGCCTCTTATTGCTACTTGTCCCAACTTTTTTGGGATTTGTTGACACCGTGAAATTTGTAATCAACATATTTTTCCTTTAAAATTATACATTTTCTTGGATTAAACTTTTGATCTGTCATCTATGTTCTATTCTGAATAAAATATTGACATTTGCCATCTCCACATCATTGCATTCAGTTTTTATTCACAATTTGTTTAGTGTCCCAACTTTTTTGGAATCCGGTTTGTATTTGTGTTTGTGGAATGCATGTATACAGAAATACATGAACCTTGAATGCATCTCTGAACACATGCATTTTGAATCCCTAGAAGATGATATTTAATGTGAGCATGGTTGTGTTGTGTGCAGAGATCGTAGATAAGATACGGAATCCTCCTCCACTCTGCCGACCCTCCGTATCGATGGACGAGGCTCCACTGGAAGTTATTCAGATCATGAAGCAGGCCTGGAATGAAGATCCACAGCTCAGACCCTCATTCGATGAGATCTTCAAACAGGTACTGTACAGGCCAGCCATTAGATGTTATCAAAATGTTCCAGATCGGGCCCCTCAAACCCCCCCCCCCCCCATGCCCACTGCAGCACCACCAACACTCACCCACCCTTACTGTAGCTCTAACACCAACATGGACAATTTCAAATAAGCATTTGGAGATCAGTGTTTAGTGAGACACAGTATTTAATGATCATTTACAAATGCTATGTTATAGTTCTATTCAGGCCATGTTAATTTTTCCATAAATATGATTATAAAACAGAAAGGTCATAAAGCATTACATTATGACACTATGGACAAATAGTGCGGATCACCATCATTTATAATTTTATTGAGCAAGTGTTTCACCATTTTCACAATAACACATGGTGGTTTGAGATCTTAGGTGAGACGTGTGTTTTAATAATAGGAAATGCATTTTTAAACCATGACAATAGACATAAACTTTACTCTCGGTTATATGAGTCAGTAAGTAAACTGTTGTTTATCCCATTTAAGAGTCAACCATAAGCCGCTGCATGGGTCCACACTGGAACTTGGTCTGGGTCATCTGTACCCTTAGACCCGTGTGACGGAGGGGCCAGATACAGGAACATACAATTATAAGCAGAGATTGAGTGGATAGTATAAAAGCTATACTTTCAGATATGTAGATACATTTACAAGATCATTTGGCTTCATCACACCACTGTGACCTTTGCACCATGGTTGAACCCAACTCTTGAATCCTCCTTAAAAATCCCCTTTGTCGCAGTTGATGCATTTACATTTATGGCATTTGGCAGATGCGCTTATCCATGGTGACAACATAGTGATGCTGGGGTTTGGACTCAGAACCTTCTGATCATTAGTTCAACAACAACAGTCAGTTACCCCTGCGTTGTTTTCATTGCTGGTTTCCTCTTTTTTTTTTATTCTTCATCCGTCTGTGAACATTGCCTATTAGTGGTGGCATCTCTATCAACATTCTGTAATACAGTGGGAGACCATCAACTGTGACAAAGGGGATTTTCAGAAACCTATTTCTCTCAACTGTTTCTTCTCATTTTACATTTTACAGTTTAAGACCATCAGTAAAGGAAAAAAGACTAACATCATCGACTCCATGCTGCGAATGCTGGAGCAATACTCCACCAATCTGGAGGACTTGATCCGCGAGAGAACGGAGGAGCTGGAAGTGGAGAGACAGAAAACGGATGCCCTTGTGGCCCAGATGCTGCCCAAGTCAGTCTCTCTCTCTCTCTCAAACAAACACTGACAAACAATGGAGCCAATTATTTTAAAGTAATTCAGTTATTTTATTTCCCTCCCTCAAAACAAGGTCTGTTGCTCTGGCATTGAAGAAAGGGAAGCCAGTGACACCAGAGCATTTTGCAGAGGCAACGCTGTACTTCAGCGACATCGTGGGATTCACCACCATCTCAGCCCTGAGCGAGCCCATCGAGGTGGTGGACTTACTAAATGACCTCTATACCCTTTTTGATTCGATCATTGGCATGCACGATGTCTACAAGGTATTGCTGAAAAAACCTAACTAGCCTTTTTCGTCATTTGTTTGGTATTTTTTATGCTTAAAGCCTTTCAGAGTTATTGGTTTTTGTCGTATGACATCATTTATTATAGCTGATATATCTATAAAAATAGGTTTAGTAAGATACTTTAATAAACTTGCACAAGGGTGCAACAGTGGTGCTTTTGTAGATATGTAGATGCTGGAGTAAATTTGGATAAATGTTTGAAAGTTGTGCTGTTTGTGTATCTCACATCTCTTTCACTAATAATTTTTTGGTGACAGGTGGAGACAATCGGTGATGCGTACATGGTGGCATCGGGAGTTCCGACCCGCAACGGCAACCGGCACGCGGCTGAGATGGCCAACATGTCTCTGGACATCCTGTCCTGTATTGGCACGTTCAGATTGAGACACATGCCCAGCGTCAAAGTAAAAATCCGCATTGGCCTCCACTCTGGTTAGCCACTATTTTGGATTCATACGCAAACAGAGATACACAACATTTTATCTGCAACTTCATACATACAGTGCTATCTTTAAAAGAATTCATAAAGAATGCAAGACTTAAGTATATACGTAGTCTTGTCTTGCATTGTTTATGAATTCTTTTAAAGATAGCGTTTAAGATATTGTCCTGTGATAATATCTGTCTGCCTGTCCATGTCACAACATCTAGCATTTTTTTTTTACTTATTCATCATGTTTCCTTTGAGGTGGGCTTGGCGATATGCATCACTCAATAGAGCCAATCAACGTGATAGTTAACCGAGTATGCGGAAGACAGAGAAACAACCATAATGCACATACAAGTCATACAAAAGAACAAATGTCCATGGCTTACTCCAAAAAAAATGGGACAAACACTATGAAAGCTGAACAGTTTCTTGCCTGCCATGCAGTGACGCACCCAAGGCGGGATAAAATGGGAGGGTTGTGTCAGGAAGGGCATCCGGTGTCAAACCTGTGCCAAAGTTGTGTGCTAATTGAATGGTCCACTGTGGCAATCCCTCGATGGGAGCAGCTGAAAGATTACCAACAATGAGTTATGGGTGCTATAGAAAATGAGTAAGGAAAGCTAATCACAAAAGTAACAGTGTAAGAACAAGAGTAAGAAATGGCATTGAGCTGCCAATGGCTTGTGTGAAAAGCTTTTATGAAAATCTGAAATATTTTCCGTTTTTTGTCCTTTGATGGACAGGCGTTTGGAGTGAGACAACATTTCTAGGCGATATCCAATTAGTTTCCTCATCCAATTATGCACCAGGTCCCCATCCCTGAGTCCATTACTGCAATGCCATTAGCCTGAACTGCATGTGTACTGCTTTGCCATACTGTCCTTTTGCATTCACTTAAAATTAGCATACAGTTATTTGCTAATAAAAACATTCTTTCATTTTTATTCTTTTATATTTGTTTTGTTCTACTCCAACGATTATTTCAATTTGTATGTCCTGGTTCTGGTATGTGTGTTATACGTAGGTCCGGTTGTAGCTGGTGTGGTGGGGTTGACAATGCCCAGGTACTGCCTGTTCGGGGACACCGTCAACACAGCGTCTCGGATGGAGTCCACAGGGTTGCGTGAGTACTCAGACGCACCACGAGTTTTATTTTTAAGCTGTGCATAAGGTGATGTCATTTTATGGCTCTTTAGAAAACTGCCACGGGACGGTGTTTTAAAGCAGGCTCCAGTTGCTGCCACTTTCTTGCTCGTAAAACTATACAGTATAAGTGGGTGTGAGTGGGTGTTTTGAGACAGGCTTAGAGAGCTTAAGCTGCAGAGCACACCGTAATCTTTTAAGGCTATCAGCCGAATTAGAAAGAAAATTCTGCCTTAGTTGAAGAGTAAAGTAGTGACCTCACACAACATGTTCTTCTTTCTCTTCCTCAACCTGTAACTCTCTCTCTCTCTCTCTCTCTCTCACAAGTTCTTGTAAAATAAAAACAGTATCTTAACTTAAAAAAAGAAACAGACTTTGGTCCCTAACTTGTTTTTTCTTGTTGTAAAATCCTCCCACTAAAATTATTTAATTTAACAGTTTGATATCTCACCTTCTGATGTAACGCTTTGTCTGCAGCCTCAGATCATGATTAGCAAACTTAGCTAACTTAGCTAAACATTAGCACTGTAGCTTCTGCAGTGCTGTAAAGTGGTACATTTTCACACGTAACACATAATTTCCAGACAACATAAAAGTATGTTTAACTTAAATCATGAATGAATTTTAAATGAAATCACTTTTTAGTAGGATTTTTATAGTTTATACAAGAACATTTTCTAATTTACAAGTATTGTACATCTCTCTCTCATATATATATATATATATATATATACACACGCACACACATACACACACACACACACACATTATATATATATATATATATATATATATATATATATATATATATATATATATATATATACATATATATACACACACAGTATATATTACGGAAGACATATCCAGTACATTTTAAAACGCAACTGATAAGCCCATAAGTGCATAAAAAAAATGTACAGCGCCATCTGTTGAATTCTGATTTTTTTTTATGATACAAAGGCATAATTTAGTTTGCCATGTTTGTGCAGAATGTGCTGCACTTCCTAACAGACAGACACTACACCCACGTCACATGACTATCTGCATCTTAGGTACGTTTTAGGTTAATAAGCACTAGTATTTATAGGACGCCTTACACAGAACTTGTGGGTTTTTGTTTGGGTTGCTGGTAATGTTCTTTAGTTTATGTTTGTTTTCAAAATTGTTCATTCATGTTTCCATGGTTGTCTTTTTTTTGTTTTTTGTGCTTTTATTAATTATTAATCTGCACTAATTTCAAATGCTGCTACAATCCCTGACTAAATGCTGGAAGGGCCATCTGATAAAGGCTTAAGGGAGTCATTGCCTACCCCTTGCCCTATGCAATACTCAGACCCTACCCTGCTGAGGACGTCGCTCCTCCTTTCTATTTGGCTGAGGATGTTGGTCTGACTTCTTGCTCCACCAAGAACGTCACTCTGCCTCCTCTGGGAATGTCAATCTCCTACTTCTAAGACATTTCTCCTTTCTGCTTTGTGCTGCAAGGTCCTCCCACCTCTTCCTTCGCAGAGAACATCGATCCCCAATCCGGCCTTGTAGAGGCCATGGCTCCCTCCTCTGGCTCCTTGGAGAATTTTGCTTCCCCCCCTGCTCTTACTTTGTGATTAATGTTGCTCCCCTTTGCTTTCACTGATGGCTTCACAGTGGCTGTGGCAAAATAGGCAGTGCAGATGGTTTACAAATGTCACAAGCATGACGCTGTTGCAAGACTTCTTGAGAAATATCTGCATGTCTGTAGTATTTGATTACAAACAGAAGTTTTGCTTTGAAGTAGGAATCAACTGATGATGATTGGAATTTCTGGGTTGTGACATGTGAACATGACAGAGAAGCCAGTTCTCATTTATCTAATTTTACTCCATCCTTTGCATATTAAGAAGATGGTGCAAATAAATTGAAAAAGATAGTAGGAATGACAAGCCCTTGTTTCTAGATACAGTATGTACTGTACTGTGCAGTACATGGACAGTGCAAACCATGTTAAGACACTGCTGACCTCATGTTGACATTCTCCTAACCCTTTTTTTAATGCTTATGATACCTGCAGCTTACAGGATACACGTCAACCAGAGCACAGTCGACGTCCTGAGAGAGCTCAACCTCGGATACCAGCTAAATTCCAGGGGAAAAACAGAACTTAAGGTAGAGTTAACACACACCTTTTATACAGCAGTGGTGTTAAATTCTGTTATCTGATTGGTCAGGGAGTGTTCAATATATAGTTTTTTATTAGTTCTGTGTCTGTAATGAATTGTCTCACGGATATTTCATAACATTAATTATGCAACAATCTGATTGGACGTAAGACTACAGTATGTCCATAAGTGTGTATAATAGACGATAACAGCACTGGGACAGTTGACTATACAGTATGTATCACTCCATGTCATGAGTCTTCTAATAACCATTAACCATTACACTAACTATGTGTGTAAGTAGGTCTGAGCAGTGCTACAGAGAGAGCAGCTGCCTGCCAAAACTCACATTTAAAACCACTTACAGAAGCACTTTCAGCAAAAAAACACATCTGATAATGTTATGTTGTCCGCAACAACACTTCGAGCGCTTGCTTCAAGTCATTTCGAATTCCCTCTGTGTTTGTTTTTCTCACACCTTAGGCAAGCTACAAACTAACTAGCTTGTAACACAAGGCTGAATCCCAAACCTCTCCGTAATCCCTGATCAAGGGCACTACTTAGTGTGTAGGACAAGTTATTTTATTCCCTCGTGAACTAGGTTTCCATTTAATGCAGTTTGGAATTTAACTGGAAATTAACGTAGCTAATATTTTAAAGTAGAATAAGCAGAAACATAAAGACAAACTTATGAGATTTAAGATTTACAGGACTGTCCACGATCTCCGTGGTTTATTCTCCTAAACCATGGAGATCGCGATAACAAACTAAATAAAATTCATAGTCTGTTTATAATAAAAGGTGTTCGTGGAACGGTTATAATAAAGCTGTATCACATTTGAAGTCATGCACTTGTCCTGAATAACAGCATGGTTGTAATATTTTCAATACTTGGCTCCCTTTTTATGTGATTTTGCTGAAATGAGAAAATACGGGAAATTAAACTCTTCGTTAACAGGAAAATAATTAACGTTGGAATGGTCACAGTAATCCCATTTCACAGAGAGGGATCTGCACCTCATAGTCCTGTTGTTGATTATTTCCCAATTACACCAAATCCTGCTGTGTTCTATTCCTTATATTTACATTGTTCCTTGTGATCAGGGAAAAGGAGTCGAGGAGACATTTTGGTTAGTTGGAAAGGACGGATTCACCAAGCCCCTGCCTATTCCACCAGATCTCACTCCAGGGTGAGAGTCGGACATGCACAAAACCTCTCTCACAATACAATCCTATAAGGCTTTATAAGTCCTAGTTCATGTTACAGTTACATGTTTAAAGTCCTAATTCATGTTACAGTAGCATAAATCTGTGTTATGTGATGTCACACAGGGCGAGTAACCATGGCATCAGCTTGGAGGAGATTCCTGTGGACAGAAGACAGCGCTTTCTGGACCGACAAAAGAAGATGGGTTAAAGCTCTGGCAGAAGTGTTACAGTATCAGATACGGATGGTAATGTACATTTGCATTTTATATTTAATATACAAAAGGGTAGGGCAGTGGTGGCTCAGGCAGCTAAGGCTCAAGATTGTTGATCTGAGAATATGGGTTCGAGCCCCGCTCCCATTGGGTTGCCGCTGTGGATCAGGGGAGTGGTAAAGTGCTCACCCTATCATCCGGAGATCTCTGGATCGGTTCCCGGGTGATGCTGTTACCTCTCACACCCGGAGGTCTAGAGAGAGCTGATTGGCCGAGCTCTCTCAGAGGGGAGGGAGGAGAGGTACTTAGTGCTCCCACATTAATCACGGCTCTACAGCCAATCAGGGGCCTCTGTGAGCTTGCACATGCGGAGGGAGTGGATAGTGCTGTCCTCCGAGTGTGTTACGCCGCCCTTAACGGTGCGTGAGAGAGCAGTTCGAAAAGATGCGGTCGGCTGGGGTCACGTGATTTGGATGAAACACGTGGTAGTCTTTGGCCCTCCCGGCTGAGTGGTAGTAGTAGCCTTAATGTCGGAGCCCCCTAGTGACGGGGAGGAATCGGACACGACTACATTTTTTGTAAAAAAAAAAAAAAAGCCTATGTCTACCTCAAACTACCCAGCAATTGCATGCAGTGCCGGTCCCAAACCCGGTTAGAAAATGGGAAGGGAAGAGTATCTGGAGTAAAACCTGTGCCAAGTTGTGTGCAGATAGGATGGTCCGTTGTGGCGACCCCTCGACAGAAGCAGCTGAAAGCTGAAAGTTTTATTTAATGTTTTTTTTTTTATAATTCCTTGATTTTTATTATTATTTTTTTTTACAGGGCAGCACATATGTCTAAATAATATACAGTAATGTTCTCTTTTTATAATTCTGATTAAAATTTTCTTTGAGAATTTTTAATTGTCTAATTCTAATTTTGAAAATGAAAAAAGATGTAATGTAAAAAATTTTAAAAATTGCTGCTGTTCCATTTTTGTTAAAAAAGAAAGAAACAAACAAACCAAGGGCGTAGGTTTGCTCTGGACATTGGTGGGGACCTATGACTCCAACTAATCCCCCACCCCCCAATCCCCTGTTCCACCCACCAACCCCCCAATCCCCTGCCCCACCTACCAACCCCCCAATCCACTGCCCCACGTACCAACCTCCCATCCCAACTATGTCCACTGAGTACATGTTTTTCTTAATATGGTGCGAAATCACTTTACATTAACTGACAAAAAGATAGTCTTTAATAAAATAAAAACTATTCTTTATTGAGCCCTAGTGCAAATGAAACATCTCAAACATCTGTATATATATATATAAAAGTAGATTACATCTAAACATGAACTACTAGGTAGAGTACCACACAGCAGCTCAATGCCTATTGCTCCTACTGTATATGAAGGAGACAAAAACATGCCTTCGCCTCTCGTTAACAAAAATAAACTGCTGGCATATTTGTTTGACATCAATATTGTCCAGGCTGTTCTTTTTTTCTTCTGATAAACACTAAAGATGATATTTTGTAGAATGCTGAAAACCTGTAATCATTGATTTACATAGTATTTGTTTTTCCTGCTACGGAAGTCAATGTTTTCAACTTTTTCCCCCAATATCTTATTTTGTATTCAACAAAATAAAGAAAATCATTAAAGTTTGGAACCACTTAAGGAGTAAATAGTGAGTAAAGTTTTTTTGGGGGTGAACAATGGCTTTGACCCTAACTCTTCCCCTCTGACTGCACTAGGACCGGACAGCATTGCCACCTGATGAAATAGCGTGACAAAAAAGTGAAATGTCAGTTCAAAACTTTTGCCAAAAACACTAATGAATCACTTACATCCTCAGCCTATCACTCCTCATAATGCTAAATATTAGTATAATCAACATGTATAATACACGCACACATATTATATGTTATATACTGTATAATCAACATTCAGATTGACCTCCTGTGAACTCGCCTCTTCACCTGAACTACAACATGGCTGATCTGCTTCTGTCCCCTAATTAAAGAACATTGAGGGATTCCTTATGAGCATGGACAGAGAATGCCTCAGCCTATTATTAGTAACAATGTTAAATCTCAGGACAACTACAGTGGCTTGCAAAAGAAACCATTAGCATTAACGTTAACTGTTGTCGTTACTTTGATGGATTCACTAGCGAACTTGAAGTGACTTACACTTTTCTTTGGAAAAAAAGCTCCAAAAAAAAAAGTCCAGCTTCTTTTTTTCCATCAAGTTTGTCTGTCACCCAACACACCTTCTCACACGGGGGAAAAATCCACTGCATTTGGCGCTGCTTGTATCTGAACGCAGCCAATAGCCAATCACATGATAGCAGGGAATTGCACAGCCAATCAAAATGTTCATATTTGTTTTGGGGGCGGGAGGACTCAAGGAGAGAACGTGATTTATCATTTCTGCGTGTCTAGGTTAATGTTGACAGAACGATTTTTTTTTTTTTTAAGTGGATTAAATTATTGGTGGGGACATTTCAATGGTCGGAGGATATTGGTGGGGACACATTCCCCTCCGTCCACCCTAAATCTACGCCCCTGAAACAAACAAACAAACAAACAAACAAACAGAAAAAAGTGAGTTAGAAGTCAGAACATAGAGTTACAGTCTCATTAAACTGCTATTTAATCAAACTGCTATTCTGCAGCGCCCCCTGTCGGATTACAGAAGATACACACACCTGCATTGCAGTACTGCCAATTTCTGACTTATACATTTCCAGAATTGCTCAAACTAGGTTGGAGAATTAAGATTATATATTTTTAAAAAGTACATAAATAACTACGGCCATGATTGTGATGTCATGCACTCGGTTTAATCATCATCATTGTTATTTCTACTTGTTAAATTTTATGTTGTGCATTTCTTATTTTGCACAACATTAATTAAATCAGAAACATCAACTGAATTCTGGATGAGGAGAAGTGTGTATTGCTGTTTTGCACTTAGGAGCTGTTTAATAATAAACGAGCCCACACTTTTAGGTGAACATTATTATCCGTCTCTCTTGTCTAAAGAGCTGCTTTCTTGGAAATGAGGACAAGACAAATAGATACCCTGATGCTTTCAGAGAAAACTCTCATCTCTCAGCATGTGCCTTATTACAGTACACAATAATGTTCATGCAGGAGTGATTAGTGTAGCTTAGTCCGTGCAAATATATGGAACATCTTGTTGTTTTTTGCCATTTGTTATACAGATTGAAACAAATGCAATGCAGAATATTATATTGAAATGATTTATAGGCTTTACTAACAATCATGTCTGGTGCCAGAATAAAACAATGTTGTGTACTTTAGGAAAAGAGACACAATTCCCCTCAATAATATAAACCTTTAAAACGCACACACACATACACACACACACACACACATATGGGAGCAGTCCATTTCTAAAAGTAGTTCATGAATATTCATTTGCACATCGAATCGTAACCTCATGTTCCTTTGTTGCCATGCAGGCAGTGATGCTTATCTTCCCCCCGCCAGCTGCACACGGACCTCTGGCACTCAGAAACGGATTCAGGCATAATTCAGGATTGGGTGGGACGAAAGAAGATGCCCTTATTTCCTCATACCCCTACTACTCTCTGATGCTCCCAAAACATACTTTCAGAGGTGTTTTTTTCCCCCCAAGGATATAATACTACTTCATCCTCTCCATATGACCCACTGCCATTCTGCCACCGATTAAACCAGAACATAACCAATACACTAACTAATGCCTGTTTAAATGTGTATCTAAAAAAATGTTTTGTAGTTGTAGTCGATGTTTAAATCAGATTTCTATTGAAGATAATTACGAATTGACAAAAGGACAAAGAATTTGATTAAAAGATTACATTTGATTTGTGATTATGATTTGTGGATTTTATTTTGTAAAAAAAAGTCGAGGAAACAAACAAACAAAAAAAGAAATGCTTGTCTTTTTTAATGAGGCATCCAGAGTAAAACCTGTGCCAAGTTGTGTGCAGATAGAATGGTCGGCTGTAGCGACCCCTCGTCAGGAGCAGCTTTAAGTTTTATTTAATGTAAAAAAAAAAAGGCTGTTTTATTTTTTACAATCCCTTGTTTTTCTTATTTACTTAGAATATTACAAGTTAGAGCAGTATAACTGATAGAGATGAAAGTGTGTCACATTTTTACAAAATTTCTACACTTTGTTCATTTTGGAAAGATCCCTTTAACTCCTGAATTTCCAACGTTATGGTTGGCCAAGATTACACAATAAGATGTCAAATTCTGTAGCTGAAAGAACAGGATAAAATCCTCTCGACCTATTCAGATGCTTTACATAGCATTTTATAGCTTGCTGTATAATATTAATGAAAAAAGAAAGTTCTTGCCCCAAAGTTACTATGATCAAAATGTTCAGCCTAACAGGAAATCCTGTTATCACACAAACTTACGAACAGTTTTTAATCATCTGACAATGTGTGCGTGCATTGGGACGTGCAATCCCGTTTTCTTATCATGACAAAGTCTGAATGTCCTGTTCATCACCTCCATAATGATGCACAACACTCAAGCTGATACAGTATATGGAGCTCAGGGAAACTGCCAAGGGTTCTTAGATGTTGTTATTACTCCAGGTGCAGTTTTGCTGGACTCCAGAATCACCATGTCTCTGTGTGCTGAGCTTATCTGTTTATTCAGGTTCTGAAGTAGGCCAAGTGTTCCACTGCAGAGTTCTGTCACTGTACAATGTACAGTAGTTAATGTCAGCCTGTGAATCTGAGATACCGCTATGTAAATAAAACTGGTCTTAGTGAGCATCTTGGGTTTTGTTGTAAATAGTTGTAATTTTTAATTTTTCCAAAAATAAAGAATAAAAAAAAAACTAACAAAAAAATGTTCTTAGTGGAAACAAAATGCTTTGTTTTTATTAATTTGCATAAAGGTAATAATAATCCTCCATACAAACCATTACAACCTTTATAAGTTTATTTAAAATTGACTTTGTTTAAATTAAGGGGAATGTAAAGAGAAGTCTGTCTGTAAAGGTAATGTGGACACAGTTATTATTGATAGCGTACTGCTTTAATGTTTACTGTTTAGTAATGATTTGAACTCTTAATTAAATGAATTTTTTAAAATAAGTTAATCAAAGGTTATAACAATTTTTAGGGTCACAAATAACCTCAGCCTATATTACTAATCTAAACATCAATAATAAACATGTACATTATTCCCTGGGAAAAAGACTCTCATTAGCATTCAGGACATCTTGATGCAATATATGCATAGCCTTTATTATCATGTTATATAGGTAATACAGATAATATTGGAATCTATTGGAAACTAATGAAATCCCCCCCCCATGATGATATGAAGGTAACTATGGTATCAACCACAAAGTAAAAAACAAAGCAAAGTTATATCAGTGGGACAGTGACCTAGTGGTTAGCCCTGTCCCATGTGCGGAGTTTGCATGTTCTCTCCGTGCTTGGTTGGGTTCCTCTGCGTATCCCGGTTTCCTCCCACTGTGCAAAGACATGCAAGTTAGGTGAAATGGCATTCCCACTGCCTGTAGTGTGTGAATGACGTAGAACACACACACACACACACACACACACACACACACACACACACGCACACACACACACATATATATATATATATATATATATATATATATATATATATATATATATATATATATATGACAATGGAATATTGTGTCGTGTGTCACAATGTCCTATTGTCATTCACACACTACACACACAAAAAGACCATGGAATAAGAGAATAAGGTGTGTTCATCTTTCCTGATTAAAACATTTTTCCTACACTGTAAAACAATACAGAAAACATCCAAAATATGGAATAATCTCCTTTAAACAGTTGATATTGAGATGTTTATCTGTAACTTATACTCAGTAAAGCTTCATAACGGCTCTAATCTGAGGTGCTGGTTGTTAATTGGTGATTTCTGAGGCTGGTAACTCTTTCTGGTCTTGCTTTCCTGTGGAGGTCTTTATGACAGACAGTTTCATCATGGTGCTTGATGGGTTTTACAAATGCACTTGACATTACAAAGTGCAAACTTTTGATCTGCTGATTTTGATGTATTAAAATAAAAATTGACTGTTATATTGAATATCATGTGTTATTTAAAAAAAAACAATGTAAATAATATAAATAAAAAAAATTAAGTAAAAAAAATGCATTTTTTTCTAGAATGTAGAATGAATATATAAACTTGCTTCCACTCATTTACCCCAATGGAACTGTATTTCCGACAAACGCGATGACGTGTCCACCTTCAGAACTAGGCCACCTAAGCCCCGCCCATCACCCGAACCGATGCGCTCTCATTGGACAGAACCAGATTCCATGGGCGGGGCCTAAAAGCAGGACTAGCCTGTGATTGGACGGCCTCAGAATGCGAAATCGGGTCCAACACATGAAGCGAGTGATACGAGCGCAGCGACAGTCTGGTGTGAGAGACGAGATAAACACTCAGCTTAGATACTCGATTTATTTATGTAATGAAAAAAATAACAAGGAAAAAATAAGTATTGTTTTTAAACGAGTGTGAGAAAGTGATGGTGTTGGACTGACACCAGATGTAGATGTCTTTTGTTTGATTTAGGGGACAATGCAAGACATGACGGAGGACTCAGTCACCACGGAGTTACAGTGATCAGGAGAAGAGGAGGTAAAACTTTGGAAACTTGTTCATTCTAAAAAAAATAAAATAAAAATCATGCAGAAATTTGATAATAATAATAATATCATTATAATTATATTATTATTATTATTAGTAGTAGTAGTAGTAAAAGTTGCAGATTTGTAAATAACCTTTAAACAATCTAATATAAACTTTGTATAAACTTTTGCACCACCTCCAGGGTTGGTCACGTCCTCGTGCATGGTCTGAGTTTGCATGTGCTTGATGGGTTTCCTCCACGTTCTCCGGTTTCCTCCCGCAGTCCAAAAAGATGCAGATTAGGCTTATTCACAAATTACTCATAGTGTGTGTGTGTGTGTGTGTGTGCCCTGCAATGGATTGACACCCTGTCCAAGGTGTCCCCCACCCCATGCCCTTAGTCTCCTAGGACAGGCTCCAGGATCCCCACAAGCATGTGTACAGAGTAAAGTGATATAGACAATGAATGAGCGAAAGTGTGTCTATATATATACTGTATATATATATATATATATATATATATATATATATATATATATATAACTTTGCCTGCTGGTCTAAACTTCCTTTGCAAACAGTGTGCTGCTTTGTTTTCAGGTCATTTCCTGTTCAAGGTTTATGATACTGATTAAAATGATAAAAAGTCATAGCATGCACTGCAGAAGGTTGCCAGATTGGCATAACTTCTCACTTAACACTTGGGACAGAAAATAAATAATAATGCGATTACAATTTAAGCATCCTAGAGTGCCTAGTATTATGTATAACTAGTACAAGTCGGTACACTGATGTAGAACACCTATAAAAAATATGTTTAATTATCTTTAAAAGGAAAAGAAAAAAAACCTTGGTTGCTTGGTTACTGGTAGAGGGCGGGGTCAGCCCGAATACACACGCATGGAGGGGAAATAAAAGAAGACAACAAACCCTCGAAATGTAGGCCAGCATGCGTGACCCAGTTCCACACACTCACACACACACACACACACACACACACATCCAGAAGGCTTAAATAGTACCTATACAATGGTCTTATGTAGCTATGTAGGATACTATAAGTGTGTGCATTCATCAAACATTTCTAAATATGGATGGTGAAATTCTTTTTTATAATTCTCCAGACCTTTAAGAGACTGAAAATTCTTTTCCATAAACTTTTGGATGGAATATACAACATAAAACATTTATTCTTACATACATATTTATTTATTTTTAGGCATTTTTTTAATATTAAAATTATTCCGGCTACGGTGGAGTTGGAGTAGACCATGCACATGGACAAAACGCAAGGGGAACATGCACAGGAACTCTGTAACTCCGTCTTAAAATCAGTAAAATGTTTATTATTTTAGATAAATGGATGCTTACTTTCTCATGTATTTTAACAGGAAAAAAAGATCAATAACCACAAACATGGAAAAATGCGACTCCACTAATAGGCCTGTATTAAAATAGTGTTTGGCTCTACTGACACACTGTGCTGCGCTGCAGTGTGCCGTCTGGGTGGCAGCCCAAGTGTGATCACGGAGATCCCTCCTCTCACTCTGGCATGCCTCCAGCTCTCGTGTGCTTTTCTTTCCGAGTGCCAAGGTAATTTCCAGAGAGGGTTTGTATGCGGGGGAAACAAAAAGCGCTCGCACGTGACCTTAATTTAACTTGTTGCTAGAGACGGAGCGTGATTTGTGCTGTTATGGCAGACTCTTTCCCCTAACAAACCACAGTCTTCACAATATGTTAGTGAAAGATGTTAGGTGACCTGTTTTTTTTTTTTTTCTTTCTGTGCCCCAAACCTTTGAGTGGTGTCACAGACCCACTACAATCAGCAGACATGAAAGCTCAGGCTCGTATGAAACCACAAACTCGAATTAGCTGCCGGATTTAGCCTTTCCTCGAATTATGGATCATATTAGTTCTAAGGAACAAATGGACAAAACAGAAACCCAATGAACTTACTGAAGTGCTAACGTTAACAAATGCATTCATGTAAAATGAAACACTTTCCTGTGTCTCTAGAAGAAGGTCACCAGCATCAGGTCGCTCTTAGCCTTTTGTGGAGGAGTATCGAGTGTTTTGGCACCATTTCCCTTGCCAGCGTGCTGACAACAGAAGATCGCGGTGAGTATATGAGACAGATATTTTGTTTTGGGCCCCCTGGCGAAGGCGATCACTCTGAGGCTGACCTACTTTTCCTCTTCAGTTCATACCTGCAGAGCTATTTATACTCATGACACACATACTCTCTCTCTCTCTCTCTCTCTCTCTCTCTCTCTCCAAATCAGTAAATACGTTCTAAAGTTTTGGGCAACAAGCCATGTTTGCTATCCAATACTCCTTCTCACCCACATCTCCACAAGTTATTGCATGGCCCCTTTTCTCTCCTCAGACTGAGCCGAGTTATTCTTTGGCTTGCCCTCGGTGCTGTGGCGCCTGCATATTGTGCGCAGGCTAATTCACACAGTTTTGTCGAATAAATGCCTTTTGTATCCAAGCTGTCTGGGCTTAAATGGAGCATGGAGTCAGTTGTTGTAAGCGATAGTGTAGGCTTGACATGCAGCAATAACTTTCCACGAACAGAGAAAGAGTCGCACACTGGTGTGTGGGCTCATATTTCAAACTATTGCTATTAAGAGGAGACACGATGGCGTTTTAGATAAAAGAAAGACTTTGATTGGAATTCTACCATAGTAGAGAAACATTGGGCGACATACGTAATGGCGCAGGGTTACTGTAGGATTGTTGCTTTCGAGTTCCAGGCCCCCCAGGGCACTCGTGGGCTTCTCAGTGTATGGGTTCCTCCAGGTTTCTACAGTAGTTTCCTCCCAGTAGGTGGACTGGCTACACAAAAAAATGCTCGGAAGGGTGGATATTTGGGTGCATGGCGCCCTGTGATGGATTACAAAGACTCGCAACCATCACAACTATGACCATGATAAAGCAGTTACTGAAGAAGAATAAATTAATCATTATAAATCTCTGTCCCACTAGTACGGCTGCAACCATAGTGCAGCCCGTCCATCCATCTAGGAGGCCAGTGGTGACCATTGTATTGTACTGTATTTATTCCCATTCGTACGAGAGTGGTAAAAATGGGAATGTCTTTTGGACCCAACATGCAACTCCATGCACACAGGTGGGAATCGAACACAGACCCTGGAGGTGCAAGGCGACAGCGCTAACCACTAAGCCACCATGCATCTGATGCGTTTTATTCTTATAACTCATATTATGACAATCTATAATATACAGTATGTGAAAGCATATACTCAAATGCATACCTTAAACTTCTGTAAACCTGTTTTTTTCTATCCACCCCCCCCCACTCCTTTTTTTCTACTAATAGGAGACTAAAGGGTCATTTTGCAGATCCACACATGGACAACCAGAAGTATCTCCCTCATGCTGGGTTTGGAAATTCTAAACTCTCCATCTCATCCATCCAGCCAGAGCGCAACAGTGAGACCAGACAGGTCAGAAGAGAACCAGGTGCCTCAGTGATTACTACAAGAGTCAAAAAGGAAGAGCACTCAGATGTTCCCTGCAAGGTGCCTCGCTTCCAGTATGTTGACTTCCCCTCACTCCACCAGTGCATCAAGCAGCTATCTGTTCCTCCACTGGAAGGCTGGCTAGCCTCGTGCCCGCTCAGAAAGGTACCAGCACACCGCCCCAGCAGCCCTAAGGATAAGGTGCCCAAGTTTAAATACGTAGACTATCCATCCCTCTACCACTGCATCCAGCAGCTATCCGTGCCTCCACTGGAGATCTGGAGCTCAAAGCTTACAAACCCCAGCCCTGGTGGGTTACAGGCAGACACAGTAGGAGTGCATTATCCATCTCAGGTGTTTGGAGATAGAAGGAAAAACGAAGAGTTTCAGGAACATAGAGCAGAGCAGAAACTTAAGGGAAAGAAGGGGAATGGGAGCACAGTCCATATCACGATTTCAGAGCCAGCAGTCCAGCAGCATGTGAAGAATACACAGCCAAACACGGCCTCAGAGAAGGAAAGGAATCCCCAAGGAGGGTCCAACACGCACCAAAAGCATTCTGGTTTCACCTCAGATTGTGTTTCTAGATCTGAATCAGGTTTTAGGCCAGAACTGGACAGAGCAACAGAAAGGAACGAGAAAAGTCTCAGGCCATCGGTTATCAGCCTGGTGCGGACAGAGAGACAGAAGCACAGAATGGAATCAGAGGAGCGACCAGAGAGGTGGAAACCTCCAGCTCCCAAAGCACAGATGGAGGAACCAATAGATCTGAAGTTGGTCTGTCCCATTAACCAGCAAATATTTACAGATCCTGCGGAGCACCAAACTTGCAGAAACAAAGACACAAAGGTCAGCATGAATGCTAAGCAAGTTTAAATAACTACAAGCACTAATGTTTAAATTGTAAAGAAATCCAATTAACTGTCTTCTGTCTCATTTCACAGGAACCACACTGAAGGCCTTCTTCATGATGACGATCCTTCAGACTCTTCCAAAATATCACTGGTCACCTGTTGTGACACTCTGACCTTGATCTATTGCCTTGTGCAACCTTTACAGGATGCTTGTAATCAAGGAATAACAAACACACGCTCTAGAATTCTGCTCGCCAAAATGCAAAGTCGAACTGGGGTAACTTTCTGAAGAGGACTTTGAGACTCTCATGCACACCCTAAACAAATGTTACTGGAGTTTTGAACACATTTATACTTCTGTCATCCATTTGCTTGGAATTAAAAGCAAATAAGCCTTAAGTGATAAAAAAAAATTTCAATCACGTACGTATTCCTGTTTGTTGTCCTGAATACGTCTAGACCAACTGAGGAGAACATATCAGGTCAAACTAGCTTTAAGGTCTGACACAATCACCAGATTTTTCAGTTTTGTGTTGTTTTTTTTTTTTTCAGATTTTGAAGAGACAGTTTACAGAATTTACACTTTGTACTACTTTGCAGTAAACTTCGAGCTCTGAATTTGGTGCATGAAGAAAAGTCATCTGCACAAATAGCTTCATAAAATAGACAATCTCAGCCTCAAACCCAGAGCAGGATACATATATGCCTTTATATAGTCACTTGGGAGTGGACTGTTGAGTTCTGGTACCTAAAAATAGCTTTTACTCATGTAATGGTTTGGTGAAGATCTTTTATTATCTTTGTATTTCTGAGGTGTTTTTATGGATTTTCATACAGAATATGATTCCAAAAATGTGATAGAGCTAACTTAAGACTTAAACCAGTTTTCATTTGCTTGTTTTGTGTGCATTAAAAAGATTTTTCACTAAATAAGTATTATGGGTAATTTATTGAGTACATGAAGTCCTATTTTGGACAATTGATGAAAAAGTTACTTAATAAATGCATATATGCATAATAAATGTACTTACCCAAGGAGAAAAAAATTACAGCATAACAAATTACATTTGAACTAATATTTAAATTAGGTATGATGCAGTAAGAATTCAATTCAATAGTAATTTTCATCAGCCGCCACGGTCCCTAGTTGGACTACAGACGTTCCTACTGTAGATGGAAAGAATTTCTAGCATTATGGAAAGAAGTTCTTAAAATTTCTTCCTGCAGTTTGTTGCCATTTATTGTATGATTTATTAAAAATGGGAACCGTCATTATGTTTCTTCATCTTGTCATATATGCCCTCTAATTAAACCGAAACTGGGAAGAAGTATCAAGGATTGTTTTAAAACAAACTGGAACACAAGCAATTTGTTGCTAGCTAGTGTGAATATACATATAGTATAGTATAATGTAGGGTTAGGGTTTGAAATGGAATAATATTAAGAGAAAAAAATAGATCTCAAGCCCAAATGTGCACTATAGATTATAATTTTGATTAACCTATATTGTTTGAAAAAACCTTCCTTCATCATGTAAACATTCTTTATAAATCCAGTTGGTCACAGTATTAATGAAGAGAATGATTTAACAAGATGTTAACCTGTTTATTGTGTAACCTATGCTTCATAATGCTTCTGATGAGCTAACGGTTAGTGCACGCATTGATCCATAATAATAATCTTAGGAGCATTTCCTTTCAAGTGTGAAAAGTAAAAGTCAAAGTGTGTGTAAGATCTGCTTAAAGATCTGTAAGATGGAAATGGCATGGATTAATTCCTACTGAATATCAGAATCAGGGCCTATGCGACAAATAAAATTTGAATTTGCATTGGCCATAAGGTATAAGGTTCTACCTAAATACAAAAAAAAAATGTCCTTGTACTTTTAACTTTATGGAAGTGTTTGGACAAAGAAAGGCTTGCTTTTGAGTGTGAGCTCCGGTGTCCATATACTTTTGACCATACAGTGTATTTCCTAACCTGCATATCTTTGGACTGTGGGAGGAAACCGGAGAACCCGGAGGAAACCCACCAAGCACGGGGAGAACATGCAAACTCCATGCACACAGAGACGGGAATCGAACCCAGACCCTGGAGGTGCAAGGCGACAGTGCTAACCACTACACCACCGCGCCGCCTGACAGGATTAGATATTTCAGAAATGTTTTTTGATAAGAAAGCTCCCTTTATATCTAAAATACCTGATAATAGATCGTCATTTCTGGACTCTGATCTACAGAACGTCAGTGTGTTCTGCGTGAGTCCGAAAACCTGATGGATCAGGAAATGGCACACTAGGGGAACTTATAACACTGAACAAGGTCCAGGTCATGTGGGGTTTTCCCACATGTTTTATTTTTTTCAGTCATAAATGTAATGTGATTAAAGTTTTGGCTGTCGTAAACAATGTTAGCTTTCACTTTGGCTTTATTACCTGCACCACTCGGCCGGAATCGAGTGAAACCGTTGTTCGGTACTGAATTTGTGAATAAAAACAAATGAATTCTCATACTATTTCACGGTTGCCACAGGGAGGTGATCCATTCAAACAAGACAATCTCACATCGCTGAAGGTAAGAGGGTGCTTTAAACTTTGTCTGGTGTTCATGATTGTGTGAATCAGACAAAGTTCATGGGTCTGCTGGACGCACCACATTACAGTGGTTTTTAAATCATTAACCATAAGAATTTATTTGAAAATACTTAAATTACAAGCAATAAGGACTGCATATATGATTAATATTTACTATTTACTAGGGCCGGGACTTTAACGCGTTAATTTAGATTAATTAATGACACAAAAATAACGCGTAAAGTTTTTTAACGCGTTTTAATCACACTTATTTTTGCACCGCGGAACGTTTCTCACTGGATGAGTTTCAGCGGACTGATTATACTGGAGCACCAACTTGCGTTCAGACAAAAACAAACCACATTGAACATGAACAAAGAAGCTGATGAGACTGCTTTGGTTAGCCCTGTGGATGGGAAATTTAGTTATAAAAAACTAATGGATGGAAGCGTCAGGGTTCAATAGTCAGGGTTTCCAATGTTCTGAATGTACTTGAAAGTATTGTATTTTACTTAAAAAAACAGTTTACAGAAGGTCTACCTACCTATAGGGTACCTGAATTTCTGAAATGTAGGCTACTATATTTCTAAATATTCTATTGCTACACTTAATGGCAATATTGCATTGGTCTGTTGGACTTGGTTGAACAAAAATAAACAATATTTTGTTGCTTAAGCTTATGTATTCAGTCATTATTCAATGGTATACTAAAAATCCATATGAAAAAACTTACTTCTCACTGTTCTCAGGTCAAATATTTATATGCGATTAAAATGCGATTAATTTTGATTAATTAATTACAAAGCCTCTAATTAATTAGATTTTTTTTTTATTGAGCCCCGGCCCTACTATTTACCTATTTAGTGGTTAGCACCTCCATGGTCCGGGTTTGATTCCCACTTTGGGGCTTGGCGGGATTCCTCCCACAGACCCAAAGACGTGCAGATTAGGCTACGTGTGAATGTTGACTGGAGGACCCACCACAGTGGGAAAAAATGGGAATAAATACAATGGTAATTAGTGTTGGACTACAGAGGTTTCTAGATGTACTGTATGGATGGAGATTACATTTATAAAAGTAATAAAAGTGGCATAAATTTTTTGATTAGGTAAAAAAAAAAGAAAAAAGGGATTACAATTCAGAGGCAGTGCGGTGGTGTAGTGGTTAGCACTGTCGCCTTGCACCTCCAGGGTCTGGGTTCGATTCCCCGGCCAGGCTCGATTCCCGTCTCTGTGTGCATGGAGTTTGCATGTTCTCCCCGTGCTTGGTGGGTTTCCTCCGGGTACTCCGGTTTCCTCCCACAGTCCAAAGATATGCAGGTTAGCCTAATTGGCGTTCCCAAATTGACCATAGTGTGTGATTGGGTGTGTGAGTATGTGTATGTGTGTGCCCTGTGATGGATCGGCACCCTGTCCAGGGTGTACCCCGCCTAGTGCCCGAAGTCTCATAGGCTCCAGGTCCCCCGCGACCCTGAACACAGGATTAAGCGGTATAGAAAATGAAAAAAAAAAAGGATTTCAATTCAATATTTGTTTTTAACAGTTTGCCAGTGGTCATTGTTGCAGAGCAGGACGCTGCTTTACATAATTTTTTATGTTTCTGCTCGACAGTGTCCAACATGTTCCTCCCCCCTGAAGCCTGCAGTGGTTCCAGCAGGACGTCCCACATCATTACTGCAGTGCCCACAATGCTCTACCACACCACTGTGTGAGCTCTGCCTCTACCCTCATCCTGACGCCACCTGCACCAACCAGTCATGCCAGGTTGTCTCGCTGCTGCTCACTTGTGACAGCGTCACCGATCCAAAAAGCAACGTGTACGGCTGCCCTGTTTTCCGATCCTGCCCCAAATGCTACAATGTAATAATGCACCAGGGGGGGTGTAAATATGTACGGTGTGCACAGTGCACGTATCGATACTGTTTTATCTGCCTAAGAATGACAAGAGAGTGCAAAAAGGACAAAAACTACTATTCCCTGGTTTGTTCTGCCCCCAGAGCTGCACGGCAGAGATTTCGAACCTGACAAACTGGACACACAAAGCAGATTAAGATATAATCAAGGTGTTTGAGATTTTATTCAAAAAAGCAAAAAAAAAAAAAAAAAGATCTCAGATCTAAATTATGCTCCATTCATAAAATCTTGTATATTCTGACTCAAAACTTGTGAAAAAAGTGAATTTCATATAGGATCATATAACACATATAACACTCTGTGCTTCCATGCTTCATTTTCTGTAAATATGCTACACATTTATATGTTTATCAGATAAAAAGAAATATGTTTGCTAAATACAATTTCATGTCCTTTTATGTCTGTAGTTTAAAAATTCAAATCTTTCAGCGATCTTAACTGTCACTCAGATGAAACTTAATTTAGATTAATTTAGATTTCACACGGAAAGACATAAACCTGAAAAAGTGTTTTATTCTAAAATGTAAAATTGTTAAGATATTGTATATATATGAACTATTCAATAATAAATTCCACAACGGGGCAGCATTTTAATACTCTTTATGACTTTGATTTATTTTTTTTATTTCATTGTTGCGATATCTAAACTGTGAAAAATTCAGATCTGATGAAAACATTAGCTATAAGAGACCTAATTAGCTAGCCAGATAATTAGGTCTCTAAGTTAAATTTTTCGTTTTTTTGTTAATTTATGTTGTTAATTTATGTTGCCATGCCAATCTGTTTTGTCTCAGCTAGCCAGCTAATTAAGCATCTAAGCATGAGGAACGTTTCCTCACTGTTTCCTACCTGTATATGGTTAAAGTGACAATAAAGCCTAGATTTCAAGTCAACATCTTGTTTCTCAAGCACATACAAAAAGCAGCTTTGAAAAGAACAGTAAAATGTATACTGTATATATACAGTACAGCACAGTACAGTACAGTATATAATGCCTATCCGCTCTCCATAGTCACATACAGTATCAGACTACTACAGTATGTTACAGGATAAAAGCACAAACAAAGCACACTACTCCACATCATAGCCATAGTCTTCAACCACAGATACACCGCAGATACACTGTACAGTACACGAATGAGAAGAGAATGGTTAGTGCATGCATTAGTTCATAATGTTGAAAGTGTAAATGATTTATTGATTAGGTGAATCTGGGATACAGTGAAACTTTATGAGCATTTAATTTCCAGTGTGATACAGTACAGTAAGCGAAAGTCAAAATAAGCAGTTTGCCTGTAATGTGTAAATGAGTGTGTGTGTGTGTCCTGCGATGAATTGGCATCCCGTCATGTCTTGATGGAGGTCACTTTGTGCCGGACAATTGTAATGCTCCAGCATGCACAAAAGTCTTAGACACTTCATGTTTGAGCGAAGAAAGAAGTGCATATGGGTACGAGCTCAGGTGTCCATATACTCTTGACCATACAGGGTATTTCCCCATCACATTGATTAGGGATTTCAGAAATGTATTGGATCAGAAATTTCAACAAATATCTTCCTCTATAATTAAAAAATCTGATAAGGTATTTAATAAAGTGTATGAATTTACTCCCCTCTTCTGGCACTCGTGTGCTGTACAGACCAACGACAGAATCTCTTGTTTTCATTCCCTGACATGCCGCGAGCAAGAAAGGAGAAGACAGCGAGCATCAGTGTGAGGACGCGGCGCTCGAGAGGAACCAAACGGACCTTTCAGGGATAAAGACATACAGTAGAGAGCACTGGGATGGGAGGAGCAGGTGAGATAAAACACTATGTACAGGAGGTTGTGTTTAGTTGTGGATGTACAGTATAAGACCGCTAACCAGGTTATCATGCGTATCATAACAAACAGTCCTGCGTCTTCAGGTTTCACTTTTGCTTTATAACAACTTCGCCATTCTGATTTGATCTGAGTGAAAGTGAAAATGAAAACCAGTATATTTTTAAATAAACACAAACGAATACCCCTACATTTTCCAGCTTCATCACGAGAAGATGATCCGCCCAAGCAAGACAATCCCACATCACACCAGGTAAGAGTCACTTCATGGATGCACCAAGGTTTAGCTTTTAGCCATAGTACAGAGCAAGATTTTAAGTGCACTGTAGTGTATACTCGTATCTCTTGAAACTTGAAACAACTCTTTAAAAAGACTCATATTTATGCAGACGACGGTGAAGGACATGTCTACACAGACGCTGACGCTACCATTGTCAATGATACTGCCTAAAGAGCCAGTTACTCAATATCCTACTTTGGACAACAATAGAGATGCTGATCTCTGCTTTTTGGGCTCTTGGCCCTCGTGTTCAGTTTATTTCTCTCCATTTTGGCAGCATGGTGGCTTAGTGGTTAGCATTGTCGCATTGTCCAGGTCCTGTGTTTGATTCCCGTATCTGGTCTGTGTTCATTGAGTTTGCATGTTCTCCCCGTGCTTGGTGGGTTTCCTCTGGGTACTCCGGTTTCCTCCCACAGTCCAAAGATATGCAGGTTAGACTAACTGGAGGAGGTTTTAACTCTTGAAACTTAAATGCAACTCTTAAATAAGGTTCATGCTATTTTTGTGTTTCATGACAACAATGAAGCTGATGTCTACACCACCACTGCCAAGGCCACTGCCCAAGGAGACAGACTGCAGCAAAAAGGTCAGCCAGAAACAAATACTTTTGCATTTACAATTTCATATCCCACTATGTACCACAATAGAGATGCCGATCTCTGGTGTGACAGAGTTGATGTGTAGTTCTAAGATCTAAGGAACAGGTACTGTATCAAGGAATCTGGTCTATAAAAATGTCTCATGTCTCTGCCCGACAGTGTCCAACATGTTCCTCCCCCCTGAAGCCTGCAGTGGTTCCAGCAGGACGTCCCACATCATTACTGCAGTGCCCACAATGCTCTACCACACCACTGTGTGAGCTCTGCCTCTACCCTCGTCCTGACGCCACCTGCACCAACCAGTCGTGCCAGGTCGTCTCACTGCTGCTCACCTGTGACAGAGTCACCGATCCAGACAGCAACGTGTACGGCTGCCCTGTTTTCCGATCCTGCCCCAAATGCTGCAATGTAATAATGCACCAGGGGGGGTGTAAATATGTATATTGTGAACGGTGCAGTCATGAATACTGTTTTATCTGCCTAAGAATGACAGAAGAGTGCAAAAAGGATGGAAACTTCTATTCCCTGTTTTGTTCTGCACCCAGAGCTGCACGGCAGAGATTTCGATCCTGACAAACTGGACACACAAAAGAAATTAATATATAATCAAGCTGTTTGAGATTCTATTCAATTATTTTCACAATCATTAAAAGTAAACATTTTTAAATCTCAGATTTAAATTATTTTCTATTCATAAAACTTTGTATATTGTGACTTAAATGAAATCTCTCACCCAGGTGAAAAAGTGAACTTTCAGATAGGATCGTATAACCATTTCTCAAAATACTTCTCCCGATCCATGCGTCGTTTTTTATAAATATTCATTCACATTTATATTTTTATCAGATAAAAGAAACACATTTGCTTAAAGAGCCCATATTATGCGTTTTTAAATATGATCTTTCATGCAGTGTGTCATGTAGCTGTATGTGAACACAAACTATTTGCAAAGTTGTGACGTCGACAGTGCACGATAAATGAAGTTTTTGTCTATTAAAAAAAAAGAGTCGGCTCACATTTGCCTAAACGAGTCGTTAGCAATTTGAACCTTTTTCTGTTACGGATCCACGTCACTATGTAACATATTTGCATAATGTCCGCTATATAATAATGTTCTACGTCGTGAACAACTCGCCCGCCATCTTACAATTAACGTTACCACATATGACACTTACTACTTACTGAGAATCGTCCGGCTCCAGTCGTACTTGCGAAACAGTTTCTTGTCGATGTGCCACTTCAACCGTTTCATTGTCGGACTCCGGCTCGAATCGATACGGTAAAACCAACGCCATCTTTTCCATGTATTGATGGGTCTCCAGAGCCGTCGCTCAGTTATGGTAATGGGCGTTTAATTTTCCGACACACACTGTAGCGGTAGACCAATTATAAAGGACCGCGACATCTGACCAATCACAGCAGTGAGGGCTCACGGAAAGGAGGGGTTTAGACAGACTGAATCTTCGAACTGCTTCACACGAGTCGTTTACGAATCATTTAGAAATGGAGGAAAATTAAATCTATTTTTGGAGAAAACTAAAGCATTTTTTGACCTTGCATACATTTAAATCTGTTTTAAGAGACTCATTAAGCAATATTAGCAACCTTTAAAATGGCATAATAGGGGCACTTTAATCCAATTTCATGTCCTTTTATGTAGTGTCTGTTACTTTGTAAAATCTTTTTATGATTTTATTTGTTATTTAGATGAAACTTGGCCAATTTAGATTAAAATTTTAATTTGCACGCAATGCTTTAATTTAAAAAACTATTTTTACAGGGCAGCACGGTGGTGTAGTGGTTAGCACTGTCGCCTTGCATTTCCAGGGTCCGGGTTCGATTTCCATCTCTGTGTGCATGGAGTTTGCATGTTCTCCCCGTGCTTGGTGGGTTTCCTCCGGGTACTCCGGTTTCCTCCCACAGTCCAAAGACATGTAGATTAGGCTAATTGGCGTTCGCAAATTGACCATAGTGTGTGTGTGTGTGCTCTGCGATGGATTGGCACGCTGTCCAGGGTGTACCCTGCCTCGTGCCCTGAGTCTCCTGGGATAGGCTCCAGGTCCCCGCGACCCTAAATACAGGATAAAGCGGTATAGAAGATGAATGAATTAATTTTTACAGGTCATATGCTTCTGGAATCTTACAACCTTACCAATTTTATTATCAATACTCATAAATAAATATGAGTAATTAGCATTTTAAATGATTATAGTTTGAAGCTTGACAGCCCATTTTTGGGGCTCATGTAAAATCATCTCTCCAAAACGGCTGACAACTTGAAATTTTTAGGGAAGCAAGATCGGTCACTTCCATATCACAAAAACTTCAGGAATAACTTCTTTGGCCACGCACATTTTCTGTGTCATCTGTATAACATTAAAAAAAACTATAATAAAATCAGCACCAACACTGTATTTTGGCCATATAGGGCATTTCCCCATCATATTGATTATGGATTTCAGAAATGTATTGGATCAGAAAGATCAAGAAACATCCTCTTCTATAACTAAAAGATGTTATAAGGTATCCACTTTAGTGAAGTGTATGACTTTACTACCCTCTTCTGGCACTCGTGTGCTGTTTGTGTGAAATTCTGGGACTTTCCACTTATCTACATCAGGGTTATTAATGCTGATGTATCAGGAAACTCCGACACTGGGGCAACTTATACCAATGACAGAACCTCCTGTTTTCATTCCCTGACATGCCGCGAGCAAGAAAGGTGAAGACAGCGAGCGTCGGTCTGAGGACGAGGCGCTCGAGAGGAACCAAACGGAGCTATGAGGGAAAAGACATAGAGAGCACTGGGATAGGAGGAGTAGGTACGTGTTTCTCAGACATGCTTTCTTTCTTAAAGAGATAGTGGGTGAGTGAGGAAAAGCAATATTTACACGAGGTTGTGTCTAGTTCTGGATGATTAAGACCACTATCAGGATCATCATGTGTATTTACAGTACAAATTCATTTCCAAATTCTTATATGGAAATGATGTATTAGTGAATGTTGAACATGCAAAGAAACATTATGCCATCTGGGGCTTTCTTAAAGTCATCTCTTCTAAAGTCAATAATAATAATACGAACAGTCCTGCGTCTCCAGGTTTCACTTTTGCTTTACAGTATAAAAACTGCGCCACTCTGATGAGTGAAAGTGAAAATGAATACTGGTATATTTTTAAATTTTCCAGCTTCATCACAAGAAGATGATCCGCCCAAGCAAGACGATCCCACATCACTGCAGGTAAGCGTCACTTCATGGATGCACCAAGGTTTAGCTTTTAGCCATAGTACAGAGCAAGAATTTAAGTGCACTGTAGTGTATACTCGTATCTCTTGAAACTTGAAACAACCCTTTAATAAGATTCATATTTTATGCAGACGACGGTGAAGGACATGTCTACACAGACGCTGATGCTACCATTGTCAATGACACTGCCTTTTGAATTAGATTACAGCAGAATGGTGAGCAAAAACTTTTCATATTCACAATTAAATTTTCACTATGTACCACAATTAAATTGCTGATCTCTGCTTTTCATGCTCTTGGCACTCGTGTTCAGTTTATTTTGCTGCATACGCTCCATTTTGGTTGAACGGTGGCTTAGTGGTTAGCATCGTCGCCTTGCACGTCCAGGTCCAGGTCCTGTGTGCATAGAGTTTGCATGTTCTCCCCATGCTTGGTGGGTTTCCTCCAGGTTCCCCAGTTTCCTCCCACAGTCCAAAGACGTGCAGATTAGGCTAATTGGTGTTTCCAAATTGCCCATTGTGTGTGAATGTCAAACAAATGGGAATCAATACAACGGTCACCATTGGCGTCCACAGTCCCTAGTTGGACTACAGAGGTTTCTACTGTATATGGATGGGTGGAAACTTCATTTTATTTCATTTGAGGGGCATGATGGTGTAGTGATTAGCACTATGGCCTCGCACCTCCAGGGTCAGGGGTTTGATCCTTGCATTAGGTCTGTGTGCATGTTCTCATCATGTTTAGTAGGTTTTTTCCAACACTCCAAAGGCATCCAGATTAGGCCAACTGTATACTTGAACAACTTAAACACAACTCATAAATATGATTGATGTTTTATGCACAGATAACAACAAGGGTGATGTCTTCCCTTTTCTTGCCCCTGCCACTGCCCCTGCCTAATGAAGCAGATTACAGCAGAATGGTAAGCCATGCACAAATAATTTCATATTCATAATTTCATTTTCCACTATGTACCACAATAGAGATGCTGATCTCTGCTTTTGGCCTGTTGGCACTTGTGGTGCATTTTATTCCATCTAAGCGGCACAGTGGTGTAGTGGTTAACACCGTGACCTCACACCTCCAGGGCCGAGGGTTTGATTCCTGCCTGACTCGCGTCTGTGTGTGTGGGGTTTGTGTGTTATAACCTGTGCTTGATGGGGTTCTTCCCACAGCTGAAAGACATGCAGATTAGACTAACTGTATACAGTATTTTAAAGTGTTGAAACTTAATTACTCACAGCTCTTAAATGAGGTTCATGTTTTATGCACAGGTAATAATGATGTCTACACCTCCACCTCCAATACCACTGCCCAAGGAGCCAGATTACAGCAGAATGGTGAGCCAGACATAAATGCTTTCATATCCACAATTTCATTGTCCTTTATGTACCACAATAGGAATGTTGATCTCTGCATTTGGCACTCATGTTCAGTTTATTGTGCATTCCCAAATTGGCCCTAGTGTGCGTACATGCCCTGTGATGGATTGGCACCATGTCCAGGGTGTACTACACCTTGACTCCTGGGTTAGGCTTCATAGAAAGATTACAGCAGAATAGTAAGCCATGCACAAGATATGGGTCTTTTTGCAGTCTTGACAGCTGACTCTGCTTTACCATTACACTGAGGGTAGCCATGTAAGGACGTTTTATGTTGAAACTCCCATAACTGGCTGAATCTATGGAGCTCCTGTGATGTGTATTGCGATCCGTTGTCTGAGATAACAACGTCAGGAATGCCTTGGCCAGCAAAGTGGCCTTTCAGTTTCTTAGTGCCCAAACCCCCGGTTCGATTCCCAGCCAGTGCCCAAACCCCAGCCACTGGATGCAGTGCTGGTCCCAAGCCCGGATAAAATGGGAGGGTTGCATCAGGAAGGGCATCCGGCGTAAGACCTGTGCCAAGTTGTTGTGCGGACTGGATATTCCGCTGTGGTGACCCCTTGCCGGGAGCAGACAAAAGACCAACAACAACCCTTTGCAGTCTCTTGGGCAGACTCAGTAGTTGTTTTCTAATGGCTTGTGATCACTTTGTACAGTAACTTTGCGACCACACGTGTATTGGTGGTGCGACTGGCTTACCACTCTGTAGAAGTGCTGCACCCAAACCTGTGTCTGAGGCATCACACTGTACAGTCTGTCCTCATCAGTGTTGTAATATTTTAGCACTGGTGCATTAGAAATAGTTTCTTTCAGTTTCTGGAATGCTTCCTCATGTTGAGTTGTCCAGTTCCACTCACTGTCTTTGTGTGTCAATTGCCTCAACACCAGGCACTGGTCCAAGAGGTGGGGGAAAAACTTTGCTAGGTAATTTACCATACCCAGTAGTCTTTGAACTTCTTTGCCTTCACATCTGTTGGTTCAGGCATCTGTTTAATGGCACAAACTTTCTCTCTGTCAATTTTAAGTCCATCTGCCATTAGAAGGTGTCTTGTGTATGCTGCTTCTCTTTGTCTAAGTTTTAGTTTGTCTAGGTTTAGTTTAATGTTCTTTTCCCTGCAACGGCTCAAGGACCTTCTTAACTTTTCATTATGGTCGTGCTCAGCTGCTTCTCGTGTCTCACCTTGCCGTGTTATTAGCACATCGTCTGCAATGATACAGTATACAAGCCAGGCAGATCCTCCAAGGCTTGTGTCAGTTTGCGCTGAAATATTGCAGCAACCAGACTTATTCCCATCGGCATCCTTAACCATCTGTAGCGGCCAAATGGAGTAGAAAACGTCATGAGATAACTAGACTCCTCTTCTAGATTGACATGCCAAAAGCCATTTATAACATCACAAACAGTGAAAACTTTGGCTTTGGACAGGTCCGGGGGTATGTCTTCAATAGTAGTGGTAGTGGGAAGTGGTTGCGTTTAAGTGCTTTGTTCAGTGGCCTTGGATCAATGCATACCCTTAACTTGCCATTTTGTTTCTGTATGACAACCATCCCGCTGATCCAATCAGCGCTGCATTCTACTGGCGTGATAATGCCTCTACATTGTAGATCCTGCAGTTCCTCCTTGAGCGGCTTCATCATAGCAACTGGAACACGTCTTTTTGGTAGCTGCACTGCCTTTACAGTGTCGTCAACTTCGATTTTGTATTCCCCCTCAAGGCATCCATCACCAGTGAACACATCAGCATACTCTGCTTTGATTTGTTCCATTGTCCATTTTCCCATTATGGGCTTCTCTGTGGTAACAATGCTATCTATGGCCATAATATTCCCATATTGTACCTTTATGAGTTTGAAGGCTTCGCTGGCTTTTTTGCCTAACAGCGGTGCTGTATAGCCTTTGTCCACCACTTGGAACTCTAATTGGTATAGTTTTTTGTTTCTGGGATTTCGTAACTTAAGTTTGCATTTACCCATGGCCTCAGTTTGGTTTTATTGTACATTACCAATACTGTCTTTGTGTCTTCGAGTCTTGTATCAGGGTTGAGGAGATTAATTGGTATCACATTACATGTTGTCCCACAGTTGCCAGCAAAGAGTTGTGTATCATCCACCTTGTCACTGTGTGTTGTGTTCTCTTTTCCCGCATCTTTAACACAAAGGATTTCTTCATATTCCTCATCGCTCTCACATTGTGTGACGTTATGTACTGATTTCTTTCTTCTTTGTTCTTACATTTTACTGCAAAGTGGTTCTCTTTACCACACTTTTTGCATGTCTTTCCGAATGCTGGGCATTTTTGTCTGCTTTTTTCGTGTGTTTTTCCACAGTGTGTGCATTCTACGCTACTGATAACTTGTTGGCCCTGAAATTGTTTTGCTATTTTCTCGAGACAATTCTGCAGCCCTGCAAAGCTGTATGCACGTGTCTAGCGTCATATTGTTCTCACGGAGCAGTCTTTCCCTCATGGTATTATTGTTATGTCCACACATAATTCTATCACGGATGAGTGATTCTTTCAAAGTCCCAAAGTTGCATGTTGTCGCCAACAGTTTTAACTCTGTGACATAACTGTCCATAGTTTCGCTAGTGCCTTTGTTTCTCGAGAAAAAACTATATCGTTTCACAGTCTCGTTAACGCTGGGGTTGCAGTGCGAATCGAACTTACTAATGACGTCATCTAGCTTCCACGTTTCTTTAGCGGTGTCGCCCATTAGCGTATCTAGCAGTTCTCTGCCATTTTCGCCGACTAAGTAACAGAAAAGTCTGACCTTCTGTCTTCCTCGGCGGTCATAGTTAAGTCCACATAAAGCACAAACTCTTCCCTCCACGTTTTCCATGACTTTGAAAGGTTGCTAGAGTCCAGGCACAACGGTGAAGGTGGTTCTAATCCCCCCATGCTGAACGGCAGTGGGTCTGTTTACGTTAGCTTGGTACGATAGCTTACCCTGTTAGCCTGTAGCTGCTACCAGCTTTCACCCGCTCCCACCATGTTATATTCTCGGTCTTTTCTTAAATGAAGACAACGGAATATCTTAATCTTTGTGCCGAACTGTGGGAAGCACTTTATTATTTGTAGTATTGCTTAAAGTATGACAAACACTCTGCTCTATTTTCAATCTTCGTACATGCACAACAGTCCCGGGTGGAACAAAACATCTCAACAATAGTTCCTATTGTTACAACCATGACCTCACACCTCCAGGGTCGACTTCTTCCTCAGGTTGGTGTGCATTGGGTTTGCATGTTTGGTGGGTTTCCTCCCACAGTCCAAAGACAGTGCAGATTAGACTAACTGGACCAACTTTTAACTCTTGGAACTTTAATGCAACTCTTAAATAAGGTTCATTTTTGTGTTTCATGACAACAATGAAGCTGATGTCTACACCACCACTGCCAAGGCCACTGCCCAAGGAGACAGACTGCAGCAAAAAGGTCAGCCAGAAACAAATACTTTTGTATTTACAATTTCATATCCCACTATGTACCACAATGGAGATGCTGATCTCTGCTTTTGGCCGGTAAATAAATATTGTTTGAGTTGTAATATTTCTATAAATTATAGAAAACTAAATGCATTACTTTACTTCAAACTAAATGAAAGTGCTCTAATGGCCTCTGGCGTGACAGAGTTGATGTGTAGTTCTAAGATGTAAGGAACAGGTACTGTATCAAGGGCCCTGGTCTACAGTATAAAAATGTATCATGTCTCTGCTCGACAGTGTCCAACATGTTCCTCCCCCCTGCAGCCTGCAGTGGCTCCAGCAGGACGTCCCACATCATTACTGCAGTGCCCACAATGCTCTACCACACCACTGTGTGAGCTCTGCCTCTACCCTCGTCCTGACGCCACCTGCACCAACCAGTCATGCCAGGTCGTCTCACTGTTGCTGACTTGTGACAGCGTCACCGATCGAGACAGCAACGTGTACGGCTGTCCTGTTTTCCGATCCTGCCCTAAATGCTACAATGTAATAATGCACCAGGGGGGGTGTAAATATGTACGGTGTGCACAGTGCACGTATCGATACTGTTTTATCTGCCTAAGAATGACAAGAGAGTGCAAAAAGGACAAAAACTACTATTCCCTGGTTTGTTCTGCCCCCAGAGCTGCACGGCAGAGATTTCGAACCTGACAAACTGGACACACAAAGGAGATTAAGATATAATCAAGCTATTTGAGATTCTATTCAATTATTTTCACAATCAATAAAAGCAAACATTTTTAAATCTCAGATTTAAATTATTTTCTATTCATAAAACTTTGTATATTGTGACTTAAGTAAAGTCTCTCACCCACGTGAAAAAGTGAACTTTCAGATACGATCATATAACTATTTTTCTAAATACTTAATTCTTCTTATCTCCCAATCCATGCGTCTTTTTCGTAAATATTCATACATGTTTATATTTTTATCAGATAAAATAAAAACATTTGCTGAATCCAATTTCATGCCTTTATATAGTGTGTCTGTCACTTTTTTGAATTTTTTTAATTGTCATTTAGATGAAACTTGGCCAATTTAGATTAAAATTAAAATTTGCACGCAATGCTTTAATTTAAGAAACAATTTTTACAGGGGCGGCACGGTGGTGTAGTGGTTAGCACTGTCGCCTTGCACCGCCAGGGTCCGGGTTCGATTCCCCGGCCAGGTTCGATTCCCGTCTCTGTGTGCATGGAGTTTGCATGTTCTCCCCGTGCTTGGTGGGTTTCCTCCGGGTTCTCCGGTTTCCTCCCACAATCCAAAGACATGTAGGTTAGGTTAATTGACATTCCAAATTGCCCGTAGTGTGTGAATGAGTGTGTGTATGTGAGTATGTGTGTGTGCCCTGCGATGGATTGGCACCCTGTCCAGGGTGTACCCCGCCTTGTGCCCTAAGTTTCCTGAGATAGGCTCCAGGCCCCCGCGACCCTGTATATAAGGATAAAGCGGTACAGAAAATGAATGAATGAATGAATGAATTTTTACAGGTCATATGCTTCTGGAATCTTACACCAATTTTATTATCAATACTCATAAATAAATATGAGTAATTAGCATTTTAAATGAATATAGTTTGAAGCGAGACAGTATAACGCTGAAAAATGGCCATTTTTGGGGCTCATGTAAAATCATCTCTCCAAAACATCTGACAACTTGAAATTTTTAGGGAAGCAAGATCAGTCACGGCGGCACGGTGGTGTAGTGGTTAGCCTTGCACCTCCAAAGTCTGGGTTCGATTCCCCAGCCAGGCTCGATTCCCATCTCTGTGTGCATGGAGTTTGCATGTTCTCCCCGTGCTTGGTGGGTTTCCTCCGGGTACTCCGGTTTCCTCCCACAGTCCAAAGACATGTAGGTTAGGTTAATTGATGTTCCAAATTGCCCGTAGTGTGTGAATGAGTGTGTGAATGTGTGTGTGCCCTGAGATGGATTGGCACGCTGTCCAGGGTGTACCCCGCCTTGTGCCCTAAGTTTCCTGGGATAGGCTCCAGGTCCCCGCGACCCTGAATACAGGATAAAGCGGTACAGAAAATGAATGAATGAATGAAAGATCAGTCACTTCCATGTCGCAAAAACTTGGAAATCACAGAAATAGCTTCTTTGGCCACACACATTTTCTGTATTATATGTATAACGTTAAAAAACTATAAAATCAGCACCAATACTGTATTTTGGCCATATAGGGCATTTCCCCATCACATTGATTAGGGATTTCAGAAATGTATTGGATCAGAAAGATCAAGAAACATCCCCTTCTATAACTAAAATAATTTATAAGGTATCCACTTTAGTGAAGTGTATGACTTTACTACCCTCTTCTGGCACTCGTGTGCTGTTTGTGTGAAATTCTGGGACTTTCCACTTATCTACATCAGGGTTGTTTATGCTGATGTATCAGGAAACTCCGACACTGGGGCAACTTATAACAATGACAGAACCTCCTGTTTTCATCCCTGACATGCCGCGAGCAAGAAAGGTGAAGACAGCGAGCGTCGGTCTGAGGACGAGGCGCTCGAGAGGAACCAAACAGAGCTCTGAGGGAAAAGACATAGAGAGCATGGGAGGAGCAGGTACGTGTTTCTTAAATGTGCTTTCTTTCTTAAAGAGATAGTGGGTGAGTGAGGAAAAGCAATATTTACACGATGTTGTATCTAGTTCTGGATGATTAAGACCACTATCAGGATCATCATGTGTATTTACAGTACATGCATTTGTACATGGAAATTAATTTCCAAATTCTGTACATGGTAATGATATATTAGTGAATGATGAACACTCAAAGCCATTATACAATGAACACAATACATATGTTTACCCACATTATGCCATCTGGGACATTCTTAAAGTCATCTGTTCTAAAGTCAATAATAATAATACGAACAGTCCTACGTCTCCAGGTTTCACTTTTGTTTTATTACAACTGCGCCACTCTGATGAGTTAAAGTGAAAATGAATACCGGTATATATTTAAATACAGTGGTGTGAAAAACTATTTGCCCCCCTCCTGATTTCTTATTCTTTTGCATGTTTGTCACACAAAATGTTTCTGATCATCAAACACATTTAACTATTAGTCAAAGATAACACAAGTAAACACAAAATGGAGTTTTTAAATGAGGGGTTTTATTATTTAGGGAGAAAAAAAATCCAAAACTACATGGCCCTGTGTGAAAAAGTAATTGCCCCCTGAACCTAATAACTGGTTGGGCCACCCTTAGCAGCAATAACTGCAATCAAGCATTTGCGATAACTTGCAACGAGTCTTTTACAGCGCTCTGGAGGAATTTTGGCCCACTCATCTTTGCAGAATTGTTGCAATTCAGCTTTATTTGAGGGTTTTCTAGCATGAACCGCCTTTTTAAGGTCATGCCACAACATCTCAATAGGATTCAGGTCAGGACTTTGACTAGGCCATTCCAAAGTCTTCATTTTGTTTTACTTCAGCCATTCAGAGGTGGATTTGCTGGTGTGTTTTGGGTCATTGTCCTGCAGCAGCACCCAAGATCGCTTCAGCTTGAGTTGACAAACAGATGGCCAGACATTCTCCTTCAGGATTTTTTGGTAGACAGTAGAATTCATGGTTCCATCTATCACAGCAAGACTTCCAGGTCCTGAAGCAGCAAAACAACCCCAGACCATCACACTATCGCACCTTCCAAAAAGTTCAACTTTTGTCTCGTCGGTCCACAAGGTATTTCCCCCAAAGTCTTGGCAATCATTGAGATGTTTTTTAGCAAAATTGAGACGAGCCTTAATGTTCTTTTTGCTTAAAAGTGGTTTGCGCCTTGGAAATCTACCATGCAGGCCATTTTTGCCCAGTCTCTTTCTTATGGTGGAATCGTGAACACTGACCTTAATTGAGGCAAGTGAGGCCTGCAGTTCTTTAGATGTTGTCCTGGGGTCTTTTGTGGCCTCTCGGATGAGTTGTCTCTGCGCTCTTGGGGTAATTTTGGTCGGCCGGCCACTCCTGGGAAGGTTCACCACTGTTCCATGTTTTTACCATTTGTGGATAATGGCTCTCACTGTGGTTTGCTGGAGTCCCAAAGCTTTAGAAATGGCTTTATAACCTTTACCAGACTGAGAGATCTCAGTTACTTTTGTTCTCATTTGTTCCTGAATTTCTTTGGATCTTGGCCTGATGTCTATCTTTTGAGGTGCTTTTGGTCTACTTCTCTGTGTCAGGTAGCTCCTATTTAAGTGATTTCTTGATTGAAACAGGTGTGGCAGTAATCAGGCCTGGGGGTGACTACAGAAATTGAACTCAGGTGTGATAAACCACAGTTAAGTTACTTTTTAAGAAGGGGGGCAATCACTTTTTCACACAGGGCCATGTAGATTTGGAGTTTTTTTTTCTCCCTTAATAACGTATACCTTCATTTAAAAACTGCATTTTGTGTTCAATTATGTTATCTTTGACTAATAGTTAACGGTTTTTGATGAGCAGAAACATTTAAGTGTGACAAACATGCAAAAGAATAAGAAATCAGGAAGGGGGCAAATAGTTTTTCACACCACTGTAAATGCAAAAGAACACCCATATGTTTTACAGCTTCATCACGAGAAGATGATCCGCCCAAGCAAGACAATCCCACATCACTGCAGGTAAGAGTCACTTCATGGCTACACCAAGGTTTAGCTTTTAGCCATAGTACAGAGCAAGATTTTAAGTGCACTGTAGTGTATACTCCTATCTCTTGAAACTTGAAACAACTCTTTAAAAAGACGACGGTGAAGGACATGTCTACACAGACGCTGACGCTACCATTATCAATGACACTGCCTAAGGAACCAGATTACAGCAGAATGGTGAGCAAAAACTTTTCATATTCACAATTAAATCTTCCAAAAAAGGAGAGGAGGAAGGCGTGTTCAAAAGCAGAGAGAGAAAAGGAATGGCAAGAGTTTAGGAGTGAAAGTAGGGACTTTGAATGTTGGGACCATGACAGGGAAGGGAAGAGAGATGGTTGATATGATGTAGACAAGGAAGGTGGATATACTGTGTGTCCAGGAGACCAGGTGGAAAGGTAGCAAAGCTAGAAGCTTAGGATCAGGGTTCAAATTGTTTTACCATGATGTGGATAGGAAAAGAAATGGAGTAGGAGTTATTCTGAAAGAGGAGTTTGTTAGGAATGTTCTAGAGGTGAAGAGCATATCAGATAGGGTGATGAGTCTAAAGCTGGATATTGAAGGGATAATGTTCAATGTTGTTAGTGGTTATGCCCCACAGGTGGGATGTGTGTTAGAAGAGAAGGAGAAATTCTGGAGTGAGTTAGATGAAGTGATGCAGAGCATCCCTAGAGGTGAGAGAGTTGTGATTGGTGCAGACTTCAATGGACATGTTGGGGAAGGGAACAGAGGGGATGAAAATGACGGGCAGGTTTGGTCTTCAGGACAGGAATGTAGAAGGACAGATGGTGGTGGACTTTGAAAAGAGGATGGAAATGGCAGTAGTAAATACTTTCTTCCAGAAGAGGCAGGAACATAGGGTGACATATAAAAGTGGAGGCAGAAGCACTCAGGTGGACTACATCTTGTGTCGACGTTGTAATCTGGAAGAGATTAGTGACTGCAAAGTGTTGGTAGGGGAGAGTGTAGCCAGACAACACAGAATGGTGGTGTGTAAAATAACCCTGGTGGTGAGGAACGTGAAGAGGACAAAGATACTTAGCTGTATCATCAGATTAGGCAAAAGTGGACAAGGAGACTTGGTGGTGGAACGAGGAAGTCCAGGAATGTATACAGGGAAAGAGGCTAGCTAAGAAGAAGTGGGACACTGAGAGGACTGAAGAGAGTAGACAGGAGTACAGGGAGATGCGACGTAAGGTGAAGGTAGAGGTGGCAAAAGCCAAACAAAGAGCATATGAGGACTTGTATGCTAGGCTGGACAGTAAGGATCGTGAGGTGGATATGTACAGGTTGGCGAGGCAGAGAGATAGAGATGGAAATGATGTGCAGCAGGTTAGAGTGATTAAAAATAGAGATGTAAATGTAGTGACAGATGCCAGGAGGGTAATGGGAAGATGGAAGGAGTACTTTGAGGAGTTGATGAATGAGGAAAACGAAAGAGAACAAAGAGTAGAAGAGGTGACTGTTGTGGAGCAGGAAGTAGCAAATATTAGTAAAAGTGAGGTGAGAAGGGCGTTGAAGAGGATGAAGAGTGGAAAGGCTGTGGGTCCTGATGACATACCTGTGGAGGTGTGGAAGTCCTTACGAGAGGTGGCAGTAGAGTTTCTGACTAGTTTGTTTAATGAGATCTTGGAGAGTGAGAGGATTCCGGAAGAATGGAGGAGAAGTGTATTCGTGCCAATTTTTAAGAACAAGGGAGATGTGCAGAGCTGTGGCAATTACAGAGGCATAAAGCTAATGAGCCATACAATGAAGCTGTGGGAAAGAGTAGTGGAGGCTAGGTTAAGGGCAGAGGTGAGCATTTGTGAGTAGCAATATGGTTTTATGCCTAGAAAGAGTACATCAGATGCAGTATTTGGTTTGAGGATGCTGGTGGAGAAGTACAGAGAAGGTAATAAAGAGTTGCATTGTGTCTTTGTAGATTTAGAGAAAGGGTACGACAGGGTGCCGAGGGAGGAGCTGTGGTGTTGTATGAGTAAGTCTGAAGTGGCAGAGAAGTATGTTAGAATGGTGCAGGACATGTATGAGACAGTGGTGAGATGTGCTGTAGGTGTGACAGAAGAATTCAAGGTGGATGTGGGTCTGCATCAAGGATCGGCTCTAAGCCCCTTTTTGTTTGCTCTGGTGATGGACAGGATGACAGATGAGGTTAGATAGGAGTCTCCATGGACTATGATGTTTGCAGATGACATTGTGCTTTGTAGCGAGAGCAGGGAACAGGTGGAAAAAAATTTGGAGAGGTGGAGGTAAGCTCTGGAAAGCAGAGGAATGAAGGTTAGCCGCAGCAAGACGGAATACATGTGTATGAATGAAAGGAACCCAAGACAGGAACGGTGAGGATACAGGGAGCAGAGGTAAAGAAGGTGCAGGACTTTAAGTACTTAGGGTCAACGGTCCAGAGCAACGGAGAGTGTTCAAAGGAGGTGAAGAGGCGGGTACAGGCAAGTTTGGAATGGGTGGAGAAAAGTTTCAGGTGTGTTGTGCGATAAAAGAGTATCCGCGAGAATGAAAGGAAAAGTCAGAGAGGCCAGATTGAGGTGGTTTGGACATGTTCACAGGAGAGAGTATGAATATATCGGTAGAAGGATGCTGAGGTTGGAACTGCCAGGCAGGAGGTCTAGAGGAAGGCCAAAGAGGAGATTTATGGATGCAGTGAGAGAGGACATGAAGTTAGTTGGTATGAGAGAAGAGGATGCAGAGGATAGGGTTAGATGGAGGCAGATGATTCGCTGTGGCGACCCCTGAAAGGGAACAGCCGAAAGACAAAGAAGAAGATTCACAAGTAAATTTGCCACTATGTACTGTACCACAATAGATTTTTACCACCATTTTGGCGGCACAGTGGCTTAGTGGTTAGCATTGTCGCCTTTCACGTCCAGGTCCTGTGTTTGATTCCCGTATCCGGTCTGTGGGCATAGAGTTTGCATGTTCTTCCCGTGTTTTGGTCGGTTTCCTCTGGGTACTCCGGTATCCTCCCACAGTCCAAAGACATGCAGATTAGGCTAATTGGTGTTTCCAAATTGCTCATAGAAGTCCTACCATGGTCATACGAATGGGAATCAATACAATGGTCACCATTGGCCTCCACAGTCCCTAGTTGGACTACAGAGGTTCCTAGATAGACGGGTGGAAGCTTCATTTTACTTCATTTGATGGGCATGATGGTGTAGTGGTTAGCACAATGGACTCGCACCTCCAGGGTCAGGGGTTTGATCCTTGCATGTTTAGTGTGCATGGACTTTGCATGTTCTCCTCATGTTTAGTAGGTTTTCTCCAACACTCCAAAGGCATGCAGATTAGGCCAACTGTATAATAAACAACTTAAACACAATAGAGATGCTGATCTCTGCTTTTGGCCTGTTGACAATTGTGGTGCTTCATTTTATTCCACTTAAAAAGGATCTAAGCGGCACAGTGGTGTAGTGGTTAACACCGTGACCTCACACCTCCAGGGTCGAGGGTTTGATTCCTGCCTGACTCTGGTCTGTGTGCGTGGGGTTTGTGTGTTATAGCCTGTGCTTGGTGGGTTTCCTCCCACAACGGAAAGACATGCAGATTAGACTAACTGTATACAGTACTTTAAAGTGTTGAAACTTAATCACAGCTCTTTAATAAGGTTCATGTTTTATGCACAGGCAATAATGATGTCTACACCTCCACCTCCAATGCCACTGCCCAAGGAGCCAGATTACAGCAGAATGGTGAGCCAGAGACAAATGCTTTCATATTCAGTCCTTTACAGTATGTACCACAACAGGAATGCTGATCTCTGCTTTAGGCACTCATGTTCAGTTCCAAAATTGGTCCTAGTGTGCCTTGTACACGCCCTGTGATGGATTGGCACCATGTCCAGAGTGTACCACGACTTGACCTTTAAGTCTCCTGGGTTAGGCCACAAGTTCCTCACGACCCTTTAGACCTTTTTCCACAGGATAAGCGGTATAGATGAATAAAAAAGGATATGATGAGTTCTTTGTGCGGTTGTAGGTATACCAAAATTTTATTTATCCTAATAGTGGAACACTCATTAAGGTCTCACCCCGAAAGGGGAGTTGATGGCTCCTGGTGATTTTATTTATAACCGTATATTATAGAACAGTGACAATTCATATTACAAATGATCTGAATTAAAAGGCATTGGTTGCTCAGTGGTAGGCTTCTCGTCTGCCATGTGGAAGGGTTTAATTCCCCACCAATGCCTGGACCCTGCCAATGGATGCTGGGAATCCTTAGTGCCAGTCCCAAGCCCGGATAGCATTCAAAGGTTTATATCAGGAAGCGAGTTTGGTGTAAAAACCTATGCCAAGTTGTATGAAGATGGGATAATTCTCACAACTCAGCAAATCAAACGATTGTTGTTTCTGCTTGACAGTGTCCAACATGTTCCTCCCCCCTGAAGCCTGCAGTGCTTCCAGCAGGACGTCCCACATCATTACTGCAGTGCCCACAATGCTCTATCACACCACTGTGTGAGCTCTGTCTCTACCCTTGTCCTGACGGCACCTGCACCAACCAGTCGTGCCAGGTCGTCTCGCTATTGCTCACCTGTGACAGAGTCACGAAATCCACCAGCAGAGTGTACGGTTGTCCAGTTTTCCGAGCCTGCCCCAAATGTCACAGCGTAATGATGCACCAGGCAGGGTGTAAGTATGTGAGTTGTGCACAGTGCAGGCATAGATACTGTTTTATCTGTCTAAGGATGAAAGAAGAGTGCGTAAAGGCCAAAGACATATACTTCTCCCTGACCTGCTCTGTACCCAGAGCAGCGCGGCAGAGATTTCAAACCTGATGAGCAGGAGTTTAATTACCTGTACTAATTATATGTATTAAGGGGACAATGTAAAAATAGTAACAGATCAGTATATTTAAGATCCATTTTTATTCACGCATATTAAATATATATATTTTTGTAAGTTCAGATCTAATTTATTCTGCATTCCTAGACGTTTCCTAGGAATTCCTAGATATTCTCACTCAAAACTTTCAAATTTTTATTCTTTTTTCTTTTAACAGGAGTTTTATCGATGTATGTTCCTTGACTTTTGTAATAATAAATGTATGTAAAGTTTAAAGTAATCCTGAAATATTATTTTGCTCAGACTTGTGCGTGGAAACCGTTTTAGAGATCAGTAGTCAGAAACTCTTTAATTCCCTTTTGTGATATCTGGAACAAGACAAATTCACATTGGACTGAGGGGAAACATTGCCTCTGGCACTTAAAAAAGCAGCTTTAAAGAGTCAAAAAGGAAATGTCTAATGTCTACCTACTCCTTCTGTTCACACATGAATACAACTTCTATCATAATAGACTAAGTGCATTTTTACATCAGCCACGATTGATTTGGTCCAAGACCCAGGAACGATTGCTCCTCCCTCCTTCCTTCCCCACTAGCCAGCGTTCACATTATGTTGATTTTTCATTCACGGGCACACTTGCGTATTTACACTACAGTTCAAAAACTTCATGATGATTCCTGATTGTTATTTCTTTCTACATTGTAAAGTTTTGCCGAAGGCGTCCAAAAACTGCATGAATCTCCTTTGAACAGTTGATATTGAGATGTTTCTGCTACTTCTGCTCTGTAAAGACTTCATAACGCCTCTAATCTGAGCTGCTGTTAATTGGCCATTTTTCAGGCTGATAACTCTAAATGAACTTCTCGTCTGCAGCAGAGGGAGGTTTTGGTCTCGTCCTCCTGGGACGGCCTTCATGAGAGACAGTTTCATTATGGTGCTTGACGGATTTTGCAAATGCACTTGACAATACTGTTCTTGCAAGAACTATTACAGAAAGGCCGACCTCTGTGTCTTAAAATAACTGTTGCTTTTGTTGTTGTTGTTACGTAACTCCATATGTGTTATTTTACAGTTTTGAAATCCCCAGTATTGTTGTAGAATGTAGAAAATAAATCATTAAACAAAAACTAAGAAATTTGCAAGTGACCCCAAACTTTTGAACGGTAGTGTATATTATCTTCTCATACAGCAGATGGCAGTATGCATCTACTTGCTTTGAGAGCCATGATTAAACACAAGAACAAGGCAGTTAACCTTCGTGCTTTGCCTAATATTTCTATTTTGGAAAAAAATGACAAGGTTGGCGCTCTCATGAGCCTTCCTACCGGATCACGTCTAAACAGCGATCTACTTCCTTCAGGTCAACTGGTTTCATATCGGATTCAGTCCAAGCCTGAGTACACTTTATCCTTCTCAGGACCACCTTTTTCAGTGGACATGGGCATGGTTCCCGAGTGTGGAACGATCATTTTCTCACTGATCAAAATGAGCCAGACTTTTGGGTCAAGTGTTTTTGGAATCGATTCTGATAAACCAAAGTGAAAATGCTCAGCACAGATCGTAGAAATATCAGAAAATCTTGCCCAAATTACTGAATCTATAGATATATATATATATATATCTATAATATATATATTCAGGTGGCCAAGAATAAAAGCTGCCTTTAATCCCAATTTACTACTTATGTTCTGAGTCTTTGCTACACTTCATTTCTAAGAGTCCCAGTAAAAAGTGAGATTCAAAGTTTAATTCACACATGCATAAAAAATACAGTAAATACAATAATTTGTATAGTTTCTATAACACCTTCCTGGCACTCATGGTGGCCTTTCAAATCAGTCACAGAGCTTCTGAAAACTGTTGCGTGTCTTCCTGTTGGTCAGTTGTGATGATGAGCTGTTGAGTGAAGGAGACGGACATCCTGAAAGTTGACTACTGCTAGGTACCTGTTCACTGGGGCTCTGAAAAGTATAACTAAAGATATCCACATAATATTTTTTAATCATACCGAAAATTTACTTCACAAGTCAAAAGCACACACGCACAAAAGTCAAAAAAAGAAAAAGGCCATTATATTAACCTGACTTGAGCAACACTGAATATCAATTACAAACCAGTGAACTGATCAAAGTATCCTGGAACACTCAGTGCCGTCTGTGACAAAAAGAGATCACAACATCCAGCGCACCACAGCCGGTCATGTACAGTATGGGGTTTAGCAAGCAAACAGTTCAAAGTTGTTGATTTGGCCTAAAAACTCCCCCCGGACCTCTGATGCCTCAACCCGCAGCACCCTGAGGCTGATGCCAGGCACCCTGCCCGATGCCAGGCACCATGGCACAAGGGAAACCTACAACCTGTGGTAGGTCGTGTTAATGTTGACGGTTTTAAAGTTATGGCTGATCCGCACACCACATGTTAGAGGAGAACCACATTATGGATACCACATACACATACAGTACATTTGGTTTTATAAATCTACTGCGTTTGGATTTGGATCACTTCATAGTTTTATAAATTATATTAAAAAACAATTGTAAAATCTTAATTCAACTGAGGACCGTCATCTCGTCCGCTTTCATCATGACCAGATTTATAGCCATAATTCATCCTCGGAAAGTTTTTTTTACATAATTTTCTTCCAATTCTTTTTTCTTCTTTCCAATATGGCCGAGTCATAACAATTTGGTGATTATATACCAACAGTATGCTTCATGCCCTAATATGGAAAAGTCCTGTTTATACAAATAAACTTAGAAGCAAAGAAGAATCTAAAAATGCTCAAAGCTCTCCCTCACGTCCTCCCGTAGTCCTCTAAATTCGGTCTGTCGTTTGTCAGGCCGCTTCGCCGCGCGTGCGTCCTCTGATGGAAGCGCAGTCCGCCGCAGTTCCGGAAGCTTTTCCCACACTGTGTGCACAAATACGGCTTCTCGCCCGTGTGGATGCGCAAGTGGCGCGTGAGCGCCCACGAGTGTCTGAACCGTGCGGTGCACTCGCTGCAAGCGTACGGCTTCTCGCCCGTATGGATCCTCTGGTGGATCTTCAGGTGCTCCAAGCGGTTAAAGTCTCGGCCGCACTGAGGACAGCGGAACGGACTCCGCCCGGGCGGGTACAGGCTGCGTCTGGTACTCCTCTGCTGATGGCTGGCTGGTTTGGGCTGCAGGACGGCGCGATACCTGTGCACGTCCTCCGGCGTAGGAAAGGGCTGGTCTGAGGCGTGCCCTTGTCCAGAGGTGTGACTGAGGAAAAGTGAATTAGGGGCGGGGTTAGTTAGGGAGGAAGCGTCTCTCTGGGAATGCATATGGCAGGTGTCTGACTGGCTGGAGGACAGGAAGTCCATGCCTGGGAGATCTTCTTGGAAGAGAGAGGTGTTGGCTGCTGGGGTAGTCAGAAACAAAAAAATGGTTTCTTTAGTTTAGATATTATATTACAATTTTATTACTTATTTATTATATTATTTGTCTTATTAGGAAACATTTACGACCCAAAAATATGAACAGGATTTTTTTTTTATAAAATCCTGATTAATTTCATAGCATATCATTAAACTTTATATAGACAAAGCCGACTTGAACACTTGTTGAAATATAACTTACGATTTCATACACAGGATGTTAAACCTATGTTATAACTAATTGACTAATATCGTAAAAACACTACGCCGAAAGACTTTTTTTCTATTTAAGTCCACAAGATGGAACCAACCCCCCCCCCCCCACACACACACACACTCCCCCCCCCCACCCCTACCTTGCCTCCACATAGCAAACACAGGTCAAGCAACGCATCTGTGCTTTAAACCAAGACTTACCCAGAGCGGAGCTACCAGAGGAACCGTACGAGTTTGATTGACAGCTCTGAAGATGCAGCGGTTCAGGTCTCCACACCTCCAATAACTTAGACTGAGCCACTGAGAGGGAGTCTAAGATAATCTCTTGCTCGTTGTTGGACTTGGTGTCCGGGTGATCACACTCATCGGCCTCCTCCAACTTTGCTGCAAGTCCAGACTCGAAGGACATACAGCCCTTTATGTGGGCCGCTGACGGTTCGGGTACCAAGGCCGTCCCAATGCACGCTCGCTCAGCACGTGAAGCGTCTTCCAGTACGGCATGATGATCCTCTTTTATGTCTGTTTAAAGATAAAAGATCAAGATTGCTAAAGAAATTACTTAAAAGGTGACCGATCGATTAGTCTTGGGTTTCTACTTGATTTTAACTTAAAATGTTCAGATGTTTATGAATTTGGACTCGTATTCAAAGATAAATGTGCATGAAGTGTTAATAAAAAGTCCATGTTTTTAAATGTCAGTTTTGATCAAATATTAAAAAATATAATATTCTGAATTCCTTACATGAAGATTTTAGAAATGCATCCTGCGTTTGTGGATTTTTGTATTATTAATAGATAGATAAATAGATTTATTAAAATTCCAGATATCCAGCAGCAATAGAGACAGTAACACAAAAACAGGTTATAGATGTGACTGCACACTGCATCGGCCAAAACATGACACTGTCACCTACTGTAAGTGAAATTTCAGATAAAATAAAATCATATAATTCTTCATATTTTATGCTTCTTATTTCTCGATCCATGCTTCAGTTTTTTGTAAATATACACACACATATACACACACACACTATATCAGATAAAAAGTTACACGTTTGCTAAATACAATTTCATGCTCTTTTATGTCTGTAGTGTCCGGAACTTTTTTGAATTCAAAATATTTTCAACGATCTTAACTGTCATTCAGATTAAACTTGGCCAGTTTAAAAAATATAAACCTGAAAGAGTGTTTTATTCTAAAATGCAACATTAAGATATCGCAACATGAATCTGACATGGTTACGGACACTACATATATTCTGCTTTTTAAGCTTTTCACACACACAAAATTAAGCAACTAAGCAGTTTTTACAGGTCATATGCTCCTGGATGCTTACACCAAGTCTAGTGTCAATATTTATTGTGAAATATGAATAATTTGCCTTTTAAATGATTATTTGTAAAGCGAGACAGTAGAACACTGAAAAATGGCCATTTTTGTGGTACATATAAAATCATCTCTCCAAAACGGCTGAAGTTAGCAACTTGAGGATTTTTAGGGAAGCAAGACTGGTCACCAACATGTTGCATAAACTTCACACATTTCCTGTATTACTGTACACGCTGGCTTCTGACTAGAAGCTACTATTATGGTGTTAATACTGTATTATTGGTATTAGTGGTCATGCCAGTTGTTTAGGTCTGATTTGTACCGGTTACTAGAAGATCAGGAGTGTTAAAGCTCAGGCCTCCACCCTCCCGGATCTGGAGTAAATCCTGCCCCCGTGTTAGATCAGGTTTAACGTCCTGTCCGATCTGACACACCGCGTCAATGTGCGTCGGTTGAAAACACTCGCTCGTGCCGACGGCGATGTCGCGCGTGGGCGGCGCGCGCCTCCGTGCGGCGCGAAGCTCCGTCTGCGTCAGGCCGAGTCTCGTCTGGAGGTTCCGGTTGGCCAGCAGGGTCTTGTGCAGCTGATCGCGCACGTCGCGGAACGCTTTCCCGACCAGTTTGGAGACCTCGGCCACGGCCAGCTCTCCGGCGACACCGAAGGCGCTCTGGATGCTCGCGCTGAGCTCCTCGTGGAAGGAAACCGACAGCTGCGCGACCAGACCCGCGTCTGACGGAAGAGTCTCGGGGTTGTGCGCCGCCATAACCTCCACACCGAGCGGTCTCCTCTTCCTTCCTTCTCGGCGACACGTCTTTACCTCTCAGCCCGCTTCTTATTCCTCAGCACAAACTAGCATGTGTAGCTCTGAAGCTTAAAGTTTACCTCACCTGCTAACAACACAGCCTGTACACACACACACCACAGTCTGTACACACTTCCTCATTACACAGTGAAAGCATACTAAAACCCTGAAGCTCGAGAAACACTCGAACGTAAACAGAATATTTGCCTTTTAATGCACAAAAGTCGCGTCTCAATAATTCACATTTACATTGTACACATCATTTCCGGCTTCCAGGACAGATCCCGCCTCCTGCTCTGTGATTGGCCAATCCACGCCTATAAAGTCGTGTCAACCAATCAGCTTTATTAACTGTATAACAAGAGACTCTCTCTCTCTCTCTCTCTCGCGCTCTCATATTTATTTATTTATATACTGTAATCCGCGACCCTGAACACAGGATTAAGCGGTATAGAAAATGAATGAATATACTGTAATGTACCGTTTATATATATATATATATATATATATATATATATATATATATATATATATATATATATATATTTTTTTTTTTTTTTAATTTTCATATATTTCTATTTTATACTTTCTTTTAATACCTAAAATAATTACTACATATTGTAGATTTTATATTTTACATTCTCTTCTATTGACATTTGCCTCTCTTATTTCCTTTTTAGGTCACAAACAGTCATGTAAGAATTTCACTGAAAATCAAACTGTGTATGTATATATGAGGAATGAAAACAAATATTTAAAAATTTTGAATTTGAATTGAATTATATTAGTATAATATTTATAATATAATTTTATAATCATAATTATCACAATATTTTCATATATATCAATATGGTACAGAACAACCAAAACCAAAAAATAGATTGAAGAACAGTTTTTACTCAAGAGCAATACAAGCATTAAACGCTCAGTGAAATTTTCAGTACAATTATTTTCTGCAATATGCATAAATCTTGTGCATTCATATATATAATTTTTTAAAAATATTTTTATTTTTACATATTTTTTTGGCTACTCTGCATATATATCTATACACACACCCACACATACAGTACTGATCAGACACAATATTATGACCACCTGCCTAAAATTGAGTAGGTCCCCTCAAATTACCACCATAACAGTAATGCACTGTGTGTTGTGACACCTTTCTTTTATGAACCGTTTCCTGAGTTTAATCTACACTATCGGACTACACGGGCCAGCCTTCACACTCATAGCCCTGTCGCCAGTTCACCAGTTTCCTTCCTTGGATCACTTTTGTTAGATCCTGACCACTGCAGACCAGAACATCCCACAAAAGCTGCAGTTTTGGAGTTGCTCTGACCAAGTGGTCTATCCATCACATTTTGGCCCTTCTCACAGTAGCTACAGTTTCAATATCTTGTTACAGTGGATATCTCATTGAAGACATGGATTCGCAAGTTGGAATGAAGGAATTTGTGAAAGAGTATACTCTGTGTTTGTGTGTGTTTATTAAATTAATAGAAATCTCATATGTAAATCTTATGTTTGTCCCAACCTTGATTGCAATGGATCAAATGGAATTTATAATATATTAACAAGTCAGCAGTGATGTATTTAAAATAAACTTAGCAAAGCTGCTTTGTTGTCCAGGTAAAATGGCAAAATATGGCTTAAACTGTCAGGTAATGGCAGTTCATGCAAATACTGAAGTGGGTGCAAATGGCTAAACAAATCAGCACTGCACACTGTTTACATCTGCTTTCAGACAAAGTTTAAAATTGATGTGACATTGTAAGAAAAGGTTATACAGATATACATAGTCCACCCATATTTATTCTGTTTATACCATATCACTCAAAACTCAGAACTCCTAGAGTACAGTATACAGTATATGTATATCATGATAGACACATCTGTAATACTGTTTATTATAGCACATTCACTGCACAATGTTGCACAGTTATACTGAATATTTATAGATACTGTACTTTATTATCTTCTGCATCTTCTGTTTGTTATAACACATTGTTATAGATTGTAAATAAGCCACTTGTGCACTTCTGGTTAGATGCTAACTGCATTTATTTGGCTCTGTACATGTACACTAAAGTTGAATTCAATCTAGATTCAACTTTATCAGTAGTCCCATCGTATACTACCATTTAGTTTTTCTTTCTTACACTCTCTCAAGTTTTAGGTTTAAGTTTTTTAATTAGTTTATAAGAAGTTTGACCTGGGGTGGCACGGTGGCTTAGGCACTTCACAGCCTCGCACCTCCAAAGTCACAAAGGAGTCCCACCTCAGGTCTGTGTGCATGGAGTTGGTGTGGTCTCTCCATGCTTGGTGGGTTTCCTCCGGGTGCTTCGGTTTCCTCCCACAATCGAAAAACATGCAGATTAGACTAATTGGGGTCCCCAAATCACACGTAGTGTGTGTGCGTGTGTGCTGTGTGATGGATTGACACACTATCCAGGGTGTACCCCACCTCGTGCCCTAAGTTTCCTGGGATAGTCTCCAGGCCCCTCGCAACCCTGTACACAGGATAAAGTGGTCTAGACGAGTTTGTGAGAATGCAAAAACATGCACAAAGTGATGGAACACATGGACCTGGTATGACAAACCCTAACAAACCCTAACTTGCATTTAAGAGACAATAGTTTTATATAAATAGCAGTATTGTTTTATATTTTAATATTGTGATTTTGACTAATTGAAAGCACGTTGCTGTCTGTTATTGGTTTAAACCAAGGCAAATTTAAACAAAAGGTCAACCAGCAGATGTCGCAGCTGCTCAGCGCTGTGACTAGTCGTGTGTTGCCAGATCGTGTGTTTTACCTAATTAAAATATGTGGAATGACATCCATGGAGCGTTGGTGGAAACCGAAGAATAGACAATATTATCGGTAATAATTATATGAGGTATGTATAAGTGTTGCTTTAATGTTTTTTTGTATGTTTAAAAAATATTTTAATTATATTTTATTTAACACGGATTTAGTGGGATTTATGCAACACAATCTGGCAACCCTGTCTCAGATAGAAACGCGCAGACTTGGCAGTGCGCGCGGACGGGGTGATCCCGCATTTAATAATAAAAATCTACAAAAATACTGCAAAATCTACTGTTTTTGTCTTCTGCAAAAAATTTTTTGGCTATCAGTCTATAATATGGATATATAACATATGTAATAGGCTGAGAGATGCACCAAAAGACAGGTGAAGAAATGGATTAAAACAGAGAAGAGCAAATGATTATTATTATTAGCCTACTATAGACATGAGGTTGCCAGATTCCATCAAAAGCCATCCATTTGGTTGGACTGAATAGTGCTTCTTGTGTAGACAATTAGTTTTCCCTAAAAATCTAAGTAAAATGAAAATACATTCATAAACCTGCGTGACTGGGTGGAATAAATTCGTTCATTTGCTGGTATAATAAATGAATCAATGATGTTATTCCATTTATCTACTGTAATTATTATTAGGAATCAATTATTAAATTATTAAGAAGTGAATAGATATATGGCTTGATGTGTACTCCACCTGTGATAATTAGATTTGTTTAAGTATATGAATATAGGCTACAGTTCATGTGCATATATGCACTGTGGGTTTTTTTTCAGGAGCTCAATACGATTAAAGGTGACACTGTGTTAGCCCTGTCACCTTGCACCTTAAGGGTCTGTGTTTTATACCCGCCTTGGAGTCTACAGTCATGGAGTTTGCATGTGCTTGGTGGGTTTGATCTGGGTACTCCAAAATGGAAAATTGGTAAAAGCGAAATAGAAATACTGAACATTCAAGAGCTATGAGCTCTTGTTTGCCTATTATAGCTATTCAGCTATAATCCTAAGTAATTAAAATATTAAGAAGTAAATTAAAAAAGCCTGATGTCTACTCCAACTATGGTTTTTTGTTCTGTTTATATATGTATATAGGCTACTGTGCATAGGCATATTTTGCACCTCTAGGGTTCAATTCCCACCTTGGGGTCTTGGTTTCCGCTGGGTACTTCGGTTTCATCCCATAGTCCAAAACCATGTAGACTCCCCGTGTTATATTACACTACCAAATTTCCCATAGTGTGTGAATGTGCAGTAAAATGGGAATAAGTACAGTGGTCACCACTGGTTAGAATAAATATAGAAAAAAATAGTTGAAAATGCATTTGTACGACTAAACTTGTGGGACTGGGTGGAATTAATTTATTTACTGGTATTTATAATGAACTATTTCATCTTATTTATTATTTCACTATTAATTATATAATAAACTTGATGTCCACTCTACTTGTGGTAATTTCTTCTGTTGCAGTATGCGGTTATAGGCTACTTCATTCATTCATTCATCTTCTATATGGCTTTATCCTGTATTTAGGGTCGCGGGGACCTGGAGAGTATCCCAGGAGACTCAGGGCACGAGGCAGGGTACACCCTGGACAGTGTGCCAATCCATCGCAGAGCACACACACACACACACACACACACACACACACACACACACACACACGCACACTATGGTCAATTTGTGAATGCCAATTAGCCTAATCTGCATATCTTTGGACTGTGGGAGGAAACCGGAGTACCCAGAGGAAACTCACCAAGCACGGGGAGAACATGCAAACTCCATGCACACAGAGATGGGAATCGAGCCTGGCCGGGAATCGAACCCAGACCCTGGAGGTGCAAGGCAACAGTGCTAACTACTACACCACTGTGCCGCCTATATAGGCTACTGTGCATGTTAATATATGTTCCCAATTGAAAAAATGGGAATAAATACAATGTTAATCACCACAGGCCTCCACAACCCCTAGGTGGACTGTAGAGGACACCTAGATGGATGGATGGATGTTCATATATTGTGGGTTTTTATCATGAGTGCTCAATATGACGAAATGTGGCTCAGTGGTTAGCACTCTCGCCTTGCACCTTCAGGGTCCGGGTTCGGTTCCCCGTCTCAGCGTCTGAGTTTGCATGTGCTTTGGTGGGTTTCCTCCAACAGTCCAAAGACATGCGGATTAGAACTAATTGGCATTCCCAAATTGCCTGAATGAATACAAATTGGCTTCCACAGTGCCTAGTTGGACTACAGAAGTTCCTAGATGGAATAAGGAATAATACGGAAAGCGGACAATCTGGCAACACTGGGTACAGTAAACAGTTGTGGTGCGCTTTGGCGCGGCACGGCCTTTAGTGCAGACGTCGCGCGTGCCGCATGTGCGCGCGCTCGTCGGTTTTGGGTCCGTGTTTGGGTGCACACCGAGACCTGACGGGGGAACACACCTGCTCTGTTTCTTCCGAGGGCACGATGGGGGAGACAGAATGAAGAGGAGGAGGAGGCGGAGGAGGAGGACCACCGAGAGCATAACGATGAGCGACCGTGCAGACTAGGGATCCTTTTTTTTTCTTATTCTTTTCTTATTTTCCCCTTTTTGGTGAGACAGACGTTCAGCAATGGAGAGCCAAGCGGCGGCGGAACCGCGATGCTACGAGGACGTCCGCAAGAGCGGTTACCTGCGCAAGCCGAAATCCGCGCACCGGCGCTTCTTCGTGCTCCGCGCGCCTTCCGAGCGCGGCCCTGCCCGTCTGGAGTACTACGAGAGCGAGAAGAAATTCCGGAGCAAGTCGCCGGTGCCCAAGAAGGTCGTCGACCTGGATTCGTGCTTTAACATCAACAAGCGCGCCGACTCCAAAAACAAGCACATGATCGTCCTGCACACCCGCGGGGAGAGCTTCGCCGTGGCCGCGGACACCGAGGAGCTGCAGAACGAGTGGTACCAGGCCATGCTGGACCTGCAGTGCAGAAGTAAGCGAGGGATACAAATATACACATATACACATATGCAAAATGACACAAATAAATAAACAAACAAACGCACCCTGTGTAAAATTCGCCATACAGTAGATCCGCCCATCGGTTATTCTAACGCACACCATCCCCGCTCCCTCATTCTGCATCAGCATCATGTCACTCAGACCCGTTCCCACCCTGATCGTGTTTTCATGAAATATTTCACCAACACTCAATGCGCGGCACTGACACGCGCTCGTGCCAAGCGCACAGCGTGTATTCTATTGCATTATTATTATTTTTTGTATTTTAATATGTGCAGTGTTTTGGTGCAGTTGGGAATCACTACGGTATGTGTGTGTGTGTGTGTGTGTGTGTGCGAGTGTGTGCGTGCGTGTGTGAGATGGTGTCGCATTGTGCTGCAGCGCGCACGGTCGTCTGATTTTTGGGGTTTTCAGCACGTTTTTGGTGCGCGTAACCTACATTTCCGTGGCACAGCACAGCACTGCGTGTCGGGGAGCGCGTCCGCAGGAACGACGTGTTTTCGTTGGGAAACGGGGTTTCCTTTGCACGTCTCTGGTGTTTTGGTTTGGTCTCCCACCCCATCTTTGCATGAGCGCAGAGCAGAGCAGCGCAGGGTTGAACGAGGGCACCGGATCGCTGGGACGTGATTAAGAGATTTGCTTCACCGTGTCCTTGTACTGTATGCTGGATTTTCCCGTTATAAACCTCGCACTGTATGTAAACGCCCTTATCTCCACTGCTGACTCCCAGCCTGCTCCTCCACAAGCACGTTTACCAAGCACCGGCGGTGTGTTTTTATTTCCAGCGCATCATATTTACAGCCGGTGTGTAGTAGTAGTAGTAGTAGTACAACCGAATACACAACCAGGCAAAAAGCAGGGTAACTAGACAGTCAGACAAAACATGGTATTTGCTGCTCAAAGGTGTCTCACCCAGGTGAAGAAGTGAATTTTCTAATAGGATCATACAGTATAACACCATTTTTGCTTCTTCTCTCCCGATCCATGCTTCGTTCTTTGTAAATATGCTACACCTTTATATTTTTATCATATAAATAGACACACATTTCCTACATCCAATATCATTCCCCTTTATATTCATTCATTCATTCATTCATTCATTTTCTATACCGCTTAATCCTGTGTTCAGGGTCGCGGGGGACCTGGTGCCTATCCCAGGAGACTTCGGGCACTAGGCGGGGTACACCCTGAACGGGGTCCCCTTTATATGGTGTAATTTATTTTTCAATTTTCAATGATCTTAATTGTCATTCAGCCAATTTAGATTTCACATGAAAAGACATAAACCTAAAAAATGTCTATTATTCTAAAATGCTAAATTGTTAAGATATTGCAGCATGAATTTGACATGGTTACAGACAGTTTTTTTTTTGCTTTTTAAGCTTCAATTACAAAATGCTTTAATTTGTGCGTCTAAGGCAGCAAGGTGGCTTAGTAGTTAGCACTGTCGCCTTGCACCTCCAGGGTCTGGGTTCGATTTCCACCTCTGTGTGCATGGAGTTTGCATGTATTGGTGGGTTTCCTCCAGGAACGCTGGTTTCCCACCACAGTCCAAAGATATACAGATTAGGCAAATTGGCCCTCCCATATTGCAGTGTAAGTGTGTGTATGTTTGTGTGCCCTGCGATGGATTGGCACCTCTTCCAGGGTGTACCCCAACATAGGGCACGTCTCCCGGGATAGGCTCCAGGGCCCCCTCGACCTGGTATAGATTCAATTCAATTCAATTTTATTTATATAGCGCTTTTAACAATAGTCATTGTCTCAAAGCAGCTTCACAAAAATGAAAGAACATTTTTTAGGAAAGAAAAAAAATTGGAAGTGTGTATGAAAAATGTGTATAGGTAATGAGATGAATGAGTAAGATAGATATAGGTATATAGGTACTGTATAGATGATGAGTAAGTGAATGTAAGGTGTTAGTGAAATATGCTTCTAGAAGCTTATACTAATTTTAATGTCACTACTCATAAGGAATTATAAATAATTAGTATTTTAAATTATTATTGTTTGAAGCGAGACAATATATTGCTGAAAAATTGCCATTTTGGGGGCAGATGTAAAATAATCTCTCCAAAACAGCTGAAAGTAGCAACTTAAAATTTTTACCAAAAGATTGCTCACTTCCATGTTGCATAAACTTCAGAATTGGCACAAACACTTTCTGTATTATATGTGTAACATAAAAAAAACATCAGCACCAATACTTTGTTTTGGCCGAATGCATAAAAATCATACTGACTTCAGTGTTCCTTGTGCATCATTATACAACTATTTATTTACTCACTCACTCTCTATACTGGTTATCCTGTATACAGGGTTGTGGGGGGCCTGCAGCCTAACCCAGGAGACTGCTTAGGGCATGAGGCAGGGTACACCTTTGGATGGGGTGCCAATCCATTGACCCTTGAGGTGCAAGGCGACAGTGCTAAACACTAAGCCATCGTGCCACAACTCTTTATTTCCATTTAGTTAATTTGTTTATATGCCTTTTCCATGGAGGGGTCAGAAAAATACATTCCAGACTTTTTACAGTTTATTGATTTATCCATTCATCAGTAACTGTTTTATCCTAATCAGGATCATTGTGGATATCGATTCTTCCCTTGGAAAAACTAGCCGGAAATGCACATCAAATGGGATACTAGTCCATCACAGGGCACCATGCAGGCATTACACACACACACACACACACACACACACACACACACACACACACACACACACACACACACACACACACATTTACACAGTCGTTTGCACCTACTGAGCATTTTAGAATAGCCAATGTTTTTGAGAGGTGGGAGGAAACTGGAGAAACCTAAGGGAAATAAAACAAACATAGCAAGAACATGCACATAAACATGATTTCAGTGTTTTCTGACACACTATATGAGCACTGTATACTCATTCATCATCTATACTGCTTTATCCTGTATACAGGGGCCTAAAGCTATCCTAGGAGACTTGGGGTGCCAATCCTTTGCAGGGCACACACATACACCGGGCAATTTGGGAATGCCAATTAGCCTAATCTGCATGTCTTTGGACTGCAAACCCGCTCCCTGAAGGTGCAAGGCGACAGTGCTAACCACTATGCCACCGTAAAACACCTTTCCTTGGAAAAACAAGATGGAAATGTACCCCAAATGGGATGCTAATTTATCACAGGGTATCATGCACACGCAAACACACACACTCACACACACATACATTCAAACAGTTATTTCAACCTACTGAGCATTTTAGAGTAACCAATGTTTTTGGGAGATGGGAGGAAAATGGAGAACCTTATGGGAAATAAAACAAACACAGCAAGGACATGCACATAAACATGAGCATAGTGTTTTCTGACACACTATATGAAACACTGAAGACTTCATATTTAAAAATGTGTAGTAATTCCAAAATTCATTTCCTACAATATGGTATTTGTATGCTGTTATGTAATTGTAGTTGTACTTTTGTATTTCTTGTCATTCTAGGTAAGACCCCAGATGACTATGGCAGTGGAGGAGATTGCGGAGCGCTATCCCCTGGCCCTACTTTTAAGGAAGTATGGCAAGTTAAGCTATGGCCCAAAGGCCTAGGCCAAGCAAGGAACCTGATTGGCATCTACAGACTTTGTCTTACTGATAATACAGTAAACTTTGTTAAGTTGAATTCGGATGTACCTTCTGTAGTGCTGCAACTGATGAACGTACGGCGCTGTGGCCATTCTGAGAACTTTTTCTTCATTGAAGTCGGCCGTTCAGCCGTGACAGGACCTGGAGAGTTTTGGATGCAGGTGGAGGATTCTGTAGTTGCACAAAACATGCATGAGACTCTTCTAGAGGCTATGAAAGCCTTGAGTGAAGAATTCCGTCAACGGAGCAAAACCCAGGCAGTGGGGACTTCCTGTGGAGGCGGCACAGCCTCTAATCCTATTAGTGTGCCATCACGACGCCACCATCCAAATCTGCCACCTTCCCAGGTAGGCTTCTCCAGACGGGCTAGGACTGAGACTCCCGGTGTGCCTCACAGCACCAACACATCTCCAACGTCTCGACACGGCTTCTCCAGGTCACGCACAGCCAGTATTGGTGCAAGGACAGAGGATAGCAGTGGCAGAATGACTGCTCTCAGCACCAGTCCAAGCCTCAACGGCTCGTCTTGCTCCACCACCCCTACCCTACGACCTAAACCCACGAGAGCACCTACCCCAGCCAAGATCACACTTAGTTTGGCACCATACACCTCGAAGAATCCAGCACCTTCCCCAGCCCCTAGTCTCTCCTCTAGCTCTGGCCATGGGTCAGAGTGTGGACTGACCGGAGCTCCATTAGGGACAGTGCCCATCTGCACCTATGCTCGAATCCCACAGAGAGTGTCCATGTCAGGTTCCCCTAGTGACTATGGCTCCTCTGATGAGTATGGATCTAGCCCTGGTGAGCACTCTCTTCTGTCTGGAGGTCTCTCTACTGCATTAGTAGATGGCTCTACCAGCTGTATATTAGTCGGGCACAGAGACAGCACTCACAAGAGAGTGCATGGTCGCAGAATCCTTCGACGCTCCTCCAGTAGAGAGTATGAAGCTGAGCGCAGGTTACTTAGCAAGCGCACTTCTCTTCCACCTTCCACTGCTCAGGAGCGCATAGTGCCTCATTGCAGGGAAGAAGAAGATGAAGAGGATGAAGAATATGCAGTGATGTCTCGCAGCACCAGCAGAGAATCATTCACCTCTCGTCGGGACTCGGGAAGCTTAGTAACTCCAAGTGGACAGGTGGAGACTTCAGCCAATAAAGGTGTAAATACAAGAGAGGGTCTGGAAAACACCTCGATTGACAGTGGCTACATGTCTATGCTGCCAGGTGTTACAGCTCCTGCAAGTTTGTCTCTTTCAGTGTCTGAAACAGAACCAAAAGGAGGGGACGAGTACATGACTATGACCCCTAACAGCAGTGTTTCACCCCCACAGAACATCCGGCTTCCTGTCTCCGAGGGCTACATGATGATGTCCCCACACAGCAGCTGTTCACCAGATCTACATGGCATGAGTGGGTGCTTGTGGGGTAGCAGGAGCAGCATGGAGAGTCGAGCAGGGAGTGACTACATGAACATGTCACCCATTAGTGCCAGGTCAGCCTGCAGCACACCCCCTTCACACCCAGAACAACATCCTTTACAGCCCAAAACAGTGTACTCCTACTTTTCCTTGCCACGGTCTTACAAACATACCACCCTTTCTACACGCTTTGAGGATAATTTGGGAGATGGAAGGCGGTCAGAGGTGGTTTCTAGGGGTGAAGGTGTTCCTGGAAGGAGGACTGGACGTGGTGGTTATACCAATAGAGCTGACTCTTCAGCTGGCCCCAATGGAGGGGGAAACCTTTCCCTGTCCTCCTCTTCATTCTCTTCCAGTTCAGCAAGCACTGAAAGCTTAGAGGACAAACCTTTATCCCTCCCTGCTGGGGGAATTGGGAGGTCGAGCACAGGACACAGGGTAGGGGGTGTTCACCCCAAAGATTCAGCCCATTATTTACACCAGCAGAGACGAGGGCCATGTGTCCAGAAACAGGGTTATCCACAGCAAAGAAAAGGAAGGCCCTTTAGTCTCTTTGTGGACATGTCCAAAGCCAACACTCTACCTAGAGTCAAAGAGACTGTACAGCCATTAGTATCCCAAAGCTCTGGTGAATATGTAAGCATAGTTTATCAGGGAGATCAGAGAATGTGCAACAGAGGACTAACAAGTGAAAATCAGGGGAGCTCTGTGGTTCAAGGTCAATCAAGAGCCTCATTCCAACAGTCTTCATGCCAAGTTGGTGGTGGTGCCAATCTGCCCCGCAGTTTTTCAGCTCCCCTCACCACTTCAATCTCTGTATCGTCAGAGTATGTCAACATGGATTTGGGCCATTCTTCATCTCCCCTGTCCTGCACATCACTCTCTTCTTTCAACCCCACTCCAGCAATAGCTCCAAGAGCTAGAGAGGTTCCCTCAAGAGCTCCACAAGTAGCACAGGAAGCAGAAAAGGGAAATAGAAGTAGTGGTATGCCCACCTTGCCCCCTGGGGACATGAGTAGTGCCCCTTTTACAGACTACACAGAGATGGCATTTGGACTGGCTAGAGCAGAAAGCCCTTTACATGGTCCCAAACCAGAGCAAACAGCTGAGTGTTCCTCTCTTGAGCAGGAACAAAGCATGGATTTCCACTCACCCAAGGCATTCCCTAAGATTGACCAAGGTGCCAGACTGGTCAGAGTGGAATCATCAGCAAGACGGAGGCATCGCTCAGACACCTTCAAGGCACCTCCAGGAATCTCTCTTTCCCCCTCTTCCTCCTCTTCCATTTTTACGGAAGCTTCCCAGACCACTACAACTCGATGCCATGGGCTAGAGGGTTCCCTCTGGGCTACTGGACAGCCATCTGCTGCACCATGCGCTGCTCCTGGGCTGACAGCTCTAACTGCACCCCAAACTTCATCTTTGTCACTGGAGCATGGTCTAAACTACATTGACCTTGACTTGGCTGGTAAGGACAACCCTCAAATGAGCCTGGATGGATCTTCCGGGCCACATTTCACCGTCTTGGGTGAAGCGTTAACACTGGGATTAGGTGGAACAGCAGCTGGGGGCAGCACCAACTCCAGCATAAACACATATGCCAGCATTGACTTTTTCAAGTCAGAGGAACTAAGAGTCCACCAGCATACCAGGAAAGACAGCAAAGGTTTGTATCTGATTTTAACTAAACACTGCATCACACAGTTGTTGATTATTATTTAAATTTAAAGATGATTATCCAACCGGAGTGATTCCCAGTGGTGACTGAATTCTTAGGTAATGACCTAGAATGTTAAGTTGTGAATACCAATTTACCAATTTTATGGATATGGATTGAAAATTAAAAATTTTTATGGTATATGCTAATGAAAAAAATGTGCTATAGACTTTCAAACATAGACATTTGAATTTAAATTACAGTGCTGTTTACAACTTAAATATTTGTGTGCTTATATATTGTGTGTTTCAGTTTATTATTATCTAGAAAGGTGGCTTCGGAAAAGCGCGAACGTCATGGCTCCTATAGTAGCGCCAGCTTAAGAGTGTGTGCATTTGAGAGAGTGTTAGATCTTATAAGGGAGTGCTGGGTGAAAGTAGTAAGCATGGGTGTGTGTCTGTAATGGTTTCCTTGGTATAGCCATATACTATGTCATTTAACACATACTCTGTCATTAGAGACAATTAAGAAAGTGTAAAAGCATGTGTGAGTTTGTGTGGAATATAATGCTTGCGAGACGGCAAACATATCTGAAGCTGTGAAGCTGAAATTGTGCAGCCATAGTGTGTAAATGAGTTTAGGTTTAGATATTTCAGGGATTGCATTGTGCAGCCGTATAGCTGAATGCATATGTTTAATGCACATGGTGATTGTGGATAATTACGACCGTTTAAACTCACTCCTGCTGAAAATGGCCCTGATTATTACTTAGTCGTTTTACTCTCTCTCTCTCTCTCTCTCTCTCTCTCTCTGTCTCTCTCTCTCTCTCTCTGTCTCTCTCTGTCTCTCTCTCTCTCTGCCTCTCCCGCTCTCTCTGGGTGGTTTTTACATATGCAGTATTTAGTCCACTTGATTTGAATCTTGATATGTTTAGCTCCTTGGCATTTGAATAGGTGTGAACGCAGCAATCACAGTTAGCACCGGCCATAAGAGCCATCAACAGACTGAGTCCTGCTTCTCATCTGCTTAGTTTCTTTCTTATTATAGCAGCACGTCCATAATTATTTAATTGATCGTAAAAAACAAAGCAATTTACCAAAACGCACATTAAATTATTTAACAATCATTTCCTCATTTTGTCTTGACGTTGCTGCTTATTACCCAAACACTACAACCTCTGACTATGACCTCTGACTTAAAGGCGGTGGTGTTAACCTGAAAGAGCTAATACTGGATTATTATCAACCGATTATGCTTTGGATGTCTATTTAACCGACTATTTTGCTCCACCAACACACTATCTTCTAAGACTGGCGGAACTATCTACAGTAACCGCGACTGGTAGAGCTGATGACCGAAAGTTAGTGCAATGAACAGAGTGAAAGTAGCATTAAATCCTAATTGGTTCAATGTTGCCAAAAGGTGAGGAGAATAAACCATGGAGGTGGTGGACAGTCCTGGGAAATGTATGAGAATTACTATATGGTGTTGTTTTTGATCCTTAGGCTGGTTTTATCGAGGGGTCACCACAGCAGAGCCCATTGATCTGCACAACAATGTGGCACAGTTTTTAATGCCTTTCCTGGAGCAATCTTGCCATTTTAGTTTGGGCAGTGACTGGGAATTGAACCCAGACCTTCTGAATGGCAGGGAAGAAGCCTATCACTGAGCCACCAATGGCCAATGCCCAAGTGGAACAACCAATTTCCACTTAATCTACTTTAGAATACCAGCAACTGTCTGGGTTTCCAGGATGGAATCCCTAATAGCATTGAATGGAATTCTAGTGCCCTATTTAGGGTGTACAATCCTTTGTTATACACACTAAGTAGTGCCCTTAATCAGGGGTTAGTGAGAGATTTGGGATTTAGCTTTGTTTAAGAAGCTAGTTAGCTTGCGTTAACGGTGAACAAAACGACACGGACTGTTCAGAGGAAATTCAGACTGTTTAGAAGCAATTACGTAAGAGACAATGTGTTGTTTAAGATATATATATATGAGAACCGGATATCTTCAGGCCTGTATGTGCGTCCCTAGTCTCACAGAGAAAGGCTGTGGTCCTTGTAGTCATCTGTAAAAAGCTGTGAAAATATGGAACAAATGCAGTTTGGTATTATAAGGGGTGGGAATATACTGTATGTATTGAAAGACAATACTGAAAGAAAAAAAAACATGCATGTCGAAGTTTTGATGGAAGCAAAAAGACAGTAACCAGTCTGAATGCAGGAGGACAAGCAGGGACATGAAGTGTAGAGAAGGAGAAAGTGCAAAGTGTAAGGTGTTGTGAATGAGGCATCGCAAAAGTGCAATGGACGCCAAGAGCCAAGGTGAGATGAGGTAAGAGAGTCATGGGTAGGATGGCAAAGAAAGGAGTGGAATAGAGCTAGTAATGCCGGGCCCAAAACGTGTCCCAATTTTGCACAGGTCTTAAATGATTACCCTGTGGTGTGGGTAGTAATTCTGAAAGATAATCGAGTCATGGCTGACCCGAATTTAGTATGCTCGTTATTTAAGACTGTGTGTATGCAGAAAACAGGAACCTGAAAGCAGATCCTCCGTTTGTTTTGACCTGAAGTCATGATTGCTCTGTGAGAAAGCAGAAGACACAGGCTGATAAGTGGGAGGCTGGCTCGATTCAGAACCGTCTAGACAGCCGGCTTGCTTTGAGTCAGAGGAGCCATAATCAAGCCAGACCATCAGTGGTCCAAAGTGGTCCATTATACACATGATCACTAATGAGTTTCATTTTGCAAATGGGGTATTTTAGCAAAGAAATTACAGAATTTACTCCCATATTTATCTGGCTTCCACGTCAATCACTATTCAATACACTAACTAACAATCTGCTGACCGTTAATAAGACTCGTTAAGAATGGTCCAATCACATGGGCCCAAATATTTAAAAACAATATTGATTCGCTAAGAACAACAGTGGGAGGTTCCAGTGGTGTCAAAAGTATTCACATTCATTACTTGAGTAGAAGTATAGATACCAGGGTTTGAAGTATCAACTCAAGCTTTTTACTTACGTAAAAGTGTAAAAGTACTGGTTTCAAAACTACTTAAAGTATAAAAGTAACAGTAACGTGAGGGGGGAAAAAAGCATTAAGGTCACGTGTTCAGATCATGAAACTGGGGGGGGGGGGGGGGGGGTGGGACAGCGTTCTGATCATGCTACCGGGGGTGTTATTGCGCGATTCTTGGGGGGGTGGGGGGTCTTTGGGCTATATATAACGAGGCTATTTTTAAAATGTAAGGAGTAGAAAGTACAGATAATTGCTTAAAAATGTAAGGAGTAGAAGTAAAAAGTCGTCTGAAAAATAATTACTCCAGTAAAGTATAGATACCCAAAATTTCTACTTAAGTAAGGTAATGAAGTATTTGTACTTCGTTACTTGACACCTCTGGAGGGTTCGGAAGATTTAAAAAAATCCAATATAGAGTTCAGCCTCAGACACTCGTTTGTCCGGCACCCCGCGTGCACGAACACAAATGAACGTAATACAGTTTAGAATTTCTTTGTTTGTAAATAAATTATATTAAGAAATACAACGGAATATTGTGACTAAATTATTTTTATTAATTATTCAAATAAATATTTATTATGTTAAATAATTACATGTTAAAGTAGCATTCTTCTCTGCCTAACGCGCTCCTTATTGACCGGCCGCCTCTGCTCGGTATACAGGATACTGTATATGTGAGAGAGCACGAGAACAGGGATTTTTAAAGATTTTGCAGTCAGGTACCTCTTAAACTGTAAAAAAAAAAATTAAGCAAAATCTATGCAGTCCCACTGATCCCATTAATCCCACTATATTTATTGTTGGGTGCTGTTCATTTATGGCCTCTTTCGTCACTTTTTCATCGGTGAATATTTCTCAAGTTATCACTTTTACATGAATGTTTAGCCACAATAGAAGGACGTTTTTCTTGTCTGTCCACAATCCAAGGACCTTAGTGATACTGATAAAACGGAATATTTCCTGTGGAAGAGCGAATAGCTTGGCAGTAACAGTGGTAGTCAAGGACCTCTTCTGGCTGCAACCAATGAAGCTCATAAATATCATCAGTACTGTATTTTTTTTTCTCTTTACAGAAAGCACTCTTCTGTAATGTGGAGTTGGGAAATATCGGTCTAAACCAATTGAAACGTGTCCAAGCTAACATTAGTGGCTCACCATTTATTACGTCTCGTGGCTTGCCATAAGATGATTGCTGAGAGCAGTTTTGAGTTAAATGCGCTGCGCAATTCAGTGTTGATCAATTGATTGGTGTTAAAGTAACGTGGGACGTTTTTATGCAGACGGCGCCTGTGCAGTTTGTGTTGTTTTCCTCTGACTGCTCACAGTGGAGACTCCTTCCATAAATGATGAATTAACATTTAATGTACATTACGATGAATACTGCATGTCCAAGTCTGCACGTTACTTTAATGATATAGAGGACAGTATTCGTGGAGGACACATTCCTGGTGCACGATTACAGAAAAACAAAGATAAATCGTTAGGTCATGACATGCAGAAATAACTATTGTTACATTTCAACAGTGTTAAGACTGTTCGAGTCGTGTTAGATAGTGTAACATTTTCAGAATATGCTTTAGAAACAATATATATATTTTTCTCTTTGTGTCAGTGGCGTCAAAGTCAGACCCGACCATGACCTTCAGCACATTACATTCTCAGCGCTTGGCCTCATAGTCTGTCTGCCAGCTCTGATGTAAAAGGCTCTAGAATCAGGGACTTGCACGCCTGAAAAAGCTTCAGGCATATTGTTGCACTTTTTTGTTTCATCATACGTCAAAGGGACTTTGATTTTCTTTGTCATGCCTGTGAGATTGCCTGTTTATTTCATTTTCTTTTTTTGCTGTTGTGCAGTTACCGGCGTTTTACCCCGATTGCAATACGGACGTCTTGTTGTTTATGCATGTGCTATTATTCGTACGCTGTCCATAATCCATATGCGTGTCTGTGTGTAAATTGGATGTGATTGGATTATTAACTTATCTTTCTGCTGACCCACATACACACACACACACACACACACACACACTCACACACTCACACAAACACATATTTTTATTCCCTTTCTGAAGTCTGAAGTATATAGTTTGTGTATCACTATGACAGAAAGATGCAGTATGTCTACATGTCCCTCTCAAGGTCACACTTGTAAGGGACATCATATGTTGCATTTGTGAGGACATTCCATTTAGATTTACACAGTAAAAGATATCAACAGTATATTCTGGCCACAAAAGCACGAGTGTGAACTTGAACTTCTGTACAAACATGGACATTAAAAGGAGAGAGGATGAAGGTTTATTGATTCTTTAGCACAAAAGTTCATATAACACCATGGACAGCCTCAAAGGTATTTGCCTAATACAGTAAGTCCCCTACATACAAACATTCGAGTTACGAACTTTTGAAGATACAAACATGCGCACACGCATGTTCAATCGTGTACATGTGCGTGCAGCGTGCATCCCAGGACGTGTAAAAACAAAGACGTGTAAAAACAGCGGCGATGAAGCTGGTACTGCTACAAAGCGCCATTGCAATAACGATGGAGGCAAAAGTGAGAATAATTGAGAGAATGCAGCGAGGTGAAAAGATGGCTGTGTTCATTTTACCTTAATTATTCAAGCATCAGCACGATTCTATATGGATAATGGAAAATGTTAGTTTTATACTGTGTATAGCCAATTGTGATAGTATCCTTATACCTAGATAATGGTGGTTCGACTTACAAACAAATTTGGACTTACGAACAAGCTCTTTCTATGTTGGTGACTTACTGTACTTCAATTAGTCTGCACAGTGGGGATGTCGACTAGTTACCATTAGAAAGGTGGGAAATACTGTACCATAGTACTGAGGCAGCCAGTAAATAAATCTAGCTAATCTGAAAGCCAGACATGTTTGATCTTCTTTTGTTCTTTTCATGAGCTGTAACATAGGGATTTCTATTGTACCACATTGGGTGGCCAAGTCCCAACTCCAATCCCACTCAGCTAGTTTAAACCACGTTAGCAGAGCATGCAAGCTGAAAACGCTTGATCCAGACTTGTTTGCCAGTGGGAAAAAAAAACTCCCAGACGCTGCTATAGACAAAGCAACCTAGCGAGCTCAGGGTAGTTGAGATATACAGAAGGCTCTGTTGATGGACATGAACTTGCATGCTGTACAGTCTCTGTTTCCTAGTCAGTGATTTGTAGGCACCAGGTTGTCTGAAAGTGCATTTTATTATTAGGTAGATCTTTAAATAGTGTAATATGATACACTGATTTTCTTTTTTTTTCAAATTTGTTTTATCTGCACTTATTGTGCCAATACAATAAACGAAAATAGTGATGTCAGAGAGAGAGACCCAGGTTAGCTTTCTTTTAAATTATTGGTCAACTAGCAAAAGTTACTAGTCATGCAATCCCTAGAAATAACTCACTGACGTACGAAACAATAACAACAGCAAAAGAATCTATGAGTTATTGGCCATTCGCTGAGCATAGACATTTACAGTAGAATGGTACGGCCTTGTCATAGAGTCACTGATATAGTGGCGCTTCACATCACTGCTTGTTATTAGCACCACGGTTTCGGGGGACAAACATATGAGACAAACTTGAGCAGGAAGAATAAACATACAATGATCCGTCTAGACATCTTTGAAGATTCAGTTTTCATAAGTTACACACCTGGTTTGTGGAGTAATCCATGCTGTGTTGCGCCTTTGCTTGTGTTTCGTGGGGATTTGGGGCATTAGGGTTGTTTATGTGTCTTCTGCATACTCTGTGTATTTGCGGGAAACTATTACGCTGATTGGCTCTGTTGAGCGACCCGTATAGCCACGCCCACTATACGCTATATTCGTCAGAAAAATCGACGAACGCTGTGACGTAATCGGGCACAAAACTGCTCAAAGCGTCCCTTCTACTCAACATTTCCATTTAATTTATGGCACAGATTTAACTTCAGGCAAATACTGAATCGCTGGCAAAGTTTCACTAAATTCTGTTGAGGCTGTTTTGCGTGATGTGACAGAATTGGCTGGACAGACATACAGATATACAGACAGAAATTTTTTTCTGGTTCTCCAACGTATGACCAGTTCTGACCCAATGTACACACATTATGTTACCTGATTACAGACCTGGTGATGAGTCTATAATCCACCTCCAGGGTTGAGGGTTTGAATGTTGCCTCCAGTTGGTGTGCGTGTTCCTGATTTGCATGTCATCCTTCAGCTTGGTGGGTTTCTTTCAGGTGCTCTGGTTTCGCCGACAGTCCAAAGACAGATGTTTTTAGGCTGATTGACATGTACAAATTGGTGGAGTGTGTTAGGGGGTGTATGAGTCTGTGATTTGGGTGCTCGATAAAGTAACGTCCCCTACCGGGAAGCTATAGGTCATAGTGATGTGTTGTCGTCTTTCCCCATGATGGTGTGAATAGATAAATTACGGACTTACTTCATCCTGTTTTAGATCTACTCTCCCTGCTGCGTGTCCAACACCCCCCCCTTTTCACACATTTATAATCATAGCACACGCATGCACTCCTGAAGCACACCAGACGATTGTCTCTATTCATGTTCTGCGTCTCCGTTTCTCCTTCTCGCTCCATCTTTTTTTTTTTTCCCTTTCTCTGTGTCTGTCTTTGCTATTGGAAGTAAAAAAAAAAAAAAAAAACAGCGAGTCAGGGGCCCTCAAACTGTATGATGTAGGGAAGGAGAGAGAGAAAAAAAAGGAAGGACTTGGAGACAGCGAGATGTGAAAAGCCACTCCAAAACAGTGGTTAATTCATCCTTTTCTTTTGTGATAGCTTCCTGTCATGTAGGTAGCGAGAGCAAGGGATCCAGGAGGAGGAAGGAGGGGGAGGCATGAAGAGGGATGTTTTTCAACTTATCTCAGTGGAGCTTAGTCAGATCAGACGCTGTGCCTGAGAGTGTGTGTGTGTGTGTGTGTGTGTGTGTGTGTGTGTGTGTGCATGAGGTACCGTTCTCTTGCACATTGGATTTCTGTGCAGAAGGCTCGCCGTGCATGCATGCAATATTCTAGGGAAAGAATGTTTATTATCAATTTACTACAAGCTATCGCTTACTATCCCTTTATAATTAATCAGATCAAAAACTTGATAACTTGGACATCTCGAAGTTCAACCTCCTCTGATGTGATTTCTCACCACTTCCTCACTAGATTTACATTCATTTTCCAATAATAATAATAATAAGAAGAATAACAGCTCGGCCTGAACCAAATGAATTTTAAGGGGGAAAGAGAGGAGCGGTGCGAACCTTTAATAATCTATCCAACCGATAAATACAAGGGGGAGTCAAAAATTTTCAGCACTAATTTTCAGGTTATATTAAAGTCTCTCTTGGCCGCACTGACTTACTGTATCAGCGCTTTCTGCTCAAGGCTGCCCTCTTTCCAGGCACGACTGTGCAGGTGTGAACAGGTTACATCATTCATTAGTAACAGTTTTATATTGTAAAAATGGATGCTGTGCTTGTGATGCGCACGAAGGAAGAGAAGAGAGATTTGTTTTTTGTGGTCTGAAGGTGGACATGGGGCAGAATTTGGACTGATGCTCTAAGGAAGGTGAAAGTTTCTTGAAACGAATCAGTACTGATGAAGAGACACTACGAGCCACTACGAACCATCAGCTGGAAAATTGATGCTGACAGTTTTCTGGGATTCTCGTGTGCCATAAGTATTGGAACATCATCCGGAAAAAGGTTCGACAATCAACAGTGCCGGTTACAGTGAGGCGCTTATTGAAGAGCGGAAGCCCAAACTCTGGATTAAACGTCATGATCTCACGTGACGATGCACGTCCCCAGACTTCTGTCCACCTTGTCGACACACTGAGGTGTTCTTACGTATAGTCCTGATCTCCCTTAATCAGACTTTCACCTGCTTGGTTCCTTGAAAGCAGCCCTACGAAAATGACGATTCACTTCTGATGAAGAAGTGAAGACAGCGGTGCATTCATGGCTTACAGTTAGCCTCCCACTTTTTTAAATGACGGGATACGAAAGCTTGTTGATGGAAACATGGATAAAGTGTATTGAATTTGACTTTTTCCAAAAGTTGAGGTAAGAAAATACATTCTACAGCCAGAGTGCGGATAATTTTTTACTTGTACTGGCCATGTAAACACTTGATTTGATCGTTTCTCTGCTGTTGAAATAGATATGTTTATCCTTTATTGCAGTGCAGTGCATTACACAGGAAACAGAACTGAGCGGTTCTTCTCATGAGTCTTCTAGTCCGAGTCGTTCGTTCTTTTGAATCTACTGCACTGCATAGCATCTATAGGAGTCACGTGACAAAAGAACTAGAAAAGAAATATTGTTCATGTACATGTAGGTAGTGTTGTTCGAGTCATACCGGGACTTTTGATTTTGCAGAACAACAGAACACAGTTACAGTATGACAGTAAAAACTCCCTTTATTTCTCTATATAATCCCCTGATACACTAATACACTTATCCCAGTGTTTCACTACGGCTTGGACACCATCAAGATAGACCGCCATAATCAGACTGCCTGATTCATTTGTGAAACGCCGGCCTCCCAGGAACTCCCAAACACGTAATATGGTTTGGAGCGTGGTCAGGACTGTGGTTATAACTTCCTGTAAGAGTTCTTGTAATGTGCAAGTGGTGTTGGTAAATAATTGTATGAACAGTTCACACATCTTTTCTTGCATTTCTCCTTTTAAATGTTTGCACCGTTCAGTCTCACCTTACTGGGCTTGAAGTCGCCTGTAAACGTAAATCGCTTCACAAGAAATTTCATTCTTGTTCAGTCCCGGTTTGACTTGAACGCCTCTTGTAATAAAATTCTGATTGATAAAAATCATTAATTAAGGATTTATAAACAATTATAGGCAAATCGAAATCCGTAGCAACCTTACGTAAAACGAATACATTATATTACTGTTATTTAAATAAACGATTAAATTCAGAGTTCAACGTATCACTGTGTTATTTTAAGTGTTTTGTAATGTGTCTGGCTCGTGGGTTTTTTTTTCCCCCTTTCTAACTGTGACCTCGTCTGGTCACTGCTGTGTTGCCAGACATGTCTGTATGCGCAGACTTAGCACACACACACACACACACACACACACACACACACACACACACACACACACACACACACACTCACAGCAATATATTATACTGAAGAAGAAAATGAGAAGGAGTGACAGAGAGTGAGAAAAGAGCGGAGAGAGAGAGAGAGAGAGAGAGAGACAAACCGGGGGAGCTGAGGAAGCGACACAAACAGTGTGAGAGAGAGAGAGAGACGCTGAGTGCCAGACAGGCCTGTCGAGATCCCAGGGGAGCTGTTCAATAAACGGTTATGTGTGTGTAGAGACGACCAGACTGAGGAAGACACAGGCGAAAGGCACTGAAACCGAGAGGATGGATTGCACCGGAGGAAGTTAATGAACTCCTCAAACACTGAACAGTCACTTCTGCCTCGGCTCGTTGACATTATTAAGAATTGTGTCATAGCTTTCTATTGTTATTACCCAGGTGTGTGTGTGTGTGTGTGAGCGTGAGCGGGTGGAGAAGCGTGGGTTGTTTTTGTAGAAGCCTAGTCTGAATATGCATGATTACTTTGTCGTGAGTGTGTGTGTGTGTGTCTGCTTTAGCACAGCGTCTTAGTGTCTCTGTTATCGGCTATAACACCAAGCACTGGGTGAAACATAGAATTAATAGAATTAAGCACATCGTAGGCTTCATCTACTGTATCATAGTACTGTTAATATGTGAAAAAGTGAAATACGTGATGTCCGAATTTCCTTATTCCTTCTGCGCCACTGAACACACAGCACATCGCCATCGGTTTCTAAAGCCAGACTTCTATTGAAGAAAGACGCTGAATTGCACAACAAACGTTTGCTTTAGGGCTCCCGAGTGACGCAACAGTCTGAGTGTTCACCCTATCGTTAGGAGTTCATGAGATTAAGTGAGTATAAATTGCATCGCTGTCCAAGTGGTGTGGAAAGAAAGGAGCTTTTTCTTTTTTTCTTTTCCTCTGTCCTGGCCACTGAGCAACACTAGTTAATCATTGCTTTGGCCTGGTGATGTGAAATGAGCAGAATTTTAAGGAGATCTGGCGGGTCCGGGTGTCTCAGAGCAAGACGATGTACTGTACTTGATTAACACGGCGTTTCCTTCCTGTGGAAGGAAACCCATCCAGCACGGGGAGAACATGCAAACTCCATGCACACTGACCCGAGGGGGGAATCAAACCCGGACACTGGAGGTCTTAGGCGACAGTGATAACCACTAACCCATGATATGATATGATATGATATGATATATTAGTTTGGACACACCTACTAATTCAATGTATTTGCGTTGTTATACAGACTAACATCTAGCCAATTATTTCTAATAATGCTAGCTATGAGATGTTAATGAGCGTTAGATGCTGTTAAAATGACCTTAATATGCCGTTTACAACCATTAAACCCAATGTGGGCAACTTGCTCTTGCAAACAGCTCAGTAAACGAACCTGAGATAATTTATTCTAAGTGCTGAATGCACTAATTGTTACGGTTTGAGAGGAATTTCAAAGGCGAAGAATTATTGCATGATGTGTCTGCTGAACCTCAATACCAGCTGTGATGTGTCAGAAGTTCTCTGTTCATCATCAGCAGAGAGATCATCTTTAAGCTTTAGGCCCGGTGTCTTATATCACATATGTTCTGTATATCAAAAGAACAAGCTGTTAGCATGTACAGTGGTGTGAAAAACTATTTGCCCCCTTCCTGATTTCTTATTCTTTTGCATGTTTGTCACACTTAAATGTTTCTGCTCATCAAAAAACGTTAACTATTAGTCAAAGATAACATAATTGAACACAAAATGCTGTTTTTAAATGAAGGTTTACGTTATTAAGGGAGAAAAAAAACTCCAAATCTACAAGGCCCTGTGTGAAAAAGTGATTGCCCCCCTTGTTAAAAAATAACTTAACTGTGGTTTATCACACCTGAGTTCAATTTCTGTAGTCACCCCCAGGCCTGATTACTGCCACACCTGTTTCAATCAAGAAATCACTTAAATAGGAGCTACCTGACACAGAGAAGTAGACCAAAAGCACCTCAAAAGCTAGACATCATGCCAAGATCCAAAGAAATTCAGGAACAAATGAGAGCAAAAGTAATTGAGATCTATCAGTCTGGTAAAGGTTATAAAGCCATTTCTAAAGCTTTGGGACTCCAGCGAACCACAGTGAGAGCCATTATCCACAAATGGCAAAAACATGGAACAGTGGTGAACCTTCCCAGGAGTGGCCGGCCGACCAAAATTACCCCAAGAGCGCAGAGACAACTCATCCGAGAGGCCACAAAAGACCCCAGGACAACATCTAAAGAACTGCAGGCCTCACTTGCCTCAATTAAGGTCAGTGTTCACGACTCCACCATAAGAAAGAGACTGGGCAAAAACGGCCTGCATGGCAGATTTCCAAGGCGCAAACCACTTTTAAGCAAAAAGAACATTAAGGCTCGTCTCAATTTTGCTAAAAAACATCTCAATGATTGCCAAGACTTTTGGGAAAATACCTTGTGGACCGACGAGACAAAAGTTGAACTTTTTGGAAGGTGCGTGTCCCGTTACATCTGGCGTAAAAGTAACACAGCATTTCAGAAAAAGAACATCATACCAACAGTAAAATATGGTGGTGGTAGTGTGATGGTCTGGGGTTGTTTTGCTGCTTCAGGACCTGGAAGGCTTGCTGTGATAGATGGAACCATGAATTCTACTGTCTACCAAAAAATCCTGAAGGAGAATGTCCGGCCATCTGTTCGTCAACTCAAGCTGAAGCGATCTTGGGTGCTGCAGCAGGACAATGACCCAAAACACACCAGCAAATCCACCTCTGAATGGCTGAAGAAAAACAAAATGAAGACTTTGGAGTGGCCTAGTCAAAGTCCTGACCTGAATCCTATTGAGATGTTGTGGCATGACCTTAAAAAGGCGGTTCATGCTAGAAAACCCTCAAATAAAGCTGAATTACAACAATTCTGCAAAGACGAGTGGGCCAAAATTCCTCCAGAGCGCTGTAAAAGACTCGTTGCAAGTTATCGCAAACGCTTGATTGCAGTTATTGCTGCTAAGGGTGGCCCAACCAGTTATTAGGTTCAGGGGGCAATTACTTTTTCTCCCTAAATAATAAAACCCCTCATTTAAAAACTGCATTTTGTGTTTACTTGTGTTATCTTTGACTAATAGTTAAATGTGTTTGATGATCAGAAACATTTTGTGTGACAAACATGCAAAAGAATAAGAAATCAGGAGGGGGGCAAATAGTTTTTCACACCACTGTAAGTCAGAGAGAGATCCGGAGACAGACACACAGACGTTTCGAATGTACGGTATATTTGTCTGAACATGTGCTATAGGAAGTGCTACCATATAAGGAATCAGGAAGTACAATAAGGCAACCCTTATCATATTAGAGAGCCTTACATTTTCCTTTTTTAATTTTTTGTATATGATTATATATGATTAGCGGGTGTCAGGGAGCTGCTATGGAGCCGATATGCGGAAGCCTCCTGGAACTTGCGGGAGTGTTGGGATGTCTGTGTTGGAATCATCTGTAAGGAGGTGATTATAGACTTCTGCAAGTCTCCAGTGGATCAGTGTGAAATCTGGGTCAGTCAGAGACGAGTCTGCTTTCTGAATTTGTGGCAAAATTGCGAATGATAGGAGGATAACAGGGGCTAGGGTTAAATTATTGCATAATTATTGCGAATAAAACACTTTGAGAAAATATTGGACAATTAATCAATTTTACGGTGAAGGTGTGCTCTTTTCCCCCCAAACCCTGTTATGTTCTAAATCTTTCTTATATTACTACAGTCTTCAGTTATACAAGCAAAAAACGTCTGATTTATATCCGATCGATCCTGAACTCTAGGTTATAAAAGCGTTTAGTAGACATGTCCTAGCTGTCTAAGTGATAAATTTGAGCCGTATCCTGTCAGGCTAAGTCAAAGTCTGTTTGTTTTATGATCTCATCCACGTACACCTGTACACAGGGAAGATAAATCAGCATGCACAGGAGTGCATGAGGTGCAAGGTGAAAGGTAAGGTCAGCGCTTCAGTGCAGTGCGAAGCTCGGCGAGGAACACATGAGGATGTTCGGGTAGAGCCGTGAAACGTATTCAACTGGAGATCTGTCCGCTTTAAATGGATATAAACACGGATATGACTCAAGGTTATTATTATTATTTTTTTAAGGAATGCATAAGTACAAGCCACGCCCATTTAGCATTACTCATTACTACTGTATATACAGAATGCAGACGGCTCGAGCATGTTGCAGGAGGATTTGTTGATGCTGTTTTCTGCACTACCCGTCTGATGCAATAACTCTCATTCTGTTTGTCTTTCTTTCTCTTTCTCAGAGTGCTGATCATCCTGCTTGCTGAAGAGGAACAGATATGTGTGTGTGTGTGTGTGTGTGTGTGTGTGTGTGTGTGTGTGTATTGCGAGACAGAGAGAGTGAGCGTTCAGGTGTGTGGTACAGTATGCATTTTAATGTGTGTGTGTGTGTGTGTGTGTGTGTGTGTGAGTCCTGCAGGTGTGGATGTTCACCCTGTAAGATTTCTTTCGTTCGTTTCCATCGGTTACAATCGTAACAAAATTTGCCAAAAGACTATTGATCATAACCAACCACGGACACTAAGACGGACACGTCCTTCAGCCAATCGGGAAGGATTAAAGCGACTCTGACTGCCAACCAGGAGCCAATGATATTCCTTCTTCAACTTCTTTCTTTTCTTTTTTTTTTTCATTATGAAATTTGAAAAAAACAAACAAACAAAAAAAAAACAATTGTAATACAGATGCTACGTAGTCTAACGATAGATGAGGAACATATACAGTATAGCGTACTCTACATAGTATTACCAAGAGAAGTATATATGACCTTCTTTAAAAAAGAAAAAGAAAAGTGCCTCATTTTTGATTGTAGCCATTTTTACACAGGTCCTGACGTTCTCTGTGAGAGAAAAGAGCTTTTATGATTTTTTATTTTCTTTGTTTCATTTATTGTCGCGCTTATCGTCTGTCAGTCTTCGTTCCCTTTTTCCTGAAATATTAATAGAGAGAGAGATTAAGAGAGCAAGAGCATGAGATAGAATAGAGATATAGTTTGCATTATCTGATTGCCTTACTGTGTATGTCTATATGTGTGTGTGTGTGTGTGTGTGTGTGTGTGTGTGCGCATCATCTATACTGTGCCATGCTGTGCCTCTATACTCAACCCGACAATGGTGAACCATACATGAACCGACACACACACACACACACACACACACACACACACACACACACACACACAACCATATACCAAGACCTCAAACTGTCTGAAACTGCAGTATCATTCAGAAGCACTGCTAACACACACACACACACACACACACTTGTATCCTCAATAGCTGCTCTTCTGCTACTCTGAGCATAGAGACATCAGCTGACCGGCTCGGATATGCTGAGTGACTGAAAAAGAGATTATAGAGAAGGAGAGAGTGTGTATGCGTGCATATATGTGTGTAAGAGAGAGAGAGAGAGAGAGAGAGACTGTGTGTACTGTAAGTGTGTACAATATCAGTCTCCATTAATATTTATTTATAGTTTTATAGCCAGGGTAATTACGTTGTATTAAACTGCGACAGCTTCGATTTTATCGCTTTTACACCTCACACACACACACACACACACTTTTGCGAGTCCCCGCACCTCCACACAGTTCTCAACTGACACATTCAAGTGCCTCCTTAATTCAGCTACAATTGCAGGGACTCTCCACCCTGAACCACATTAAATACGGTTATATATTCAAACGGTCGTGACGCGCTTAACGATTCTGGTGGTGACTTGTGGGTTGGTGTTGGTTTTTCATTATTTCTGCGAGACATCAGCGAGTGTTGGCTTCATTATCGTTAACCTGTTGCTGTTGTTAGTCTTTTGGTTGCCACAGCAGACCATCCTAATCCGGAGAACAACTTGACACAGGTGTTTACGCCGGATGCCCTTTATGATGCAACCATCCCATTTTATCCGGGCTTGGGACCGCCACTGATGGCATGGGAATTGAACCCAGGCGAGAAACCTACCACTGAGCCTCCAATGCATCCAAACATCATTCGCGACAAGTTCAATATGATATGTTTCAGCATCATTACATTTCGATTCACTAGAACCAATCAGAACCAATAAACTTCGATTCCCTTCTAAACTTGTTGTGGTTGGTGGTGGTCTTTCGGCTGCTCCTATCGAGGGGTTGTAAATCGCCGGGTGCGCTTTCTGATGCAACCCTCCCATTTTATCCAGGCTTGGGACCAGCACTGCAGCCAGTACCTGGGGTTTGGACATTGGGTGGGAATCAAACTCGGGGCTCCTGCATAGTAAGCGAGAAACTTACCACCAAGCCTTCAATGCCTCAATACATATAATAGTGAAAATAATTTAAAAAAGAATCCAAATTTAAGAGATAACGTGCAGATTTTGCTTTTACCTTCTACCTTCTTTTACCATTTTCCAGGTAATTTAAGTTGAAATCCTTTCCAGCACAGAAGAAGTGGAGACGTTGGTGCAAACGTTGGACCCAAAGTCCCGGAAAGCAAGACACAGTTTAGCTAGTTATTGTACTATAAGATGAGGACGTTGATTGGCTCAAACTTTGGAAGCAGAAATGTTTGATGAGATGAGAAGGTGAGAAATATGGACGGCGACAAAAGCCGCGCCGCAAAGAAGGCGGCACTACCACCACTGCACCACTGTGAGGCGCTGTGAAACCCGCAGAACCACGACTCTAATCAGAACATTATCCCCAAAATCAGTCTCGGGTGCCGCCGACGCTTGCGCGTTTATTCTAAAGATCAATATGCAAGTCGTTCAGGGTGGAGGCTTCCTTTAAGATCACACCAGTCTGACCAACACAAGCGACACCAGAGAGAACTACGAGCTATCGGACGTCTGAATACCGTCTTTTTTACACTCAGCAGTACGCAACAGCCAGACTGTAGTCTTACGCATGTTCGATTTTATACACCACTGTTTCTACACACTCTGCACGTTTCCATTCTAACCGTGTTTTGATGTTAGTTGAAAAATCTAAGGGGCGAGAGGTTTCCGTCCGAGCGCTTTCAATATCCGTACAGGGTCTTTTTATGACGAAGATGTAGCGGTGTCTCTCTAAAACACCACTAGCTCCACTTTTCCTGGAAGATTTTTTCTATCATCTCACATTTATTGATTTTTTATTTTTTTTGGTATTTTTATTTTTATTTTTAGATTAGATATTTAAACCAGACCGCTACTACATTTTTCGACTGCCTTGACACTTTTCTAATCAGTTTGGTGAAACGCTTGCTGTAATCTCAGTGCCAAGATTCTTCTTTGTAGTATTTATGCATCAAACATGCCAAATATTTGTTTTATAGAATTTCTGCCAGGACGCGATACAATTGTTCAAGAAAACATGCAGCAATTATTGTAAAATATATATTGAAGTATTTAGAGCTGAAAGTGGAGCCACACAAGGTTTACACAAGTAACTAACCGGAAGGTGGTGAGTTCGGATCTCATGTTAACCCTTACGGAAAAATCAAGTCATGAAATAAAACATTTTCCCCAAGTATTGCATGTTTTTTGCACATGAATCATAAATTCTTTTTTTCCCCACAATTTCTTTTTTTTTCAAAATTGATTTATATGTGAATTAATTCTTAGGCAAAATTCATGTAATTTCCCCCTGAAAAAAAAAAAAATGAAATGTATAAATGTGATAATTTTTTTTTATTAAATTTTTTTAAATACTAATGATTTTTCTGTAAGGGAACTGAGGGAACTCTCTCTTCAACCTCTGTTTTTAGGATATATACAATAAAATAGTTTGCCAAATGAATACATGTACTGTAACGACTCTTGATACAAGGTGATGTTGATTAAAATGCCAAATATAAAAGACACTCCATATATTCAGATGGTTCTACTTTTTTTTTTTTTTTTTTCTTTTCAACCTGAAAGACTCGCTCTGCCGTATGATTTATTCAACATATCTGAAATATAAACGTACCTTCTTCCTTCTGCCGCAGATTAACAACAGGGCCAGGTGGTGCTGCTTCACATACAGATGGGGTCATGTCTTTAAGACCTCACTTGACCCTGGTTTTTCTTCTTTTTTTTCCCTATACATAAGCCTGCTTAAATCCAGCACATGAGCTGGTCGGTGATACATCACGAGCATCTCCGGTGTAAACGAGTGTGTACGTCTGAGACAGTGCTGTGTTGTGCGTCTGAGACCATGTCTGTCCTCCTTGTTCTCTTTGCTCTTGCGCTGATATGTGCGTGTCCAGTGTCTCATTTCCTTAAGCTCTCTTTTATTGCCTTATTGTCTGTATTAGCTCTTACACAAACCATGGCAGCTGTAGAAAAAAAAATATATATATATATTGAAAAAAGAAACAAGCTTTGCATCCTAGAACAGTTGGAATTCAGTTCTGTATTTTAGAAGTATTATTATTATTATTATTTTTGTTTCTTTCTTACTTTCTTCCAAACTCCGGCCGAGTCTTCACTCTAGAACAGCTGAGGTTTTGTTTGGGGTCTGAAGATCCTTTAGTCTGGTTGTATGTAGAAATTTGCGTGTCTCTGGCCTTCGGTCTGTGAAGCAAAAATACATAAATAAATAAAGGTCGAGTGTGATGTAGAAATATGGCCAAGGCCGATGTATAATCCATAAAAAAAAGGACATCATGATAATTAAAAAAAAAAAAAAAGATTTAAAAAGCAAAAGAAAGAAAGCTGTGACTTTCTCTAAGCACCTGCCATTTGTTGGGATAAAAGGGTTTGATATGTACAATCAGGGTCCTGTTTATTTGAGATTTATCCTATTCATGTATATCTGGTACTAATGAAGAATCCAATGACAATGATGTATAAAGAAGACTAAAGAAAGTATTAATAGGGTCTGGGGTGTGTACTTGTGTGTATAAGGGAGTGTGGGGGGGACTTGGGTGGGTCTGGGGCTCCTTTGGCACGACTATGATAGAAATTTCTGTTTGGTTCAGAAATTCCTTCATGATTATTGCCCGTGATGTAGACAATGTCTTTTTGTTTTATGAAAAAAAAAAAGAAAGCAAAAAAAAAAATGGCAATGTGTCTTGTCTTTTTTTTTTTATTATTTATGTCACCTCTATTGTAATGGCTCATAACAAAAGTGTGTGTGAGTATGTATGCACATATTTTTTTTTAAATACCTTTTATACCTGGTCCCATGTTATTTTCCCCCTTCTTTTTCTTCTTTAATTAACAGTGTTAGATTTAAGTGCATTAGAGCATCAACTAGCTACATTGATAATGATGGGAATGGAAGGTTCTAACAATCGAAGTGTGTGTGTGTGTGTGTGTCTAGACTGTAGACTCCCTTCCAGACTGATGTCTAGAGATAAGTCACCTGCCAGGCTTCATGAAAGTGAGGGACAGGCTATGTGTGTGTGTGTGTGTGTGTGTGTATCCTACATGCTGGTCTTTAAACAGAACACAGACACTTCAATGTTGGCTCCTGGGGACACCATGTGGCTCAGCCAGAAAAAAACAGCCAAACCCTAATTGCTAAGAAAACAAACAGGCACAGCACTAATGAGTGTGCAGGACATCCAGGCAATGCAGCTTCAGTGCATTTCTCTAAATAACCTGCATTTGACATTTCCAAGCCGTGGTGGTCCACATGTGCACAAGTGGAAAATGACCACAGCCAGGAATCTCACACTGCATAGATAGTTTTCAGTCTAATCACATTTATATTCATTTAAATAAATAAAAACTATAAAAAATAACATAATAAAAAAAAAATATGCAAAAACCAATATAAACTAAAAGGTTTGCCAAATATATACCAGAGCATCATCCTGTACCTCCAACTCAAGTGTGTTATATCCAGTGTTAGAGTTCCACCTGGTGTTCAAAACAAGTACTGCATCTGCTTGTAGTCTACCACAGCACTAAACATGTAGGCTACAGTTCTGTACATTCCAGAGGTATTGATCCTAAATCAATAAATTAAATATTGATTTACATAAAACTATTTGTATAACATATAAACAATAATAATGATAATAAATTAGAAACAATACATTTCTTCAATTACAAATATAAATAAATACATTTCTCCTAGACTTGTTTCTATGTAACTTCATTTTGAAGCATTTTTCACAGGATGACACACAATGTACATCTGCAAACAACATATGAACAACAACAAACAACTACAACAATAATAATTCATTATATACGACATGAAATCTAAATATGGACATACTGTATATTATAATTAATGTAGTGTTTTAAAAGGATTGAAGTTGGAATAATATTTAAAAGGTACATTGCAAGAATAAAGTTAGGATGAAATTTTTCAAGATTTATAAATATTTATAGAATATTATATTTATAAATTATATTATAACTTTTATTAGTGCTATATGATTTTAGTCTTAGTTCTTTCTGGTTCTTCTTCTAATCTTACTCATTTATTATTATTATTATTTAAAGACAAGCAAGAAGGAAAGTGAAACTCTTGGAGAAGTGACAACTTGCGAAACAAAAACACTGTCATGAATCATGTGGCTTATTAAAGTGAACGCATTTGCTTTTTGTTCCAGTAAATTCCTTTTAATCTAAAACATATCTAAATCAGAAGGACATATCTTTGTTCAGAAGGACCAAAAGGCTACAGATTCTACATCCAGTTACAGTACAGTAGGTAAGCTAACATTTTTCTCCAGTTTAGTTAAAATGATTTTTCCTTATGTTATTTTCCCCCTGGTCTCTTCTACAGACAATGTTTAAGAGGAGAACATGTGAGATTAGTTAAATATTTGATTCATTTATTTATTTATTTAGCACTGAAATATTTAATAGCACACATGTTTTGCATTTTGTTATTTAAAGAGCATTCATTTAATAAGTTGTATTTTAATAAAAAAATTACGCACCATCCCAAACACCTTGTATTGTAATAAAAGTTACAGAATCTGCAGTATTCTATATTGTAGTGTAAGAAACTTGGGAATGACCGAATCGTCCAACTTCAATGACAAATCAAAATAATCCATTAGAAGAAAATTCCACATGAAAAATTACTGGTACTGGTTGGAATAGCTGCATGTTCTTCTAAAATTGGACCCTTGAAGAACTAATTTACTTAGTTTAAAATGTGATTAAAGAAAAATCTGTAATACAATCTGACATAATGTAACATGCAGGCACAAAAGGTAAAAACTCAATGTATCTTGTGCTTGTTTAGTCAAAGGCCTTACAATGAATAAGTAAAACATTTGTCATTTGGCAGTTTCAGAGAAAATTTAAAGAAAATGTACAGAATATTAAGCAGTCAAAACATTAAAAAAAAATACATAAAATATTTTTATGCCTTAGAAACCTTAAATATTTTAACCTGAGGACAATGAACTACTGTACTTGTATGAACATGATACATTTTCTCTCTTCTGGATTCTGTTAAAGTTTGGGTTTAAAGATGCCACAGGAGAAGTTTGTCACAATTTATGGAGAATGGCTAATACCTGTAAATAATTTTACACAACATGTCCACCTACTTCATTAAAAGAAAAATCCTGATGATATTTAAAGTTAATACATAATCTACACTGGTGTGTTGCTTTAATTTCATTTTAGAAAACACAATTTTTGTTTGACTTTCTGCAGTAGTTTAGTCCCCCAATTTGTCTAGCTCTCTCACCTCCTCAGCTTTACACTCCAGTGGAGCAGCAAGTTCAGGTTTTACCGACTGACATATTTTTAGCAGGTTATATGTGAATAACATGGCACAGGTACAGTACAGCTCATTACAAAACATACAGTAACAATATCGAGGTGTTTATAAAAACTCAACATCAAATGAATGTGTCCTTTACTTTAATCACATAAAAAAAACTAAAAAAAAAAAAAAAAGGCATGTTTTACATGTAGGTCTAGTATTAAGGAAATTTGCATTGAATTGCTAGCACATTACATCATTTTCAGTTGAAATGTCCTGAATCATATGGTATAAATTGATAAAAAAAAAGTCTATTATTACTGTTTGTGTGTTGTCCAAAATGTATGAGCACATCATAATTATTAATCTACAGCTCAAACAATGATTGTGTTTTGCATATTTAAGTATCCAGTTCTAAAATCCTCCTGAATGTAATTATAATCGATTCAGAATACTGTATGGAAAATGCAACACAAACCAACAAATAACATAAAAATAAGTAAATGTTTTAGAGTGAGTTTTCTTTAATGCTTGTTTACTGAAACAACATGCTACAACAGTACAGTATGTACTCTATTATTTAGGGTTATGTTTCTCTAAAACAGTTAAATACTTTGAAATTGTTCCTGAAAATGTTCAAGCACCTTGTGGAGATTGTAGAGAAGTAATAAGAGATGTATGGAGAAGGCTACAAAGGTGGAGGAAAGTAAAGTGATTCTGTTTTATATCCTGATTGTTACACGGCCTGAAAGCCTCAAAAGGCTTGGAGGGTTTGTAATATCATTTGTCCTTGTTTTGAAATTATGTGCTTGTTTTTTTTTTCTTCTTTATGCATTCTGTAAAAAAAAAAAAATGCTTACAGATAAATACGTTGCACTTGTGGTGCTCCATCACACATTTGACCGAGAAAGTGTTGTACCGGACAGCAGCTGTGAACAGAGAGAAGATGATCACTGATTGTCTGTTCCATGAGGATGATGGACAGCTCAAGTGCCAGAAGAATAGTGATGCAGTAAAAAAGGTTGCGGATTGGCTCAGGGATGTGGTATGTATCCTGAAGTCCAGTCAGTTATCTGTATATTTTCCCTGTGTTTATGTAAATACATTAGAATCTATGATACAACAGTTCAGAACAGCAGCTAAAAGAAAGGATAATGATATTGTTGCCATGCCAGTGTCTCTGTCTAGCCCAAATGTCACTGTCTAACAGAATTAGCTCTCAATAATTCAGTTAAGTTGAATGATCAGAAGTTTTTTTTTTCAAATAAATATGGCATTTTCTAAATCTAACAGTACTTACAGTACCTCTAAATGGTCTAATTGTATATACTATGTGGGAAAGCAAAGCGCACAGTTACCTGAAGTGGACAACAATTTGCCATCATTTTTAAAATCCAAAAGTAAAAAAATATCAACTTGATAGTTTTTGGTATTCATTTTAAATGTGGTTTTAAATCATTATGTAAAGTCTTTAAAAAAAAAGATAATTTGCAGAAATATAGCATGCTATTGGTGGAATAAGGGACATAAATAGAACAGATGCCATAGCAACACTGTGCGTCGAGCCAGGGGGCTGGCTTATCAAAGAGAAAGTAACCTGCTGTGTTTTTTTGCTTTGCAATGTTTTTAATGATTGCAGACGATTTTTAGCCAGAAGCACCGCTAGGTCACAGCATCTACCTACTATTTTTTGGCTGCATCTAGTATTTTTTCCCCCAGTTTCTGCTGATAATGGCTAAGATTAATAAAACAGGTAAGATGACTTCATTTTCAAGTCTGCATATTATTTATATGTCACATACTGTTAAATGTTGGACTGTGGGCAACAGACTAAACAGACTAATTGCTAAACAGTCTAGTAGCCAGAGACCCAAGAGACGAACAGACTCGGTACACAGCAGACTCAGTATGAAACAGACTAAGAACTATAAAAGGTTAGTGGCTAAAGAGGTTAGTACCTAAACAGACTAAGATCTAAACAGATGCAGCACCTGAAGGTGGGTGGGATATACTGTATTAACCAGCAAATTGACCTTTTTTTTTCTTCCAAAAGTTGAAACGTTGAAAGCACAAAAAATGTCCATGTGGAAGGATTTGAGTGACCTTGACATGGGGCCAAATTGTGATATCTACAGTAGATGACAGAAGGGATCTCCTCAATATTACACAAGTGGTCATAATGTTATGGATGATCAGTACATAGTTAGTGTTAAAGTTCCATCTGGTATATCAAATGGGTATCTGGTTTTGGGCTATGGCATCATTGAACAATAAATAAAAAATAAATAATATGTTTATAAAACAGATCAATGGTCAATATTGCTTACAAAGGAATATAATTACTGTTAGTCTTTTTTATTTCCCCCCACAGCCCCTCCCACCTGCTTTGTACTAGCTCACAAAACAGGCTTGTGAATTCACAGGTCAAAGTTCACCTTAATAAAAAGGGAAAGGTAAAAATAGCGACCCTTCACATCCTGTGTCCTTTTTTTCTTGATAATGTTTTCTTTTCAGCTTTGTGATTTTTTTTATTCCTGTGTTTTATCCATTGCTTTAGGGGACAACAACAACAACAACAACAAAAACAGGGACGTTTATTTATCATTTCTCATATCGCCATAGCAGTGGGTCAAATATATCGTACTGGCTATTAAAGATCTGTTTTGTTGCCGATCACAAGAGAGAAACATACAGCAACTTTTGATTTAACAACTGACTTTAATTCCTCAGTGACAAATTATTATATTAAAAACATTTTTCAATTGTGTGAAGATTTAATTTACAGAAATGAGTGGGAAAAGATTCAGATGATAAATGTCTGATATGAGCCAAGGGAATTGGCAGATTCAGCAGTAAATACTGATTTTTTTAATATAAATTTTTAAATATTAAATATTTATTAAATTCTCACTGTGCCATCCCAATCTACTAGCTTTTTAAAAAGTATTATTAGCACCTTATACCACATTGATTTAAAAACATTTATTATTTGAATTAATAAAGAATGAAATTTTAAGCCATATATCTATAGTTACATTTTATTTAAAAATGTAAAGACTGCATAAGATCTTTTAAAGCCTGTTTAATATTTTACATTTTATCATAATGGTTATTCTTAAAATATGTATGTATTTAGAGGATTTTAATGAAATCTTTTTTTCCTGTCTAATGTGTTATTGATTGTCACCACTGACACTGACATCAGTGACAAATTGTACATAAACATAAAGTGACAAGTTTTACATAACATTATTATACACACATATACATACACGTAAAGTCACATAACGTTTCAGGGAAAATGGTACTTTTATAGTTTTTAGAATATGAAAAAAGTCTTTTAATCTATTAATTTATAGTATATGAGACATTCTATGGCAGCATGGTGGTCTAGTGGTTAGCACTGTCGCCTTGCACCTCCAGGGTCCATGTTTGATTCCCACCTCAGTTCTGTCTCCAGTTTCCTCCCACAATCCAAACACATGAAGGTTAATGCTAATTGGTGTTTTCAAATTGCTTGTAGTGTGTGAATGAGCATATATGTGTGTGTTTGTGCGTGCCCTGCGATGACTTGCACCCTGCCCAGTGTATATCCCACCTTGTGCCATAAGTCTTGTGGTATAGGTTTCAGACCCGCACCCCTGTATAAAGGATAAAGACAATGAGTCAGTGAGTGAGTGAGTCATTTTTTTTCTATAAATCTTATCAATGTATTAACTTTAAAAGAGAGGTAGATTAACTTCAGCCAGGTAATCAGTAAAGCAAAAAAAACAGATCTTTTTTTTTAATTTCACTCTGAGTAAAGAGCTTCCTTCTTTACACATCACACTGTGGAGACACATTAACAGGGTGCATTTAAAATATTTGGAATACATGTATGTGTACTTGGATAGATATATGTGTGCATGCAGCACAGGTCAAAGGTCAATATCAGACAGCAATGTCACAGCTTATGAAGCTTCCATATTGATACTATGAGAACAATAAAGGAAATAGGTTTACACTAAAGCATAACCACTAGATGTCACTAGTGAGTTGCATTATGATCAGGCAGACTAGTTCACACTGCCAGGACAATAAACAATAGGCATTTCAGGAAGGTTCGTTCTTGTTGGGTTTCCTACAACAGTCCAAAGACATGCACATAGAGTAAAATAATGAGGTTAATTTTGAAGATTGGACTTAATGCTCATAAAAATTCAAAATGCATATAATATAATATAAAATATAATATAATATAAAATAAAATAAAATAAAATAAAATATAAAAAAAAAATAAAAAAAAATAAAATAAAATAAAATAAAATAAAATAAAATATAAAATAAAATAAAATAAAATAAAATAAACTCAGCTCAAAAGCTTAATCCTCTGTGTTTATCTCACTGTCGCCTCTATAGTGATCTGCACTTTATTCAAGGTAGCTCAAATTGATCATGTTGTTGCACTGCATTATGGGACTTCAGTTCAGTGTTTGCTGTCTCCACTGTGATGGAATTCTTGTTACTGACATTAAACATCCACTCTAATCAATTGTTCTGTGTTTCTTTTAAACAGTTACATTCTTTGAATTTGTTCATGAAAAAGTACAAAGACCATGTACTGTATGCAGTTTAGAGAAGAACTTAAAAAAATAAGAAAATGTATGGCGCAGACTACAAATGTGGAGAAAAGTAAAGTGATTCTGTTTTATGTGCCGATCGTTACACGACCTGAAATGGACATTAACGCTGCACTGCAAAAACTCATCGGCTTGGAGGGTTTGTGATATCTGTTGATCCTGTTTTGAAATCATGTCCATTTTTTATTTTGAAAAATCTTTATGCATTCTGTAAAAAACATTGCTTACAGATAAATACGTTGCACTGGTGGTGCTCCATCACACATTCGACAGAGAGAGTGTGGTACCGGACAGCAGCAGAATTGTGAAGAGAGAGAAGACGATCACTGTTGATTGTCTGTTCCATGAGGATGAGGGACTGCTCAAGTGCAAGAAGAATGAAGCAGCTTTAATAAAGGTTACAGATTGGCTCAGGGAAGTGGTATGTATCCTGAAGTCCAGTCAGTTATCTGTCTATTTATGTTTTAAGGTAAAGAAAAAATTTATAAAACAACAGTTCAAAAGTTAGTGACTGGTTTCAAAGATTTAATAATTTCATCATGGGACTGACTAAAATGTATTTCCATGTCATATCAGTTAACATAGAAACATTTGCTTAGTCCAGGACTACGGAAAAATCTTATTTGTCCAGGTTTAACTTTTTATTTAGTACTTTATTAATGATTATTTTCATATAAATATTATTGCCTTCTACTGGAAAGAATGTAGTTCCTTTAGTTGTCCCTCTTGAGAGACTAAAATCCTTTGTGCTTCATTAAGCATATTATTAACTTTTAAATTATAATTTTTTGAAAGGTCAGTGTACTTTTATACTATTAAATATATTAAATTTATATATATCGTATTTTGCACCACAGAAATATCATGAAGCATTCTGAAGAAAAAAGGTAAAAAAAATGTAATTCATGCTATCTTCAAAGTTATAATGTAAATAACTTGCTAGTATAAATAATGTACTGTAATTTTACTTTTATAACAATGTCTTTGTTTAAACTTACCCTCAAATGTCATTGTCTAATAGAATTAGCACATTATTAATAAATTCTGTTTATTAAAACATTTGGATGTAAGCTACCTATGTACAGTATATATAAAGCATTCTCTAACTTGGGGTTGGTGGATATTTTAAACTGTTCCCATTGCAACTGTCATTATTAGTTTGTAAAACTGCATGTAAATAAAAACAGTTAGAGTTGGAGCTGCTGGACTGCAGCACTGATGCATTAATGTGACACTAATAAATTATTTTTAAGATATTATTTTTATATGTTCATTCTGTTAATTTCTTATTTATTGATTTATTTATTTTGGCTTAGGGAAATGAAGAAGGCCAGAGGAGATACCTTTGAAAATAAAGAAGAAACGACTGGATAAAAGAAATGAAGGAGTGGCTCCTCCATCAGCTTTATACTGCATTAAATATATATTAGTGTACAGTATGTAAAGGTACAATGTATAGTCTGATTTCTACTTATAGCATGGACATTCAACAATGTTCTGTTTACTTTGGACACATTAACATAATGATTCTCATGTGGTTTATTTCTTAATATTGATGCATTAAACAACATATCCGTTGAGCCTTACTTACTTTCAACAATATTATTAACAGTAGTGAATTACTCAAATGGCTGTGTTTCATTGGTGTTTATTCATTTGTGCTGTTGAAATTTTTTTAATGTGGTCAAATGATGTATTTTCTATACCTCTTATCAACTTATTAACTTTAAAAGAGTGGGAGAAGAGAGGGGGTGAGAGAGAGAGACAGAAAGAGAGTTATTAGTATTTGAAATGTCATGGGATGAAAAACAATTTGCCAATTAAAGGATGCTGATTAGCTTCAGGAAGGCAATAAATTGCGTACACCACCTAGAAGTTGATTCATTTTATTATAACATTATTGCACCAAATGTTTACTTTCTTAAGTAATCAGTAAGCAGGCAGAGTTTATTCATTAAAAATAAAATGTATTTCATTCCCCATTAACAAAATCAATAAAAGTTATAAATAAACATCAGATATCTTAATAATTTTTTTCTGAGTAATTATTTTGTCTGAGTAAAGAGCTCTCTTTTTTACACATCACACTGTGGAGACACATTAGCAGGGTGTACTTTGTATACTTCTTGGAACAGATGTACGGTATGTGTCCATGCATCAGAGGTCAAAGGTTGTTAGGTCAATAACAGACACCAGTGTCACAGCTGATAAAGCTTCCAGCTTGGGATGATGATAAGAATAAAGAGAATAAGCTTATTATATACTTGAGTTTAATCACTAGATGGCAGGGGCGGACTGGCCATCGGGAGCACCGGGACATTTCCCGGTGGCCTGACGGTCGTTCTGGCCTGCCGGCTGCCACTGTGCAGACGATCAGCCTGGCATGTGATAGGCTGGTGTGCAACTACTAATTAATTGACGGATCTCTCAATCTACGAATCAGGCAATGGAAAGGGAAGATTAGAAGATCAGGAGGGAAAATTACACTCCCACATGACCTCCCACATGACCCAATGTCAGCGACGCACTGCCTAATATCTGGCTATATCCAGAGACAGGGTATATCTGATTAAATCGTTCAAAAAATGGAGTGTAAACGCAAAGGAGGAGCAGAGAGAGAGAGAGCGTATAAAAAGGAAAAAAGCCCCGGCCGCAGACGCAGCAAGCTGCTGCAAAATCCCAGCCATGTTCGCCAGTAAGGGAACAGGTCGGTCAAGATTACATTTACATTCATTCATTCATTCATCTTCTGTACCGCTTTATCCTCTATTCAGGGTCGCGGGGGACCTGGAGCCTATCCCAGGAGACTTTGGGCACAAGGCAGGGTACACCCTGGACAGGGTGCCAATCCATCGCAGGGCACACACTCATACGCACATTCACACACTCATTCACACACTACGGTCAATTTGTGAACACCAATTAGCCTAACCTGCATGTCTTTGGACTGTGGGAGGAAACCGGAGTACCCGGAGGAAACCCACCAAGCACGGGGAGAACATGCAAACTCCATGCACACAGAGACGGGAATCGAGCCTGGCCGGGGAATCGAACCCAGACCCTGGAGGTGCAAGGCGACGGTGCTAACCACTACACCACCGCGCCGCCTACATTTACATTATATTTATAATAATTTGGCAGAACACTTTCATCCAAATCACTTAGATAATCACAATAGTTAAAATTAAACCAACAAACGAGCTACAATATGTAAGTGCTGCTGTGCTGTGTCAAGTCTCGTTTCGTCTACATGTAGCATATTTTTAATATAATAAATAAAAATGAATAAAAAGTAGACAAAATAGTGTTAGTGGGTCAAATTGTTTAAAATAATAAATCAAGTAGATGGTATAGAAAAGAATACAGTATTAGTTATTTAGATTTTTCATTTCTAGTCTACAATATGCAGTCTGCAATGTTTGTTTGTTTATTTATTTATTTAGAAAAGGTGAGGAAGGAAGCAGCAGTAGCACTAGTGCTGCAAATGCTCCTGCTGTTGAGCTACAGTAGAGGTGGTGGACAGTCCAGCGTTAGAGTCAGAGCAGGAACCTTCAGGTAAAGTTGAAGATAAGCAAAACTAAACATGCAGGCAGCAGCCTATACTTTTTAAACAACATGTGCTTTTTATGATTTATAAGATCAGTAGTAGGACTGTGATTTTGGGGACATACAACTGATGGCTGCACAATTATAAATACAGATTATTGAACACGCTTATTTCATATTGCAGAGCAACTAGATGTGCAGAGTGAGAGAGAGAAGGATTCAGGGAAAGATGAAGGAGACAGTGAAAGCCGGTGCACTAGTAGTGCTAATTACTTACTGTTTACTCTTACTGGTCTGTTCCACATAATGCCATAATTGAGTAAACATTGTTATCTGTTACTTACACTGTCATAGGTTTTGTTAAGTTTATTTGTGTTTGTGTTTCTGATACATTTGGTATACTAGAGTTGAGCACTGAAAATACATAAAATGTAAAATTTCAACATGTGAATGTGTCTCTTATTATCTCTTTTAAAAAGCCAATTTTCTATTTGTCATTGGTTTGGTAGTATAAATGGTGTATTCCTAGTGAGTTGTTAAGGGTTATTTTTTATTCATTTATATTGCATCTGGTAGTCTACTGTACCTGTTACAATAATAGGGTTAGCCTACAAGTTTATCAGTCCAGTAGATTACATGAATAGGGTGGTGGTGACTGCAGCAGCAGAGGTGGCCTGGGAGTGGAGTCAAATTCCCGGCCTGAATTATTGCCCCAGTCCGCCACTGCTAGATGGCATCATTGTGTTGCATTATTATGAGGCAAACTATTATCGACTGTCTGGCAAAAAAGAAAAAAATCACCATTTTAGAAGCTAAGAAAACAACTAAGAAGATTTTAAATGACTGGAACTCCTTATGTAACTCTTCAACACATTATAAAAACATGGAAGGATAGTGCTGAACTATCAGCTTTGTGGAAGTAATGTAGTTGGGAAAGAAATCGTGAATGGAGATCACTTAACTTTACTTGGTGAAGTTGCATAGTAAAAATAAAAATCAACAATAAAAAAACAGAGCTATCTTTAATAGTAAAAGTAAGAGCATATCCATACACACACAATGGTGATGAGAAATGACAGTATTGGGAGTAAGAAGCTGTGTGGCCGACGACTTGTTAATGAGACTTAGTTGGCTTAGTTTTATGCAAATGTATATACAGTAGCAGTAAAAAATATTAAATACATGCTAAATTATACCAGTCAGGCCAATGTCATTCTACACTGAGCTGATTTCACCAGCTTACTGTAGTTATAACTATTGTTAAAGTTCCATCTAGTGTACCAAATTGGTATCTGCTTTGAGGCAACAGCAGCATTAAACACTGAGTAATAAATAAATTAATAAAAGTTGACAAGTAAAATTCACCACCCTTCACACCTTCTTGTCCTTTCTTTCTGAATAAATTAATATATTTAATGTTATTTTTTTTCTCCCTATGATTTATCTGCTGCTTTAGGGAACAACAACAATGACAACAATAACAACAAACATAACAGTTTATTTTTTATCTCTTATATCGCCATAGTAAAGTGTCAGAAATATTGTACTGCTATAAAGGTTCATTTGTTCATCAACAGTCACAAGAGAGCAACTATAATTCACATTTAAAAACTTTGTATTTATCACTTCAGTTATAAATTATTGTAACATTTAAAAATAATTTGTATATTTACAGAAATCTGTGGAAATATATACAGGTGATAAAGAAGTGAAAGTGCATATGTTTTAGAGGTTAATGTCAGATATGACCAAAGTGAATTGGCAGATCCCGCAGTAAATACTGATATATCTTTACTTTTCTTACATTTTTTCTATAAAATTTTATTAAGTTCTCACTGGCAACCCAATCTACTAGCTTTATTATTATTATTATTATTATTATTGTTATTATTATTATTGTTTTTTTTAGCAATTCTATACCACAATGATTTCAAAATATTTATTATTGGTATTCATAAAAATAATGCAATTTTAAGCCATTATCTATAGTCATATTTTAATTAATGATTCCCAATAATTTAATTTAGAGTATAATAATAATTTAAATAATTCCAAAAAAAGTTTTCTTTTTATTTGAAATGCACGTCTCTCACAGTAGTGATGCGTTTTATAGACACATACTGTTTTAATGATGAAATAAGGGACAAACGTAACGTTATTCTGTTGACGGAAGTGGCGTCATAGCAACGCGTTGCCGGAGGGTGGAGGGCGTGGCTTATCAAAGCGAAAGTGACTTGTGTGTTTTTTGCCTCTCATTAGTCTTATCGCGTTGCTTTGATTTCTTTTGATCTAAAACAATTTTTACCGATTACAGCCGATTTTTACATTGCCAAAAGGATCAATAGGTTACAGAATCTACGTACATTTAGGTAAAGTAACGTTTTTCTCGACTTTAGTAGAAATGACTTCGATGACAATAACTCAAGTGATTTTCCTTCCTGGTCTCTTTCTGTAGATAATGGAAAAGTTTACAAAAGGAAGGAAACCAGGTAAGATCATTTCTTTTCCCCAAAAACACTGCATAAGATTTGTTTAAAGAACGTTTTATATTTAATATTTTATGGTTGTTCTTAAAATATGTATGTATATGTTTAGAGGATTTAAATTATGTTCATATGCAGGTTCTACTCTAAATACTTCTTTTTGTTGCTGTAATGTGTACATAACAATAAAGTGACAAGTTATACTGTACATAACATGATTATATACATATACGTAACGTGACATAACACGCAGGGGAATTGGTACTTTTATATTTTTCTCTGACTATTAAAAAATTTATTTTAGGCTGTTATCCTATTTACCGTATTTGAGACATTCTATGGTGGCACAGTGGCTTAGTGGTTAGAACTATTGTCTTACACCTCCAGGGTCTGGGTTCAATTCCCACTTGTGTACATGGATCTTGCATGTTCTCCTTGTGCTTGGTGGGTACTCCATTTGCTTCCCACAGTTCAGAGACATGCAGATTAGGCTAATTGGCATTCCCATATTTCCTGTATTGTTTGAATCCTGATGTCCTACCATGGTCATAAAATACAACTTTTACCAGCTAAAAAGAGTCTTTAACCAGCTAAGTCATGTCTTTAAGGTAACTTTGATTGTATCATATTGCTGCACTGCATTATAGGGTATTGAGTTCAATGTTTGCTGTCTCCACTGTGTTGGAATTCTCATTACTATGCCATTAAACATTACTGTTAAACTGATACTGAGAAATGAAGTTCTTGTTCTTCTGTTGTATAGGCTCATTTTGAAACAATATGTATGTATTTAATATATTTTTTATTATTTGTATGTAATTTGTACGTATGATTGTTTCTCTACAATAGTTAAATATTATGAAGAACTCCCTGGAAATGTACAAAAACCTTGTAAACAATTTAGAGAAGAACTTAAAAAAATACGAAAAACTATGAAAGCCACTTCAAAGGATATGTGTGAAGTGATTCTGTTCTATATTCCGATCGTTTCACGAGCTGGAACTGACATCGAAGCTGCACTGCAAAAACTCAATGGCTTGGATGGTTTGTGATATCATATCATTTGTCCCTGTTCTTAAATTATGTCTTTTTTTATGAGAAATATTTATGCATTCTGTAAAATGTTTACAGATAAATATGTTGCACTAGTGGTGCTCCATCACACATTCGACAAAGAAAGTGTTGTACCAGACAGCGGCAGAGCTGTGAACAGAGACAAAGACACAACTGTTACTGTTGATTGTCTGTTCCATGAGGATGAGGGACTGCTCAAGTGCAAGAAGAATGATGATGCAATAAAAAAGGTTGCAGAATGGCTCTGGGGTGTGGTATGTATCCAGTCAGTTACTGGTGTATTTTCTGTTTTAATGAAAAAAAACATTAGACAGAGTTTTCGAACAGAAGAAATGAATGACTACTTTACTATATTTATGCATTTCATCACGATACATTTAAAAAATTTTATTTCTAAAACAATGCCATTTTCCATGAAAAGTTGTTTTTGAACTAGCAAAAATATTTATAATGCAATAGTTTATTTCTAATTCTTTTAATGTTTCTTTGGTTTTTCCTCTGGAAACTAATACCCATCACTGATGCCTGGAAGAATTCTTGAAGAGTTCATTTTTTATTTAAGTGGCAGCATGTTGGCTTAGTGGTTCACTCTGTTGCATTGCACCTCCAGGTGCTCTGGTTTCCTCCCACAGTACAAAGACATGCAGATTAGGCTAATTGGCTTCCCAAATTGCCTGTAGTGTGTGAATGAGTGTGTTAGTGTTTGTACTGTATGTGTGTGAGCTGTGATGGATTAGCACCCTGTCTAGGGTGAACCGTGTCTCGCACCCTCCTGGGATGGGCTCCACTCCACCACGATATAGTTGATGAGTAAGTGAGTGAGTGTAGAATGCATTGCATGTCTCACATTAACATGCATCATGTTTGACTTCACAGAAACATAAAGAAGGGCCTAAAACAGGTAAGTCATACAACCTTAAATAAGTCAGTAAAACACCTTTTTAATTAATTAATTGGATCATTTGGAAGTTAGCTACATAAATAAAGCACTCTCTAAATCCAAATAAGTGGCTACTTTAAACAATCTTACCACTGCAATAGTACCTGTTACCACACTGACCAACAAGATAGTAATGTGGAGACCAGTATCTAGATTTGTGAACAGACCAAATTTTTCAATTTTGTTTTCATTAAGTTTAGAGAGCCTACATAACACTAATCATCACCTAAATTAGTAATCACCATACTCCATTGTTCTTGTACTGCTGTGACATTTACAGTTTTTTATCTTAATGTAAATTAGTTTGGCTCAAATTAATATGCTATACTTAATTCCACAGCAGAAAAACTAAGGAAGAGTAAGCAAAGTAAGTATAGACAAATAAACATATATACATAATTGATTGTGTTACTACAGCAAAGTTAAATACCTAATTAAGCAATATTACATGCAGATACAGTATTAGCATTGCTGTGATGCAGTTGTAGGCATAAGGACGCAGCCCGAGTAAGGACCTCAACACAACCTCTTGCCAAGGGGTTTAAGAGGTACTCAGTACTGCGAACCATACAGACCTACTTACTGTGACCAACATTTAGATCAATTAATGGCTATTAGCACACCTTTGATGTGAAGTGATACATGTAGTTAAATGGCCCAGTGGAGTTACCGTCTATTATCACCACTTATGGAATACCTCTAGTCCAGTCAGATTGCTCGGTCGGAACAAACCGTTGTATAAGTTACTTTCAATGTAACTATAAACGCATAAGAAGTATGGCATGTGTTACAAATAACAAATTTAATCATTGGCAGACTTCTGTGCTATCAAAGAAATAAAAGACTTGAGATGTGTTAAATGCAAAAGAAATGAACTGCATGTTGGTAATAGTAACTCTGCTTTGTGTAGAACGACATCAACAGAGCTTACTCTAGCATCATGCTGTAGGATAATACTAACATGTATTATATTTTTACTTCACAGAACCGAAAAAAGACAAAAAATGAATAAAGAGTAAGTCTTAAAGTATATACATCACATTTTTTCTTTATTAGAACCTACCATGTTTATAAGCACAAACGTGTTCTGCTTAAAAATAAATAAATAAATAAATATATATATATATATATATATATATATATATATATATATATATATATATATATATATATACTGTATATTACAGTTTTTCTCAGTTGCTTTGGTGCTTTTCTCAGATCAGAATGAAAAGTGTCAAAACCATTAGTGCCACCTCCACAACATTTAGTCATTTGTGCACATCATAGTAGCAATTTCTCCTTCCTCTGAACAAATTGCAAATGCCCATGGGTATTGCCCATCATATCAATTCTCTGCTGTTTTATAAAATTATCATTTGCTTATGTCATGTCAGTCAAAATGAACTATACTTTTGGATGCTGAATAGTCGGTTCCAATAAAACTAATAGTCTTCATTTCATTGCTTGAGTCATTACAGTACATACAAAATTGCATACAAAAACATATCAAATTTGGTCAAGCTAATTTTATACCTTTCTGTATTATTTTTTCCTGGAAATGTCTCCTAAATTGAACAGTTTCTCTCTATGTGCTAATTGAAACAGCTTTCACTGACGAGGAGGTGTGTGAAGTGTTAGTTGTACAGTAACTAATGACAAGCCACTTGTTCACAGTCACTCATCGAGCTGTAGAGTATTTTTCTTTTGCACAATGTTGTAGAATTACAAACAGCCTACACAGTAAAAATGTGAAACATACGTATTCAGTGTCTTGTCTTCAACAATATATTGAATGGAATATCTCCATTCAATATATTCAGACTTTTCATTCAATATATATAGAGTTTTCATTCAATTCTCTCATGAATATTTATTTATATATATGTTTATACCTTTTTAAGTTCCTGAAGCTGTTTCATTTAAGATTTATTTCCTATAACAAATAAAGCATTTTTTTGTCCAACTAATTCCCAGATGCAGAGGGAAATACACCGTGAGGTGGAGATGGAGAGAAAGACAATGGTGGAAACCCTGTAAGTGAGGAATAAAGTTCGTAGCTGATGTAATGTACACTAAGTCTAACAGGAATCTTTTACCCAGATGTTCTACAATATTAAATTTTTACATGTTGATATTACATGTAACTAAAATATTTTAAAATGTACAAGGATTTATTCTTTAATTAATATTCAAAATGTTTAAATTCCGCTTAAGCTATTGAAATGTTATGAACTTCACAGTGGTACAAATCTGCGTACACTCTCACCATTGTTGATAATTTTACTATAACAGCATGGCAGGAAATGTTTCATTTGCTTTGTAACCCATCAGTAAGCATGAAGAGTTTATTTAGAATTTATTATACATCTGTATAATAAAATTCCAATGTGTGGAAACACACAATATACACAAATAATGTACAGTTAGTGTTTTAATGAGTAGTTGAACACAGTTAGTGTTTTAATTAATAGTATGTTAAATCTGTATAATCCTGTGTAACAGTATTGAATGGATGTTAATAAACATGTATTGAATGCTAATAAAAAATATTTTGTTTCACTTTTAAGCAACAAGGACATCAGATATCTTTAATTAAGCTTTTATTCCGACATGAATAAATAGCTTACCATGCTCATCTAGACATCACACTATGGAGACAGATTGAAAAGGTGTATTTCAAGTATTTATTGGAAGAGATGTTCATAAAGCAAAGGTCAAATATTGAATATATCTGCAATTATTGGCATAGGTGATGAAGCTATTAGCTTGGTATAATGATAACAATAAAGGAAAGTTACATAATGTTTCATCGCTATATTGAACTACTGAATTGTATATTATTTTGTACCTGGACTTCCCCCTTAGAAATGTTCACCTTGTGGCCATAGTGTCTGGGCAAATTAAGCTTTAGGTACCTTCAGTGTGACAAAACCCCAATCATGAAGATATCACTTTATCAAAATACAATTTTATGGAATTTAATAAGCAAAATGTATGAAGTTAATACAAATCAATAATTTGTATAGCTTACCAGTACACTGTAAACCCGAATAAGATGGCAAGAATAAAAAAATTTGAGGTAATCTTTCATTCATTCATTCATTTTCTATACCGCTTTATCCTGTATTTAGGGTCGTGGGGGACCTGGAGCCTATCCCAGGAGACTTCGGGCACTAGGCAGGGTACACCCTGGACAGCGTGCCAATCCATCGCAGAGCACACACACACACACACACACACACACACACACACACACACACACACACACACACACACACACATTCACACACTAGTATAGCCTAATCTGCATGTCTTTGGACTGTGGGAGGAAACCGGAGTACCCGGAGGAAACCCACCAAGCACGGGGAGAACATGCAAACTCCATACACACAGAGACGGGAATTGAGCCTGGCCGGGAATCGAACTCGGACCCTGGAGGTGCAAGGCAACAGTGCTAACCACTACACCTGAGGTAATCAGTTACATCAAATTTTTTAAGTAATGATGTCTCCAATTTTAAGTAAACAGAACTATCAGTTTTTGAGTTTGTTGTACTCATTCATATTAATCGTTATTTACTTGCATTACTAAGTAGCATACTATAATTCTTTTTTAGTTGTTACAAATTAAATGAATTGTTGTTGGTCTTTCGCCTGCTCCTGGCAATGGGTCGCCACAGTGGTTTGTGCCAAGTACTTACACCAGATGCCCTTCTGAACACAACCCTCCCATCTTTATCTGGGCTTGGGACAGGAACTTCATCCAGTGGCTGGGAATCGAACCCGCCGTTTTGCATGGCAGACGAAACACCTACCACTGAGCCACCAGTGCTCTGTTACAAATCAACTAAGTATTATTTGAAACTTTAGGGTGCCCAGATTTGTAAAGATTATACTTACAGTATCATACGAAGACAGACCAATCCACCACCTTGATCAAAACAATTCAATGTGGCCAGTTTACATATGCATTGATGACATCAGTCACAAAATCGCTAATTTTAAGTTGGTGGAAATTTAACGAGGCAGACTTGTTTAGCTAACTTGAAAAGTGTCATTTCTACAAACTCATGAATACCAAAAAGTTCTAAATACTCATCAAGGTCTATTAATGTGAACTAACTGTAATTATTTAAATTAACAGTACTCAATATGTTTAATTACTTTGAGCATTATGGTTCAAGGAAGATATAAATAAGGAGATGTGTACAAAACCCTGTTATACTTATAACTTATAAGTTCAAAATAGATATTTGGACCTCATGTTAAGAGTTCAAATGAACAGCTAACAAATGCAAATGTAACACTCAGAACCACCTCCCAGCCTTTTACCTGCTTGATTAGTCATTAAGCCACACCTGGCCATGCAACAGCTTGTCAGCCTTTTGTTGTAATATTTATGAAAACCCCCAAATTGGTGTATGTGTGTATGTGTGTATGTATGTGTGTGTGTGTGTGTGTGTGTGAAAATGGCTGTAATTGCTCACATCTTGAGTATTTCATTTCAAATGTGGTGATGAACTCGGGACAAATGTCTTTTCTTTTTGGACCTGACACTACAGTATGTACTGTACAGTATTTAAAAAGGTTAGGTTAAAAAATATCAAAGACATAATAATAATAATACAGTGGCTTGAAAAAGTATTCGGCCTCTTGAACTTTTCCACATTTTGTCACATTACAGCCACAAACATGAATCAATTTTATTGGAATTCCACGTGAAAGACCAACACAAAGTAGTGTACACGTGAGAAGTGGAACGAAAATCATACATGATTCCAAACATTTTTTACAAATAAATAACTGCAAAGTGGGGTGTGCGTAATTATTCAGCCCCCTTTGGTCTGAATGCAGTCAGTTGCCCATAGACATTGCCTGATGAGTGCTAATGATTAAATAGAGTGCACCTGTGTGTAATCTAATGTCAGTACAAATACAGCTGCTCTGTGACGGCCTCAGAGGTTGTCTAAGAGAATATTGGGAGCAACAACACCATGAAGTCGAAAGAACACACCAGACAGGTCAGAGATAAAGTTATTGAGAAATTTAAAGCAGGCTTAGGCTACAAAAAGATTTCCAAAGCCTTGAACATCCCACGGAGCCACTGTTCAAGCGATCATTCAGAAATGGAAGGAGTATGGCACAACTGTAAACCTACCAAGACAAGGCCGTCCACCTAAACTCACAGGCCGAACAAGGAGAGCGCTGATCAGAAATGCAGCCAAAGAGGCCCATGGTGACTCCGGACGAGCTGCAGAGATCTACAGCTCAGGTGGGGGAATCTGTCCATAGGACAACTATTAGTCGTGCACTGCACAAAGTTGGCCTTTATGGAAGTGTGGCAAGAAGAAAGCCATTTTTAACAGAAAACCATAAGAAGTCCCGTTTGCACAGCGAACATGTGGAAGAAGGTGCTCTGGTCAGATGAGACCAAAATGGAACTTTTGGCCAAAATGCAAAACGCTATGTGTGGCGGAAAACTAACACTGCACATCATTCTGAACACACCATCCCCACTGTCAAATATGGTGGTGGCAGCATCATGCTCTGGGGTGCTTCTCTTCAGCAGGGACAGGGAAGCTGGTCAGAGTTGATGGGAAGATGGATGGAGTCAAATACAGGGCAATCTTGGAAGAAAACCTCTTGGAGTCTGCAAAAGACTTGAGACTGGGGCGGAGGTTCATCTTCCAGCAGGACAACGAACCTAAACATAAAGCCAGGGCAACAATGGAATGGTTTAAAACAAAACATATCCATGTGTTAGAATGGCCCAGTCAAAGTCCAGATCTAAATCCAACCGAGAATCTGTGGCAAGATCTGAAAACTGCTGTTCACAAATGCTGTCCATCTAATCTGACTGAGCTGGAGCTGTTTTGCAAAGAAGAATGGGCAAGGATTTCAGTCTCTAGATGTGCAAAGCTGGTAGAGACATACCCTAAAAGACTGGCAGCTGTAATTGCAGCAAAAGGTGGTTCTACAAAGTATTGACCATCCAGGTAAGGGGTCGCCACAGCGGAATATCCAGTCCGCACTACAACTTGGCACAGGTTTTAAGCCGGATGCCCTTCCTGACGCAACCCTCCAATTTTATCCGGGCTTGGGACCGGCACTGCATCCAGTGGCTAGGGTTTGGGCACTGGCTGGGATCGAACCCAGGCCTTCCGCATGGCAGGCGAAACACCTACTAGCCACCAGTGCCCCAAACTAAAATCTAAGAAGCAAAAAGCTAAAGACTAGAAGCAGAACTGAATGCTACCTTCTTTACTACACTAAACTATTTGCAATCTCATGAGAGTCTTATTTTCACTTGTGTATTGTATAGAAAAAACTATCCATGTCCTGTATTTCCAGTCTAACCTGATATCTGGCAAACAGAGGCATGACTAGAGGTAATATAACAAAGTGAAAGCACTGTAGTGTTCTTGACTGCTCTCAAATAGCTTTAAGCCACAGACAGAGCTTAGGTTTTTTGTGGAAAAATCTGTTGGCCATAGAATCTGACCTGGTTACTTTTATTATCAGTAGGTTTATGTTAATGTGATAATTTATATGCTATTTTGATTAGTATGAATATTCTGAAGTCTTTTTATAAAAATAAATAAAATAAAAATTTACCTACTCTAGAATGCTTTGGTTTTGTTGAGTTTGAAAGTGGGCTGAAAAACTCTGAGTGAGTAAAGATTGAGTCTGAAGCTCAGCTGAAACTGCTTCCTGAATTTAAAAAAAAAATACCTAATAGCAATCATGCAACAGACAATTAAATACACTTTTCTTATCTTGCAAAATGTCTAACAAGTCATTAACAGCATTAATGATGTTTGAAAAATGCAGCTCTACTTATTTCACATCATTTTTGGTTTCCATGGAATGTTCTTTAAGAACTTTAACATTACTGTGCTTAAAAATATATAGATTTTTATTAACTGGACAAGACATATTTTCCATCTTAAGATAAAAAAAAAACATCCCAATAGAGAAAACTGCCCAATCAGGCAACACATCCAGTTTGTGCAGCATCATTTCCTAGATTGCTGTAATTGGCTGGGCCACTAGTATGTTGTAATTGTGTGTGTGACTATTTGTAAATGCTCCTCATGCAGTTTAGATTTGTTCTACATTGAAAGTGATAAAAAAACACCCTATAAAGTTTATGACCGATAATTAAACCACTTTATATAGATTACTTTGATCACATAGGAAAAGTATTTATCACCTCAGGTAACTGTTTCCTATTGTATCAAGGTGAACTCTCTCATTTTATATCCGTAGAATTTTGCAGTTCGCCACGCAGCAAATCTCTGGCATGGTAGCCTTTAAGCCCTGACAACTTTTTTGTTGTGCTTGCCTGGCAGTAGCGATGTCGCTTTGTTGATACTGGCCTATTGCTAAGCAAGAAAGGTTGGTTCAATTCAATTCAATTCAATTTTATGTATATAGCTCTTTTAACAATGGTCATTGTCTCAAAGCAGCTTCACAAAATGAAAAGAAAATTTATGTGAAAATTTACATGAATGAGAAAGAATGTGTTTAGATAATAATGAGATTGGATGAGCAAGCCAAGGGTGTCGGCAACGGTGGCAAGGAAAAACTCCCTGAGATGGCAATAGGAAGAAACCTTGAGAGGAACCCGACTCAACAGGGAACCCATGCTCATCTGGGTGATAATGGATAACAGGAATTATATAAGGATATCAGTTAGGCTACTGGAAGTTCAGTATAACAGAAGTTGTCTAAGTTAGCATAAAGTCCAGTTCAGCACAGGAATGAGACAGCAGGTGCAGAATGCAAATGGGGTCTGGATCACTGGGAGCTCAGGAGCAGCATGTGTAAATCCAAACCATCATGAAGCAGAATCCAGCTGGAGGTTTTCCTTTTCCGGATGCCTCAAGATCCTCGCAGGGTTGGCCTTTGTCTAGTGGAGCTGGCACAATCTCCAGAATCCTTGGGATGGGTAGAAAATTAAAGAACAGGTGGAAAGAATGAGCATAGTTGAGGTTTAATTAGCATAGTTACGGTTTCATCACTTGCACAATTTCTTATTAAGATAGCGATCTGCCTCTGGCAATTCCTACTAATTTATTTGTGCATCTAAATAGACAGTCTCCATTTTTTAATTCAGGATCAACTTTATAGACAAAAATCATGAAATGGACTGAAATGCAAGACTGAATTGAACAATAGATCACTAACACTAGTGGTACAATTGTTAGCAAGTAGGTCAAATTATGCCATGAATCTGCCATGATAAATGCTGATATTTGCTGGTGTGAACTAAAGTAAACTAAACAAAGACTTGAGTCACACACTCAATTTTCCCATCCATTGGTATCAGGGATTAAATATAGTTTTTTTTTAACTGCAAACATTAACCACGAGGGCGTGGTATTGAAATCCTTACATAGTAAGTAAGTAAGTATCCTGCAGAACATGGAATAATCATCTAAAGGATTTTATAGAGAAGCAGGTGGATGAACTACTATTGCATGACTAAGCTGCAGTTTTTCATGCTGCCCTTTTTCACATCCCTGGTACAAAGGTTTGAACTGAACGGAAACTCTTTCTCAGTATCTTGAGAATTGTGTCGTAGCTTTTTTTTGATGATGTGTACAGTAAGCATTGTGATTGGACTGTAAGCCTGCATAATAACATCAGCTCACTTTTGATCAGTCTAAGTTTGGAATTGTAACAACGCGGGTCTCACGAGGGTCAGAGTCGCGCATAAATACTCTGCACTGTTCAGAACGGGCAGATCTGAACAGGCAGAGGCACGATGTTTTATACACGCGGTTGCCAGGCAACGCCGAAGAAGGGCAATCAGCCTGGATACCGTAGGTGCGTTCCAAACGGCCTGAAGTACCATGCGAAGTATACTTCACTGGGTGATTTCAAACCGCAGGGGAAAAAAGGGGTTCATAGGCTATATTTATTATTATTATTATCAAGGACATCATATTAAAAGAACACAATCATTTATATTTTAATTTAATCAGGAAATCATTAGTATTATATAGGCTAGTAAAAAATGTAAAAAAAAAAATTTCTGTACATATTTAATAAATAATAATAATAATAATAATAATAATAATAATATTATTATTATTATTATTATTATTATTATTATTCAATGATTTATTTACAATTTATAAATGTTGCAAAAATATGTTTTATAATGGTATCAGTTTTTGTTTCAATAAATATTCAATATTTAATCTGTAGTGTGAACTTTCCACAGCAGCAGCGACAGGTATCCGAGGTGCTTATGTTACCATGGTAACGCACGGAGACAGTGACGTCAGCGCTGGTGCCTTCACAGGGTGTTCCAAATGGTGAAATTTTGTAGAGCGAAGTCACCGACATTCACTGCCAACAGAGCAGCACCGTGTGAAGAACACATCGGAATGGAACGCAGCCCGTGTCATTTAAGGGTCCTGATACCTCAGGCACTTTGTGTGATCATTTAAGAAGCACCAGTAAGGTATCAGGGCCAGAGGAAAAAAAAAACAAGCGTGCAGAAAGTTCAGAGAGAGCCTCGGTCTGTCTTCCTAAGACGCCGGTGAACGAGAGAGAGAGAGAGAGCAACACAAAACATAAAGCTCTCTCTCTCTCTCTCTCTCTCTCTCTCTCTCTCACACACACACAAACACACACACGTATAAATCCTCAGTAAGGGTGAACGCCCCGAGAGGATACTGGGTTTTATTTTTAGTTACCAGACCCAAGTCTGGTCTCGCGTAGACGGCGGAGCTCTGCTTATTTTGTGTTTTTCAGTTTTCTTTTGTTTCGTATTGAGTTAATAATTAATAATCCCACGCTATCTCCATACGCTCTTATAAATACTATAACCATATCTTATGGTGTGGCGCTCCAAACCGCACCACGTAGTAGAAATAGTGAATAATTTAATATATAATTGGTTTAGAACTCTCATAATATTGTCTCTGTGACAAATATATTTCTTTTTATAATAACCTAAAATATTTTATATAACAATTAAAAACTGTAATTCAATTTAAAAATTGTATCATTGTATTATTAAAAGTGACATGTATCTGTGCAGGAAGCGGGAGGGGCGGGGTTCTGGAAGGAGATCCGGGTGGAGCTAAGAGAGGAAGGAGCGGACCTCTATCAAGAAAGAAAGTAAAAGTGAAAGAAGTCAAGGTAGGAATAAAAGACATAAACGTCTGTTAAATAATACACACAAATATACCAAATTATGATTTTATTTTGTAGCTTGATATCAAATAAATATAGAATGTAGTTATATAATGTTTTGTATCTGTATATAATCAAACTATGAATTCTGTGTTTTTGTTTCTCTCTCAGTGTGTGAATGTGCGTATGTGTGTGTGCCCTGCGATGGATTGGCACCCTGTCCAGGGTGTACCCCGCCTAGTGCCCGAAGTCTCCTGGGATAGGCTCCAGGTCCCCCGCGACCCTGAATAGAGGATAAAGCGGTACAGAAGATGAATGAATGAATGAATGTTTCTCTCTCTCTCTCTCTCTCTCTCTCTTGATCTTTCTTAGGTTTTCTTTTAGTCTAAACCACACTAAAATATTACTATGGCCTCATCTGGAAGCAGCAGTAAGTCAGATATACAGTACAGATGGTTATCGCCTGTCATTCCCCAGTGTTTAACTAGAAGAGGTTATAATTGATATTTTGTCAGTATTATAAAGCTTTCTTATGGGATTTTATTAGTGAGTTCAGCACTGTGTTAGTGATTTTGTCATTCTCCTATCTAAGCCAGACAGTCAATACAGTATTATGCTTATGATAGTTTTGAAGTAAAGTCTACAGTAGTGGCAGCATGGTACTGTAGCATAATGGTTAGCACTGTGGCCTGGCACCTCCAGGGTCTCCTGGGTTTGATTCCTGCCTTGAGTCTGTGTGCATGGGGTTTACGTGTTCTCCCTAATCTTGGTGGGTTTCCTCCATGTATTCTGGTTTCCTCTAACAGTACAAAGACATGCAGATTAGACTAATTTGTGCCCCCAAATTTCTCATAGTGTGTCAATGAGCATGAGTGTGATTGTGTGTACTGTATGTGTGTGTGCCCTGCGATGGATTGGCACTGCATCCTGGGTATACGCTGCCTTATGCCCTAAGTCTCCTGGGATAGGCTCCAGGACCCAGTGACCCTGTATACAGGATAAAGTGATAGAAACAATGAATGAGAGAGAGAGAGAGATATATATATAGAGATGAGAGTTTATAGTATCATTAGCCTGACAGAAATTGCTAGTTCCCTACTGCATTATTAAGACTAATTTAATCATTCAGGCTAGTTTATAAAGTAAAAGTTAGTTTAACTTATGCTATTTAAATTGTGTGAGTAGCATAGTCTGATCCATTAACATGAATTAACACAACATTAATGTCCCCATACATGCGAAACTGTATAATTGGAGATAAATTGTTTTTGCCTTTTTTTCTTTTATTTATAGCAGGTAAATGGGAGCCTTGAAAGCATAAAAACATAAATGAATAAATACATACAATAATTAATCAATAAAAAAATAAAAATGGATAAGCAAAGTATTGTTCAGTTTTGAGTATTCCAAATCAGCAGAGGTGGAAAGTAACGAATTACATTTACTCGCGTTACTGTAATTGAGCAGCTTTTTGTGTATTTCTACTTTTTAAAGTAGTTTTAAAAATCTGTAATTTTACTTTTACTTAAGTACATTTTGTTTGAAGTATTGTAATTCGCTACATTTTAAGTCATATTCGCTACTGAGTAAAAAATAAATGAATGAAAATGCTAAAATAATAAAAATATTATGCTTTGTATAAATGCTCCGTTGCGCCGCGCGTGTGTATCATGTCCTGGCCGCGCGCCGCTCCAGACTCCACTCCAGGTTTTCTGACTGTCCCCACATCGACATCTCCCTGACCTTCCACACGGTCGCTTCCGCCCTGAGAGTGACATCATCGACTAGCGCGACCATATATAAACCGGAGAGAGACGAGGAAAGAGGAAAGAGGTTGTAATTTTGGCGTTTTGATATTTGGTTGTGTATACTGGTTTGACTTTTTGCTTCCAATTGACTTTGATTATTGCTTTGTCCTTTTGGTTTGGTTGGTCTTTGTATATATTTGTAGATAATTTCATTGTTTTTGGTTTAGGGAGTTTTTTTTGCAGATAATCTAGCTACTAAATATAAATACCATTTTGTTTATTATTTTGGCCTGGGTCCATCCTGAATCTCATCCTCCTCCTCCTCCTGGTGTGTGTGTGTGTGTGTGTACAAACCTCATTATTTTATCAGTTAATGATTGGATCTAGTTCTTTCTGCCATATACCACCATTTCCATACAGTTTAAAATAGAACCCTGAACCATTCTTTTGCTGTATGGCCCTAGACTGGGACGTAACACCATATTTAAGTGACCACTTTGATTTTCAAGCACAACAAAGAAAACAGCTTTATTATGCAAAGGCGTTCCTTCAGTTAAAAACAACTAGTTTGAGATTTATATCTGCTCATCTTTTTTGAACTACGCTAGAATGCCTCATCCCACCCCGCTGTTAAAAAAAATAAAAAAGTAACTCGGTAACTTTTACTCGGAGTAAATTTTTTAATGAGCTACTTTTTACTTTTACTTGAGTAGATTTTTATAAGGGTAACTTTACTTGTACTTAAGTAAAATTTCACTGAAGTAACAGTACTTGTACTCGAGTACAAAATTTTATTACTCTTTCCACCTCTGCAAATCAGAATGTCAAAAACATACAGTGGTATGAAAAAGTATGTGGAACTTCATGGTTCTCTACATTAGTATATCATAAAATGTGATCTGATCTTCCTTAAGAATGCTACAAATCTCAATCTGATGCTGTAACTTCTTGCAGCCGGAGGTCGAGAGAGAGCTGATTGGCTGAGCTCTCTCAGAGGTAAGAGATGAGAGGTACTTAGTGCTCCCACATTAATCACGACTCTATAGCCAATCAGGGGTGTCTGTGAGTTCACGCAAGCGGAAGGAGCATATACTGTAGTGCTGTCCTTCGCGTGTGTTATGCCACCCCCAACAGTGCGTGAGCGAGCAGTTCGAAAAGATGCGGTCGGCTGGCATCACCGGGTTTGGAGAAAACACATAATAGTCTTCGGCTCTCCCGACTGATTGGTAGTAGTAGCCTTAATGTGGGAGCCCCCTAGTGGCGGGGAGGAATTGGACACGACTAAATTACAGAGAAAATGGGGAAAATCCAAAAAAATAAATAATTAAAATCTCAATTAAACTTTCAACTTTATCCCTGGTGAAATTTGGATATTGGAAAACAGTGTACAGAATTTCCTCAGTATAAGTTTATAAAGACTTTGCTAAGTATTAGATCTTAATAGCCCATATCCATTTAAATCAAATTCAAATTTTATTGGTCACATACACAATCATACACAGTATAATATGCAGTGAAATGCTTTTAACAACTCAATTGCTGTGAATAGTACATATCTTTAATTAATAATTAAAAATAATACATTGTTTTTGCTGCTTGATCACAGATAGAAAGTTTTTCATAATGAAAACTGGAAATACACTGAACTCCCATGAGGACTTCATAAGACATCTTCACAAACAAATACAGTTGCAGGAGGTGTTTACAGTGGATGAGTGCGATTTTATTTTGGGTTTCTGTCCTGTTATTTCAAGAGCTGGAATCAACGTTGAAAGAGCACTGGACAAGCTTCAAAATATTTCAGGTATGGAATTTTTCTATACAGTGAACCCTTGAATTACAAGCATAATTCATTCTGGAAGCGGGCTTGTATTTCAAAACACTTGTAAACCAAAGCAAATTTCCCCATAAAAAATAATAAACTCAAATTACAGTATATTCCACAGCCCAAAAAATAAATACATAAAAATAATTAGTACCAAATTTAAAGTAAAAATAAAACAAACTAACCTGCACTTTACCTTTGAAAAGAATCGCGACAGAGCAGTGTTTTCATTAGAGAGAGAGAGAGAGAGAGAGAGAGTGTTCAATTCAATTCAATTCAATTTTATTTATATAGCGCTTTTAACAATAGTCATTGTCTCAAAGCAGCTTCACAAAAATTTAAGAAATTTAACAAAAAAAAAAAAAAAAAAAAAAAAAAAACATTTTATATATATATATATATATAGAATAATTATATATAAAGTAATAAAAATAAATAAATAAAATTATAATAGAAAATAAATAAATAAAAACAAATAATAATAATAATTATAGAAAAGAAAATAATTGGAAGTGTGGATGTGTGAGAAAAATGTGCAGATAATAATGAGATGAATGAATGAAATGTCTCTGATGAGCAAGCCAAGGGTGACGGCGACGGTGGCAAGGAAAAACTCCCTGAGATGGCATTAGGAAGAAACCTTGAGAGGAACCAGACTCAACAGGGAACCCATCCTCATTTGGGCGATAACAGATAGAAATGATATAACATCTTGTGTGTTGTGCAGGTGAAAATTCAATATGACAGAAATTATTTAAATTGTCATGAAGACCAGTTCAGCATAGGGACGAGTCAGTAGGTGCAGAGGGCAGATGAGGTCTGGATCACTGGAAGCACAGGAGCAGCATGTGTAGCTCCAACCATCATAAAGCTGAATCCAGTTGGAGCTGGTCCTTCTCTGGATGCCTCAGGAACCTCGCAGGGTCGGCCTTTGTCTACTGAAGCTGGCAAAATCTCCCGATGCCTCGGGATGGGTAGAGAAATACAGAACAGATGGGGAGAATTAGCGTAGTTGCCATTCGGTATAGGTGTACTGGAGTATGAGTACTGGGATGAGTTATGTGTATGCCAGATTAAAAAGATGCGTCTTGAGTCTATTTTTGAACTGAGAAACCGTGTCTGCTCCCCGAACACTGTCTGGAAGGCTATTCCAAAGCTTTGGAGCTAAATATGAAAAAGCCCTACCCCCTTTTGTAGATTTTGAAATTCTGGGAACTACCAGAAGTCCGGAGTTTTGTGATCTTAAGGCGCGTGGTGGATTGTAGCGTATCAGAAGACTGGTTAGGTATGTGGGAGCTAAACCATTTAAGGCCTTGTATGTAAGTAATACTATTTTGTAATTTATTCTAAACTGAACAGGTAGCCAGTGCAGGGATGATAATATTGGGGTTATATGATCATATTTTCTGGATCTAGTGAGAACCCTGGCAGCTGCATTTTGGATTAACTGAAGCTTGTTTATTGAGGATGCAGGACAACCACCTAGTAATGCATTACAATAGTCCAGTCTGGAGGTCATGAATGCATGAACTAGTTTTTCTGCATCAGATACGGATAAGATGTTCCTAAGTTTAGCAATATTTCGAAGATGGAAAAAGGCTGTTTTTGTGATATTTGAAATGTGATTTTCAAAAGACAAGTTACTGTCTAATATTACTCCCAGATCTTTTACTGCTGAGCTGGTAATAACAGTACATCCTTCTAAGCGCAAGCTGAATTGTGAAAGCTGTTGTGTGCTGGTTTTTGGGCCAATAAGTAATATCTCTGTCTTATCTGAATTTAGTAAAAGAAAGTTATTGGTCATCCAATCTTTTATGTCCTGGACACACTCAGTTAATCTAGACAACTTAGGTATTTCGTCTGGTTTAGTTGAGATATATAATTGGGTATCATCAGCATAACAATGGAAACTAATCCCATGTCTTCTAATGATGTTACCCAAGGGAAGCATGTATATTGAGAACAACAGAGGTCCTAAAACTGACCCTTGTGGGACCCCATATTTCACTGGCATTATACCAGACGGTTCTCCATTTAGATCTACAAAATGGTAGCGATCAGACAGGTAAGATCTAAACCATTTTAGTGCCTGTCCCTGAATGCCTATATAATTTTGTAAGCGATCTATGAGAATATTATGATCTATAGTGTCGAATGCAGCACTAAGATCGAGCAGGACTAGCAATGAGATGCAGCCTTGGTCTGAAGCTAAAAACAAGTCATTTGTAATCTTAACTAGTGCAGTTTCTGTGCTATGATGGGGCCTGACACCTGACTGAAATTCTTCGAGGATGTTGTTATCCTGTAAGAATGTGCAAATTTGAGCTGATACCACTTTTTCTAGTATTTTTGATATGAACGGGAGGTTTGAGATCGGTCTGTAATTTTTTATTTCATTCGCGTCCAAATTAGATTTTTTAAGAAGCGGCTTAATAACTGCTAACTTGAAAGGTTTAGGGACGTGACCTAGATGTAATGAAGAATTAATAATGTTTAGGAGTGGCTCTCCAACCGTAAGCATCACTTCTTTTAAAAATCTGGTTGGGATTGGGTCTAACAGGCACGTTGTTGATTTAGCCGAGGTGATGAGTTTATACAGCTCTTCCTGTCCTATACCTGTAAAGCAGTGAAAATCTAAATGTGAAGCTATAGGCTGAACTGGATCGTGAGATACTATTAGAGGTTGAACCTCCATTATTTTCTTCCTGATATTATTGATTTTTTCATTAAAGAAGTCCATAAAGTCTTCACTTCTAAACTGTGATGGGATACTCTCTGCGGGCATCTTAGGTTTTGTTAAGCGAGCCACTGTACTAAATAAGAACCTGGGATTGTTTTGGTTTCTTGCTATCAGTTGGCTAAGATGCTCGGTCCTAGCAGTTTTTAGAGCCTGTCTATAGCTGCACATACTGTCTTTATACGCAATTCGAAAAACTTCTAATTTAGTTTTCCTCCATTTTCGCTCGAGGTTACGGGTTGCTCTCTTTAGGGCGCGAGTATGACTGTTGTACCACGGTGCCAATGTTTTATCTCTGACTTTTTTTAATCTGATGGGAGCAACAGTGTCTAATGTACTGGTAAAAATAGTGCCCATGCTGCTAGTCACTTCATCTAGATCATCTGCATTTAGGGGTCTAATAAGAAATTGGGACAGATCCGGCAGATTACTTGTGAATCTGTCTTTAGTGGTGGGATTCATATTTCTAACAGATTGGTAGCGTGGGGAGACACAGCTAATCTGTTCTACGGGTAGAGTATATGTCAGGAGGTGATGATCTGTGATATCATCACTTTGAGGTATGATCTCTATATTAGAGACATCTATACCATGGGATATAATTAAATCTAGCGTATGATTAAAGCGGTGAGTTGCTCCAATTATATTTTGCTTAACCCCAAAGGAATTTAGTAAATCCATAAATGTGAGTGCTAAAGCGTCGTTAGCATCATCTACATGAATGTTAAAGTCTCCTACTATCAATACTTTGTCAGAGTTAACCAATAGGTCTGATAGCAGATGTCCAAATTCTTTAAGAAAATCGCCATATGGCCCCGGGGGTCTGTACACGGTGGCCAAGGTAAAATATAGCAAGGGTTTATTACGTATTTCGTGTGTTTATTACGTAGTGTGTGTGTGTTTGTGAAAGCGAGCGGAGGAGGACTGTGTGAAGGGGCATGGTGTCCAGTGACGCGCGTGCACACAAATTGTACACTAACACAGAAAGAGAGAGAGAGAGAGAGAGAGAAAATGGATCTTTAACCTCTCTAATGAGACTTTCTTTTGCTTTACACGCTCACACACACATGTTTTATAATAAACAGTACATGCGCACTGTACACACACGTTTACAAACACAAAATAAAATATGTTTTATGCGCACACACATGGTCACAGTGTTATAGTAAACAGTACACCTGTGCACGGATGTTGATTATACCAGTAAGAGACGAGCACTAAGACCCAGACGATTACCCACAATTCCGTAGCGCAAGAGAGACAAAAAAACATTGGCTCAGTTGTGATCATGTGACACTCTGCGTCAAAACAGAAAGCGTTACTTCCAACCCGGGGTTCCACTGTATGTATATATATATTATGCAGAAGTACTTTTACTGATTTCTATTTTGTTTGTACAGACACCAAATTTACTGTTCTGGTGGTCCTTCATCACACATTTGATCCAGAATGTATTGTACAAGACAGCAACAGAACTGTAAACCTCTACTGCAAAATAAATACTATTGCAGTCGACTGTCTTTTCCATGAGGATAAGGGATTACTGCAGTGTCATAAGAATGACGAATCACTGTTCACGACATCAACATATATAAAATCTCTGGTATGTACTGTATTCTTTTTATTCATGTAAATATTATATTTTATCCTTATTTATACTTAGTCAAGATTCATGTTTGATGATAAGAAATATATGACATTTTATTTTCTATATCTGTAGAATATACAAGCAATGCTCAGAGAGGTAAAAGAAAAATGTGGAGAATCAGAAAGGAACCTAGAAAAGAATCAGATGGAGTTGAAAGACAAAGAGAGACAACTAGAGAGTGTGATGAAGGAGCTGGAAACCAGTAAAAACAAACTGATAGAAAGAGACAAACAACTTCAGGAGAAAGACAGACTTCTAACGGAAAAATCAGAAACACTGGAGATGAAAGAAGCAGCACTGGAACAGAACGAGACGCTGCTCAAACAAATTCAATCTAAATTTGATAAAACAGTTAAGGAATTAGAAGACAGTCAGCGACACATGGAGCAGGAAAACACACAACTGGAGAATATGAACAAACAACTGAGTGAGAAAGAAATACAGCTGAAGAACACAGATAAAGAGCTGGAAACCAGTAACAACAAACTGGAGACACTGGGACAGGAGCTGCAGGACAAGAAGAGACAACTACAGGAGATGATGATCGTACTGGAGCAACAGGAAACGGAGTTATCAGAAAAAATCAAACAATTTAAAGAGAGACTTCTAACTGAGAGAGAGACACAGCTAATGAAGAGAGACAAACAGCTTCAGGAACAGACAGACCCAGAATCATCAGCCACCATCAGGAGAAGCAACAGCAAGGATTTGTTACCTCCAAAAAGTAAGGCATTTGTTAAATTAAGCATTCACAATAAGTGAGAAATCGGTAACTAACAGTAAAATATGGGATAATGATACAGTGGAACCTTAGATTACGAACACAATTCGTTCCGGATGCGGACTCGTATTTCAAAACATTTGTAAACCAAGGCAAATTTTCCCATAAGAAATAATGGAAACTCAAATTATTCATTCCACAGTCCAAAAAAAAAATGCATAAAAATAATTAATACCGGCGCTGTGTGTGTGTGTGTGTGTGTGTGTGTGTGTGTGCATGTGTGCGTGCGTGCATGCGTGAAGCTAAAGTAAGAGGAGAGTAAGGTCAGATACTAGGGGACTGTAAAAGTGGTTAATTAAAGTGTATAAAACATGACTTATTAATAATGATATCTAACTCTACCTTCTGAAGAATGTGTTTCTTACTGTGACTGGTTCTGATGGTTACTGAGTGGAGAGACTCATAACTCAGCAGCACCAATCAGGAGAAGTATCAATATAAATGATTACTGTATACTCAATACTACAGTATAGAGAAGTTGGCATATTAAGGGCCAAATGTAAATGTAAAAGTTGATTAAAATGCAAATATCAATATTTGAAATAGGAGAAAGAGAAAAAAAATGGAATTTAAATACAAGTATATGAACGCAGTAGGCTTAACACTGTAAAGAACCTGTTGATTCTTCATTTTCAGTGGGTGGAGAATCGTCTAGTCCACATTCTCCAGTGTCGGTTCCTGTAGCAGAACTGAGGCTGGTGCTGCTGGGGAGGACGGGGTCTGGGAAGAGTGCAGCAGGAAACACCATCCTGAGCAGAGAGGAGAGGAACCAGGCTGCTACATCTACAGCTACATCTACATCCACCCAGCAGAGTGAGAGCACACAGGGGGAGGTGGCTGGGAGGAAGGTGACTGTGGTGGACACTCCTGACTGGTTCTCTCCTGGACTCTCTCTGGAGAAACTGAGACAGGACGTGGGACTCTGTGTCCATCTGTCTGCTCCAGGACCCCACGCCTTCCTCCTGGTCATACCTGTAAAGCAGCCTACAGGAGAGGAGAGAGGGATGCTGGAGAAAATGGAGGAGATTTTTGGAGAGAGATGTTGGAGAAACACCATGATCATATTCAGTGTTACTGATGAACTTCAGAAGAAGAACATTGAGGAGTTTATCCAATCAGGAAACCAGGAGGTCCAGAGACTAATGGAGAAATGTGGGAACAGGTTTCACTGTCTCAACATTAAGGAGAGTGTAGATTATTCTCAGGTCTCAGAGCTGCTGGAGACGATAGAGAAGATGGTGGAAGGAAGCAGAGAGAAATTCTACAGCAGTGAGATCTACTTGGAGACAGAATCTCAGATTAGAGTGTTGGAGACTAAGATCCTAAAGGAAAGAGAAGAGAAAAGGATGAGAGAGGAGATGGAAGTGAAGGAAAAAATAGGTAAGGAGGTGCAGGACTCTCTGAGAAAGATAGAAGGAATAATCCAGGAGCATGAAGGAGACATCAGACAACTGAATGATCGAACAACTGAACTGGAGAGAAAGATGAAAGATGAGAGAGATGAAGAGAAAAAGAGAGAACTTGAGAGGGAGCTGAAACGAGAGGTAGAGAGAAGGACAGAAATGGAAGAAAATGTGAAGAAACTAAAAGAAAAGAGAGAGAGGGAGAGGAGAGAGATGGAGGAGAGACACCAACAGGAGATAGAGGAGATCAGGGAGGTGTATGAAGGAGAGGTCAGGATGGAGACAGAGAGAAACCTCATGAAGATCATCCTGCCTGAACTCCAGAGAAACATTTTGGCCTCAAAAACAAAGATGCAGGAAGAGTTCAGCAGACAGATGGAGGAGAAGAACAGAGAGCTGGAGACTCTTAAACAGAAACATTCAGATCTCAAAGAGACTCACAATGTGCTTGAAGAGGTTTATGAAAAAACTGTGAGAAAGAGTTCAGAGTAAGAGAGAGCAGCTGTAACTGGAGAGGCATCAAAGGCAATCTTTCAGACATTTACAGACTATTTCATCACTGGATAACAGAGTTTATTGATTATGGTATTGTGGACAGGGCTGGACCATCACAAATAAATCAGCCTTGGCCTTTTGATCCAGGAGAGCCACCACTACAATCCAGAATTGGTCCAGTCATACACCGCCTATGCACAGTATATCTCCAAAAATTAAAATGAGCAGGAAAAGCTATTATTATTATTATTATTATTATTATTATTATTCACTTTTATTTTTTTATTATTAAAACTCTCATACGTTTTACATTCATTACAGATTGAAATACTTCAAGCCCTTGTTTTAATTTTCTAACAGCTCATGAAAATCTAAATTCCGTTATCTCTAAATATTAGAATATTTCATTAGATCATTCACACAAAGTATTTAAAATGCAGAAATATCAACTTACCAAGTAGTTTCTGTTTTAGATTTTTCTGTCCTTTTTGTTCTTGTTCATGTAAAATATATATTTAATATTTTGAGATGCAAGATTTATTTATTTTATTTTATTCAAGGTCTACTTGAAGAGGTTAATTAAATGGGGTTGGATTATAGACGGGCAGTAATACCTGTAACAAACCACAATATCTGAGTAAAACAGTCATAGTGGCCTGTTTTACTGAGAAACACACCCCGAGACTCCCGTAGGTATAATATGGAACGAATCCGGTAACAAGAATGTACACAAAAGCTAATTCATAATGATTATCCATAATTCATACTGCAAATAATAGTGTCTGCTTTATTACCCAGATTTCTTATTTTAATTTACTGTTGTATCTGTACAGTGGTCTGGGTTCGATTCCCCGGCCAGGCTCGATTCCCGTCTCTGTGTGCATGGAGTTTGCATGTTCTCCCCGTGCTTGGTGGGTTTCCTCCGGGTACTCCGGTTTCCTCCCACAGTCCAAAGACATGCAGGTTAGGCTAATTGGCGTTCCTAAATTGCCCGTAGTGTGTGATTGGGTGTGTGAGTGTGTGTATGTGTGTGCCCTGTGATGGATTGGCACCCTGTCCAGGGTGTACCCTGCCTAGTGCCCGAAGTCTCCTGGGATAGGCTCCAGGTCCCCCGCGACCTTGAACACAGGATTAAGCGGTATAGAAAATGAATGAATGAATGAATCTGTACAGTGAACCGTTTTTAATATTTACATGTAATTAACTGTAAAATGATGCAGTATTTAAAATTACACGATGGCTCTCGGGGACATTCATTTATAAGATCTGGCAAGATTTGTTACACTCGACTGTATATCCTGCATAATGTACGTAAGATGTTTAGATACTGTAGAGTTTTACATTACTATGATCAGTTTTGTTTGTGTTGTAAAGAGTATTTGAATATGAAATTGATATAAATTGTACAGTATGGTAGGTAAAGTTAAAATCAGCTTTTGATTAAGTTTCAACAAAATAAGAAAAATCCTCCCCTTGTAGATGTTATTTATAACAGTGTTCTTTACACTGCTTGTAATAACGTAAATGTGAGGATTACCATTAACCATTAAGTTCCACCCAATTTTCAGCTCTTTTCAGTCAATTTAATCTGACCTTCTGTAGTAAAACTACTGAAGCTATTGAAAGCTGACTGGCTTCCAAAACTCTAATTGGTGCTCTGCAGGTAGAAGCTCATAGACCAAAATTAGAGAGAGACTTGGATAGAATATTTTCTTTTTAAATTATAGGTTTAAATCAAAGTAAAAAAGAAACATAGATGAAATGCTAAGTGCATTTGGCTGTCAGGCTAGTAAACCATCTCTGACAAAGCTTAATGTCAAACCCTGAGTCTATGGGTAAGCACGTCATACTAATAGTCAATGAAATTAAATGAGATCAGTGTTAGAGAAGACGTCCCACAACATGTACAGCACCAGGCAAACGTTTGGGCACACCTTCTAATTTAATGCCTCTTTGTTTAGTGATTTATTTTCTACCTTCTAGAACGTTCTGGAACAGTTCTTGCATGAACAGTATTGTGTGTCAAGTGCATTTGCAAAACCCATCAAGCACCATGATGAACCTGAGTCTCATAAAGACCTTCCCAGGAAAGCGAGACCAAAACTTACCTCTGCTACAGAGGAGACATTTATTTAAAGTCACCAGCCTCGGAAATCACTAATTAACAAACAACACCTCAGATTAGAGCTGTTTTGAAGGATTTACAGATCATAAGTAGCAGATGCATCTCAATATCAACTGTTCAAATGAGATTATTGTATACTGTGGACGCCTTCAGTATTGTTTTACAGTGTAGAAAGAAATACAAATCTGGAAAGAACATTGAATTAGATGGTGTTATTAGTAGTGTATATTATGTATATTATTTCCCATATAAATCATCATCAATTGAAAAATATATATCTGGATTGTGTTTTCAGATGTTTAAAATAACAATAAACAAATAAAGAAATAACCTCACTGAGTATTTTCTCTACGTTTTGAGTTCAATGTAAGAAAATATTCCTCTTATACTGCAGGGGTAGTCTCATTATGTAAGGGTTAACCCCTAGAGGGCGCCAAAACGCCCTTTTGCTTTTTGTTTGTAGTTTGTCTTTTGTTTAAGTTTAAACTTCAGTTTCCAGTTTGCACCTCGGTCAGGTGACGTAGAAGTTCACCTGAACCGAGGAAAGATAATTATGTTCATTTTAGTATTAATAGCCTGACTGAAGCCCAGTCAGGCATCTAGCTTTTGTTGCAGTTATAGGTTTGTGTTGTGTTGGTTTAGTTTATGTTCCTTTGAGTAAAAATAAAGACTTTATTGAACCGTCAGCTCGCCTCTGCATTCATGCCTAGCACACACACCCGACGCAAACGTGACACATTAAAATATTTTATTTCACATTTTTAATTGGTAATGTAATGTTACACTGTCTGCAAGACCCAAGCCATGAGCATAATTAAAAAATAATAATTTGGCAACAAGACGAGCCTCTTCAAGACAGAAAACCTCAAGTGAGCCTGGTGAAGGAAAGACCATTTACAACTGCTATAGTTAAGTGTTAACAGGAATTAATGTATATGTCAGTGTGGCGCAACCTTGATCAGTATAAAACACAACATCCAGCAGAACACCAAACTACACCACCTGGTGTCTCTCATCCCAGGATATACGTAAGATGTAGGATACTTTTAACTATAGGCATTTCCCATCACAGGGAAGTACAGTTATACAATATTGTTCAAAATAATCCAGGTTTATAGTATATTTTTTATTGCTACATGGCAAACAAGTTACCAGTAGGTGCAGTAGATTCTCAGAAAACAAGACCCAGCATTCATGATATGCATGCTCTTAAGGCTGTGCAGTTGGGCAATTAAATGGGTGTGTTAAAAAAAAATAGCAGTGTGGCATTCAATCAGTGAGGTCATCAATTTTGTGGAAAAAAACAGGTGTGAATCAGGTGGCACCTATTTAAGGATGAAGCCAGCACTTGTTGAACATGCATTTGAAAGCCTGAGGAAAATGGGTCGTTCAAGACATTGTTCAGAAGAATGACGTACTTTGATTAAAAAGTTAATTGGAGAGGGGAAAACCTATAAAGAGGTGCAAAAAATTATAGGCTGTTCAGCTAAAATGATCTCCAATGCCTTCAAATGGAGAGCAAAACCAGACAACCATCAAAATGGATCGAAGAATAACCAGAATGGCAAAGGCTCAGCCACTCATCAGCTCCAGGATGATCAAAGACAGTCTGGAGTTACTGTGATAGTTACGTAGAAGTCATCTGTGTGAAGCTAATCTATTTTCAAGACGCCCCCGCAAAGTCCCTCTGTTGAAAAAAGGCATGTGCAGAAGAGGTTACAATTTTCCAAAGAACACATCCACTGGCCTAAAGAGAAATGGAGGAACAATTTCTGGACTGATAAGAGTAAAAAATATTTTATCAGTTTGGGATTAAAAAAATGTAAAAGGGCCACAGACAGTTTGTGAGATGACCCCCAAACTCTGAATTCAAGCCACAGTACACATTGAAATCAGTGAAGCATGGTGGTGCAAGCATCATGATATGGGAAAAACTGTGGTCATACAACTAAATATTAGTTTAGTGATTCACCGTATTGCTAAATCCTAGAAACAAAAACGTTTGTACAAAATAGTTTTGAGTTTGTACAGTCAACGGCAGACACTGCTATTTTTTTAAACACACCTCTTTCAACTAATTGCCCAATTGCACAGCCTTAAGAGCATGAATATCATGACTGCTGGGTCGTGTTTGTTTTCTGAGAATCTACTGCACCTACTGGTAACTTGTTTGCCATGTAGCAATAAAAATATATACTAAAAACCTGGATTATTCTGGTTAGTCACATTGTTCTGCTATTATTTTGAACAATACTGTATAAGAGAGAGGAAGATACAGTTTGTTTTTGAGTTTGGGAGGCAGATTTATTAAAATGCCCACCATATTGTATTTGCACTTATACACATAATCTGCTCTAAAACTATTTATTATTTACAACACCATTAGAGAGGAGGATACTGTACACGCGATGATCACTTCTACAACCCTGATGCACATAATCAGAAATCATTTTTCCTGGTACACCTTAAATATAAAAAACACTTAAAAAATATAATTACACAAAAAAATAACTCTACTGGATGATCGAACACCTGCTACCAGAAGATAGAAGGATCACTCGCTGTACTCGTGTCTCTTTACCTCAATAGTAGTAACTACTAATAGCAAACTCCTGGATCAATACGTCAATATTACTCTAACATTTCAGAATAAGCCATTTGGAGTTAAATGCATTAGTTTATATATTAATAGTACATTTTGTATTAACATAACATACTAATCCTGTAGGTCTGCTCAAGTCCTGACCTGCACCTGGATTAAAATGACCTTTAAATTCAGTAACTTTTATTTATTAGCATTACTTATATTATCTGTCTGTATCATTGTTATATGAATAGTTTATCAGCAGATACAGTGATACTGGATTGTTCACTTCTTGTATTCTCCTGTATGTGTTGGGGTTCCTACAGTGGTTGAGTGCCCCCTAGTGACCACTTACTAGATAACAAGTAATGATTTTGCCATTATTGAAGCTATGTACACATTTCCTGTTTTTCTTTTTTGTTTGACACCATGAGGAAGACTTGCTGAAGCTGAGGTCTATCAGGTGACTGACTGAGGGCTCTCTGAGGGGGAGGGGCCAATCTCTGTCAGAGGGGAGGGGTGGAGTTTCAGGATAAGGTAAGAGTCTCAGCCATTGCACTGAATATGAAAGTGAAAGGAGTTTTGGCTGAAATCAACTTCAGGAAAAGTTTTCATGAGCAGAAGCAACGGTAGGAAGAGAATGGACATGGTTATTAATACTAAATAATACACCTAAGTATACTGAATCATGTAGATGATACATTAATTTCTATATCTGTGTATTTGTATAATGTGTCTGCAGATTTTGATCTCTCTCTCTCTCTTTCTCTCTCTCTCTCTCTCTCTCTCTCTCTCTAGCTTCTCTTTTAGTCTGAGCCAACAGTAATATCAAGACTTTAATATGTCTTCAAGGGGTAAGTTCAGTAACACAAACATTAAATATACAGATGTTTAAAGAATATTGTTCCTCAATATACAATGTCAGAGTTAAAAGAAATAGTTTTAGTTTAACAAATTAGTTTAACAGCATTACAGTATAAACAGCTATGCTACATTTATTTGTACTAAAGTTACTGGATGAGTGATTTTGTTTCATCCAGAGTATTTATTGTCCTGATGTGACCAGATGTTATAGTACCGTTACAGACCTGCAAACTGCACTTCTCTTGTTATCTGAAGCGTCTCCTACTATAATAAGTCTATAAGTTATTCTAATGATACAGTATTTACAACAGTAAATGCAGTAAAGTTCTCACTTTTGGAGTAAAGTTCTCATCACTCTGCTAGTCTCTCTACTGCATTAGTGCTAATTTAGTAGAATCTTCATTATTACTAACCTCACAACACAAGGGGCCGTCATAAAATTTGTATTATTGTATGAAAAATTTTAAAATATTCATTAAGATTTATGTCTCTGCAAATGAGTACTTTCTTGAACATTTCTTCTCATTTAAAAAAAAATCTGCTGTATAGTTTTGCACAATTTCACTAGTAGTCCAAAACAAAGGCTAAGTGTCGTGGGGTTTCCACAAAAAAGTTTTTCTTTTTTCTCAAAAGCCGAAACTAGGGCATTTTCACAGACGGTCTCCACCAGCTCATCCATCATTTGGAGAAGTGCGTTCATAACCAACATCGTTTTCATTCCATAATTGTTTTAAATAAAATAATTGCCATAGAAAAAAAATTAATTAATAAAATATTTGTACCATTTCTATTCAAATTCATTTTCAAACAAGTAAATCAAAACCTGGAAAGCATAAAATAGTGAACTGATGAAAACTAAATGTCCCACGTGATCACAATATTATCCAGTATTTAAGTTTAGTCCAAAAAGTACATAAAGAATATTAAAGTAGATAAGGCTGTATATCAGAGTGCTCAAGGTTTGGACAAAACAAGCAACACCTCAGCTTAATATAAGTTACACTAATATTAAATTCATGTAAACTTCTATTGTTTCATCTAAACAGTCATCTATTTCCTCCCTGCAGATTCTTTTACACAGGTAAGTAAATAAATCTACACTTCTCCTCTTCCTGATAGTTGGAGTTGATGATCACATCACTTGTACAGTCAGGACAGTGTGTGATGTTACATTCTGTTTAATGCAGTTTTATTACTAATTAAACTCAGCATCTATTCCACTGTAATCCTGACTGTAATCCTGACTGTACAGCAGAAGTAAAAATGTTCAATGCAATGAGTAAAAGATAACTAATTAAACTTTCACTACACACTTTAACTTTTACTTCTAGATCCATTTTCTGATTTATTAAAACACAAATACAGTAGATGCACCTTTATAAGCTACAATCACACTGATCACAGGAAAGCAAGGCGTAATATAGGACTTTTTTCCACCATTTTCTCTTTCTTTGGGATATTTTTTTAATAAAAGTAAGAAAAGAAAAAACTCATATTCAAAGTCAGGTGAATAAATACATACAGTACATAAATAAAAAAAGTTGGTCAAGATGAAATTGTAGAGATATTTTCATGTCTCTCTCTCTCTCTCTCTTATATGATGAGTTGTTTATCAGGAAGGTGCTATATTATTATCATCATCATCATTATTTATTTATTTATTTTGGGGATTGTCTAATTACAAATCACAAATCCAACCATTTAGTAGCAGCTCCTTTAGGTAAACTGGTGTATTAGAATCTGTAGCCAGTGAAAGATCCACTCTTTCAAATGTACCAGATATATGAAGAACTTAATTAGACTTAGTAGACATCTAACAGGCATCTATGATATTTCTAGCTAATTAAGATAAAGTTGTAGACACATCATGATTATTAAGAGATCCATTTGATCAGTGTTAATGTTGTCCATTTAAGTCCTTGTTGTTTTGAAATTATTTTCATTTGTAAATTCTTATCTTCATCATTAATGTGTTCTGTTTGTGTTGTAGTGGCTTCAGAAAGCAATTCAACCTGATCTGGTAAGATGTCATAAAGTGATAAGTGGGATTAGCTAGAGGACTTGGTGAAAAAGCTTAAGTAGGCTATTTAATTGAAACGATTATTATAGCACTATTATACTAATTACACATTCCTGATTCTGATTTTGTATAACAGCAGCTCAGTAATCCAGATAAAATCCCAGATTTATATGAATACACTTGTTCTAATGTGTAATAGATACAGTACATTTACATATTTGGCAGACGCTCTTATCCAGAGTGACTTACGGTACATTTGTATCTCATTACACATCTGAGCAGTTGAGGATTAAGGGCCTTGCTCAAGGGCCCAACAGTGGCAACTTGGTGGTTGTGGGGTTTGAACCTGGGATCTTCCGAACCTTAGTCCAATACCTTAACCACTGAGCTACTCCTGGCCCAGTAGACAATCAAAGAGATAGACAGACAAAAAGAGACAGTAGATAGACAAAGAGACAGACAGACTGCGTTTATACACAAGTTTTACAAGGTGAGGTCTTAGGAAAAAGAATAATTTTATTTAGGAAAATGGGGACGAATAGGGTTGGAAAGGAGGGAGGATGAAAGAAAAGTAAGGAAAATAGTGACAGTGTGCACATGCAGGTCTGGAGGCATGTGGGCATGAGCCTGGCGAGTGATAGTGGCAGGCAGAGTGGCGCTTTACATCGCCTCGCCCGCATGCCACTCTCCCGTGGTTTCATCATACACCGCGTGACTCTCCTCAGTCGTACTCCAGGACACACAGCACCATCAGTGATAATTAATCCGCAGCCGTGCCTGTTTCCATTGGCCCCGCCCCTTCTGTTACCTACAGAAGGGTAGGTTGCCTACCTAGCAAGCCTATGGAGTAAGTGTGGAGCGACAACAGATTGAGGCGCACGTTTATCACTGGTGCATGCTGTGGCAATAGATAGATAGAGTAGTTTATTATCAAAGCAGTATACAATATACAACAAATTATACAAGGACAATTAATTAATACAAGGACACAGGACAAAGACATAATGGAATAATGTCCTATTTTAACCAGTTATGAACAACCCCAAATCCTCTTTTCCTCTATTGCACAGAGGGTTGATTTTTATTTTATGATAATTTAAAGATCACATTGTCACACAGCCTGTTATAGAATTTTGAAAAAAATATTTAACTTACCATACCATACCACTTTATTTCTAAAGCACTTTAAAACAACAACAAAGCTGACCAAAGTGCTGTACAAAAGTCAACATTTAGGCCATAAAACAGCAGGGTAAATCGATAATATAAAATAATAAAAATAAATAAATTAAAAAATAAATTAAAAAATTTAAATGATGGTAACAAGAAAAGAAGCAACTAAGAACATAGCGAACCAAATAACATACTTCTAATAATAATAAAAAATAATGATAATAAAAGTAGCAGCAAGAAATAAAACACAAAACATCTCAATAAAAATACTTCACACTGGGTTGAAGGCCAGAGAGTAGAAATGAGTTTTTAAACGAGATTTAAAAACAGCCACCGAGGGAGCTTGTCGAATGAGTAAGGGTAACTCATTCCATAGATGAGGAGCAGCTACTGAAATGGCTCGATCACCTCGAAGTTTGCATCGGGATTTTGGAATTTGGAGAAGCAGCTTGTCAGTAGACCTGAGCGAGCGAGATGGAACATATGGGTGCAGCCATTCCACCAGATAGGCAGGGGCAAGAACATTTAAACACTTAAATACAAATAAAAGAATTTTAAAACGGATCCGAAAATACACAGGAAGCCAGTGAAGGGAAGCCAAGATTGGGGTAATATGCTCCCGTCTGCCTGTACCAGTTAAAAAACGAGCTGTGGCATTTTGCACCAACTGTAGGCGAGCCATATTGGTATGGTTGATTCCAAAGAATAAAGCATTACAGTAGTCAAGACGAGAGGTTATAAAAGCATGGACAACCGATTCCAGATCCCGCCTTGACAATATAGGCTTAATCTTTGCTACTCGCCTCAAATGTAAAAAACTGGATTTTACAACAGCATTTACTTGGCTATCCATTTTTAGAGTAGGATCCATTTTAATACCCAAATTTGTAATCATGGCTTTCTCAAAAGGGGCCAAGGAGGAGAGGTCAAAGCGAGGAGATTTGCGGGAGCCATTTGGTCTAAACAACATAACTTCGGTCTTTCCCTCATTGACATTCAAGAAATTAAACGCCAACCATCTTTTAACATCAACAAGGCAGTCCAGAAGAAGCTTGACAGAACATGCACCACTGTGTTTTAATGGGAGGTAAACCTGACAGTCATCTGCATAAAAATGAAAGGAGATGTTATATTTCCGGAAAATAGCTCCAAGTGGGAGCAAATACAAGGAAAATAAAAGTGGACCAAGAATGGAGCCCTGTGGTACCCCCCAAGGAAGGGCAGCAGATTTGGAAGTGAAACCATCTACACTGACACAGAAGGTTCTATCAGAGAGGTAGGACCTAAACCACTGCAAAGCTGAGCCTGTAATGCCCACCCACTGTTCCAACCTGGATAAAAGAATCTCATGGTCTATGGTGTCGAAAGCTGCTGTTAAATCTAGAAGCACAAGTAGTACAGAGTCCCCGGAGTCCGCCATGCCACTTCTGCAGAGCTGGTTCGACGCTCGACGACGGCTCTGGAGCGTGCACGACGCTCGACGACGGCTCTGGAGCGTGCACGACGCTCGACGGCGGCTCTGGAGCGTGCACGACGCTCGACGGCGGCTCTGGAGCGTGCACGACGCTCGACGGCGGCTCTGGAGCGTGCACGACGCTCGACGGCGGCTCTGGAGCGTGCACGACGCTCGACGGCGGCTCTGGAGCGTGCACGACGCTCGACGGCGGCTCTGGAGCTGGCTCTGAGCTCGACGGCGGCTCTGGAGCTGGCTCTGAGCTCGACGGCGGCGACGGAGCTGGCTCTGAGCTCGACGGCGGCGACGGAGCTGGCTCTGAGCTCGACGGCGGCGACGGAGCTGGCTCTGAGCTCGACGGCGGCGACGGAGCTGGCTCTGAGCTCGACGGCGGCGACGGAGCTGGCTCTGAGCTCGACGGCGGCGACGGAGCTGGCTCTGAGCTCGACGGCGGCTCAGCGTCGTCCTCAAAGCCGGGAGGCGGCGGTAGAACGGGTGCGTCGGTCAGCGGCTGCTGACACGCTGGCTCGCTGTCCTCGAAGTCTGGAGGCGGTGGTAGAACGGGTGCTTCGGACAGCTTCTGCTGACACGCTAGCGCGCTGTCCTCGAAGCCGAGAGGCGGCGGCAGAACGGGTGCGTCGGACAGCTGCTGCTGACACGCTAGCACGCTGTCCTCGACGTCTGGAGGCGGCGGTAGAACGGGTGCGTCGGACAGCTGCTGCTGACACGCTAGCGCGCTGTCCTTGAAGTCTGCAGGCGGTGGCAGAACGGGTGCGTCGGGCAGCTGCTGCTGACACGCTAGCTCGCGGTCATCAACGCCGGAAGGCGGCGGCAGAACGGGTGCGTGGGTCAGCGACTGCTGACACGCTTGGCTGCTGAGCGTTGGCGAGGGAGGAGAAAGCTCCAAGCCCGCTTCGCGGTTATCCCGGAAGTGGAGGATCATCAGCTGGAGCTCCTTCACCTGCTCCTGCATCTCTCGCACTCGCTCCAGAATCCACCATATGAGCTCGTTCTCCTCTCTCTGCTGCTGCTCCGCCTGGGGTTTTCTTTCCCCCGCGTCACCGCCGTACTTGGGCTTCCTCGCCCTTCTCTTCCGGCCGGTGCGGGGAACCACGTGACCCCGTGCTGCGTCGCCTCTGAATGGCATCCGCCGAATGGCGAGCCTGCAGCCCTCCCAGCTCTGTGGTGTGTCTCTCTCTCTCTCTCCTCGCTGCTCTCCCGCAAGTGCTCCTGCTCCTATTTTGCCAGCTGGTTTTACCTCCAGCTCTGGAACAGATCTACTTCGCCGTTCTCCAGCCAGCAGTAATCCCAGTCGCCATACCTCCCTTCCTCGCTGTCCTCCAGCCATTCCGCCAGGTCGGGCGAGATCGTTCCAGCGCCCCCCCAAAAATTGCTCAGGGGGAAATCCTCCGCCATGCCACTTGGTGGGTCTAGCAATCTGTCACGTTTCTCTCTTCTACCTTGTCTGTGTCGGGTGCGTTTTCGTGGCATGACTGCGGAGGTGAGCTGATGGTTCAACAAAGTCCTTTTATTTTCACAAAACTCGAACATAAACAAAACAGGATCACTCCAACACAAACCAAACGATATCAACAGATGCTAGACGCCTGACTGGAGTTCAGCCAGGCTATTTATAATCAATCTAAACATAATCATCAAATTAACTTCCCTCGGTTCAAGTGAGGTGACGGTTCTACGTCACCTGACCGAGGTGCAAACTGGGAAATGAAGTCTTTAACTTAACGCAAAACCAAACTACAACTCAAAACAAATCCAAAAACAAACGGCGTTCTGGCGCCACCTAGGGGTTAACCGTTAACTCGAGAAGTGATATACAGTAAGTAATGATCAAGTGATAATAATAAGTAACAATCAAGAAGTGTTAAAATCACATAGTGTGAGAGAGTTATTTACAGTTACTGACAGTAACTTATTTACAGTAACACATATCATCCAGGATATATGATAAATCAATTTACAATTTACAAATTACAATTTATTATTATGATAATTTATTTATTATTATTTATTATTAAAATTATGTATACAATTGTATACAAGTGTAAATATGGTGAGATATTTCTATAAGTCTGAAACCTGAACTCAAAAACATGTCGGTCTCTCTTCTTGACTACAGTACCTCCGTGTGATGTGAAATGCCTGCAGTTAAATTGATCTTTGTCATATTAACAACTCACAACTGTTAAATTAAAGTTAAAGTTAAATTAAATAATTCAAATCGATGTGTTTGTTATTGTTTGTTCACAGATAAGCCATTATGTTTTACTGACTGGAGATACACAGAATTCCCACCAGGACTTCATACATCGTCTTAACAAACAAGTACGTCTGCAGGAGGTGTTCACAGTGGATCAGTGTGATTTCATTCTGGTTTTTTGCCCTGTTGTGTCACGAGCTGGAACTGACATTGAAGCAGCACTGAAGAAGCTTAAACATGAATCAGGTATTCACAAAATATTTTTTAAATAATTAATGATATGCTTAATTATTTTTGCATACAGTAAATAAATTATTATTTTTTTTCCCCATACAGTCACTAAACCTGCAGTTCTGGTGGTGCTCCATCACACGCGTGATCCAGAGAGTGTTGTACCAGACAGCAGCAGAGCTGTACACAGAGAGAATACAATCACAGTCGACTGTCTGTTTCATAAAGATAAACGTTTACTGCAGTGTCATAAGAATAATGAATCACTGTCCATAACTTTAGCCTATATAAACCCTCAGGTATTTTATCTCTTTTTCTGCATTTGCACAAATCCTTTGTTTTTTTTACAAGCTCTTACAGGTATTGGTGCTTAGATTTACTGAATTTATGTGTCATCAGCACAAAACAACAAAGTAAAGAAAAAATCCTGCATTGATATAAATAGATAATAACATACAGTAATAGTATATTATAATAATATAATATTATATCATAATATAACCAGTTCAAATGATGTGGAGACACTGGGACAAACATTCATTCATACATATTCGCACACTCATACATGCGCACACAAACATATGCTCATACATGTACACACAACGTTTTAACATATTTACAATTTTTAGTTTTTTGTTGAACCCCCATGACCCTCCACGACCCCAACATGATTATATAAAACCATTAAGATTTGATGATGGAAAGACAGGATGTGTGTCATGTTGGAGCTCTTGCACCCGAACACAGACACACACACTACTGTATATAACATATTTTATACAAGTTGGTGTGTATCGGTGCAGATGTTAGGGACATGGTTACTTTTTGTGTTGGTGTCTGTAGGGACATCGGGTTTTATACTCATATATAACCCACTGCGCTTGGGACTGACCTGTGTGAGCTCCGTGTGTCGCTGCTCTGGGGTTTAGTGAGGCCCACTCCAGGCTGGGACGTCCTGGTGTTTTTTTGCTGGCTGTCCCCACGTTGCTGCTGCTGTTTCCTGGCTGAGCTCTCCGGCTGCACAGCTCCGTGTGGACAGCTCAGCCTTTTATGTTCGACATCACTGCACTGGAAGCACCTCAGCCGCTCTATGAAAGCAAAGACAGTATAGCTGTTGTCACCGTCCTTACATTTAAAATTCACATTTAATGGTCCCTCCTGGTAGTTTAAAATCATTAGAACTTGTCAGGAGAGTTGCTTTTATACCCGAGCGGGATGGGTTTCATCCGGCTGGTTAATTTCCCGAAGTGGGCCAGCTCTCTCGTTATCTGGTCATCTTTGATGAACAGGGAGACGTTGGAGATCAGCACTCGTGTTGCTGTGGCAGACTGAGGGCTAATCTGGACCGTGACACCTCTCACCCATGTACCGTTTTTTAATAATAATGCTTACGAGTTTTTCTTGGATGAGGAAGACCACCACCGCCTTGTTTATCAGGGAGCCAGAGGAGATATTTTCGTATCCGACCTGCTCTCCCACTACTACCTCCTCCACCCGTACTCTGTCCACCGGCACGCACCTAACGTCATGTCGGAGAGACTCTTTACCAGCCTCAGAGGACATGGTGCCCCGCTCACTCTTTTTAAAAGCTTTTTTTTAAATGCTAACATTCACCTATTAAAGAACAATAACCAAAAAAATAAACTGTCTTCTGACACTCCAGACACTCCTTCACACACAGTGCATTTTCAGAGAGAGAGAGAGAGAGAGAGAGAGAGAGAGAGAGAGCTAATGGAGAGGAACAAAAAGCATCAGGAGAAATACAAAGTTCTAAGAGAAAATACACAAACACTTCCAATCAACACTGTAAAAAAAAAAAAAAAAAAAACAGTCAAATGACTGGCAGCAATGGCTGCCAAACAAAAACCGTAAAATTAAGGTAAAATACTCTAGTTCATATTATGCTCAAAAACATTAAATTTACAGAAATTGTTATTTTATATTTTACAGAGAAACACCGTTATTTTACAGATTTTTCCTACATTTATACAATTAAACACCTTCATTAAACGATCAGCAGTAGAAGTTTAGCTAAATATCAAAATGTAACTTAAAGAGATGCTTTAAAACAGCTACACAGTAAATACATTATCCTTGTGTCAGAATATGCAGGAATGCATTAAGAAAGCTGATGGCTAGATTGCCATGGTGATATTTCAGAACAACTGTAATACAAAAATATATATATTTTGATAAGTATCAGTCTCCTAAATTCTCTTCATATTCTTTGAAGGCATGAAGCAGATACTATAGCCTACATGTAAGTGATAATGTAAGGATAATCTTTTAAAAAGTCATGAAAAATGCTAAACTTGCATCTAGAATTTAAATATCAAAGTATTATAAAACTAATATGATTTACCTCAAAATTACAAAGAAAAACAATAATTTCTTTGTATGGACATTAACCTTTATCTAATGAGTTTTGTATTTAATTACAATTTATTATTGTAATTTTAAATAAAGTTATACGTCATTTACAAAAACAGAAAAAACACAGTAAAAATAATATGGTATTTTTACTGTTAAAAAATGTGAAAAAAAAGGTAATTTTTCAATATTGAAATAATACTTAAAAAAAACAGTCGACTTCGTAATTTACAGATAATGTCTGTAATTTTACAGAGATTTGTATGTAGTTTAAAAAAAAGGAAAACTACTTGAAAGTTATTTTCCGTAAATTTAGGACTTTTTTTTTTACAGTGAAGGACAAGACACTGGAAGAGAAGGAACCACTGCTCAGTGAAGTGAGAGAAGATCTGGGGTAACAAATAAAATGTTAGAGAATCAGACACAGTTGAAAGACAAATAAACTCAACTAGAGGGGTGAAGAAAGAATGGTGCGGACAGTGAAAGATGCAGAACGACTGAATAAGATAAAACAGCTAAGGAATTAGAAGACAGTCAGACACAAATTTACTGTAGGAGGAAAACACACCACTGGAGAATATGAACAAACTGCTGAGTGAGTGAGAAACACAGCTGAAGAAGACAGATAAAGAGCTGGAAACCAGTAAAAACATACTGGAGACACTGGGACAGAAACTGCAGGACAAAATGAGACAACTACAGGAAATGATGATCATGCAAAAAATATATATTTATTGAGAATCATGAATCAGTGCACATTATTAAAGTGTAGAAATTAATAAAACTGTAGTTCGTATTAGAAACGCTATGAATAGAAGTTAAATTAAATAATCCAAAATAATATTTTTTGTTGTTTCTTGTCCACAGATAAGCAATGTTTTTGTTTTAGTGACTGGAAAAACACTAAATTCCCACAAGGACTTCATAGATGGTCTTAAAAGACAAGTACGTCTGCAGGAGGTGTCTACAGTGGATCAGTGTTATTTCATTCTGGTTTTCTGCCCTGTTGTGTCACGAGCTGGAACTGACATTGAAGCAGCAGTGAGAAAGCTTCAGAATACTTCAGGTATACACAGAATATTTGTAAACTAATTAATTCTTTATGCTAAAATATTTGGCGAATAACCGGCAGTGAATAATTATTCTTTTTTTTAAATACAGAGACCAAACCTGCAGTTGTTGTGGTGCTCCATCACACCTATGATCCACAGTGTGCTGTACCAGACAGCAGCAGAGCTGTATACAGACAGAATACTGTCACAGTCGACTGTCTGTTTCATGAAGATCAGGGATTACTGCGGTGTCATAGGAATGATGAATCACTGTCCACAGTTTTAGATTATATAAACCTTCATGTACGTTATCCAATTTTATCCAGTTATCCAGTTTCTTGCTTGATGGTGATTCATGTTTACGATGCTACCAAAATCTAAACGTATATATATTACGTCTCCTGTCATTTCAAATGTATAACACATGTACAGGCACTTACAGGTATTGGTGTTTACATTTACTGAATTTATGAGTAATCAGCACAAAACAACAAAGTAGAGAAGTAATCCTACATTTTGAATAACTATGTTAAATAGATAATAACATATTATATTTATATTAATCACATATTCTTATCTTGCAGGTGCCGCAGGACACGAAGAGACGAGTACAGGAGATGAGGATCATACTGCAGCAACTGAGAACTGAAAAAATCGAACATTTTAAAGAGAAAGAGAGACTTCAAACTGAGGCAGAGACACAGCTAATGAAGAGAGACAAACAGCTTCAGGAGAAAGACAGACTTCTGACAAAAAATACACAAACTCTTCAGATAATGGACAAGACACTGGAAGAGAAGGACACACTGCTCAGAGAGGTGAAAGAAGAACTGGGGAAAACTAACAGACAACTAAACAGAGTAGTGGAAGAGCTGCAGGAGCTGCAGGATGAGAGGAGACAATTACAGGAGATGATGGAGCAACAGAAAACTGAGTTAGCAGAAAAAAACAAACAGCTTCAGGAGAAAGAGGAGACGGGTAAGTAATTTGTGAAAAAAATAAATAAAACAAGTTTGAAATATAAAAATGCCTTCTCAAAAGTTTCTAAAAAGCAAATTTAAATGTTATAAATTATATAATGATATCTTTACATTTTATACATTGGAGGACTCGAAACTTTATTTGTGTACTGTATGTCTGTAGGTCTGTCTGTCTGTCAGCATGAAAAACTGTCTAGACAGAATTTTATTAAATTTTTGCAGTACTTGGATATCTGCCTAAAGTTTAACCTGCACCAAAAGTGAAATGAAAATGTTGAGTAAAAAAATGTGATTTCTTTGATTTAATAAGTTAGACAGAGAGTTCTGCCGTACAGAAAGACAGACAGACGTGTACGTGGGCTTCAACCTGAAATAATAATAATATCACTGATTACATTAAAGCTGATCAGATTATTTTTAGCAGTAACCTTTTAACTATTTCTACAAACTCTTTTCTTGTCAGCGACGTGTATTAAGGCTATTAAATATTGTAATTAAACTCATCAAATATGCTTATGAAATACTATTCGTGTGTTGCTTAAAATATATTAATTAAAATTCAATTGCAAAACATATTTACAGCTGAATTTTCTAAACAGCAATAAAATGTAAATGTAAAGTAAATTAAAGTAAATTTATATGTAAATTTAAACCCATGTGATTATTTTTTTTCATATATTGAGAAAACTGAGAAAGCAAGAGCCATCTTTATATTTGTGTTTGCATTTTTTATAACATTATAACCTATAAACATTTTTTTTAGGTAACACAAAACCACATTTCTCTCCATACATGTTTAAGTTCACAAAAATGTGTGCAAGCAAGCATTTTATTTTTATTTTTATACCCATTATGTGTTTTAATTAGTCTTGGCTGAACCTCTCTCTCTCTCTCTCTCTCTCTCTCTCTCTCTCTCTCTCTCTCTCTCCTCATCACAGTGCAGTGTTAAAGCTTTAGAGTACATAGTAAAGTTTAAAACTCTTAATCAGTTACAGAGGGAAGCAGTTTATTACCCTAAAGATCTATATCAATAAGAGGAAAATGTGTTGAATTCAAAAATGTGGTGAGAGAACAGCGTTCACAATTTGGTGCAGATCAAATCACCTGACCACACAAGATTTGGTGATTATTATCATTTCTGCATACACACTGCAGATGCATATTTACTTTTCCCTCATCACCCTGTTTCTGACCAATGAATGAAAGAGTTTTGTGGGTTCATGTTCAGCCCAGTCAGACCTTCTTTTCTGGGTTTGAAACGTCTACATGATGAAATTGTCATTGCATTGCTCTGTCGTAATATTCCATACTCCCCTGATTCTTGATTTTCTCTTTTCAATATTAAAAGATGTGCATGGAAAAAAAATATTAATGATATATGATCAGTTTATATTGAATAAACTTGAATAATGATATTTAAACTGTTAAAGAGCTTTTAAATTAACCTTTAGCATGGCTTCATAATGAAAAGTAATCTCTCTTAGAATGATGTATAATTTGTGTATCATGTTTTATTGGAAACAGAATTAATCAATCTGAATCAGCCCACTTTCAATTTCAGTTTAAAAGCCCAGCCTGCTACACTCTAAGCTCAGAGATATTGAGAAAAAGGGAGCTGAAGTACAGATTTACTGCAGGAAGAATAAAATAAATAGGTATTTTTGGTATGTAACCAAGTTTTTGCTAAATTGAAAAAGAAAAAGTTTAAAATTATTAATATGCCAAAAATATCTCTAGACACGAGTCTAAGAAAGTAAAAATGGCCAGGTACTCACGCTGGGAGGGATGGAATTATTCACTTCTTTTTCAATAGTCACTTTCACACAGAAACACATTATAAAGTTTCTAAGAAGATGTCTTTAACATGCCATGTTGAGTGAGTTCCCCTCTTTCAACCTGATGCAGAAAGTATGGATGCACAAGTAGAAGGTGTGGTTAAGTGTGTGTGTGTGTGTGTGTGTGTTTGTGTGTAAGCATGCTGTACTGAATGATGATCTCTTTGTCTCTCCCAGGTGGAGCATCACAGTTCAGTGACAAACTAGAAAACATGACAAGTGAAACCAAACCAGAGACCCAACTGCAGGAGAAGGAGAGACAACTCGAGGAGATGAGGACAGAGCTCAAAAAACTGAAAACTGAGTTGGCAGCAAAAAAATGAAGAGCTTAAAAAGAAAGAGAGTCTACTACCCTTGTCAGAAGGACATCTGATGAGAGAGCACGTGCAGGACAAAGGGAAAGACAGACATTTGAGGGAAATGACTCAGGATGAAAAGAAGTTAAAGGAGGTCAAAGCTGAGTTGGACAATACAATACAGAATTTAGAACAGAAAAAGAAAGAATTGCGAATTGTGAGCAAACATCTGAGTGAGGGGATAAAGGTGTGTGAAATTAATAAAAGTCAACTGGATTCAATGCAAAAGAAGCTGCAGGAGAAAAACAAGCAAATACAGGAGATTATATCCTGAGTCTTTCCACATCTAATAACTCTGATCAATTCTAATCTTTTTAACTGACTAAATTTATTTCTTTTGATTTTTTTTCTACTTTAGATCTTTAGTAGCTGTTTAGTAATTATAATCTTCATGCCATAATTACTAACTAACTTGTAGCCAGTTGTTTTTCTCTGCATCTGTTTCTCTTTGCAGTGCAGCTCATCTTGATAAGAATGGAGATGGGAGCGTACAGTACATGACTGTTTGAGATCCACATAATGTGTAAATCTTATTCCTTAATAATGTGTCAGACGCTGTGTGCGTGTACGTGTTTAATCAAATATTACAAATAAAGGGAACTTCAATGTAACTTTAATGGATTTTTATTGTTTCACTGTTACTGTCTGGTATTGTTATTTACAAAGTTATAAATTGTTATTTAAACTGTTTTTAGCAAATCACCTGTTTTATCTCTAAATGGTGCCATCTAGAGGCCGTCACTGTTGGCTTTCACTTAGAAGAATTAATAAATAAAAAAATGATTAATCAATGTACTTTTCAAAGTTTTCTAAAACAGATAATGTATCTACAGATTGAAAATGAAATAAAATTATCATTATACAGTATTTGTACCATTCTCAGGTTTTTGACTTTTGCAACAGAATCAAGGATTATAAGTTACCATACATACCATATCATACCATAAACTGCCAAAGAATCTTAATCAGTATATCCTGATTCGGGTTTGTGAGATAATGGAAGATGGATGGAGACAATTAGCATAAATATATAATACTCTGTAAAGTGTATCACACCACAATGCAAGTACATCTATGAATTCTTGTTTAAAAAAACCTGCGGTAAAGCTCTACACAATGCTGTTAGGGTCACAATCAAAAAGGCGCAACTGGTTGAAAAAATAATGACAAAAACTTGTTGCCACATACGGTGACAATTCTCCTGTAACAACATGGGTCTTGCAAAGGGCATATCCGCGAGGTGACTTGCTGCACTGTTCAGAATGGGCAGAGCTGCAGGCAGTCATGCTGCAGAGTTCTGACCAGGCAGATCCACTGTCACTCTCATGTGTGGTTGCTAAGCGACACCACCATGGACGTAATCATGCGCTACACCTATAACTGTGACTATTTAGGGCCCTAGAAACTAGCACATGGCGTGTGTACATTAGATAGCACCACATTTGAGAGTCTGTCACTCCAGTATAAGGCCAAATACAAAGGCAAAGATCCAGCCAAGTCAATCATCAGAATCTGGAGCACTAGAGTGAGATAGAGCAGCATGCCACTTATTAAGTGTGCACTTTCAGTTAAAGTAAAAAAAAAAAAAAAAGACATAAACACTAAGAAGGGATAACTCAACCAGAGTTTAAGTTTAGTTTCAGGGCCCTGTCCGGTCTAAAGGAGCCGAAGGAGCATTCAGCTGTTCACCGAAGTGTCATAACAGAAAATAGTCTGGATGAATGTCTTCCTCGATCCCTGAGAGATGGTGAGACGAGACAGAAAAAGGAGATGTGCGTGGAGTTTTCTCTAACGTTTTTGGTACAAAAATGACACCATAGTTCCCCTAATACAAGCTAAATATCAAAATGTAACTTAAAGCGATGCTTTAAAACAACTACACAGTAAATACATTATCCTTGTGTCAGAATATGCAGGAATGCATTAAGAAAGCTGATGGCTAGATTGCCATGGTGATATTTCAGAACAACTGTAATACAAAAATATATATTTTTGATAAGTATCAGTCTCCTAAAGTCTCTTCACATTCTTTGAAGGCATACATATAGCCTACATGTAAGTGATAATGTAAGAATAATCTTTTAAAAAGTAATGAGAAAATGCTAAACTTGCATCTAGAACTTAAATATCAAAGTATTATAAAACTAATATGATTTACCTCAAAATTACAAAGAAAAACAATAAATATTTTGTATGGACATTAACCTTTATCTAATGAGTTTTGTATTTAATTACAATTTATTATTGTAATTTTACATAAAGTTACACGTAATTTACAAAAACAGAAAAAACACAGTAAAATAATATGGTATTTTTACTGGTAAAAAATGTGAAAAAAAAGTTAATTTTTCAATATTGAAATAATACTTAAAAAAACAGTCGACTTCGTAATTTATAGATAATGTCTGTAATTTTACAGAGATTTGTATGTAGTTTAAAAAAAAAGGAAAACTACTATAAAATTTGAAAGTTATTTTGCTTTCAAATGCATAAAAATCTCAGTTAAGTTTTTTTTATTTATTTATTTTTTAATGTACTGTACGCTTATGACTTGTTTGTGGTTCAAGGTTACATGTTGTGAACTGGGAAAAATGGAGTGAAACATCAAGGGCTGAATTACGAGTGCCTTTTGAAATTAAAGAATGCAAAATGTGTAAAATGTTATTCACGACCTGCTTCGGTTATTACGGAAATGGGAAACGTGTTTGCCTCAGAGGATTTTATGATGTCACAGAGGACCCAGACTGCTGTTTCACCTGCCATTATTAGATTGGGAGGGAGAATTAATGCTTGACCACAGAGAGATGTATAAATACCTGCTTTCTCCTCTATCAGAAATAACTGTGAACAGTATAAATAAATAAATAACAGTGAAATTCATTAATGTGTCATCATAATTCATTCATGTGTCATAAATGTTTGTATTTATAAATGTTTAACAACCCTTTTCTATTTATTAATTTAATAACATATGGATAGTGGATACTTTTGCGGAGAATATTCCACATTTATGTATTTTATTAACAATAAAAAAGGGGAAAAAGGCTGTAAATAAACGCGATTGGTTGACATTTTAATTTTTAGTCACGGATTGCCAGAAAAGGGAGAAAAACAGCGGAAGTCTTGCTTGTAAATGTATTTAACCTTGAACCACAAACCAGTCATAAGCGTACATAAAAAATAAAAAAAACGTAACTGAGATTTTTACGCATTTGAAAGCTGAATAAATAAGCATTTCAGCGTTTGTATAAAATGTATAATTCCTAAGTACTGTTTTAACGGCATTTCCTGTTTATCGTGGCAGCGACTTCAATCAATTTCACTAACCAATGAGAGGAGTTGTAGGAGGAACGTTGCACGACGTCATTAATTTTCTTACAACCAATGAGAAAACATGTGGGCTGGCGACAAGTGCAGCCCCGCCCCAGATTCAGCCCCGCCCCGATCTGAAGGCTGCAGACAGGGGCTTCTCGTATGCATTGGGGTTCCTACAGTGTTTGAGTGCCCCCTAGTGACCACTAACTAGATCACATGTAATGATTTTGACATTATTGAAGCTATGTAAGGCGGTGGTGTAGTGGTTAGCACTGTCGCCTTGCACCTCCAGGGTCTGGGTTCGATTCCCCGGCCAGGCTCGATTCCCGTCTCTGTGTGCATGGAGTTTGCATGTTCTCCCCGTGCTTGGTGGGTTTCCTCTGGGTACTCCGGTTTCCTCCCACAGTCCAAAGATATGCAGGTTAGACTAATTGGTGTTCCTAAATTGCCCGTAGTGTGTGATTGGGTGTGTGAGTGTGTGTATGTGTGTGTGCCCTGCGATGGATTGGCACCCTGTCCAGGGTGTACCCCGCCTAGTGCCCGAAGTCTCCTGGGATAGGCTCCAGGCCCCCCGCGACCCTGAACACAGGATTAAGCGGTATAGAAAATGAATGAATGAATGAAGCTATGTACCAGGGCTTGACATTGGCATCCGCCCACCCTCCAAAAGCGGGTAAAATTCGGCTGTGGCGGGTAATAACTTTAGTATCACTAGCCACTTTGGCGAGTAGTTTATTCTTTGGTATTGTAACGTCCTTCGGTATAGAAGAAAAAAAAAGATCACATAGACAAACGGAGTTGTTAGTGAATGTGCAGTTTATTATTATTTTTTTTTCGTCATGCGCATGCCCAGTGACAGATTACACATGTTCTATGCAGTGGAAAAGAGGCATTAGTTACCTCGTCCCGCTCAATGTGCTTACGTGCTTATGAGCTACGTCAGGATGCTGAACAGAAAACTTGGAATAGAACTACATGCAAACACTACAGGTATGACAAGATATTTTTGTTGTAGTTTTCTCTAAAGTCATCCGATATAATAAACGTTTACATTGCAACGTAATATTATGCGCATAAAACGTGCATGAATGTAATGAGGACATTTAGGCTGAATCCGAATTCTATTTTCTACCCCTTCCCCTACCCCTCGCCCCTTCCCCTTGTCCCTTGAAACGAAGTGGAAAGGGGAAGGGTATAAATATTTCCCCTAAGAAATGGGACACCACTACAACACTGTTATACGTCATCATACGTTGTCGCTGGTTCCTAATGTTACGTCAGAGGACATGCGCCGATGTTTATCACACATTCCAATAAGAGAGAGATTACTCACTCAAAGTTTTTTTGCGCCGTATTTCGATTCTTAAAAAAGTTGCTCATTTTCACCACGAACACGGCTGAGCCTTCGGGTTTCCTCAGCCGTCCATATACAGAATATAAATTACAAAACTGTGGTCACGTTGCAATAAGTAAGAATAGTGTAAGCACCGTTCATTTACATGTACACATATGGCCGTAAGCAAAACACACAATGCGTTATCAAATGCTCGGCAAACTGCCGTGCTACTGAACTTTCATATTTGTTTGTAGTATGCAGTAAAGTGTATGTGACATAAAAATATACAGTATATTTGTAATATCGTGTATTCTGTTCTATCCGCTAGCAAACTTTAGCGATTTTTTTGCAAACGTTTCTTTACAGAACATCACCATAAACACAAACACAAGACTTAACCACTGAGCTACCTCTGGCTTTTACTTCCTGTTTGGTGTGTGTGTATCATTTCCTTAAAGGGCTATTGCTTCTCAACAGGATGAGAATGTTTGCCCCTTTCGCTGGTTATTTACTGATTATATATAAAAAGTAATCACTATTAAAATCTATTTAGATTTCATGTTGAATGATAGAAAATTCATCAATTGATTGAATTACCTCACACTATAAAGAGTCAACACTACAAGATAGACCAGAGTCCATTGTCCTAACTCAGAATTCTGATATAATAATACATAATGAATAATAATACCTGATAATAGTACACATAATAACACACTAAAATGATAAATGTTCTGAGTTGCTGTATTTTTAATATCAGAATGAGTTCAGTTGTACTGAATCTGTTATTTTTCAATGTCATGTGGTAAGAGGCTTGAATTTAAGTTCAATAAGCAGACTATACTGTTCATGTTTGCATGTTTTTATATTGGGATCTTAACAGTACTGAATACTTGACTACTACTATAGTGATACAGTGTATTCTGTCACTTATAAGTAAATCTAGATCTAACAAACATTAACGTATCATGGTGAAGAAAAAACTGCGATTTTCTGGTAACAAAATTGTGGCTAGTAAAAAGTCTGAATGGCGAGTGACTCCGGAAATCCACTAGCCACATTGGCCAGTGAGCAAAAAAGTTAATATAAAACCCTGCTATGTACACATGTCCTGTTTTTCTTGTTGTTTGACAGCATGAGCTGAAGCGTAAGAGGTGTATCAGGTGACTGACTAAGAGCTCTCTGGGGGCAGGGGGGGGGTGATCTCTGTCAGAGGGGAGGGGTGGAGTTTCAGGATGAGGTAAGAGCTCTGAGAGGGAGGGCCTTAGCTCTGTGTGAGAGGGGAGGGGTGTATCTCTCTCTCTCTCTCTCAGCTGGAAGAGCTCAGTCATTGCACTGAATGTGAAAGTGAAAGGAGTTTTGGCTGAAATCAACTTCAGGAAAAGATTTTATGAGAAGAAGCAAAGGTAGGAAGAGAATGGACATGGTTATTAATACTAAATAATACACCTAAGTATACTGAATCATGTAGATGATACATTAATTTCTATATCTGTCTATTTGTATAATGAGTCTGCAGATTTTGATCTCTCTCTCTCTCTCTCTCTCTCTCTCTCTCTCTCTTTCTCTCTCTCTCTCTCTCTCTCTCTCTCTCTAGCTTCTCTTTTAGTCTGAGCCAACAGTAATATCAAGACTTTAATATGTCTTCAAGGGGTAAGTTCAGTAACACAAACTTCAAATATACAGATGTTTAAAGAATATTGATCCTCAATATACAATGTCAGACTCAAAAGAAATAGTTTAAGTTTAACAAATTGGTTTAACAGCATTACATTATAAACAGCTATGCTACATTTATTTGTGCTAAAGTTACTGGATGAGTGATTTTGTTTCATCCAGAGTATTTATTGTCCTGATGTGACCAGATGTTATAGTACCGTTACAGACCTGCAAACTGCACGTCTCTTGTTATCTGAAGCGTCTCCTACTATAATAAGCAAGTCTATAAGTTATTCTAATGATACTTATGGAGTAAAGTTCTCATCACTCTGCTAGTCTCTTTACTGCATTAGTGCTAATTTATTAGAATCTTCATTATTGCTAACCTCACAATATAAGGGGTCGTCATTAAAATTCGCATTATCGTAAGAAAAAAATGAATATTTGCCCGATTTATGTCTCTGGAAATGAGTACAGTTTTGAACATTTCTTCTAGTAGTCCAAAACAAAGGCTAAGTGTCATGGAATGCTCACAAAAGAGGTTTCGCCTTTTTCTCAAAAGCCAAAACTAGCTCATCCATCGTTTGGAGAAATGCGTCATCTTAGGTGGAGAAAGACTAAGATCACGACCAACATTCGTTTTGATTACATAATTTTTTTCTTAGCAATAATTATAATTTTTTTATTGTCCCTCATATAAATTGTTAACATATGACCGACACCTGTATGAAAAAAAAATAAAAAATTAAACTGTTTGTACTATTTCTATTCAATAATTATTCAAATTCAATTCGAAAGAAGTAAACGAAAACCTGGAAAGCATAAAATAGTGAACTGACGAGACACGTGATCACAATATTATCCAGTATTTAGGTTTAGTCCAAAATGTACATAAAGAATATTAAAGTAGATAAGGCTGTATATCAGAGTGCTCAAGGTTTGGAGAAAGAAAGCAACAGCTTTCTTCAGCTTAATATAAGTTACACTAATATTAAATTCATGTAAACTTCTATTGTTTCATCTAAACAGTCATATCTATTTCCTCCCTGCAGATTCTTTTACACAGGTAAGTAAATAAATCTACACTTCTCCTCTTCCTGATAGTTGGAGTTGATGATCACATCACTTGTACAGTCAGGACAGTGTGTGATGTTACATTCTGTTTAATGCAGTTTTATTACTAATTAAACTCAGCATCTGTTCCACAGTAATCCTGACTGTAATCCTGACTGTACAGCAGAAATAAAAATGCTTACTGTAGCAAAAGTTGGAAAAGATGAAATTGTAAAGATATTTTCATCTCTCTCTCTCTCTCTCTCTCTCTCTCTCTCTCATATAATAAGTTGTTTATCAGGAAGGTGGTATATTTTTTATTTTATTTATTGATTTATTTATTTTAATAATTTTTTTTTTTTTTTTGGGGGGGGGGGGGGGCATTGTCAAATTACAAATCACAAATCTAACCATTTAGTAGCAGCTCCTTTAGGTAAACTGGTGTATTAGAATCTGTAGCCAGTAAAAGATCCACTCTTTCAAATGTACTGGATCAATGAAGAACTTATAGACATTTAACAGGCAGCTATGATATTTCTAGCTAATTAAGATAAAGTTGTAGACACATCATGATTGTTAAGAGATGCATTTGATCAGTGTTAATGTTGTGCATTTAAGGCCTTGTTGTTTTGAAATTATTTTCATTTGTAAATTCTTATCTTCATCATTAATGTGTTCTGTTTGTGTTGTAGTGGCTTCAGAAAGCAATTCAACCTGATCCGGTAAGATGTCATAAAGTGATAGGTGGGATTAGCTAGAGGACTTGTTGAAAAAGCTTAAGTAGGCTATTTAATTGAAATGATTAATATAGCACTATTAAGCTAATTGCACATTTCTGATTTTGATTTTGTATAACTGTAGCTCAGTAATCCAGAAAAAAATCCCAGATTTATATGAATACACTTGTTCTAATGTGTTATAGATAGATAGACAAACAGACAGACAAACTGAGTTCATACACAAGTTTTGCACACAGGTGGCACCATAGACACACAGACACGAGGTGAGGAAAAAGGGTGATTTTATTTAGGAAAATGGGGAAGAAGACTGTTTGAAAGGAGGGAGGATGGAAGAAAAGGAAAGAAAATAGTGTGTGCACGTGCAGGTCTGGAGGCAGTGCACAGCTGGCATGTGGGCATGAGGCTGGCGAGTGCTAGTTGCAGGTGGAGTGGCGCATTACATCGGTCCGCTCGCATGCCACTCTCCCCTGTTTTCACCATCCACCGCGCGACTCTCCTCAGTTGTACTACAGGACACACAGCACCATCAGTTATAATTAATCCGCAGCCGTGGCCCCGCCCTTTCTCTCACCTACAGAAGGGGAGGTTGCCTACCTAGTCAGTCTATGGAGTAAGTGAGGAGCGACAACAGGTTGAGGCACAGGTTGCACCAGTCCATGATGCACATCTAGAGACTGAAATCCTTGCCCATTCTTCTTTGCAAAACAGCTCCAGCTCAGTCAGATTAGATGGACAGCGTTTGTGAACAGCAGGTTTCAAATCTTGCCACAGATTCTCGATTGGATTTAGATCTGGACTTTGACTGGGCCATTCTAACACATGGATATGTTTTGTTTTAAACCATTCCATTGTTGCCCTGGCTTTATGTTTAGGGTCGTTGTCCTGCTGGAAGGTGAACCTCCGCCCCAGTCTCAAATCTTTTGCAGACTCTAAGAGGTTTTCTTCCAAGATTGCCCTGTATTTGGCTCCATCCATCTTCCCATCAACTCTGACCAGCTTCCCTGTCCCTGCTGAAGAGAAGCACCCCCAGAGCATGATGCTGCCACCACCATATTTGACAGTGGGGATGGTGTGTTCAGAGTGATGTGCAGTGTTATCTCATCTGACCGGAGCACCTTCTTCCACATGTTTGCTGTGCAAACGGGACTTCTTATGGTTTTCTGTTAACAATGGCTTTCTTCTTGCCACTCTTCCATAAAGGCTAACTTTGTGCAGTGCACGACTAATAGTTGTCCTATGGACAGATTTCCCCACCTGAGCTGTAGATCTCTGCAGCTCGTCCAGAGTCACCATGGGCCTCTTGGCTGCATTTATGATCAGCGCTCTCCTTGTTCGGCCTGTGAGTTTAGGTGGACGACCTTGTCTTGGTAGGTTTACAGTTGTGCCATACTCCTTCCATTTCTGAATGATCGCTTGAACAGTGCTCCGTGGGACGTTCAAGGCTTTGGAAATCTTTTTGCAGTCTAAGCCTGCTTTAAATTTCTCAATAACTTTATCCCTGATCTGTCTGGTGTGTTCTTTGGACTTCATGGTGTTGTTGCTCCCAATATTCTCTTAGACAACCTCTGAGGCCATCACAGAGCAGCTGTATTTGTACTGACATTAGATTACACACAGGTGCTCTCTATTTAGTCATTAGCACTCATCAGGCAATGTCTATGTGCAATTGACTGCACTCAGACCAAAGGGGGCTGAATAATTACGCACACCCTACTTTGCAGTTATTTATTTGTAAAAAATATTTGGAATCATGTATGATTTTCGTTCCACTTCTCACGTGTACACCACTTTGTATTGGTCTTTCACGTGGAATTCCAATAAAATTGATTCATGTTTGTGGCTGTAATGTGACAAAATGTGGAAAAGTTCAAGGGGGCCGAATACTTTTGCAAGCCACTGTATTTACACTCATGCACATAATCTACTACTAAAAACAACATTTACTGTATTAATACACAGAGTTAAAAACCCATTATAGAGGAGAATATGTACAATGAATTCATGCAACATGTAACGTTCCACTTTTTTAACTGTACAATGTGTTGCCAGAAATTGATATTTTACAGTGTATTGTTTATTCCCACAGAAAATGTCTGTTTTCCGAAATAATGAAGAGAGAAGTGAGTATTAGTCAATCAGATTCTCAATGATAGAAGACAGAAAACTGAGCCTTTTATAATGCCTCTTAAAAAGTCCTAGGGCAAAAAAAAAAAGAGATTGTGTGCTATGAGCTATAACAAGTATTTTGGAAAAACATTGTTTGAATAGTTTGTTAAATAGAATAGACTGGGTTTACTTAAATGTGCTTCCACAGCACTTACAGGCCAATTTTGAAACGTCTTGGTTGAGCTGTTTAATAATATAGTCTTTGACTTATTTCCAAAAAGAAACTTAAATGATGTCATTACGCTTCCAAACACCTATACGTGGAACGTTAACTTTTGACATTGTATTGAAAAAGAGAATGTGGCTTCAGCAATGGGTTGTTCTGATTTATTTAGTTCTTTCACTGATCATCAGTTTTCTGCATTATTGCAAGTAAAATATGACATGAGACATGAATTTTTGTGGAACATTTCAAATTTACTTCTAGTTTAAACAAGAAACACATCTGGTTTTTGGGAATCGTGATCCAATGTATATTATTAAAGTGTAGGATTGAATAAAAACTGTAGTTAGTTTTAGATATTCATGGTCCACTGCACTATTAATAACTCACAAATGATAAGAGTAGAAGTTATCTTAGTTATAATAAATAATCCAAAATAATACATTGTTTTTGTTGTTTGTTCACAGATAAAACTTTTTTTGTTTTAAAAACTGGAAATACACTAAATTCCCACCAGGACTTCATAGATCGTCTTAAAAAACAAGTATGTCTGAAGAAGGTGTCTACAGTGGCTGCGTGTGATTTCATTCTGCTTTTCTGCCCTATTGTGTCACGAGCTGGAACTGACGTTGAAGCAGCAGTGAAGAAACTTAATAATGAATCAGGTATTCACAAAATAGTTTCTAAATAATTCATTATATGCTGAATTATTTTGGCATACAATTACTTTTTTTTCATACAGAGACCAAACCTGCAGTTCTGGTGGTGCTCCATCACACATTTGATCCAGAGTGTGTTGTACCAGACAGCAGCAGAGCTGTACACAGAGAGAATACTGTCACAGTCGACTGTCTGTTTCATGAAGATAAACATTTACTGCAGTGTCAGAAGAATACTGAATCACTGGCCAAAGCTATAGACTATATAAACTCTCAGGTATGTTATGTTTATTTTCAATTTCAAGTTCCAAAATATTATGTTTTGTTTTAATTCATGCATAATGATGATTCTTGTTTAGGGTGCTACCAAAATATGGATATACTATACTATATGACCCCTGTTATTGTCCTGCAGGCCAAGAAAAAACAGCTTGAAGAGAAAGAGAGTGTTCCAACTCAGAGAGAAATAGAGCTAATGGAGAGAATCAAACAGCTTGAAGAGAAAGAGAGTGTTCCAACTCAGAGAGAAATAGAGCTAATGGAGAGAATCAAACAGCTTGAACTCGAACAGGTAAAAGAAGAATTTGCAATGAGGGGTTAAAATAGTTAGTTCATTCGGTGTTCCCTGTAATCTGTGAGGAGAAATAGCATGTTTAATTTTCCACCTCTGCTTGCATTTTTATAAATCCATGTTTGATTCATTATCATTTACATTTAATGTATGTGTTAAGGCCTTTAATAACTATTTTTCCTTCTGAGGTTTAGTGAGAAATTACACTCTTTTTTTTGTCTGAAAGAAATATATATATATATATATATATATATATATATATATATAAATCTTTTATATACTTTTTCAATAATTAGCAGTTATCAGCACAGTTGTATGGTGACTCACCGCTGAATGATATTAATGAGAGCAGGAGGGACAAGAAAACTACAGACAATACAATAGAAGTAGGATATAAATGAAATATTGAAAGCCTGATCCAATGGTCTATAAACAAGTGATACAATTCCCATATTTGCATATTTATAATAGGAAGCAAGTTCTTCCCATGTGCTGTGTAGTTAAGTATTTGTCTGTGGTCTGTAAAAGTAATATCTTCTACTATTTTTACAGAAAATAGTACAAGGAGAAGGATGTGCACACACAGGTGAGTGTGAGAGATTCATGAAGGAATTAATGAATTAATGAAGGATTCAATCAATTAATGTGTGTTGCATCAATTTCTTTAAATATTTACAGTAGGCTGTCCTCAAATTCTCATTACATAGAGAAAATTAACACTTTTAGCAAACTACATCCTTCACCATCCTCTGCTATTTTTTATAAACACACAGTGGTCTGTCCCTCTCATACTGATCTTGTTTTTACAAATCTGGTGTTGTGTATGTAATTGCACATTTTAGTCCTTCATTTCAAATGATCTTTTTGGTTTATTGTTTAGTTATGGGGAGCATGACGTACACTCAACAGTACCAAAGTGTCCTCGTCAACAACCCAGAAACTGTGAATCCTGGAACTGTCGAGAGGACGATTAATAAGGCAGAGGAAATTGAACATGCTCAAGATAAGAGAGATCAACAACTGAACTTAAAATACTCACACATACAGGAAGCACAATCACTTATGCAGAAAATGGAGAAGAGACTTGAAGAAAGGCAGAAAGAAATTAATATGGAAATTAAACAGTTTCAAGTATTAAAAAAATGTCAAGAAATAAATAAGAAGATTCTTTCTGAGAAAGATGCAGAGTTAGTGGAAAAAAATAAAAAACTAGAAGTACAAGAAGAAGAACTAGAAAAAACAGATAGGGAGTTAAAACAAAAGCAGACACAGTTGACAGACAGAGATGCAAAACTGACAGACATGAGCAAAGAACTAAAAACCAGTAAAAATACAATTATGGAAAGAGAAAAAGAAATTCAGGAAAAAAACAGACTGATTAAAGATCATGAAACTAATCTCGAACAAGTAACAACAGCATTTGACGAACAACATAGAGAATTAGAAGACAGTCGACAATTTCTGGAGAACAAAGAAACACAGCTGGAGAACACACGTCAAGAACTGGAAACCAGTAAAAATAAATTGGTGACACTGAAACAGGAACTACAGAAGATGATGATCATAAAGGATCAACAGGAAACTGAGCTCACAGAGAAAAACAAACAGCATGATGAGAAAGACAGACGTCTGACAGAATTGACACAAAGACTTCAGATGAACGACAAGACACTGGAAGAGAAGGACACACAACTCAGAGAGGTGAAAGAAGAACTGGGGATAACAAAATTGATGATTGAAGACCATCAGACAGAGATGAAAGAGAAAGTGAGACGACTAGAGAGTGTGGTAAACGAACTAGAACAGAAACTGATAGGAAAAGAGAAACAGCCACATGAGAAAGACAAACTTCTGAATGAAACTACACAAACACTGCAGAAGAAGGAAGAGACACTAGAACAGAAGGACACACAGGTAAAATAAATTAGAGGAAAATAAGCCAAAAAAGAGACAATGAGACAATTAGCCATGGACATGCAGTGTGTCTAATGATCTGTAAAAATAATATATAGATTTTCCATACTTGCTTGTGTTTTTATACCGATTGATTCTTATTATTATGATTACACACACTTAATGACATTTATTGTTATGAGTACACATAACAATAAGAATCAATCAATGATTAGATGTTGTTATGAGTGCTTATGTAGAGTCTGTTTTTACAAAGGATTTCTACTAAATTCGTCTCTTTCTGTCTGAATGAAACATACTTTATCCACTAACTGCTTTTATAAATAAATTTGCTGTATCAGCAGATGTGGAGTACGGTGATCCCTTATTGAATGATACATTAGAAATCATTCATAGCAGGATAGAGAAGAAAAATATAAACAGTACAATATAAGTATGATAGTAATAAAATATAATACATCTGACCATGTGGTTTATGCAGAGGTGTCTAAAGGTAGTTAGACAAATCACAAAATCTCTGCTTTTGCAGATCTATAAGAGCAAACAAGTTCTGCCCAGTATACTGTATATTGAATTATTTTCCACTGGCCTATACAGACTAGTACATTAATGTCCTGTATTATTTTTTACAGAAGAAAGAAGAAGATGAAGGAGGTGCAGACATGGGTGAGTGTGAGAGATTACTTAAACAAATCAATCGATCTGTCTGTCAATGTGCATGACATAAAGTTGTGTTCTTGTGTTTTTTTCACTAGGGATTGTCACATGTCATACACAATTAGAGAATAAATCACAGAATAAAGACCACCAGGCAGGGGAGACAGAGAATGCAAATGAAGAAGTGGAAAACAATGAAAATCCCATCCAAGAGACAGGTGCATCACATAAAGATGGAATTACGGAATTACAGAAGATAGATAAAGACACACAGGATGGAAATAGAGCTCAACATGAGACAGATAAACAACCAGCACTAAATGATACACAGGAGCCACCAATACAAGTGACGGAAACAGAGAAAATTAATGAGAAGAAGTGTAACAATTCAAGTGAGAAAAATGAGCATCAAAAAGATGAAGACACACAGCAGAAAAAGGGAGACTCAGATGGAAATCAATCATTAGAGAATAATAAAAATAGTAGTTGTGAGGGGAAAAAATTGTTAATAGAAACAAATGAAAGACAGAACAATAGTACAGAAAGTAAGAGAGTACATAAGAGTAATCTATCTGAGAGTCAGACACAGCCTGAGGATGAAGGCAGACTGCAGTTAGATAATACAGAACATCTTCAGATAGCTAAAGAGCAGGGCACACACCCAAGTGATGTAAAAGATGAATCAGACAAACAAACTATGGAAGGACAGGACACAAAGATACAAGCGAAAGTGTGTGCATTGAAGTTGGAATCCAATAAAGTCAATTCAGAATCACAGGAACAGGAGCAAGGGGAAACAGGGCCTGAATTATTAGGTGATCATTCTGACGGAGCAACAGACAGCTCAGGCAATAAAACATCATAAGAAAGCAGTCGAGATCCTGAATATAACTGGAAAAATCATACAGCGGATTCTTTTCATTCATTCAATCAATCAATCAATCAATCAATCAATCTGATGTATGTTAAGAAATAGTGTATTAATGCATATTTAGGATAGGATTATAACTTTTTTCAGGCTTGCATGCATCTATACTACACTGCAGTGTGATTAATTGTTGTTATTATTAAGCATGAGGATGTGATTACTCTTGTTCCTACACTGGATATATTGTATCTGTAATATTTATTATCAGTAAATCTGTAAGTTTAAGGTCTAGTTAGAAATCTCTCTTTAGTCTCATGTAAAGACTAAAAACAGAAATAGGAAAATTGTTTGGATGTGGAGGTTAATTTAACGGAAAAAAGCATAAGGGATTATTTAGATTTATTAGATTTTTCCATATTTAAACTATTTGTCTTAATTACTGGATCATGTTTTTGTTGCCTCAACTGATTAAAAATAAATGTGACCAGAAAATGTTTGTCAATAGTTCAATTAGCAAATAATAAAATAAATCCATCTACCTGTAAAGGACGACAGGAAGACCAAACCGTGTGTCCTGTTTATTAGCTTCCTTTCAGTATCATTTAACTGCTCCAACACACAGTACTCAGAGGTAATGACACACAGTCACATTAATCACTGTTTGTGCCTGAATATTCATCTGTGTCCAGGTAAAAATAATAAACCTGACGTATAACATGAATATATCCCTGAGACCTGATGGGGGCTCTGACTGTAGTGCTGACATCTCAGAGCTCCAAATTCCACAGTTTAATCCTGATTTAATCAGTAAACAAATGATTTGTAATATTACATACTGTAATGTTAAAATAAAATAAAGCTCATGTGTAAAAACATTAATGGGACACTTACAGTAATTAGATATCTATGTGTCCTTGTCTCAGTCATGTTAGTTCATGTCAGAAAATTTGACAGATAACATATCAAATGAACAGGAAGCAACTAGTGTTTCCTGTTTTAAACGGTTACTTACCAATATGTTTAAAATTGTGTTATATCATACTGTATAATGGTGTTATATAATAGAGATTTAAGAACATAAATATGGCATAAGATATAGGATTATATTCTGAGGTTTATCAGGGCAACGTGTTAAACCGAAACTGCAGATTCTTTTCAAAGGTAAAGTGCAGGTTAATTTGTTTTATTTTTACTTTACAGCAGTGATTGCATTAGCTCACGTGAGTGTCATTAGTGATGTTCCTTGTTAATTATTCGGATAAAACTGTCTTTCCGTTAATGTGTGTGTGTGTGTGTGTGTGTGTGTGTGTGTGTGTGTGTGTGTGTGTGTGATAGAAACTCCAGTAAGAGGGGGGGAAGGGATACTGTGTAAGACGAGAAGAGGGAGAGGAGAGGGTCTGATTCCTCCTCTCCTCTTTGAACACCAATTAGTTGTGTGTTAATTAGTTAGTTAGTTAGTGGTAGTGCAAAGTGTCCTCTTGCAGATCTGCCGTTCATGAGAACCGGGTCGTTATAGATAACTATGAACTAAATATCAATGTGTTCAAACAAAAACTAAAGTTTTCGAAAAGAATTAGACATATAGACAATGTAGAAAATTTCATTCAGTCATTTAAGGACATTTAGATCTCAAGGGGTTAAGAGGCTCGCTACAGTTCATCTCTTTTGGTTGTATTTTTTCCTTTTTTATGTGCTTATTAGTTTGTTGATGTGTCTTTTTGAAATTGTCACATTTAATACTTACTTTTTAATACTTGCATGTAAAAGTTGCATGTTCTTGTAACTTGATTTAATGAATTGTAAATCATTGCATTTATTTATTTACAATTTACCAAACATCACAATGTTTGTACAGTAGGGGTGTAAATCCACACAAGCTTTTATATATATATATAGCAAAATTAAAATAAAACAAAATAAAATTTTGATTTTGATTTTGCTTCAGCATACTATAGAAAACACAGCAAACCAGCTTGTATTCTTTAAATTTAGGAGAGGGACGACTCGGTCTGCTGCTGTGTGTGTGTGTCATTATACTGATGAAAAGTGGTGGATTATTCAGTGAAACGAGGCTCAGCTGAAAAATGTTAGCCACATCAGTCACTTAACCCCAAATACAAGGTATTTCTGAGTGTTCTTATATAGTTGTAAAATAACAGATGTCCAAACGGTGCGCACTAAATATTAAACCTATACCAGGCATGATGATTTTTTTGTTTGTTTGCTGTTTTTTCTATAGTATGCTGAGCAAAATAAAAAAGCATTGGTTAATTTTCGTTTAGAAAGACTGTTTGTATCTGATTATTTGTATTATTAAAGAACAACAGCACAAACAACAACACAAGGGCTTGTAAGAAACATTTTTATTATTTTGACAAGAGTTTTAAATTTGTAACAGTAGAAGGCATCCCAATTTAAATATATAAATAACTATATATAAAAATTATAAATGTATATATTATAAATAAATATATAAAAAACAAATTGAGCAAACTATCAGAATAAAAAATAGAACGAATCATTATTAAAGAAAATTATGATGACCATAACAGCCTACTGCATTTCATTATTTATAATAACGCAAAAACACGAGTGCTGATGATATATAATCATTTATTCCTACAGAAGTACCCGTTTTACAGATCGATTTACGGTGATAAAGAGCGGTATAAGAGCAGTGACAGCTGGCACACAATAAACAGGTGCAGGATTATTTTCTATTGTCTAAATAAGAAATATGGGTTATTGTTTATTTACAATATTTGTTAATTTAATATAAAGCCGGTATCTTTATCCTCCTTTTAATTTTCCTACGTAGTCTAATAAAGTTTTCCAGAGCGCGGAGAAGTTGTACTAAATAATATTTATGAAGCATCAGGGCCTCCTATTCCTATTAATTTTAAGTTGTTGTTTTAGTGTTACTCTGCGTGCTTTACACAGACAGACACCATTCAAATGCAGATATTTCAAACCTCCCCATGCCTTCTCACCTCTACATTCAGATAAACTACAAATAACTGTAAATAGCACCCCTCCCCATTCACATGACTCTTCTTACTTACTTCTTACTACTTGCTGTTCTTTACAGATTTTCCTTACCATAACATGCGTTAGATAGTTTTTTTTTATCACTCTATACACAATACTTTGCTATTTTTATAGATGTTGAGTATCGTGAGCAAGCCCGAGATCATATTAACGTTAATAGCCGGCATGAATAGGCGGCTCACGAGTAACGTGAGTTGGGCGCACACTCATCGATTTGACTATCGTTACTCGCTCACTCCGTAGGCTCCCTGAATAGGCGGAAAAGGGATGGAGCCGCGTATTCGTGCCGGCTGGCGATAATTAACGTTAATATGATCTCGGGCTTGCTCCACATTATAAAAGCAAGGCACTACTAGCAAAGCCGCCTGAAGGGGAGGATGCCTAACTAGTGAGCGAGGAGCAATATTGATTTGGGCGCACGCCGTGACAGGCTGAAAAAAAACTAAACAGATCTAACAGATGAGGAATTTTGCTATAATTAAAAAAAAAACAATTTTAAAACATCATCACCCGGGATTCGAACCGGCGCTTTGTGGATCTCTGGCCGAGCACTCTAGCCGCTACACCAATCGGGCACTTAAAGACAACACACCCCAATCACGTTAATAAGCCACTCAACTTCTTTGAAAGCAAACTTTAGATAAGTGACGAAGTAAGCCTGTTATAATAAAAACTTATTTGATCTTATTGGTTTAGAAATTTATATTTCAATAAAACCCTACACACTTCTTTTCTAATTACACGTGATAAAATCTAAAGGCTCACTGTGTTAATATTTATTGTGCTTAAATTTGATCCTAATAAGATTTGATTTAATTTGAATTCTACATTTGTACTGTAATTATAGTACTGTGATTATGAATTCGGTCAACTACAGTGTTTCACTTAATGTTATCGGCTACTACGTGTATTATTTAATGGAGCGCGTCTCATTAATGCGGCAGAGAATGAACTAATGCATGAGGCGTCAGTCTGTAGTTATATAGCGCCTCTCAGTGGTAAAAGGCAGCAAATTCACAAACCCAAATGCTGTCGCCGAGCGCGGCGACGGTAAAAACGAAGCTCCAATTAGGTGACCACTGTAGTATCGCATACAGTACAACATAAACATCTTGAGGCGACACACACACACACATCAATTTCCATAGGAAGTCAGCTGGAATGATTTTCACTTCACATGTGTGCCTTGTCAAGAGTTAATTTGAGTTAATAGACATTTCTTATCTTCTTGATGTACTTTAGACAATCACTTCTTTTATGCAGCGGAAGGGTGTGTACAGAGTCAATAGCCCAGTTAGTACTATTATAACAACTGCACACAAATCCATATTATAGCAAGACACCCAGTTACGTAAAGAAAATATACAGTCTGTATCAGGGGGTTAATGTTGTATGCACGGTACAAATCATGAGTTTAGACATAAATTTGGATTTATTTTCTATATTCTAAAACAATACTGGAATTTTTCAAAACAATGAAATAACACATAAGGCATTATATATTTAAATAATAACAACAATACGAGTCAGTTGCTATTTTAAGACACATTTTAAGTCAGCTGGAACCATTTGTGCAAGAACAGAATCAGCAAATGTATTTGCAATTGCATTAGCATTGGTTTACAATGTAGAAATAAGGAAAAAACTAAGAAAAGTAGGAAAGTTCTGGAAGTGTGCTTGTATATCAAAACACTCGTAAAACTGGAAAAGATGCAAACTCAGACCCAAAAATATATTAATAAAAAACATAATTAATACAAAATATGAAGTAAAATGAAACTAATTAACCTGCCCTTTACCTAAAGAATCGTAGCTGTAGTGATTGAGACCAAAGAGAGGAGAGGAGTAGGAGGAGGCACACTCATACAAGCACAAAAGAAAAAAATCTTTCTTTAACATGATCACAGTGTTATAGTAAACAGTATATGCGCACATGGGTGTTGACTATATGAGATGCCCGCACACTGAGACCGAGCATGGGAGAAGGTTACCCACAATACTGCTCGTATTTCAAGACCTCGCTAGTTTATCGAGTTAAAATTAATTTTGATATTTTTGCTTGTGTTGCGAAACACTTGCAATCCAAGGTTTTACTGTACTGTAGTTTATTTTCATTTATCTAATCTATTCCAATGTGTAAATTGCTTACAGGAATAACTTACAGGAATCGAGAGCAGCTGCAGCAAAACAAAGATGTTAGTTCACAAGTTAACACAGAGTTCACAGTTACAACTTCAGACACAATCAAAGAAAAGTCAAAGCACCTGATAGTTGTTGATGATCTGAAACTGAGTCTATTGGGAGGAAATATACAGCTCAGTGGTGCAGTCAGTATGATACTAAAAAGTCAATTAAACAAAAGAGGTTCATGCTGCACTACAGCAGTGGTTCTCAAATTGGGGGTCGGGACCCCTCTGGGGGTCGCGGAATAATTTCAAGGGGTCGTGAGAGGGATTAAAAAATTATGTCTTTTTTTGTGATTATAATACACACTTTTCAGTATTACAAGTAAATGCTTTAAATAAATATTTTCTGATTTGTAAAGATATTACTGATTGAGTGTGTGTTTAAATTGAGTGTTTAAAAAAAAACAAATTCGCGACTCAAAGATATGACGACTGGCTCACTATATTGCTACAGCGCACAACTGCAAGTGAAAACCGCAACTTCCGAGATGGATAAATTTGTTATTTGCAAATCTAAAAATGTTGAGGAAACTCTGGACAGTTTGCCCGAGTCATCGGAACCATGCATTGATTAAGCATAAGAAATAGCAGAAAGAATTCATAAAGTATGGATTCACTTGCTCCACTGTCAATAACATAGATTTCCCTCAATGTATAATCTGTTCAGAAGTGCTTGCTCAAGAAAGTATGAAGCCCGGCAAAATGCAAAGGCATTTTTAAGACGAAACTTTTGTTCATTGAAAAGTCTATAGACTTGTTCTGCTGAAAAGAGAAGGAATTACAGGGTCAAAAACACATGATTGCGGGTAGCTGTATCCACCATCAGGCCACGAATGAAGCTTTTGTGCTGCCAAAAACAAGTACACAATTCCCATTGACAGGTGAGCCAAAATAATTTTGATGTATAGTAAATGTAGTCAAAATACTGTGAACAGCTTGTTATGTTTATTGCTTTTTTTTTTTATAGTGGGGGTCGCGAGATCTTGTCGATCTTCAATTAGGGGTCGCGGGCTTGAAAGTTTGAGAACCACTGCACTACAGAACAACCTGCAGATTCGGGAAGTTGATTACAAACTGGCACAAGGAAGCACTGATCACCATGAGGTATTTGATCATGATGTAGCAACACATGTGGTTACAGCAGTGCTGTATGGAGCAGATGCCTACTTTGTGTTTGATAGAGAAGTGAATCTGTCTGAGGAGACAAAAGATGCAGAAGGAGAAATGAAAGTTGCCCTTGATAAGCTGAAGGTTCTTTGTGCTGGTGGGGCAATTCCTGCTCACTACATCTATACTACACTGCAGTGTGATTAATTGTTGTTATTATTAAGCATGAGGATGTGATTACTCTTGTTCCTACACTAAATATATCTGTATCTATATTTATTATCAGTGAATCTGTAAGTTTTAGGTTTGGTAAAGAAATCTCTCTTCAGTCTCATGTGAAAAGAAGTTTAATAAAAGATAAATGCACAACACTGAGGATTGTTTAGTTTTCTCATATTATTATTATTATTACTGTCTCCCCATATTTTTTTCTATTTGTCTTAATCACTGGATCAATGTTCTTGTTGCCTCAACTGATTCAATAAAGGTGACAAGGAAAAGTTTATCATTGTGAATCAAGTGTGTCTCATTTGTTTTTAAAGAAGTACAGTAGTTTTGCAAATAATCAAATAAGGACATAAGACATAAGGACCAAAGTGTGTGTCCTGATCATTGTCAGCTTTCAGTCTGTCAGTCTCCATTACCTGTTCTAACACACAGTACTCATGCTCAGCATAGAGCCAGAAAACATCTGTGTTTTTTCATCATTTGTGCCCGAATATTCATCTGTGACCAGACTAGATGATGGGAATGTTTGTTATAGTACATATTGTAATGTTAAAATAAAATAGAGCTATAATAACTGTGGAAACTGCTATAAATATTCATGTGTAAAAGTATTAACAGGACACACTGTACAGTATATTGGGATTTAGATATCTAGCACTGTTTTATATTCACACTTAATTAGATATCTCTTTTTCCTTGTCTCAGTCACGTTAGGTCATGTCAGAAATGTTTACAGATAATATACCTGCACAGTGCACACAAGCCTGCGTATGGGTCTGTGTATACGGTGTATGATTAATAAAATGCAGAGAAAGTAACTAGTGTTTGTTGTTTTTAACAGTTATTTACTCAAGGCAAACTGCTAAGCCGAAATTGCATTTTTTATTTTTATTATTTGGTCTGCAGTAATGACCGTAAGATTCAATGTCTGTTTAATGCAGACATTTGTAGCCATGGAATATCCATAGACCTGATGCTGGATATGTAATAATGTGTGTGTGTGTGTGTGTGTGTGTGTGTGTGTGTGTGTGTGTGTGTGTGTGTGTGTGCGTGTGTGTGTCAGTCTGAAATAAACTCTGCCTAAAATAGATCAAACTTTCCTTCTGTGCAAATATCTTTTAGTGTAATCAGCAGGTTAAACAAGTCCAGTTACTCTCTGACTGCAGTCACAAAGTCCAACCCAACACCATGCAGGAGCGTAATGGGAGAGTCTCAGTTCATGCTTGTACAGCCGGTTTCCCAAGCCTGTAAGGACTCAGGATTATTGAATAAATATCCAATTATACAGGATACCAAGAAGTATTTGTTTGTATTAGTGCTCACTTTCAATTGGTCCTCGGTGCTTCCATACGGATCACATTTTTAAAGATTTGCAATGTAAAAATAAATCATTAACAAATTTCACAGTTCATAAATGCTTGTATGTTACCATAAATATTTGTTCTCAGTGAGGAGAAATCTTTAGTTCCCCATTCATATGCATATTCATATGTACTTGTCTACAATGTCTACATTTTCCCTGTAATATTAGCAATTAGACATTTAAAACATTCAATCATCTATTTTCTGGGGGAAAAGAAATCAGGTGGAATAAAAAAATCCAGACTGACTCGTATACTTCCTGGTCATAGTATAGTTAATTCCTTTTAGGTGAGCTGTGTTTTTTAGTTAGTTACTTTGTTGGTGATACATTTTGTGTTGTATCATTTAATACCTGCTTGTTTAACAGTTGATTAAAAGTTATATGTCAATGAAAGTCAGAATCTTAAACCACATGTGGTGAATTTTATTAAATATAAGTGAAAAAATGATTTAAAAATCACTGTATTTCACCAAATATCACAACTTTTTTTTCAGAATAGGGTGTAAATCCAAACCAGATTTTTTTTAATGTAGAATTATATGATGATGAGCTGATATCTGGCAGTCTGAGGGATGAGAAAGAGTAAATGATGCAGATGAGACTCAGAATGAAAGTGAAAGATGAGTTCGTGCAAAGATTGATGGACAAACTTGTTGTATTGTAAGTTTGCTGACTGCTTCATTAAGTGAAACCTCATTTGTAAGTTGCTGTTATCTCGTTTTCTCATAAATTAATCAAATGTTTGCTTGTTATTAAATGTATTTTTTATAAAAAATAAACGAATCTGTGTTTTATTATTAGCTGAGAGTGTGGTTTATTTATTTATTATCATATTTGGTCATTGTAACATGCATTAGGGAGCATTATCTCTGCGACGTGTGTGTGCTATCTGGGAATGAATTACCTTTACTTGATTATTTTAAATAAATCTAATTTGTGCATTAAATATAATTTTGTAACTTTTACTTGATTTCTTTGATTGTTAATTTAATTAAGTAGATTTTACCTGACAATTACGGGTGAGTTTTACTTAATATTGGAGCAATAAAATTTACTTAAAATCTATTTGTGCAAATAGATGTTAAGAGGATTTTATCAAGTAAATCTTACAAGTTCTTTTTTTCAGTGCATGGGTGAACACGATGATTTAAGAATTTAATTAATCACGTGTATAAACTTTTTTCTATGTACAGGTACAATCAGAAAAATTTAACCAGAAAACAGCATATAACTTTCAACTTACATTGATTTAGCAATATAAACAACACACCTACAGTATGAGGCTGGACAATGGAATAAACTGTGTGGGTGCCAACACTTTCATATCAAATTTAAAGGGGACGATGGGCTAAAGCCCCCCTAAAAATGGCCTAGCGATGCCCGTGTATATATAATGAAAATATTATGTGTAAAGAAAATATAATTTATATATTCGTGTTTAATTATATAACATTTTTTTTAATGGTTAGTGATTGTTGCAGACATTCACATTATTTTTTGGGGAAGAGCTTGGCTTGTACAGGCTACTATACGCTCATCAGCAGTCGGTGCCCCGCTGTAACCAGCAGATCAAAGGAGCAGTTATCGGCTGACATGTAGCCTTCTGAGTTTGGAGACCCACAGAACCCCCACTGTATTATAATGCCTCTTCTCACCTTTCATTCATGATAGGTTTCGCTGATGGGGGAATTCGTAGAATTGGGGGTTTTAAAAAAAATTAACAAGGCCGAGCAGACGTCTCTGCCTAAAATGTTTTTCGCCTGCAAAACACCTCTCTCTCTCTCTCTCTCTCTCTATATATATATATATATATATATATATATATATATATATATAAATTCACAATCACATTCCAGCTCTTATTCCCAGCCGTGGTCAAATAATGGGTGAAATAATTATTCAATGCTGGACACAAACAGCAAAAAACATATTGAAAAGCCCTAAGCACTTTATTGCTTTTCATCATGTTTTTTGCTGTTTGTGTCCAGCATATATATATATATATATATATATATATATATATATATATATATATATATATATATATATATATTAGTTAATTCATGTCTATTTATGATGGCGACACATTTTTACGTTTTTAAATAAGACATGTCTGTCATGCTGCCTCTGAATGATACACACTACGCTGCAGGTGCAGGAACGAACAGATTTTATTCAGTCTCTTTTCAAACAAAAAATACAACACTTGACTTTAAACTATCCACCCCGTGGGTGGTATTCCCCGACGCGGTCTGCAGGCGGTAACACAAGAAAACAACGAAAAGGCGTTCATTAACGCAGAATTCACATGAGACTGGAACTGTTGCTCCACAGCCGAGTCAGTCCTTAAGTGTGAAGCGGTCTTGCTTCACACTACCTCGCCTGCAGATACCGCTAGCCCTTGGGGAGAAACACAGAGAGAATGTCAGATGAGTAGGGTGTGGCATAGTGGTGACCAGACGCTGAGGTATGGGTTCGGCTGGGTTAAATACTGCGACACATGAGGTAGAGACAGGTGATTCCTATTACATCATTAGGGGCAGACAATGACATACTCAGACACACTAGGGGGAGACAAAGCTACGGCTCAGTAAGCCGGTGAACCGGATCTCCGGGGCTGCGGAGGTTCGGATGTTACAATGTCAAGACCATTTAAACCGATATTAGATTTCGCTCATGTCTCCGCTTTGTGTATTCATTCACAGGTTGCAGCGCACGCACAGGGAAATAGGAGACTGTGGTTTAGAAGTGGATTGGAGAGAAGAGAGCTGTTCATTTACTATTAAAAAAAAACCTAACAAATCAAAAAAATATATAAAAACATAATATGATCTTTTTTAGTTATGAGTTGTTGTTTTTTATTATTCAAAAGACAACATTTCAGTTTTGTAAATATTCTAGTTCTAGTGTGTTAAGTCTTTCTTTGGGTTAAACGGTTTTGAGAATTAGACCATCCAGCTAAGATCAATATTATTAATATTAAACATTTTATTTCTATTTATTCTATGTTTTGCTGGAGAAATACATTTTAGGCAGAGACGTCTCGGTCTTGTTAAATAGTTTTAAACCCCTCAATTGTGCCAATTCCCCCATCCGAAACCGGTTTGATAACTTCACACCTATCAAAGGTGACAAGAGGGACTGAGCTGTAACTGAGCGCGCTGTCACGTTGTATATACTGTACACACACACACACGCACACCCGCCCCTTTCCTCCAGGATGCCTCAAGTGCCCTTTTTTTTATGTGTATGTGCGTATGGAGCCCTGTCTTTGCCCCTCAACAATAAAATGTAACTATTAATCTCAATTTTGCTAAATAAAAGGATCTGGCTTGCATCAGTCACATGCCTGCCATTAACCAATGCTCGCCCTTGAGGGCAGAGCGCGCTCGTTACGAGCCGGGTACAAGCACGCAAAGTGCACGCGCATTTTCTGCAGGTTGGGCGGTGCGGAGCTGGAGGAGAAGCAGGCAAAGTAACTGGAAGGTGCAGACTGCAACAAAACAGTAAATAGGGAGTACAGCGCACACTATAGTCTATAACAACAAATGAATTGAAATAAATGAGCGTGCTGTTTGTGCAACAGCGCGACAAACATTACCTGTCCTTTTATGAACTGCACAAGTAGTGGTGGTCATTAACTGCTAGCTAACTGGGTAAGGGGGTTACAGGGGAGTCTGTAGCTCTGTGTCCGCCGTTTTAGGGAACATGTTTAGTTTTAAAGTAAGTTACAATTTTATTTCACTAAAAGCCATCTAATATGGATATCCACATAATTATGGATTATTATATTTATGATATTAGAAAAACACTGTTTTTAAAGAAAATATATTAAGTAACAGATAATATTAGGTTTATATTTCAAATTAGATAATGCTGATTTTACAGCAGTAAAATTATTGTTTACAGTTTAAACATTGAATAAGCACTGCATGTGCATGTTTGTGTGTTTTATGTGTATAGATTTAAAAAAATTATTACTAATAATTTAATAATCAACAGCAACATTGTACGCCATCAGGTAAAACATAGGCTACGTTTGCTTTGCATTGTCCCGACCTGATGACAGTAATAGAGTATGATGCAATTCCATATTATATTCATTATGAATGTGAGTTGTTGTTATTCAGCATGTTCTATCTTTTTTAACTTTGATCACCCGCCCCTTTAAACGTCTCTGCACGGCCCTGCAAATATATATATATATATAGTTCATTCATGTCTTCTGATGATGGCGACACATTTTTTCGTTTTAAATAATATTTGTTGGCATATTCACGCATAGTAACACTATCAGATAGCCTACTATCAGGAAATTAAATTTCAAGACCATTTAAACCGAGGCATTGTCATGTCTTTCATTGTTTTGCAATGAATCTTTTTTCAAAAGAAAACTGAAAACACAAAATAACCAGAGCTCTGCCGTCTATGCGAGAACGGACGGGATTCTGGAAACTAAAACAAAAAACTAAAGGTGCTCTCGGGACTTATGGCTTTACTGAGGATTTATAGGAAGAGAGAGAATAGAGTCTGTGCTTTGTGCACTTTAACCCGAGAGCGCGCGCTAAACTGATGCGTGTCGCTCTCCCTCACTCTCTCTCTGGTGTCTTATGGCGCTTTTCCACTGCATAGTACGGCACGACACGGTTCAGTTCAACTCACTTTTGGGGGGTTTTCCACTGGGAACAGTACATGGTACCTGGTCCTTTTTTTAGTACCACCTCAGCCGAGGTTTCAAGCGCGCCGAACCGTTACCAAAACGTGACGTGTAAACTCTGCTGGTCACTGATTGGCCGGAGAAAATCGTCATTACTGCGTCACCGAATACATTGTGAATCAAGTGTGTCTCATTTGTTTTTAAAGCAGTAGTTTTGCAAATAATTAAATACATCCATCCACCTTTAAAGAAGACAGAAACACCAAACTGTGTTTCTTGATTGTTGCTTTCTTTAAGTATCCATTAACTGTTTTAACACACAGTACTCAGAGTTAAAGACACACATCATGCTCAGCTTAGAGCAGAAAACATCTGCGTTTTCATCATTTGTGCCTGAATATTTACATGTGACCAGACCATAAAAATGTTTGTTCTAGTACATATTGTAATGTTATAAATGATACAGCTATAATAACTGTGGAAACTGCTATGAATGTTCATGTGTAATAATATTAATAGGACACAATGTATATTGGGAATTAGATATCTAGCATTGTGCACAGCACAGTGGTGAGACCAGCGATGCTCTACGGCTTAGAGACAGTGGCACTGAAGAAAAGACAGGAGGCAGAGCTAGAGGTAGCAGAGCTGAAGATGTTGAGGTTCTCTTTGGGAGTGACAAGGATGGATAGGATCAAGAATCAGTTCATCAGAGGGACAACACATGTTAGATGTTTTGAAGATAAAGTCAGAGAGGCCAGATTGAGGTGGTTTGGACATGTTCAGAGGAGAGATTGTGAATATATCGGTAGAAGGATGCTGAGGTTGGAACTGCCAGGCAGGAGGTCTAGAGGAAGACCAAAGAGGAGATTCATGGATGCAGTGAGAGAGGACATGAAGTTAGTTGGTGTGAGAGAAGAAGATGCAGAGGATAGGGTTAGATGGAGGCAGATGATTCGCTGTGGCGACCCCTGAAAGGGAACAGCCGAAAGACAAAGAAGAAGAAGAAGAAGAAGATATCTAGCATTGTGGATTGTAAAATGCACTTAAGGCTAAGACAGGGATTAAAGTGAAAAAAAATCTTCTGACTGAACTTTTTTCAGGCCAAGCTATACAGGCCAAGATATAAGCGGGTATAAACATAGTAAGGGCCCATCTGATTGGTCAAATTTGGACACACAAATGCTTGGCAAATAAAGTATTTATCGCAACTCCTTGCGATATGGTTATCGCGCATGCCATTATCGCGATAACGATATTTTTTCAATATATCGTGCAGCCCTAAATGACATCATATGAGATATGCTCCCCTATTGCATGATTTATGCTTATGACAGCGAGGCCAGTGAGCCGTTCCTGAGACATGGTGGACCTCAGGTATGTCTTGATTAACCTGAGTTTGGAAAAGCTCCTCTCTGCTTGAGCTACAGTCACTGGCAATGTAAGTGCAATCCTGAGAGCAGTTCAAAAGTTGGGGTAGATCTCAGATATATCCTTATCGTGCAGAAAAGTGATAAGCTCAAAGAGGCTCATGGTTTTTGATGGCAGTCATTAGACACTTTATTAATCTAATATAATCTAATCTAAGGGAGGAACAATTAGCTCCTTGGTTAATTTACTGCCTCAAATTATATGCTTTGTCATGTAACAGAGTTATAGCAAATGGAAAATGTCTTTTAAACTATCTACACATATGTAAATTAAACTGGCTATTTACAGTATACTGTAAATATATCGTAAATATATTGGCTATAGCCAACATTAACATAATAAACAATGGAAATAAATAACTGTACTTGCTGCAGTCTTGCTGCAAAGCATCATTTTGTGGTTACATTTTGTGGTATTTAATAGAAACCATTAGAATTTCTGTGATGGTTTGTAAATTAGGCTTTTATTGTGTGTGTGTGTGTGTGTGTGTGTTTAGCAAGGTAAGCATAGCAAGCATCATAAGCAAGAAGGCTAACAAACCTAAGAGTTAACGTTATACCACTAATTAACATGATGACATGAATAACTTAATCATACAGAGAGAACATTGTTATATAACTTTATCTTTTACCCGTTTCTCCTCATCTTCTTTTCTTTTGTTTCTAAATTGGGCCCCTGACAGTTTTGGCCTTTTTCTCTCCATCGCTGTGTTTATACTTTATAATTGACGATTCGACAATCAGCAGATTTCCCCCAACGCTGTCACTCACGACCAGAAGTCAAGACTAAACCAATTCACCTCCACATCATAATCGCTTTTATTATCTATTGTTATTTGCCATTTCACACAATTAAATACATGAAAAAAGTGCAAATTACTGGTGTGTGTTTATAATATTTTGAATGAAATGTGCGTTATTTGTAAGAAAGTCAGGTAGACATCATTTAGCCCCCTTCTTGTCCGCTTCATTTGGGAGAGGTGAACTGTACTCTGCGCCCCCCTATCCCCCCTGTCATCCGCTCTCCTCTCCGCTCAAACACCCCCCCCCCCCTCTCTCCGCTTCTCAGCTTCTGTGCGGCTCATTCAGGGGCGGCGCGAGCGCGGTTATCACAGATAATAGAAAACCGCTTAGCGGCACAGATTATTATTTTTTACTCCAGGTTCGTGTGCCGCCCCCCACGTGACATAAAAAAATGCCCACTTCGCCCTACCCTAAAACCGCCACTGACTGTGAGCGACAGGTCATGCTCTGCTATGAAAGAACATAGGCGCACTTTTACATCGCGCACACGGTCGGCCACAGATGTGTGAATCTCCGTTGTGGTTCTTGTCGCAGCAGACAGGGAGCATGTGTACTGTTAGAGCACGAACCGCAGCATTGTGACGAGCTGCTGACTGATGGCGAACTCGCACTTTGTTTTGCCATTATTGCCATATTGAAGTTTCCTGTGGCATACTGTGCAGAGACACCTACCTGGATGTTTGATTTTTTTAGTCCACGAACTAAAAGGCTTGCCATTCTCCCCAATTTCGCTAAGCCAAGCCCATCTCCATTTATTATTTTTACACTTTTATCAATCTCCGAAACATCGGAGCCTTCCTGCATTAAGTGTGTCCATGCTATCTTAAATATAGTTATACCTCAGCCTGACACGTAGTTCTTCAAAACTAAACCAAAACCCGGAGTGGATCCATACCGGAGTGATAACAAAACGCTTAGAGTGGAGAGAGGAACGTGCAGTCGCTCCACTCCAGGCTTTGATCACATCCTCCTCAGCAGTCTGAATACACTGTCTTTCCTTAATTTAACACCCATGTAAGCCTATATATACACAGCATTAAAATTATGAAAAGTGAATTTTAAACATTAAGGACAGGCGGAACAGTGTGAGTGACGGAAATCTACATGTATGGAACAGAAAATTTCTATGTGGTTGCAGGGAAAGTGAAAGTGAAAGAAGTTCAGGGTTTATGTGACACTTCCTGCGAAGCAGCGAATGATAAACAACTTTTGGGAGAACCAGCAAAGGTAGCAGTAAAAAGTTTAATTCTTCATTTCTCTCTCTCTCTCTCTCTAGTCTGAATCTAAAGGAAGATATAAAGACGAGGTCGTCAAGCAGCAGCAGTAAGTTTAAATGCAAAGAATGTGTGTACAATGAAAGGTCTTTATGGTGTCTATCAGCACCACACAACATAAACATACATTTTACCTTTCTTTGTTTTGTACAGATATGTGGAGGGTAAGTAAATGGCTATTCTTTGTTACTATGATAATGTCTCTTTTTTCCTATACATTAGCCTACATCCTCAAATCACAGTGTTGTGTTGTCAAGAGAAAAAATACACAAGTCATATAATTTAGCTAAAATGCCAGGATGTAAATAAATGTGACAAAAGTAATGCATAACTGTTAAAATGACATATAAAAATATATACAGTAATGCTGCCTGGAAAATTATCCTTTATTCAATTACAATCTGGGTCATGTGACTGAACAGTAGTTGCATCTCAAAGTATTGAAGTATAATGTTATACAATGGGCAGCTAGATTTAGCATTTATTTATATTAAAAATAGATCCACTGCTGTTTGTTTTTCCTTATAAAGCATGAGAATGAGAATTTATAGACCAACACACAGGACGGATTAAAAGACAGACAGAGAATACAAATGAAATGGAAAATTTCTAGGAAACAGGTAAAAGAGCTTCACATGAAACAGATGAACAACCAGAACTAAACGATACACTGTAGTCATGAATACAAGTGAAGAAAACAGAGAAAATTAATAAGGCGGAGTGTAACAAGTCAACTGAGAAAAATGAGCATCAGAACAATAAAGACAACAGCAGAACGAGAGACTCAGATAGTAAATAATCTTCAGAGAATAATAAAAATAGTATTTGTGAGGCAAAACCTTTTAATAGAAACAAACAAAAGTACAGAAAGTAAGCGAGTACCCGAGAGTAATCTACCTGTGGGTCAGACACAAATATAAAATATAAACAAAATATAAACTATGGATGAAAGGAATACAAAGATAAAAGAGAATAAGTGTGCACTGAAGTTGGAATCAAATAAGTTAAATCAAGGATTGTTTTTTTAAAAAAATTATTTTGTCTTGATCACTGAATCAATTGATTAAATAAATGTGACCCGCAAAGTCACTGTGATCTCATTTGTTTAATGTAATAATTTATTTAGCAAAAATTAAAATGAATCCATCCACCTGTAAAGGGAGACAGAAAGACCAAACTGTGTGTCCTGTTTATCAGCTTCCTTTCAGTATCCTTTACCTGCTCTAACACTCAGTACGCAGAGTTAATGACACACATCATGCACATTTGGAGGCAAAAAAAAACATCTGTTTGTGCCTGAATATTCATATGTGACCAGATAAAAATAATAAACCTGACATGAATATATTCCTGAGACCTGATGGCGTCTCTGACTGTAGCGCTGAAACCTCACAGCTCCAGGTTCCACAGTTTAATCCTGATCTACTGGCTGCCTGGAGTTTAACATGATTTATATATTTATTTAGTTTCCTCATGTAATCAGTAAATATGTGAATGTTTGTAATATTACATACTGTAATGGTAAAATTAAATAAAACCACAATAACTGAGGATATGCTGAGGATGTAAAAAAAAAAAACATTAATGGGACACTTAATTAGATATTTCTGTGTCATATTTCTGTCTCTGTCTCAGTCATGTTAGGTCATGAGAGTGTGGAGAGAGAGAGAGAGAGAGAGAGAGAGAGAGAATTGTTTATTACCAAAACAAAAATAAATTAAGTGAATTTTATTTCCTTTTTGTTTTGGTACTAAACAATTCTGATTATTTTTCAATAATTTAATACAATTTCTGATTATATTATAGTAACTCGTGTTTCCTGTTTTTGGCAGCTACTTACCAACGTGTTCAATACATAAGGGCATAAGGTATAATTTAATAGCCAGACAGGACCTTGAGGTTTCTGGGGGGAAACTTGCTGCTAAGAGGTTTTTTTTGTTGTTGTTGTTGCGGCCGCAGTAAGAGTCTACAGGTATCTGTTTAACTCAGGCATTTGTGATTGTGGAAATAATTCTGGCCTGTAACTAATCAGAAAGTTTTTTTGCTATCAAATGTAGTAATGCCTAGGATGTGTGTGTGTGTGTGTGTGTGTGTGTGTGTGTGTGCGCGTGTGTGTCAGTCTAATAGAAACTTTGTTAAATATTGCTACAGTAACTTTGCTTGTGTGCAAATAAGTGTTTACTGTAAGGAGTTTGGGCCATAAAAATCTTGGAGTAATATAATGTACACTGTAAAAACTGGGACTGGGGTGAAGTAATATTTAATAGAAAATTTGATTAACCTTTACACTATTAAAAAGAGTACAGCTAGTTTTAAACAACATTAAGCTTAATTCAGCAAATTTTGATAAACATTTAATTTATTTTACTCAATTTTTTTTTAAAATACTTAGACTAAATAAACTGAGTAGAAATTAAGTGAGGAAAATTAAAGTCTCAAAAAAAAAGGTGGATTTAACTCAAAACACACTCTAATTTTAATCAACATCCACTTCCGCCTGAATCGCACCACATGGACATGAACCAAGCAGAAGCTTGTTGGATTGCTTTGTCACATATCAAATAAAGACCTCAAGGTAAGATGTTTTCTCTCATTTTTAATGAATAAATGTCTAGTAGCAATGTTGGTGTTAATGCAATTTGACAGACTAACATTAGTTCATTTCATTGCACATGAGCTGCCGAAGCTAATATGGTTAACAAGTGCTCAAAGTATATTTAATTAACTGAAGTCATGTTAATGCTAAAGTTAGGTTAAATTACAGCTGCTGAATCTGTGAAAAACAAAGTCTTTGCATTTAGTTTGTGTTGTAACAGGTGACGGACATCTTAATTTGCTTCAGGTCAAGGATAGGACTGAGGAAGGCCGTCTAACTTTATAAAACTGTTAATAACATACCCTTCTAATTTAAAATTATCTGCATAAAACATGACACTAATGTCCCCTTCTATATTTTACCGATAGTAGTGGCAGCATTGCATCTCTTTTCCTACCCCACGTCAAAGTATTAGCAAAGTTACCACATGAGAGCACAAAATGCACATTACAGGGCAAATAAACGTAAATAAATCAGTGTTAATTTGTTCACAATAAGTATTCAGTGACGACGTTTTAATTAATGACGAAATTTTAACGATTTTTATTTTTATAATAATATAACATTAATATTCCCATCTCAACGCGCCGAAGTTTTCCCTTTTTTTAAACCAATCGTTTGCATGTATCCGTTTGAACGTGCAAATCCTCTCTCTCATTGGACGAGAATCTATCCAGCAAGTCAGGTCTCGTAAAGCCGGGCACCTGTTAGCATGCTGCTAACCAACTCAACGGTGCTGTTAGCTTAAAGTCCGACACGATAATGAACGACATGGCAGCCGTAAGTTCACCGGCGGCCTGTCAGGTGGGAAGAAAGAGGAGACATGATGCGGGTGGGGAAAAAAACACCGCAAGACACGCCACCCTACAGTGTATGGCAAGGTAGATAAAATATAAGCTAACGTTGTGTATATAATGTTAGGTAAATGTTATCGTGTTTTAGTGACTGCTTCGCCTTCGAAACCAGCGATAATCACCTCATAGCGGGTCTATCACTCTGTGTATCCGGGTGTTTATAATCACCTCATAGCGGGTCTATCACTCTGTGTATCCGGGTGTTGTAAGTTAATGTAAATCCTCTCGGTAGTAATTTGCGTAGGCGCTGTTGTTGTGTTGTGTGTTGGATGCCACAAGTGGGAACGTATCTTACTGACATTTGCCAACATGACAAATTTTCTAAAATGTCTACATGATGTACAGTAACAGTCAAAAGTCTGGACACCATTTAACTGAATGTGAAAGTGTGTGCTAACTTTTGACTGGTACTGTACTCTATCTGAATCTCACATGTTCTAAATATCTTTTGTCATAAAGTCTTTAACATTTGACTGAGTTACTTCTGATAAGTTCCCTGTTTTAGATTTTTTATACTGTCAATGAGTGTAATTTGAATGTATGAACAGAAATGTATATTTATTTCTTTTACAGGTGCATATGCAGTGTCTGTCTGTCTCTTATCAACAGGTATTTATATACACCATACATACAATGTGATAAAGACTATACATTTTTTGTGAAAAGGCACAGAATGTCTATCATGTAATCCAGGAAAAGGTTCATGAACATTATTGTAATGATTTCAAAGTAAAGCTAGGGGTATTGATGTTAATGCAGATCACAACTTGGATGGCAGATTTGCCAAAACCCAATAAACAGCTGCTATTTTGTGCTTTTTCCTTGAAGTTCCAAGTGGGTTACACACCTCGAAGCCATGAACATAAACAATTATAGACAGTCATGTTTTTTTCCTGCAAGTTATTTTGCTTGAAAAATAAACCATGGATTGCAGACAGTCCTACTCTGTATCATTCAACAAGGGTTCTGTTTGCCTATATGCAGTGTCAGGGATTTCATAATCAAACTGGACTGTATGATGATATTCACAGTGAGGACCAGAAGTATTTGGACAGATCATTTTGGCTCTGGACACCACCGCAATGGATTTGGAATGAAAGGTCCTGCTTATCGTGTAATAGCTTTAAGCACGATCAATAGCTTTAATTTAAGGGCTTGGCCTTCCTATTTTTTATGTTTACAAAACCTCTGTATTTGCTCTTTTGTTAAGTCTTTTGTTGATTGTTGTCACTGTCACAGATGTCCCTACCTCTGGGAAGGTGTTTTTGTTCTTGACAGCTGTTCTAAAGGGGTTTTTCTTTAGCAGAGAAGAATTCTTCTGTAATCCATCACAGTTGTTTTCCATGGTCTTCCAGACTTTTGATGTTCCTGACCTCACCAGTCTCTTCTGTCTTTTTTAAGAATGCACCAAATAGTTCATTTGCGCACACCTAATGTTTTTATTTCTCTGATGGATTCATTTTAGTTTTTTAGCCTAATGATGCTTGTTCCCTGGCAGTAACAGGTCTTTAGACTTCACATTGTTAACAGCAACAGGTTCCTAATGCAACACTTAGAATAAACTCTAGACCTTTTATCTGCTGACTTGTAAATGAACTCAAGAGAAAATACACCCCTGGCCATGGAACTGCTGAGGAGCAAGCTATCCCAATATTTTTGTGCCACCAAAAATAGGTGTCTTTGTATGAAAATGTCTGTAATGCCAACACAGTTCAACCTTTTTTTTCTCTCTCTCTCTCTCTCTCTCTCTCTCTCTCTCTCTCTCTCTCTCGACCAAAAAAAAAATGAAAAAATTAATGCCGACAGTCTCCACTTTAAGCACATCTCTTCATTTCATTCCAAATCCATGGTGGTGTACGCAGCACAAACGATATTGTTACTGTCCAGATACTTCTGGGTTAGGGTACCCTAACCCTTTACTTACTGCTTCAGTGCAAAGCTCATTCTGCAATCTATTTTCTTGGAGAGTTACAGTAACTACAGTATTAATTACAGTAACATGATATTGGTTTATAATGTTTTTTTTTTGTTTTGTTTTGCCATTTCAGGTCCCAAACAATGCTGCTTTATGGAGTACGTAGGGGAACTAGATCAACTTACAGTATGAAAGATGTAAGTGAATACAAATGTAAAATCAGTAAAAAAAAAAATTGTCTATTGCCTCAAAAGTTGGCGTTTTCACAGGATGCTAAGGATGACTGCAGTAATATGTTACCTACAAAATGTTTAAGCTCTGAAACTTATATTTCTCTTTTACTCTCTCTCTCTTACTTTGTAAAAAAAAAAAAGGCTTTATTTTTATATGCATATTTCATTAGTTGCCAAGTTGACAAATATTTGTATGAGATTTTACACTGAACATTTCTAACACTTAATTAGGACAAGATGCATACTTAATTATGATAAAGATCATGTTTCATGGATAATTTACGTAGGAGGTCTAAATGATGTGATATAAGTTAAGATATAGTAAACTATTCACCAGGACATAAGAACACCAGGGGAATGTGGGTTATGTCTACATGAATGGATCTTTTTGAATAGAGGTTTCCAATCTCAAATATGTTTTTTGTTTTTGTTTCACCAGAATGCTGATGGAGACAGAGTGTTTTCTCCTCACAACACAAATGATGAAAATCTATGATCAAGAACATTGTGTCAGAAGAACCAGAGGACACTGGGATCATAATTGAGGGGGGTAAAAGTTCTGAAAGTCTTGCTGCATGCTGGTATGCACTGGATCATGCACTGACGTATGCACTGGATCTTGCCCTTTTAAGAATCTGTTCTTATAGCTGGACTGTGGGAGGATGTCTCCAAAAGTTCTCAAAAGCTTAAAAAGTTCTTTAAAATAAGCTTCTTGCTTAAGTCAAGTGACTCTTTAACTTTTCTTTAAGAAATGTCATATTTTTGTAAAAAAAAATTTGCAAACATATATATATATGTATATAATTTTGTTTTAAGCCTCACCAAACCTGTTTACAATTAAAAATGTTGTAAAGCAACATGTGTCTACATACAGTAAGCACTTGTTGTAAGAATTAATCTTGTGCATTCTGCCTGTACTGTACAGTATGTATCTGAGCGATGCTAACCAAGTGGTCTCAGAATGTGTTTTGGCATTTTTGTTTCCAAGTTGCAAAAATAAATTGTTACATATCTTGCAATACCATCTTGTGACTTTAATTATATTTATAATGTCAGTTTCTTGGTACCGTAATTTACACTTGGATATTTTATAAATATTTATTAATTTTACATATATTTTTAGTAAATATATTTATTTTTAAAAATAAATATATAAATATTTGTTTAAGATAGATATTTAGTAAATATCAATTAAATATGAACAAAATTATTAGTAGATTGAAATCAATTTTAGGCCGGATAATGAGTTAGTGTAAAGCTTGTTTTTGTTTAAATTGCTTTATATTTACTTAATGCATTTGATTACATCAACTCATAATTTACTATAATATTACTAAATGCAACACAATTTAGGTATTGCTTTTATTACAAATCACTGAATATTTTGATTAAATTTAAACAATTTATTTAATGCATTTTACTCAAATTTTCGGCACTTAAAATCTACTAATTATTTTAAGTGTCACTTTGTTGCCACAATTTTTTTGAGTAACCAATGGTCAAATTTTTTAGAGTGTAGACTAACAACAACAACAACAACTCTGGCAACCCTGACATCACCTCTCCTCCACCACAGGAAATGTCCATAAAGCAGGAAAAATCTTGATGTTAGAAGACACATCCACACATGTTGAAGTTCATACTTTGACCACTAGGTGAAATATTACCTCCAGAATATGAAAGCATAATGTTAATATTTGTGTGCTGTAGTGTGTTAGTGAGGTCATGCAAGAACACTATTTGACATTATTTGAATCGTATTTTAAAAACTTTATTTAGGAATTTTAATTAGGAAAGAGCCACATGGAGCTAAAGATCAAATTAATAAACCTGAACACTGCACATTTAATTCTGCAATCATTGATGCTACTTTTTAAAGGGATTTACATAATTTGAATATTTTTTTGAATAATTTAATAAAAATTATTTCAACTAAATGCAAATAACCAAAAAACAAATATTGCTATCATAATGCTTTTTCCTTTCGTGTTCTAATACTCTAATACAGTACATTTAAATATGTTAGAATGAATTTACTAGTAAGGAACATTACATGAAGGCAAAAAAAAAGAATGAAAATAAATGAATAAAAATACACATAGTGTATGGGACTACCCCTAGATGGCACTGTGTGCCCGGTAATTTGTTTTATGTAATTTTTGTTTGTAGACTCAGTTTCCCAGAAGGCACCTCGGTCACCTGAACCGAGGTAGCCCATTAGATCCTTTAATAAAAAGCTGTTAGTTCTGGAACACTATGGTCGAGCATTAATAATGGTTTTTGTCATGTGGGTGTTTTGTTTTGTATTTTGTTTGAGTTTTGTTGTGTAATATCTGTTTAAGAAGGCTCTAGTTTTGTCATGTTTGTTAGTTTTGCTTTTGAGTTATGGAGCTGTTTTTGTTAAGTGTACCAGAGTTTGTCTGTTGTGTAAGTACTGTTCTGTGTGTCTCCAGTGTCTGTCTAGCTGCTTGCATGTCTAGTCGCTAGCAGGCTTAGCCACCTGCAGGCTTAGCCACTAGTAGGTTTAGCCTCTAGTATGGATTAGCCTCTTGTGTGCCTAGCCTTTTGTGTGTTCGTTTCTACTTGTAGGTTCAGTTACTAACTCGATTTAGACACTAACCCCATTAGTTAATAACCCGCTTAGATTATCATCCTTTTCGACAATAACCAGATTAGATACTAACGTGACTAACTACTAACCCACTTTCCTATCTCTGGTCCATCTTGTCTTGGTTTAGGTTCAGCTCCATGTCTGTTTTGTGCCGCTAGAAAGACTGTGTATCGCTAGAGAGCCTGTGTAAAGAGTTTGAGTTCTTTGTTTTAGTTACTTTATTATTCTATGTTATGTTATATTTTATTATCAAAAGACTCGTTATGTTTAATTATCCTCTGCGACTATGCCTGCCCTTTTTAGCCCACGGCTACAACACCAGCCAATACCACCAGTTCATGACACATACACATAGTGTGGAATGTAATATTGTACGTATGTATCCTACAGTCCAAAGACATGCAAATTTGGCTAATTGGCGTTCCCAAATTGCCAATATGTGTGTGTGTCTCCTGTGATGGATTTGCACCCTATCCAGGGTGTACACTGTATTTTCTTCTCACTGTTTCTCTCTATTTGCTTCGGATAACTGAGTTTAATTAATTTCTTTAAGCAGAATGAAGTTATGCAAAATAATTATATGAGAGCGTACTGTAGGGATTTGTACAGTAAGTAATGTAGTAGGTAGAAAATGTCATAGGAGGACATTCAGGTCTCAGGAGTACAGTTCATCCCTTGTAGTTCTGCTATGTTTTTGTAGTTAATGAGATTGCACTGTTCTTTTTTTTTTGCATTGCCTCATTTCATAACTGTTTTTTTTTATTCTTTTTTTTTAAGGTTGATTAAAAGTTAAAAGTCAAAGAAAGTCAGCCTCCTATACCATGATTTCTGTACGGGACAAGATATTAGAAACTGCAGCTCTAGGGAGACCGTTTCAGCTGGGAATGCTGTACGACTGCAGAAGTGATGCGATAATACCAGGTATAACATTTAGTAACTCAGACTTGATTTTCTCTTTTATTGTTTTAAGAATATATATTGCGTATGTACAAACAACCTAAACATTTTGAGGCCACACGCGCACACACACAACTACATTTAGCTTTGAGGACAGCTTGGCACACTTCTGCCATTCTCATCAGATTCAAGAGGAAGTCACCTGGAATGGTTTTCACTTCACATGTCTGTCTTTCAAGTGTTAATTTGTGACATTTCTTATTTTCTTGATGTGCTTTAGACCCTCAGTTGTCTTATGCAGTCATATACAGAGTCAATAGCCCTATTCGTGCTACTATATACAGTATATAGGCACACGGTAAAGAGAAAATATTACAGCCTGTATCAGGGGGTTTATGTTGTATTTACAGGTCAAGTAATGAGTTTGGACATGAAATTTTAATTCATTTTCTATATTCTGGAATATTACTGGAGTAAAAAAAAACTATGAAAAAAACACATAAGGTATTATATAAGATCAACAAAAGCATAAGACAGTTACTATTTTAAGACATCACGGTCAGCTGTTCTGGATTAATTCCTTTAAGAACAGAATCAGCAAGTGTCTTTGCACCTGCAACAGCATTGGATTATATCAGGGATACATAGAGGGTGCTGTGCGCACAGAGACTTTTATGTTTGTTTTGTTCTGAAACTACATTTCCCAGAATACACCTTGGTCAGATGATGGTACTGCTCACCTGAGCCAAGGTGGCCAAGTTAGAATATAAACACCCAGGTTTTGAGTTAGTTTGTGTCTTGCATTGGTGGTGTAGTGGTTAGCGTTGTCGCCTTGCACCTCCAGGGTCTGAGTTCGATTTCTGGCCAGGCTCAATTCCCGTCTCTGAGTGCATGGAGTTTTCATGTTCTCCCCATGGTTGGTGGGTTTCCTCTAGATACTCCAGTTTCCTCCCAAAGACCTGCAGGTTAAGCTAACTGGCGGTCCCAAATTGCCTGTAGTGTGTGCCCTGTGATGGATTGGCACCCTGACCAGTGTGTGCCTTAATCCTTCTGCGATAGGGCCCCCCGTGACCCTAAATACAGGATAAAGCAATGATGATGAGGATTTGTTGGTTTTTCTTTATTAAAACATCTTAAGTCTTAACCTCTGCACCTATGCCTCGCACTTCATCCCACAAATGTGACAGTTTACAATGTAGAAAGAAATCTGAAGGCCATGGAATTGGAAGGTATGTCCAAATTTGTGACTGGTAGTGGATGTATAATATTATAAGATGACAAAGTACTGTAGTTTATTTTTTCATTTTTAGATAAGCTAATCTGTTCTGATGTATAAATTGCTTACAGGAATAACTCTTTGGAATCAAGAGCAGCTGCAGCAAAACAAAGATACTAGATCACAAGTTAACACAGAGTTCACAGTTACAACTTCAGACACAATCAAAGAAAAGTCAAAGCACCTGAAAGTTGATGGTGAACTGAAACTGAGTCTTTTAGGAGGAAATGTACAGCCCAGTGGTGCAGCCAGGTATTTCAATGACACTAAAAAGTCATTTAAACAAGAAAGGTTGACGCTGCACTACAGGACAACCTGCAGATTCGAGCAGTTGACTATGAACCATCTGGCACAAGGAAGAATGGATCACCATGAGGTATTTGATCATGATGTAGCAACACACGTGGTCACGGCAGTGCTGTATGGAGCAGATGCCTACTTTGTGTTTGATAGAGAAATGAATCTGTCTGAGGAGACAAAAGATGTGCATGGAGAAATGAAGATTGCCCTTACTAAGCTGAAGGTTCTTTGTGATGCTGGAGCAAACCTAGACTTAAACATGAATGAAAATGAAACAGCTGCAGTAAAACAACTGAGTTGTACATTTTATGGGGATTTCATGTTGCCCTCAAATCCAACAACGTTTGAAGGTGCTATGAAGGTTTATGCTGATCTTCCTGAGCTGCTTGGACAGAATGGAGAACATGCAGTTCCAATTAAGGTGTGGCTTTATCCTCTGGTTAAACTGAACACAAGTGCCAGCAAACTTGAAAGAAACATCACCTCAGAACTCATTAGAGCTGTGGAGTCAGTAATCGAGGCTCTGAATGTCACAGACATGAAATGTGATGACCTGTTGGAAGATACAGTAGCAAAAACATTTAGTACATTTTATGATCGAGTGCAGGACTTTCAGAAATTCTGCTCTGAGTACAAGCAAGATTTCATGAAAAAACTAGGATCCCTCCTGCCAGAAATCCGTGGAGGTCAATCAGATATCAGTGCCATGAATGAACTTATAGGAGCCCATGAGAAATCTCCTTTTAATACCAAACATCTTGACCAGTGGATAACAAAGAATGAAAAAGAATCAAACCATGTAAAAGCACTGCTGAAGCAGCTCAATAAACTTGGAGCAGAAGTGACTGATGATGTAGACAAATATCTACTAGATTTGGATGTGGAGATTGTAGTTGCTTTTGCTTTTACCTGTCTTCAGTCCTCAGACCATCTCCTGGACACTCAAGAGATCTACCTGAAAAATCCCAGTGAAAATACAATTGGTCAAGTTTTTCAGGACAAATCATGGACGTCTAATGATCTCATGTGCATGAAGAATAATTTAAAGGTTTTTAAGGATTTGATCACTTCTAATAAAAGTCAAAACACTAAATTTATTGTCCAAAGTTTGCCTGAAACATCAAAGGATGAATGTTCCTGTATCTTAATGTATGAATGCAGTGAAACTGTCCGTTTAATTCCACCATCAAAGCCAAAATGTCCAAACCTTGAATCTGTCACATATAACAGTATAACAGTAAAGCTGAGCCCCCCATGTGCTGCTACACTGGAGAGGAAACTACTTTACAAAATGAAACAAGAAAACAACTGGAAAGTGCAGCCTGTCAATCAAGATACGGTTAAACTGACAGATCTTAAACAAGGCACTGATTATGAAATTAAATGTGGAGCCGTAGGAAATCTTGACTATATGGTTGAAAGTTATGCAATCACTGTTAAAACTACATCTCTGAGTGACCTGAAGTCAACTAAAAGTGAATCAACCCAGCAGGTAGCTGGTAAGTATAATGAATTAATAAATATAAATCTACTGAGGCAAAACAAAGATCATGTTTGATTTGTGAAACTGACTCAAAACTGTAGTAATGAAGTCAGACTGAAACTGCAATCATATTGATTACTGTACCTTTAATATGTTAATATTTGGTTAAATGAAAATAATGTAGCTTTGGCACTGTCTTTATAGGAGTAAAATAAAACCATTTAAATTAAATTGCTAAATATCTTAATCAGTAGAAATTTTGAATCCCAAAAGCACTTGGAGGCTTCATATTGAGAATCCGTGACCCCTTTAGAGTAGAACAGCATTTACACACCTGCTAAACAGTGAAAAAACACAATCATAAGTAACACTGACATGGTTCTCTCACTATGCGTTGGGCTTTCCATTGCAGGAAGTTTCTTCAACAAAAGATGGTTTTATAAGTATTAGAAAGCTTGTGGGATTATTATTATTATTATTATTATTATTATTATTATTATTATTATGCTACTATATTGCCATTTAATTTATTTTATATTTAAATGTGACCTTTTATTGTGAGGGGCTGGGAGGTATTTTGAACAGGTTAAAGTCAGAATCCATCATAAAAACTTATGATCCCAACTAGATGTCTGAGGCAGTGCATAATGTAGGCAGGATTTTAGGATCTTTTGCATGTAATGGTTACTCACACACACACACACACACACACAGAGAAATTTATGCAAACGGTATTATGAGAATGTATTAATCATTCCCTCTTTTCCTTTCTTGCCTTTTTTGTTCCTATTGGTTTACACTTGTTTAAATTCCCTTCACTGGAACTAAAGTACCTCAACCTGTTTAATCATCACAGTGTTCCTGTGCACAAAGTGAGCTCTATACAGACTGTATGTGAGAGCCATTTTATAAACACTAGTGTAAAGCATCCCAGATGAATGGAGGCTGCTATTAAAGCAAAACCAAAGGAACCAAACTCTGTGTAATGGACAGGAGTCCATTTATTTCTGGCCCTATAGTGTACTTTTGGGTACATTGTGTACTGTATATAATTTTGACAGGAAATGGTAAACAGTTTCAATCTAGCTTGAAATTTTCTAGATATAATTAACAATAAATATTTAATGAGTAATAACTAATCAGAGTTTACCTCTAATATATTATTTTATATTCACAGAAAAGGCAGCACTGAAGTATTTTATTTTACTAACTGGACCTACATTAAATACTCACAAGACCTTCATGGTTCGGCTTAAACATGGAATTCCACAACTGCAGCAGGTGTTTACAGTGGATGAGTGTGATTTCATTCTGGCTTTCTGTCCTGTTGTGTCACGAGCTGGAACTGACATTGAAGCAGCAGTAAAGAAGCTTAATCATCAATCAGGTATTTAAAAGAAACTTCTTTCTAAATAATTAATTATATACAGATCAGGGCCCGGTTTCTCGAAAGCTTCTTATCGCTAAGTAGTTCTTAAGTTTAACCTTAACCTCTCTCTTAACTTTATGGCGCATTTCTCGAAACGTTCTTACGCTAAGTATCTCTTAGCTAAGTCACACGTTCGTATGGTTGGTCTGGACCAACCTTAACTCATACTTAGCGTAGTTTCAGCTCGAGACGCTAGTGGTCTCTACTGAGCAGCAGTCTTTATAAACCAGCGGTGTATGCAAACACATTATGGCACGTTATCAAAGTCGTATTAATGATGGAATATACTGTAGACCTGTTTAAGAATGTTACTTTATTTTATATCAGAACTAATAGAGTGACTTTTAATTAGCCTATTTCATAATGTGACTAATGCATTAAAATTGCCAATCACTATTAATATTAAACAGGTGGCGAACAATTTGGCAGCGATACAGCGTGGTGTTGTGTTAAACTGAAGACGGCGCCGTCCGCGAAGCCGTGTGGGTCATGTACATTTTTCCTTTAGTCATTATTACAAAAAAAAAAAAGTTTTGCCTTCCAAGGCAACAGATTATGGAGCTTCTTGAGCTGCTCAGACCTGCACGTGCCAGACTAACGCGTCGTACTTATGCTCTACGTCCCGATGTCCAGCTGCTCGCTGCTTTTTGTTTAAAATATGTTTCATTGATCATTAGCCATTATTCATAACTTTATGGGTTTTTCTTTTGACACGTTTTATTTTTATGAAATTAGATTTAGTTAAATGAGAAAATAACCTTGAGAGTTTTTAACCGCGCATCCATTAATTTTTCTGAGTGATTGCAATGTTTAATACCCCTATTCACTTACAGATGTCGCCCTTAAAACCCCGCGTGTTTTCCCGCGGTATGCCGCAATTTAGCGCGCGGCTTGCCGCGACTTGCCGGAGGCAACATTCGGGAATTTAAAATAAATGTGTTGTGCTTCACTGAATATCCGCCAGATGGCGCATAGAAGGACTTTATCTAAAAGCCGGTGGTCCGGGAAAGTCAGTTTCCCTATGTTTCCCCGGTGGCGCGCAGATTCAAATCATGACGTCACTCGCTACCTAACGCTGAGAAGGCAAACGAGGATTTTAACAGTTTTTCTCTCGTTTTAAAGTGTTTATATGAACTTTTTGAATTAAACAAATAACCTATGCATAATAATCGAGTGTCTTTTCGCTTTTTTTTTTGTATATTTGAAGATAATTCATACGTTTTAAGCCGCTGCAAAAGGCTGGTTTGCTGGGCGAGTACTGACATCACGACTACTTTTATTACACGTACATTTGTTTATTTGTATATGTATGTTATTAATATTAATTTTTTAGAGATTGTGTGTGCGTGCACGGAGAGTTTGTGTTGATAAGTGTATGTGGATAAGTTAATAAGTGTATCAGAAAGCATTAAAATGTTCATTTGAATTAAAATGACACACACACATCTGTATATACAGTATATCAATTACATATATATCAATTTCATTAGTTCGTTCATTCTATTTGAAGCTTCGGATGTTTTTTTTTTTTTTTTGGTTTGGTTAGATTAGTTCTGAACTCGCTTCCGTGAAACTATCGCTAAAACAATGTACTGAGCCCTCCTGAGGATATAAAGCTTTATTATTGTGTTTGAATAAATATTCAGATCTACCACAGCAGGTAATAAACTATGGTGTGTCTTAACCGAAGCAAACACCACGATTATGCCTCGTTTCGTTCGACGGGAACGTGGTTCACTTGGCCGCGGTGTATTATAAACCTGTGGGATGTTTCACTGTTTATGTTCACATAAGAGGAACAAAAGCTCAATGAGGACTAAACCAATGATTTCGGTAACTCCACTGAGTGTAACATCTGCATAGTGACACTGAACATCTTCACTTTTCCGTTTACCTCTGAAAAAAAAGCTGTATTTTGTTTGTTTATATTTAGAGTTTTTATAACAGTAGAACAAGTACCCGCGCGCACGCACACACATAGACACACACACACACACACACACACAGACACACACACACACACACACACACTCCCCTGAGCCCTCGGGAAACATCCAATCACCGTCGGTATACAAATGAGTCAAGACGTAGCCTAACGTGGTGTCGTGTCGGATTTCAGCGGCCACGGAGCGGGAAGACTTTGAAGAAGCTGCAGTGACAGTGAACAGCTGAACAACTTCACTTTTCCGTTTACCTCTGAGGAAAAAAAGCTGTATTTTGTTTGTTTATATTTAGAATTTTTATAGTAGTATAAGTTATAGTTTGGTCTGTACTGTAGTTCGCACCCTTGTAGAGAATAAATAAATGAATAACACCTTCATATCCCCTCTCAAGAGTGTCATAGTCCATTGTTAGTTTTAATGATCTGGCTGAAACTAATTATCACTACATAAGTACCCTAACACCATTGATCATGAGTCTCAGCTGAACCTAATTCTATACTTGTAACAGAAAATGTAGATGCAGATTCCAAATGTGTATTTATATAATAGATAGATAGATAGATAGATAGATAGATAGATAGATAGATAGATGTGTGTGTGTGTGTGTGTGTGTGTGTGTGTGTGTGTGTGTGTGTGTGTAGGCTCTACGCAGGGGCAAGAGAGGGCAGCGCACCCTTAAATGTCTGCACATGTTAATATATTCCTAAAATGTATATATTACAATTTGATAAACTGATTTGCGGTATCGGAAAAATCCGCTGAAAATCGGACAGGCTGAAGCGCACGCGCACACACACACATACACACGCGCACACACACACACACACACACAGACACACCTCCCTTGAGCCCTGCGTCTGTCGGATTTCAGCGGTCACGGGGTCGAAAGACTTTGAAGCAGTTTATATATGAATCTAAGCTTGAACTTATCAGCATTGTAAATATATAATACTTTTCAAATAAAATCGCTATTACTTTGACCCTGAAGTTTAGTTTAGCACACACAAAAAACAGAAAAGTCATTTCTGGTAAATCAACGGAATGTGTAGTTTATTTACAGTAATTCATTAAAAAATGAATATACATTGTACAGTACACGGTAAACACGGGAAAGATTACAAAATGAAAAAACAAACAGTGTCTACTTTATAAACAGCTTAGTATGTGCGTCGAGATGCTGAAATCCCTTGCATGTTTTTGCTTCCAAGTGGAGAGATATTTGACCGATAGCCTAGAACAAAAGATCTATAGGTGTGATCACAACCCCCTCCGACCGACCGTGCCATCAATCACTGACCACCTCAGAAGTTCCCTCCAATGTATGGCTGCAATACTTGTTTTGCAAGTATTTTTAACACCATTCAAAGGCTTCAAAGGGGCAGTTATCGGCTATGACACGTTGAAGGAGAACTTAATAGTTCTCAAAAATAGTGTAAATGTCTGCAACAATCACTAACCATTAAATGTTTTTTTTTTGTAATTAAACACGAAAATATTAATTATATTTCCATATATACACACACATACACACACACACACACACACACACACAAGGGCGTAGGTTTGCTACCTATGACTCCAACTAATACCCCATCCCCCAATCCCCTTTTCCACCCACCAAACCCCTGCCCCACCCACCTACCAACCTGAATACATGTTTTTCTTAATATGGTGCGAAATCACTTTACATTAATACTAGCAATGCTTCGATTGATATTAATCCACTCGAAATGCAATTCATTAAGTTAAATTAAGGAATAGTGTAAAGTTAAAGGAATGTTTCATAACTGACAAAAAGATAGTCTTTAATAAAATAAAAACTATTCTTTATTGAGCCCTAGTGCAAATGAAACATCTCAATCATCTGTATATATATAAAAGTAGATTACATCTAAACATGAACTACTAGGTAGAGTACCACACAACAGCTCAATGCCTATTGCTCCTATATGAAGGAGACAAAAACATGCCTTCGCCTCTCGTTAACAAAAATTAACTGCTGGCATATTTGTTTGACATCAATATTGTCCAGGCTGTTCTTTTTTTCTTCTGATAAACACTAAAGATGATATTTTGTAGAATGCTGAAAACCTGTAATCATTGATTTACATAGTATTTGTTTTTCCTGCTACGGAAGTCAATGTTTTCAGCTTTTTTCCCCAATATCTTATTTTGTATTCAACAAAATAAAGAAAATCATTAAAGTTTGGAACCACTTAAGGAGTAAATAGTGAGTAAAGTTTTTTTGGGGGGTGAACAATGGCTTTGACCCTAACTCTTCCCCTCTGACTGCACTAGGACCGGACAGCATTGCCACCTGATGAAATAGCGTGACAAAAAAGTGAAATGTCAGTTCAAAACTTTTGCCAAAAACACTAATGAATCACTTACATCCTCAGCCTATCACTCCTCATAATGCTAAATATTAGTATAATCAACATGTATAATACACGCACACATATTATATGTTATATACTGTATATAATCAACATTCAGATTGACCTCCTGTGACCTCGCCTCTTCACCTGAACTACAACATGGCTGATCTGCTTCTGTCCCCTAATTGAAAAACATTGAGGGATTCCTTATGAGCATGGACAGAGAATGCCTCAGCCTATTATTGGTAACAATGTTAAATCTCAGGACAACTACAGTGGCTTGCAAAAGTATTCGCCCCCCGTGAACTTTTCCACATTTTGTCACATTACAGCCACAAACATGAATCAATTTTATTGGAATTCCACGTGAAAGACCAATACAAAGTGGTGTACACGCGAGAAGTGGAACGAAAATTATACATGATTTCAAACATTTTTTTTTTTTTTACAAATAAATAACTGAAAAGTGGGGTGTGTGTAATTATTCAGCCCCCTTTGGTCTGAGTGCAGTCAGTTGGCCATAGACATTGCCTGATGAGTGCTAATGACTAGAGAGCACCTGTGTGTAATCTACACTCTCTCCATCGCTGTCTGATATACAGCACAGGTGTTTAGGTTCTGTTACCTGACAAAACAGGATAAACACATGCCATTTAAACAGCAATCATTTTATTTCACTTTTTCTGAGTCTTAGGGTGCAAACCTCGAATCAAATCATTAATGTTCGCCAAGTAAGTGAATGCATTTTAAAAACTATTTTTCTGAAGTGGATTGTCTATTGGTGTCAACAAAATTCTAGCCATATGGCAATATTAGTATATTAGTTTATCAATTTCTTTCACAATACTGATTTCTGACAAACAGTCACTAGATTAGGAGACTGACAGGGATCATATTTATACTTTTACATTTAGCTGTTTAATCTGCTGTTAGTTTTACGTCCGTATTCACAGACTATATCCTGGCCTGCTGTACTGAATGTGAGTCCACTGCATTTGGCGCTGCTTGTGTCTGAACGCAGCCAATCGTCTATCACATGATGGCAGGGAAAGGCACAGCCAATCAAAATGTTCATATGTGTTTTGGGGGCGGGAGGACTCAAGGAGAGAACGTGATTTATCCCTTTCTGCGTGTCTAGGTTAATGTTGACAGAACGATTAAAAAAAAAGTGGATTAAATTATTGGTGGGGACATTTCAATGGTCGGAGGATATTGGTGGGGACACATCCCCTCCGTCCACCCTAAATCTACGCCCCTGTATATATATAATTTAAAACTATTTATTCATTTGTCTTTTATTTACTTACTTACTAGCGAATGCTTTTTTAGGGCTCTAAAAACTACGGCAGTATGAATGACAATGGAATAGGACGTGTGAGTTGCACCGGTCACACACACACACACACACACACACACACACACACACAATATATATATATATATATATATATATATATATATATATATATATATATAAATTCTTAAAACATCGTGTTCACCCATGCACTGAAAAAAAGAACTTGTAAGATTTACTTGATAAAATCCTCATAACAATTTGGACACAGATTTTAAGTAAATTTTATTGCTCCAATATTAAGGCTGAATCCCAACCCTTCCCCCTACCCTTCCATTTGGCGCGTTCACGTGCAGGGGTAGTGGTGTCTCATTTCTCTTTTGGTTGGAGGTGTAGGGGAAGGGGAAGGGCCAGATAGCCCTCCAAAGGAAGATTTTTCAGGACCTCACTTCAAACGAAGGGCTAAGCGAAGTTTTCAACATGGCTGCTCACTCGAGCAAACAGACCCATAAATGTTAAGTCATTTTTGCCTTTAATAAAGATTTTTATGACAAGTTTTCATTATATGTATATTACCTTTAGTCTTGTGTTTGTGTTTATGGTGATGTTCTGTAAACAAACGTTTGCAAAAAAAATCGCTAAAGTTTGCTAGCGGATAGCACATATTGCACAATATTACAAATATATATTTTTATGTCACATACACTTTACTGCATGCTACAAACAAATATCAAAGTTCAGTAGCACGGCATTTTGCCGAGCATTTGATAACGCATTGTTTGTTTTGCTTACGGCCATACACTATTGTTTTGCTTACACTATTCTTACTTATTGCAACGTGACCACAGTTTTGTAATTTATATTCTGTATATGGACGGCTGAGGAAACCCGAAGGTTCATCCGTGTTCGTGGTGAAAATGAGCAACTTTTTTAAAAATCGAAATACGGCGCAAAAAACCTTTGGGAGTGAGTAATCTCTCTTATTGGAATGTGTGATAAACATCGGCGCATGTCCTCTGACGTAACATTAGGAACCAGCGACAACGTATGATGACGTATAACAGTGTTGTCCCATTTCTTAGGGGAAATATTTATACCCTTCCCATTTCCACTTCGTTTCAAGGGACAAGGGGAAGAAAATAGAATTGTGATTCAGCCTAAGTAAAACTGACCCGTAATTGTCAGGTAAAATTTACTTAATTCAATTAACAATAAAAGAAATCAAGTAAAAGTTACATAATTATATTTAATGCACAAATTAGATTTATTTAAAATAATCAAGTAAAGTTGCAGGAACCTTAATTTTATGAAATTACTATCATTTTGTTTTGTGAGATTTTCCCTTAACTTGGTTTTATCAATTTATATTACTCCCTATAATAATGTAAACATTGCTAATTTATGTTTTGGAAAGAAACTTAAGTAATTATTTCATCTATATCTTTCATAAATCACACAACTAAAATATAATTAAACAGTTTATTCACCAACATTACCAAATATTTGTGACATTCACAGTCTAGATCCAAGTTGTCTTTTTAATAAAAGTGCATTCAGCTAAATTTTGCATCCATAGAAAAAAACTGCACGGCACCAGGGCCTGAAATACTTGTTTTAAACAAAATTGTGTAAAATAATAAATAAATAAAATACAGCATTCATTTAGAAATAAAATACAGCAGAAAATACATTAAACAAACTGTAGAATAAACGTTAAAACGTAATAGCCCTCGGAAGCAGTGAAGTTGCAACATTCAAATCAGCACTCTGGACTAGTGCACTTAAAAGTATGCCATTGAAACCATAACGCATTAAAACATTAAGCTGAACATGTAAACACAACATGTAAAGACTTGTAGTCAAGCCAAATCAAATGTTTTATGATAACTTCATCTTTAAAGCTTGCACTTTTGGTGATAGCTTAATCCCATCAAGTTCTAGAAGAACTTTCTGAAAATAGCTCAAATGTGTAGCGCAGTGATCGGAGCTATTGCCACATTCTTGCAAAATTTCCTCTCCTTCAAGGATTATGGATACACCAACTGGTCCTTCCCCTTCAACAGCACAGACGACAAGGATTTTAAGAAGGTGCATACTGGCATCACTTCGTCTGTCCCCCTGCATAAAATGTACAAGAAAATAAATAATTTATTTTGAGAAACAAAAAAAAAATCAGAATTGCTTCAACCTGTGCTGACAGGTTTTTCAACCTGTCCATATTTTTTTCCTCTGTTTGAGTTGTTAAAACAGTTGTCACTGACTATAGTTATCTTTCTTTGTTTTTTTTTTAAGTGTTTTATACAGCCAGAAGTTTGGATTGTTGAGTGAAAATAGTTTTGTGGCATGTATGTGCTTGTTTTTTTTTCTACACAATTAAACATTTGAATGAACATCTTCTGAGAGAGGGGTGATTCCAGAATTTTTGCCAGGGGTTGTATATGAAAATAATATATAATTAATATATTTCCCCCCTATACTAAATGTGTTTTTTTATATAGATTATTTTATAATCAAATTCGTTTGGTGCAATTTGTAAATCATAAACCTATTAATTTATGTTGTAATATAATATTTGATAGAGGTTATGTTGGGGGGGGGGGGGGGGGCAATCCGTGGCAGGGAGGCATTTTAGCGCATAACACCGGTACGCAGCGTTTCTGAAAGATTTAGCTCCAGCAGGCTGTAACAGGAGAAGATCTAAAAATATTTTTATTTGTAAAAACTTCTCTGTCCACTCCGGAGCAAGAAAATATGCGATTTGTCATTTTTGTGTGTTTATTTCTTGATAAACAAATGAGATAATCTCGGTTCACCCCCAGTGCTCAAATATCCCCCTCTTGGTCGGCAAGTGCGAGTGACGTCACTCCCCATACAATCCCGCCCCACAGTATAGACCCGCCCCTGACGCTGATTGACAGGTTTCTGTGTAACGTGTTGGAAATGCAATTGCAAATGGATTAGCGATTGCGTTTGAATTTTGGCCGGCTTGACGCGCGGCGCAGAGAAAGTGAAAAAGCAAACGTGGTGATTCATTTTGATATTTAAATATGACAGGTTCATGACGTGTAAGACCTGGGAAATACAAATGCAAATGGACTTTGTTTTTTCATTTGAAATTTGGCAGTCAGTGTGCGCTCGCAAAGGCGAATCAACAAACGGTAATGCAAAGTTTGCAATTGCATTTGAATTATGGCACAGTTTGTGCGTCCACATATGGGAAACGCAATTGCATTTGAATATTGTCCGCGATATCGCTCCATAAATAATCTTGCATCACTAAAACATTGTAAAACATGGCATGAGATGGCTACACTCCATAGATTACTCTGCACCTTTACAGTGTCAGGAAATCCTATGATGAATGCTGAGTTTGTATTTAAAGGGTTAGTCCAAGCATGAAAATTCGTTCAATAATTACTCAGATTTATATATTCATTTGCATTTATATGCTTCTGTCCAATACAACAAACACTATATTCAAGGTATTAATAAATTGTATAATTAATAAGAAAACAATGCTTTACCAGGCAATCATCAAAGAGATCCTCTTCAGATTCACGTCTCATCTTTACTCTTTGTTTCTGTGAAAATATTTACATTGTATCATTACATAATCTTTTATTCGTACAACTACATTTAGACATTTCTTCATCTTTTGACTCAACACAGGGTGACTCGACTTATTTTTATTGTCTGCAATGCGATTTAGACAAATTAGAACTGCGGTCAAGCCAGCCGCGATTGATTTTAGTGTGCGCACATATTACGGTGATTACGGTAGTTTCAGGACCGACACAGAGACAACGCGCTTTCAGAGCGCTTTTCATTTAGACGCCCAGGACTGAGATACAACATGCTCGTCAATTTTTACTTGCTTATTTATTTGCATTTCTGCTTTAATATCCGTGTTACTTATTGGTGACTTTGACGGTTGTCTGTTACAATATTTTTCTTAAATATTCACCATTCAAATAATTGTTTTATGTAGATAAGTTACAGCAGAATTCGTAGAAAACAGACAAAATAATGTATTTAGTCTTTCTAAATACCAGAATTGATTTTTATTTTGTTTTACTGTTCAAAAGTAGCAGTTATTCTTCAATGAATGTTTTCTATAATGAGGATTAACGTCTGCTTTGGAAGAGAGGTCAAATAAACAAATGTTCACAATGGGGAAAAAAAGTTAAATACAGTAAAATGCCTTTATTTCACTTCAGAGACCTATGAAAAAATAAATTCTAGTAAGTATAAAACGCCATGGTCAGTTTTTATCCCAAATAATGTACACACATGATAAAAAAAAAAAAAGTAGAAAAACCAATGATCAGTTCTTATTCAGGACGTCCCATACTATATACACACCACATATGAAACTATTTTACTGCAGCATTTTTGAGATATTGGACATTATTACACTTTAAAGGGGTATAAAGACCCCATTTCTAATAAGTAGAAAAAAACAATGATCAGTTCTTATTCAGGACGTCCCATACTATATACACACCACATATGAAACTATTTTACTGCAGGATTTTTCAGATATGGGGCATTCTCTCTGTGTTGTTCATGAAACTACCGTAATCACTGTAATATGCGCGCGCACTAAAATCAATCGCGGCTGGCTTGACCGTGTTTTTCTGAACCGCGGCTGGCTTTACCGCAGTAAATTAGAGCTGCTGTCAATACTGTATGAACATATGTACAGGTTCTTTACTCGTAACTCATTAATAAAGTTCGGCTTCAGAAAAAAAAACGTTTATTGCTAGTGCTCTTTTACCATTTAATGCTTTAACACACACGACTCAGTTTGTTCAGAAATGGCATCTAACTGGCGAGCCTTTGTCTGAACACGCCGTTTTCACTCGGGGTGGGGGTAAGAAACACACATCTCGGTGTATTAATCCGCGCGCTCGGTTCGTTATTATTTTATTTATTTATTTATTTACCACAGGACCCATGGGGGCTCCGTAGGTTCAGGTTTTTACACGAAAACGGTGTTTTGTGAATCTCCACACTATTAAAAACTGAAATTGCTAATTGTACGTCCTGAGATTAAGATGAACATTAATTGGGAGTCATGAAAGCGAGAATCACATCCAAAAAAGAAAGCTAAACTCACCTCGAACACGACAAACTCCAGCTGCAGCCACGCCGTGTTGTAACCTCCGTGATGATTCCCAACCGACTGATACACAGCGCGGGCACAGCGTCTCCAAACACGCATGCGCAGTTTCATTTGCACACATTTTCGGCTTCAGTAGACACACAATACTTCAGACTGAAACACGACTGCCCCCTACAGGTAATGAAGGGCATGTTCACAGCTTCCCGCACGCAGCCGCGCAAAGCCACGGCAAGTCACGGGATCCCTTTTCTCGAAACGCAGGTTTTTAATGGCGTCATCTGTACACACACATACACACACACACACACACACACACACACAAGGGCGTAGGTTTGCTACCTATGACTCCAACTAATACCCCATCCCCCAATCCCCTTTTCCACCCACCAACCCCCAACCCCCTGCCCCATCCACCTACCAACCTCCCACACTGTAAAAAAATTCTTGCTACTCCAACTAAAAAATTTCTAGTGACCTGTTGCATTTAAAATTTTTAGTTGGCTCAATTTAAGTTGTATAAACTATTTTGTTTTTGCTGTGCTGATTACCTCTAAATGTACACACAAATTGAAATAAAACATTCTGTCAACTAAATGTTCTATGCTGAATAAACATGCCTAGTTAGGCCAACAAGCAGTCTCAAATTGAAATATAATGTTGTGTCAATTAAATGTTCCAAGTTGACTGAAAGGTATATTTTGAATTGGAAATTATGCTTGCATAATTATAAAATTAACATCTTAAAGTTTACTTGAGTAGGTTATTCACTGTGGCCACATTTCAAATAACATGACACATTCCTCTAAATTTGAATATTTTTTTAATGTAAACTTTAAACACCTGTTAAAGACTATCAACATTGATTAAGTGCAATCCAGCTACTCTTTCAACAAATAAACAACTGCTGCATTGTTATAACAAAATATGCAAATAACATTCCAAAATGCAAGAATGAAACTGTGCCCTTAACATTCATGTTACAAAGCTTACTAATATCACACTCAGTCAAAACAGTATACTGGATAAATAGACTTCTGCCTTGTAGAACAAAACATACTGATATTTCTCAGTAAAAACGTGCAGTGGCTTATTTGAAAATAAAATATTTGCTTTAACTCAGAAATGGTTTAAGATATAAAAAAAAAATGTTGTGAAATAATTTTGCCAAGCTCCAAGATTGTTTGCAGATGCAGTAAGCACTGTTTCCCAGATATTCTCCCTAATACCTGAAATACAAAAAGAAAAATATATGAATAACTAATTAAGTAACCGTTTGTAGTTCAAAACCATTAAAAATCCTAGACAAAAAAATGTCAATTTAGCCATTATAACCGTTTTCAGACACTATAAGGTTAATGAATGATGAAGAAGTGAGAACATTAAGCTCCCTCAGTGGCGCACTAACTTTTAACTATTAGTCTTTTTCAAATAGCCTTTGAAATTATCAGTCATTAAAATGAATAAAATGTATGTAACGTAAGTAAACTTTAGCGGTTTCATAGATTAACATTAATGTCAATGTACATACCATCTGAAAAAAAAAATGCGTTAGGAGCTGAAACGAGTGCATTGCCAGATAACTACTGTAACACTCCAAATTATATAAATAAACACTCGAAAATATAATGTTCTAAAGCTTGCTGCTGGATAATATATATGTTATAAAGCTAAAATTGCTAATTACTTTGCAGGACAGTTAGTTTCCATGAAGTACTCACCATTTCGGGAGGAAATAGCGGGAAGTTCGAAAATTCTGGAAGAACGCTTTTGCGCATGCGCAGAGGTCCCTCTTGTTCGTCCAACATAAAATTGTTTGTGTGCAGTTAAATGTTTCATGAACACAGTTTTATTCGTTGCCTCGATGAAACTTTCGTAGTTGAGTAATGAAATTTATACAATCATTGAGAAAACATATTTTTCTTTTTTGACACCAGCATTATATTAGCCCAACATATATTTCTTTGTTCCAACAACTATTTTCAGGATTTATTTTTTACAGTGCACCCCAACTATGTCCACTGAATACATGTTTTTCTTAATATGGTGCGAAATCACTTTACATTAATACTAGCAATGCTTCGATTTATATTAATCCACTCGAAATGCAATTCATTAAGTTAAATTAAGGAATAGTGTAAAGTTAAAGGAATGTTTCATAACTGACAAAAAGATAGTCTTTAATAAAATAAAAACTATTCTTTATTGAGCCCTAGTGCAAATGAAACATCTCAATCATCTGTATATATATATAAAAGTAGATTACATCTAAACATGAACTACTAGGTAGAGTACCACACAACAGCTCAATGCCTATTGCTCCTATATGAAGGAGACAAAAACATGCCTTCGCCTCTCGTTAACAAAAATTAACTGCTGGCATATTTGTTTTTTCATCAATATTGTCCAGGCTGTTCTTTTTTTCTTCTGATAAACACTAAAGATGATATTTTGTAGAATGCTGAAAACCTGTAATCATTGATTTACATAGTATTTGTTTTTCCTGCTACGGAAGTCAATGTTTTCAGCTTTTTTCCCCAATATCTTATTTTGTATTCAACAAAATAAAGAAAATCATTAAAGTTTGGAACCACTTAAGGAGTAAATAGTGAGTAAAGTTTTTTTGGGGGGTGAACAATGGCTTTGACCCTAACTCTTCCCCTCTGACTGCACTAGGACCGGACAGCATTGCCACCTGATGAAATAGCGTGACAAAAAAGTGAAATGTCAGTTCAAAACTTTTGCCAAAAACACTAATGAATCACTTACATCCTCAGCCTATCACTCCTCATAATGCTAAATATTAGTATAATCAACATGTATAATACACGCACACATATTATATGTTATATACTGTATAATCAACATTCAGATTGACCTCCTGTGACCTCGCCTCTTCACCTGAACTACAACATGGCTGATCTGCTTCTGTCCCCTAATTGAAAAACATTGAGGGATTCCTTATGAGCATGGACAGAGAATGCCTCAGCCTATTATTGGTAACAATGTTAAATCTCAGGACAACTACAGTGGCTTGCAAAAGTATTCGCCCCCCGTGAACTTTTCCACATTTTGTCACATTACAGCCACAAACATGAATCAATTTTATTGGAATTCCACGTGAAACACCAATACAAAGTGGTGTACACGCGAGAAGTGGAACGAAAATTATACATGATTTCAAACATTTTTTTTTTTTTTACAAATAAATAACTGAAAAGTGGGGTGTGTGTAATTATTCAGCCCCTTTGGTCTGAGTGCAGTCAGTTGGCCATAGACATTGCCTGATGAGTGCTAATGACTAGAGAGCACCTGTGTGTAATCTACACTCTCTCCATCGCTGTCTGATATACAGCACAGGTGTTTAGGTTCTGTTACCTGACAAAACAGGATAAACACATGCCATTTAAACAGCAATCATTTTATTTCACTTTTTCTGAGTCTTAGGGTGCAAACCTCGAATCAAATCATTAATGTTCGCCAAGTAAGTGAATGCATTTTAAAAACTATTTTTCTGAAGTGGATTGTCTATTGGTGTCAACAAAATTCTAGCCATATGGCAATATTAGTATATTAGTTTATCAATTTCTTTCACAATACTGATTTCTGACAAACAGTCATTAGATTAGGAGACTGACAGGGATCATATTTATACTTTTACATTTAGCTGTTTAATCTGCTGTTAGTTTTACGTCCGTATTCACAGACTATATCCTGGCCTGCTGTACTGAATGTGAGTCCACTGCATTTGGCGCTGCTTGTGTCTGAACGCAGCCAATCGTCTATCACATGATGGCAGGGAAAGGCACAGCCAATCAAAATGTTCATATGTGTTTTGGGGGCGGGAGGACTCAAGGAGAGAACGTGATTTATCCCTTTCTGCGTGTCTAGGTTAATGTTGACAGAACGATTAAAAAAAAAGTGGATTAAATTATTGGTGGGGACATTTCAATGGTCGGAGGATATTGGTGGGGACACATCCCCTCCGTCCACCCTAAATCTACGCCCCTGTATATATATAATTTAAAACTATTTATTCATTTGTCTTTTATTTACTTACTTACTAGCGAATGCTTTTTTAGGGCTCTAAAAACTACGGCAGTATGAATGACAATGGAATAGGACGTGTGAGCTGCACCGGTCACACACACACACACACACACACACACAATATATATATATATATATATATATATATATATATATATATATATATATATATATATATAAATTCTTAAAACATCGTGTTCACCCATGCACTGAAAAAAAGAACTTGTAAGATTTACTTGATAAAATCCTCATAACAATTTGGACACAGATTTTAAGTAAATTTTATTGCTCCAATATTAAGGCTGAATCCCAACCCTTCCCCCTACCCTTCCATTTGGCGCGTTCACGTGCAGGGGTAGTGGTGTCTCATTTCTCTTTTGGTTGGAGGTGTAGGGGGAGGGGGGAAGGGCCAGATAGCCCTCCAAAGGAAGATTTTTCAGGACCTCACTTCAAACGAAGGGCTAAGCGAAGTTTTCAACATGGCTGCTCACTCGAGCAAGCAGACCCATAAATGTTAAGTCATTTTTGCCATTAATAAAGATTTTTATGACAAGTTTTCATTATATGTATATTACCTTTAGTCTTGTGTTTGTGTTTATGGTGATGTTCTGTAAAGAAACGTTTGCAAAAAAAATCGCTAAAGTTTGCTAGCGGATAGCACATATTGCACAATATTACAAATATATATTTTTATGTCACATACACTTTACTGCATGCTACAAACAAATATCAAAGTTCAGTAGCACGGCATTTTGCCGAGCATTTGATAACGCATTGTTTGTTTTGCTTACGGCCATACACTATTGTTTTGCTTACACTATTCTTACTTATTGCAACGTGACCACAGTTTTGTAATTTATATTCTGTATATGGACGGCTGAGGAAACCCGAAGACTCATCCGTGTTCGTGGTGAAAATGAGCAACTTTTTTAAAAATCGAAATACGGCGCAAAAAACCTTTGGGAGTGAGTAATCTCTCTTATTGGAATGTGTGATAAACATCGGCGCATGTCCTCTGACATACAGTAACATTAGGAACCAGCGACAACGTATGATGACGTATAACAGTGTTGTCCCATTTCTTAGGGGAAATATTTATACCCTTCCCCTTTCCACTTCGTTTCAAGGGACAAGGGGAAGAAAATAGAATTGTGATTCAGCCTAAGTAAAACTCACCCGTAATTGTCAGGTAAAATTTACTTAATTCAATTAACAATAAAAGAAATCAAGTAAAAGTTACATAATTATATTTAATGCACAAATTAAATTTATTTAAAATAATCAAGTAAAGTTGCAGGAACCTTAATTTTATGAAATTTCTATCATTTTGTTTTGTGAGATTTTCCCTTAACTTGGTTTTATCAATTTATATTACTCCCTATAATAATGTAAACATTGCTAATTTATGTTTTGGAAAGAAACTTAAGTAATTATTTCATCTATATCTTTCATAAATCACACAACTAAAATATAATTAAACAGTTTATTCACCAACATTACCAAATATTTGTGACATTCACAGTCTAGATCCAAGTTGTCTTTTTAATAAAAGTGCATTCAGCTAAATTTTGCATCCATAGAAAAAAACTGCACGGCACCAGGGCCTGAAATACTTGTTTTAAACAAAATTGTGTAAAATAATAAATAAATAAAATACAGCATTCATTTAGAAATAAAATACAGCAGAAAATACATTAAACAAACTGTAGAATAAACGTTAAAACGTAATAGCCCTCGGAAGCAGTGAAGTTGCAACATTCAAATCAGCACTCTGGACTAGTGCACTTAAAAGTATGCCATTGAAACCATAACGCATTAAAACATTAAGCTGAACATGTAAACACAACATGTAAAGACTTGTAGTCAAGCCAAATCAAATGTTTTACGATAACTTCATCTTTAAAGCTTACACTTTTGGTGATAGCTTAATCCCATCAAGTTCTAGAAGAACTTTCTGAAAATAGCTCAAATGTGTAGCGCAGTGATCGGAGCTATTGCCACATTCTTGCAAAATTTCCTCTCCTTCAAGGATTATGGATACACCAACTGGTCCTTCCCCTTCAACAGCACAGACGACAAGGATTTTAAGAAGGTGCATACTGGCATCACTTCGTCTGTCCCCCTGCATAAAATGTACAAGAAAATAAATAATTTATTTTGAGAAACAAAAAAAAAAATCTGAATTGCTTCAACCTGTGCTGACTTCATTTCACAGAGAAAAAAAAAATAATACAAATAATTGATAATAAAAAATGACCATCACTTCATATACTTCAGATTGTTAAACTTGGGTTAAATTGCTTTAGCAATAATCTTGCATCACTAAAACATTGTAAAACATGGCATGAGATGGCTACACTCCATAGATTACTCTGCACCTTTACAGTGTCAGGAAATCCTATGATGAATGCTGAGTTTGTATTTAAAGGGTTAGTCCAAACATGAAAATTCGTTCAATAATTACTCAGATTTATATATTCATTTGCATTTATATGCTTCTGTCCAATACAACAAACACTATATTCAAGGTATTAATAAATTGTATAATTAATAAGAAAACAATGCTTTACCAGGCAATCATCAAAGAGATCCTCTTCAGATTCACGTCTCATCTTTACGCTTTGTTTCTGTGAAAATATTTACATTGTATCATTACATAATCTTTTATTCGTACAACTACATTTAGGCATTTCTTCATCTTTTGACTCGACACAGGATGACTCGACTTATTTTTATTGTCTGCAATGCGATTTAGACAAATTAGAACTGCGGTCAAGCCAGCCGCGATTGATTTTAGTGTGCGCACATATTACAGTGATTACGGTAGTTTCAGGACCGACACAGAGACAACGCGCTTTCAGAGCGCTTTTCATTTAGACGCCCAGGACTGAGAGATAATACAACATGCTCGTCAATTTTTACTTGCTTATTTATTTGCATTTCTGCTTTAATATCCGTGTTATTTATTGGTGACTTTGACGGTTGTCTGTTACAATATTTTTCTTAAATATTCACCATTCAAATAATTGTTTTATGTAGATAAGTTACAGCAGAATTCGTAGAAAACAGACAAAATAATGTATTTAGTCTTTCTAAATACCAGAATTGATTTTTATTTTGTTTTACTGTTCAAAAGTAGCAGTTATTCTTCAATGAATGTTTTCTATAATGAGGATTAACGTCTGCTTTGGAAGAGAGGTCAAATAAACAAATGTTCACAATGGGGAAAAAAAGTTAAATAAAATGCCTTTATTTCACTTCAGAGACCTATGAAAAAATAAATTCTAGTAAGTATAAAACGCCATGGTCAGTTTTTATCCCAAATAATGTACACACATGATAAAAAAAAAAAAAGTAGAAAAACCAATGATCAGTTCTTATTCAGGACGTCCCATACTATATACACACCACATATGAAACTATTTTACTGCAGCATTTTTGAGATATTGGACATTATTACACTTTAAAGGGGTATAAAGACCCCATTTCTAATAAGTAGAAAAAAACAATGATCAGTTCTTATTCAGGACGTCCCATACTATATACCCACCACATATGAAACTATTTTACTGCAGCATTTTTGAGATATTGGACATTATTACACTTTAAAGGGGTATAAAGACCCCATTTCTAATAAGTAGAAAAAAACAATGATCAGTTCTTATCCAGGACGTCCCATACTATATACACACCACATATGAAACTATTTTACTGCAGGATTTTTCAGATATGGGGCATTCTCTCTGTGTTGTTCATGAAACTACCGTAATCACTGTAATATGCGCGCGCACTAAAATCAATCGCGGCTGGCTTGACCGTGTTTTTCTGAACCGCGGCTGGCTTTACCGCAGTAAATTAGAGCTGCTGTCAATACTGTATGAACATATGTACAGGTTCTTTACTCGTAACTCATTAATAAAGTTCGGCTTCAGAAAAAAAAACGTTTATTGCTAGTGCTCTTTTACCATTTAATGCTTTAACACACACGACTCAGTTTGTTCAGAAATGGCATCTAACTGGCGAGCCTTTGTCTGAACACGCCGTTTTCACTCGGGGTGGGGGTAAGAAACACACATCTCGGTGTATTAATCCGCGCGCTCGGTTCGTTATTATTTTATTTATTTATTTATTTACCACAGGACCCATGGGGGCTCCGTAGGTTCAGGTTTTTACACGAAAACGGTGTTTTGTGAATCTCCACACTATTAAAAACTGAAATTGCTAATTGTACGTCCTGAGATTAAGATGAACATTAATTGGGAGTCATGAAAGTGAGAATCACATCCAAAAAAGAAAGCTAAACTTACCTCGAACACGACAAACTCCAGCTGCAGCCACGCCGTGTTGTAACCTCCGTGATGATTCCCAACCGACTGATCCACAGCGCGGGCACAGCGTCTCCAAACACGCATGCGCAGTTTAATTTGCACACATTTTCGGCTTCAGTAGACACACAATACTTCAGACTGAAACACGACTGCCCCCTACAGGTAATGAAGGGCATGTTCACAGCTTCCCGCACGCAGCCGCGCAAAGCCGCGGCAAGTCACGGGATCCCTTTTCTCGAAACGCAGGTTTTTAATGGCGACATCTGTATGCGGTTTGACTCGCTGTGAGATGCGGTGTTATACCCCTATATACCTATACCTCGCGCTGTGGCCGTAGGCTTGATCATGATTCACCCCGAGTTTTTGCGCTGTGATTACGTTGCCATCTTTCCGCGTGAAAAATTCAACGTTTCATTTTTTGCCGGTCCTCGCGGAAGCTTGCAGACCTAGCAGAACTTCGCGGAATGTTAAAGGAACGTCGCAGGCAATCGCAGCAGCTCACGTAGATGAGTCAGGCCGCCCAGGTGAGAGAGGGGTATTAGGCACCGTGAGCCGAGTCGAGTGACCGGCGCCCAACGGTCCTCAAAGATCTACAAGGTCTGCGAGTTTCCACATGTTAAACATGTTTATTTTTTTTGCGTGGTAAGATGGAAGCGTAATAACAGCACCAAAACTCGCGCTGAATCATAATGAACCGCACTTACGGCCCCGCGTGTGAGATAGGGGTATTAAACCTCCACTCTGTCATCTCATCGTATTCATTCAACAAGTGCGCTATACAACCCCAACAACTGACATACCAGTAGGTGGACAACCAGACTGCTCATTACCGTCGCACTCACCGCCGTGGAAACGCGGCAGCGGCCAAAATAAACCAGTAGCATTTCAAAATAATTCGTGAAATGACCGCCAGGTGGCGCAAATTGACATTTTCTGTCGTCTCGGTTTTTAAATATATTCAGAGCTTAAGTCATAATAAAGTCATAACAATATGTTGTAGTGAAGAAGTACTACAATTATGATAATTTACACATCCAAGTACTGTGTCCAACAAACATGAAAAACTATAAATATAAAAAAATATGAGTTAGAAAACATTGGTTTTATTTTGTTTAGACAGACTCTCTGTTTTTATCTGTTTAGTGTTATTATTAAAGAAAACAGCACAAACAACAGCACTAGGGCTTTTAAAAAATTTTTATTTTGACAATACTTACAGTTGTTAGAGTTTAAGACATTAAGATTTAAATATAGAAATAACTAAAAACAAATAGAGCAAACTTCCAGAATAGATAATAAAAAATAAATAAATAAAAAAGAGATTTATTTGTGCAAAATAATATTTCTGCAATATAATTACAGGCTCTGGATTCGTTTTTCGTTTGCAGTATAAAACCAAAATACATCTTACTATTTTTGAGAGATTTGTTTAAAAAAAAAAATCTAAAAAAAAAAAAATTCAGATATTTGTCTGTACAAAATAATATTTATGCAATATAATCACAGGCTCTTGATTTGTTATTAGTTTGCAATATAAACCAAAATACATTAACCATATAATATAAACCAAAATATAAACCAAAATATTTAATTTGTTGTATTCGTCTCATCAAGGATCCAAAGATTTCGTTGTACTAAATAATATTTTTGCTGATTTTTTTCTGCGATTCAGTTGTACTGAATGTTGTTTATGTTTATATTTTAAAAATATGTGTTAGAAAACATTGGTTTTATTTTGTTTATACAGACTCTCTGTTTTTATCTGTTTAGTATTATTATTAAAGAAAACAGCACAAACAACAGCACTAGGGCTTTTTAAAAAAATTATTTCGACAATACTTACAGTTGTTAGAGTTTAAGACATCAAGATTTAAATATAGAAATAACTAAAACAAATAGAGCAAACTTCCAGAATAGATAATAAAAAAAATAAATAAATAAAAAAGATGTATGCAGTATAATCGGGGCCTCTCATTACATTATTTGCTCGCACTTCGTCTGGCACTGAACCAAAATATATTGACTTACATTTGTGAATAAAATATCATTGTTTTTTTCAGAGATTTATTTGTGCAAAATAATATTTATGCAATATAATTACAGGCCCTGGATTCGTTTTTCGTTTGCAGTATAAACCAAAATACATCTTATGATTTTTGAGAGATTTGTGGTAAAAAAAAAAATCATTTTTTTTCAGACATTTGTCGGTACAAAATAATATTTATGCAATATAATCACAGGCTCTTGATTCGTTATTCGTTTGCAATATAAACCAAAATATATTAACCATATAATATAAACCAGAATATAAACCAAAATATTTAATTTGTTGTATTAAATATTTATGCCGTCTCATAAAGGATCCAGAGATTTCGTTGTACTAAATAATATTTTTGCTGTATAACCATCTTAATTCGTTAACCGTAGATTTTTTCTGCGATTCCGTTGTACTGAATGATGTTTATGCAGTATAATCAAGCTCTCTTATTTTGTTATTTGTTCGCATTTGGCTTGCACTTGCTGCATTGCACACTACTGAGCATCCAATCGTGGCAACGCATGCTTGGTTTAAGTTGGACATTGACACACATATTGTAAATGAATGTGAATCGTAGGGCATTATATTCCTGCAACAATTCTCACAGCTGCACAGTATGTATTGAAATAATAACAATAGTGTTTTTCTTTACTGAATAGAAATATAATTGCGCAACTGTTAAGCATTAGCCCGTACTTGATAACACAAAAACACAAGCGCTGCTGTATAACATCTAACGTGAATTTTATGGTCATTTGGTCATTTATGGTGATTGTCTTTGATGTTAACTACACAAAGCAGTGTCTTCCCACCTGCATCTCCAGCATACTGTTTGATTGATGGACATGAGTCCGCATCTGTTACATTTTTGGTGACAACAGTTTTTCAGCACACGTTTTGACTGTGTAGTCCACCGCGCGCGCACAACCTCTCGCAGGCGCAGAGGCAAAGAGTACAGTACACCGTTTTAACAGGGGTGGGGATAAGAAAACAGCAGAGAAACTGACTGGCAATTTTAATAATTGATGTCTTTGGTTTCAGCTGTGAGTGGATGCGCTGTAGTAATCCACATTTTATACAAATTACATAAGCTGATTTCCCCCCCATTAATTTATATAAAAGCAAATATTTGAATAGATATATATAAACTGCTTCAAAGTCTTTCCGTGACCGCTGAAATCCGAGAGACGCAGGGCTCAAGGGAGGTGTGTCTGTGTGTGTGTGTGTGTGTGTGTGCGCGCGTGTGTATGTGTGTGTGTGCGAGTGCGCTGCAGCATGTCCTATTTTCAGCGGATTTTTCCGTTACCGCAGATCAGTTTATCAACTTGTAATATATACATTTTAGGAATATATTAACATGTGCAGACATTTAAGGGTGCGCTGCCCTCTCTTGCCCCTGCGTAGAGCCTACACACACACCCACACACACACACACATCTATCTATCTATCTATCTATCTATCTATCTATCTATCTATTTATCTATCTATCTATCTATTATATAAATACACATTTGGAATCTGCATCTACATTTTCTGTTACAAGTATAGAATTAGGTTCAGCTGAGACTCATGATCAATGGTGTTAGGGTACTTACAGTATGTAGTGATAATTAGTTTCAGCCAAATCATTAAAACTAACAATGGACTATGACACTCTTGAGAGGGGATATGAAGGTGTTATTCATTTATTTATTCTCTACAAGGGTGCGAACTACAGTACAGACCAAACTATAACTCTCTCTTACTACTATAAAAATTCTAGATATAAACAAACAAAATACAGCTTTTTTTCCTCAGAGGTAAACGGAAAAGTGAAGTTGTTCAGCTGTTTACTGTCACTGCAGCTTCTTCAAAGTCTTCCCACTCCGTGACCACTGAAATCCGACACGACACCACGTTAGGCTACGTCTTGACTCATTTGTATACCGACGGTGATTGGATGTTTCCCGAGGGCTCAGGGGAGTGTGTGTGTCTGTGTGTGTGTGTGTATGTGTGTGTGTCTATGTGTGTGCGTGCGCGCGGGTACTTGTTCTACTGTTATAAAAACTCTAAATATAAACAAACAAAATACAGCTTTTTTTTCAGAGGTAAACGGAAAAGTGAAGATGTTCAGTGTCACTATGCAGATGTTACACTCAGTGGAGTTACCGAAATCATTGGTTTAGTCCTCATTGAGCTTTTGTTCCTCTTATGTGAGCATAAACAGTGAAACATTCCACAGGTTTATAATACACCGTGGCCAAGTGAACCACGTTCCCGTCGAACGAAACGAGGCATAATCGTGGTGTTTGCTTCGGTTAAGACACACCATAGTTTATTACCTGCTGTGGTAGATCTGAATATTTATTCAAACACAATAATAAAGCTTTATATCCTCAGGAGGGCTCAGTACATTGTTTTAGCGATAGTTTCATGGAAGCGAGTTCAGAACTAATCTAACCAAACCAAAAAAAAAAAAAAAACATCCGAAGCTTCAAATAGAATGAACGAACTAATGAAATTGATATATATGTAATTGATATACTGTATATACAGACGTGTGTGTGTCATTTTAATTCAAATGAACATTTTAATGCTTTCTGATACACTTATCAACTTATCCACATACACTTATCAACACAAACTCTCCGTGCACGCACACACAATCTCTAAAAAATTTATATTAATAACATACATATACAAATAAACAAATGTAGGTGTAATAAAAGTAGTCGTGATGTCAGTACTCGCCCAGCAAACCAGCCTTTTGCAGCGGCTTAAAACGTATGAATTATCTTCAAATGTACAAAAAAAGCGAAAAGACACTCGATTATTATGCATAGGTTATTTGTTTAATTCAAAAAGTTCATAAAAACACTTTAAAACGAGAGAAAAACTGTTAAAATCCTCGTTCGCCTTCTCAGCGTTAGGTAGCGAGTGACGTCATGATTTGAATCTGCGCGCCACCGGGGAAACATAGGGAAACTGACTTTCCCGGACCACCGGCTTTTAGATAAAGTCCTTCTATGCGCCATCTGGCGGATATTCAGTGAAGCACAACACATTTATTTTAAATTCCCGAATGTTGCCTCCGGCAAGTCGCGGCACGCCGCGCACTAAATTGCGGCATCCCGCGGGAAAACATGCAGTGTTTTAAGGGCGACATCTGTATATTAATCGCCAGGGCGGACTGTGCTCGCGCCGCTGAATAGCTAGTGCACCAGGTTCCTGTCCCTCAGCGCGATTTACGGTCCAGGGCATATGAATGTGAGAGCAGTTGTAACTGCCCAGTCAATCTCTGACACACGGGGAATGGAAACCCCACCCCGAAGTGGTCAGTCAATCTCGGTGAGATTTCATGCAGCAGAGGTGGACCGCTTTGCCTCGCAAGATCAGCAAATGTCCCCTTTGCTACTCCCTGACTCTGGATCTATTATCCCTCTTCAAGAGCTTATGCCTCAAATGGAATGTTTTTTTTTAAAAAGTGGAGAGGCCTTCTTCTCGTACGGCACGTCAATTGCCTCGAAATGATGGCTCTATTTCTCGCCCTAAAGCACTTCCTCCAGCGGTTGAGAGTGCCATGTCCCATTGTGGGTGGACATCACTATGGCAAGTCTCATATATTAATCGCCAGGGCGGACTGTGCTCGCGCCGCTGAATAGCTAGCGCACCAGGTTCCTGTCCCTCAGCGCGATTTACATTCCAGGGCATATGAATGTGAGAGCAGTTGTAACTGTCCAGTCAATCTCTGACACACGGGGAATGGAAACCCCACCACGAAGTAGTCAGGCAAAGCCCCGAGTTAGCTGCCCAGGCATGGTTCTGAGACCTTCTCGGCTTTGTGCCACACGCTACACAACCTTGGGGTCCAGACACCTGTAGTGCGGCGGCGTTGGTATTCTCGTTCCCATAGCGTTTTCACGCAGCATCGAGTGTAGCCTTGCTAGGGAACGTCTCGGGTTACATTTCTGTAACCCTGTTCCCTGAAAGGCGGGAACGAGATGCTGCGACGCAATGCCGCACTACCACGTGACCGGACGGCTGTTCAGACAAATTAATCTGAGGTTGTTGCCGGCTCACCTGTTTTTATAACCTCCACCTACATCTAATCAGATGACGTCACCTGTCGAGGTTATATATAGCCAAAAACTTTGGCGTGTTTTCACAGCATGCTTCAACGACCGGCAACGTGACAAACTGGTTCCCATAGCGTTTTCACGCAGCATCTCGTTCCTGCCTTTCAGGGAACAGGGTTACAGAAATGTAACCCGAGACGTTTTCCCATCTACTCTGACACATATTTGTGTAGAGGATGTATAGCAAGGGTGAAAGAACACATCCTTGTGGGAAGCCAGTTGAGGAGCAAACTTTATCTGATAAACATCCATTCACTCTAACACTTTGTGTGCGATTGGTTAAAAAGTTAAGAATCCAGCCCACCAGATTATTGCTGAGATCAAACTGTTCCAGCAGCCTACTAACTAAAATGTGAGGTTGAATTGTATTAAAAGCAGACGAAAAGTCAACAAATAAAAGTCTAACATGGGAACCATTTTTTTCCAAATGTTTAAGAATAAGATTAAGCAAAGTGACTGTGGCATCCTCTACTCCCCTCTGAGGCCTATAAGCAAACTGCATAGGATCAAGTACATGCTCAGTATTTCTCAATATCTCAGACCTCACTAATTTTTCAAATATTTTCATCACAACTGAAGTTAAAGCTACAGGTCTGAAATCATTAAGAGTTTTAGGGGAGTTTAACTTAGGAACAGGGACTACCACAGCCTCCTTCCAAACTTTAGGTACCCATTGTTCTTGTAAAGATTTATTAAAAAATATATTCAAATATAGGACTTAGTTCCTTTGCACAGATTTTAAGTGTGCGACCGCATATATTATCTGGTCCTTTACTTTTATTCACGCTTACTGAGAGAAAGGCCTTCTGCACATTTCTTTGTTGTATAATAAAGTGCTCTCCATCAGTGAGCTTATTATTCAATTCCTGAATTTCCTTATTGAAATCTAAAACATTAAAACGATTATAAAAATAGTTGAGAGTTAGCTAACTCAAAATCAGTGTTGTGTCCAGCTAAATAAATCGACTTGCTACTTTTTGGACCATGGAGACCTGTTATGGTTTTTAAGCTGTCCCAGACTGAACCAAGCTTTTTAGTAGCCATCTTATTCTCCAGTTCAGTTTTATAATTCTGTTTAGCCTGCAAAATCTCCCTTTTTAATTCTCTATTTGCGAGATACAACTCAGAAGTGATCCCTTGTTTAAAACACCTTTTCTTTTTCAGTATGCAGGATTTAACAGTTTTTGTTACCCATGGCTTATTGTTCGGGTACATTTTTACCTGCCTACATGAGATAATCATATCCCTACAAAAAGCCACATAGGAGCATACAACATCAACAAACATGTCAAAATTATCCCCACAGGACTGTTTAAACATCTCCCAATCTGTACAATCATAGCACTCCTGCAAACAGAGTGCAGACTCAGTAGTCCAATCCATTATGTCCTTTGTCTGTGCTTTTTGCCTTTTTAAAACAGTTTTATATGTAGGAATTAGATGAACACAGTTATGATCAGATGAGCCAAGGGGAGGTAGTAGCAATGACTTGTATGCATCCTTTTACGGATCCATAACAAAGGTCCAGACTCTTGTCCCGCCTGGTCGGACAGGACACGTATTGGTAGAAATTAATAAGTGTCTTATTCAGTGAAACATGATTAAAATCACCAAGCACGAGATTCGGTGCATCAGGTGAAAGCATCTGCAGTCTCTGCACTACGTTAAAAACAGTGGCACACGCAGATGCTACATTTGCTTTCGGGTGAATATACACTACGGTAACAAAAAGTTGCGGAAACTCACATGGAAGGTAAAAAGGCCGTAACGACAGTGATTAAAGTTCAACGTCTGGTGTACAGATGCCTTCTCTTACCATTACAGCAGTGCAGTGTCTTTTGTTAACATACAGACATACACCACCACCTTGAGATTTCCGTGTTATCTCGGCCTGTCGATCCAATCGGAACGGTACTCCAAAGCCGTCAATAAATAGTTCAGTGTCCTGGTCATGCTCCGCTAACCATGTCTCCGTGAAGGCCAGGACACAACATTCCTTATAGTCCTTCTGGAACCTTCTGGAATATGCTGAATTATTTTTGCATACAATTACTTTTTTTCCTTACAGAGACCAAACCTGCAGTTCTGGTGGTGCTCCATCACACCTATGATCCAGAGTGTGTTGTACCAGACAGCAGCAGAGCTGTACACAGAGACAATACTGTCACAGTCGACTGTCTGTTTCATGAAGATAAAGGATTTCTGCAGTGTCATAAGAATACTGAATCACTGGCCAAAGCTTTAGACTATATAAACCCTCAGGTATTTTATGTTTATTTTCAATTTCAAGTTCCCAAATATTATGTTTTGGTGTAATTCATGCATAATGATTTATTATGATTCTTGTTTAGGGTGCTACCAAAAAATTAATATACTAATATATTTGAATTCGAACAGGTAAAAGAAGAATTTGCAATGAGGGGTTAAAATAGTTAGTTCATTCAGTGTTCCCTGTAATCTGTGAGGAGAAATAGCATGACACTCTTTTTTATTTATTTTTTTGTCTGAAAGAAAGGTGCTTTATCTTTCATACACTTTTTATATAATTAGCAGTTATCAGCACAGATGCATCACTGAATGATAGATTAATGAGAGCAGGAGGGACAAGAAAACTACACACAATACAATAGAAGTAGGATATAAATGAAATATTGAAAGCCTGATCCAATGGTCTATAAACAAGTCATAAAATTCCCATATTTGCATATTTATAATAGCAAGCAAGTTCTTCCCATGTACTGTGTAGTTAAGTATTTGCCTGTGGTCTGTAAAAACCTGTGAAGTAAGATCCTCTACTATTTTTACAGAGAGATCAACAACTGAACTACCCAAACATACAGGAAGCACAATCACTTATGCAGAAAATGGAGAAGAGACTTGAAGAATGGCAGGGCATATGAATGTGAGAGCAGTTGTAACTGTCCAGTCAATCTCTGACACACGGGGAATGGAAACCCCACCACGAAGTAGTCAGGCAAAGCCCCGAGTTAGCTGCCCAGGCATGGTTCTGAGACCTTCTCGGCTTTGTGCCACACGCTACACAACCTTGGGGTCCAGACACCTGTAGTGCGGCGGCGTTGGTATTCTCGTTCCCATAGCGTTTTCACGCAGCATCGAGTGTAGCCTTGCTAGGGAACGTCTCGGGTTACATTTCTGTAACCCTGTTCCCTGAAAGGCGGGAACGAGATGCTGCGACGCAATGCCGCACTACCACGTGACCGGACGGCTGTTCAGACAAATTAATCTGAGGTTGTTGCCGGCTCACCTGTTTTTATAACCTCCACCTACATCTAATCAGATGACGTCACCTGTCGAGGTTATATATAGCCAAAAACTTTGGCGTGTTTTCACAGCATGCTTCAACGACCGGCAACGTGACAAACTGGTTCCCATAGCGTTTTCACGCAGCATCTCGTTCCTGCCTTTCAGGGAACAGGGTTACAGAAATGTAACCCGAGACGTTTTCCCATCTACTCTGACACATATTTGTGTAGAGGATGTATAGCAAGGGTGAAAGAACACATCCTTGTGGGAAGCCAGTTGAGGAGCAAACTTTATCTGATAAACATCCATTCACTCTAACACTTTGTGTGCGATTGGTTAAAAAGTTAAGAATCCAGCCCACCAGATTATTGCTGAGATCAAACTGTTCCAGCAGCCTACTAACTAAAATGTGAGGTTGAATTGTATTAAAAGCAGACGAAAAGTCAACAAATAAAAGTCTAACATGGGAACCATTTTTTTCCAAATGTTTAAGAATAAGATTAAGCAAAGTGACTGTGGCATCCTCTACTCCCCTCTGAGGCCTATAAGCAAACTGCATAGGATCAAGTACATGCTCAGTATTTCTCAATATCTCAGACCTCACTAATTTTTCAAATATTTTCATCACAACTGAAGTTAAAGCTACAGGTCTGAAATCATTAAGAGTTTTAGGGGAGTTTAACTTAGGAACAGGGACTACCACAGCCTCCTTCCAAACTTTAGGTACCCATTGTTCTTGTAAAGATTTATTAAAAAATATATTCAAATATAGGACTTAGTTCCTTTGCACAGATTTTAAGTGTGCGACCGCATATATTATCTGGTCCTTTACTTTTATTCACGCTTACTGAGAGAAAGGCCTTCTGCACATTTCTTTGTTGTATAATAAAGTGCTCTCCATCAGTGAGCTTATTATTCAATTCCTGAATTTCCTTATTGAAATCTAAAACATTAAAACGATTATAAAAATAGTTGAGAGTTAGCTAACTCAAAATCAGTGTTGTGTCCAGCTAAATAAATCGACTTGCTACTTTTTGGACCATGGAGACCTGTTATGGTTTTTAAGCTGTCCCAGACTGAACCAAGCTTTTTAGTAGCCATCTTATTCTCCAGTTCAGTTTTATAATTCTGTTTAGCCTGCAAAATCTCCCTTTTTAATTCTCTATTTGCGAGATACAACTCAGAAGTGATCCCTTGTTTAAAACACCTTTTCTTTTTCAGTATGCAGGATTTAACAGTTTTTGTTACCCATGGCTTATTGTTCGGGTACATTTTTACCTGCCTACATGAGATAATCATATCCCTACAAAAAGCCACATAGGAGCATACAACATCAACAAACATGTCAAAATTATCCCCACAGGACTGTTTAAACATCTCCCAATCTGTACAATCATAGCACTCCTGCAAACAGAGTGCAGACTCAGTAGTCCAATCCATTATGTCCTTTGTCTGTGCTTTTTGCCTTTTTAAAACAGTTTTATATGTAGGAATTAGATGAACACAGTTATGATCAGATGAGCCAAGGGGAGGTAGTAGCAATGACTTGTATGCATCCTTTTACGGATCCATAACAAAGGTCCAGACTCTTGTCCCGCCTGGTCGGACAGGACACGTATTGGTAGAAATTAATAAGTGTCTTATTCAGTGAAACATGATTAAAATCACCAAGCACGAGATTCGGTGCATCAGGTGAAAGCATCTGCAGTCTCTGCACTACGTTAAAAACAGTGGCACACGCAGATGCTACATTTGCTTTCGGGTGAATATACACTACGGTAACAAAAAGTTGCGGAAACTCACATGGAAGGTAAAAAGGCCGTAACGACAGTGATTAAAGTTCAACGTCTGGTGTACAGATGCCTTCTCTTACCATTACAGCAGTGCAGTGTCTTTTGTTAACATACAGACATACACCACCACCTTGAGATTTCCGTGTTATCTCGGCCTGTCGATCCAATCGGAACGGTACTCCAAAGCCGTCAATAAATAGTTCAGTGTCCTGGTCATGCTCCGCTAACCATGTCTCCGTGAAGGCCAGGACACAACATTCCTTATAGTCCTTCTGGAACCTTCTGGAATATGCTGAATTATTTTTGCATACAATTACTTTTTTTCCTTACAGAGACCAAACCTGCAGTTCTGGTGGTGCTCCATCACACCTATGATCCAGAGTGTGTTGTACCAGACAGCAGCAGAGCTGTACACAGAGACAATACTGTCACAGTCGACTGTCTGTTTCATGAAGATAAAGGATTTCTGCAGTGTCATAAGAATACTGAATCACTGGCCAAAGCTTTAGACTATATAAACCCTCAGGTATTTTATGTTTATTTTCAATTTCAAGTTCCCAAATATTATGTTTTGGTGTAATTCATGCATAATGATTTATTATGATTCTTGTTTAGGGTGCTACCAAAAAATTAATATACTAATATATTTGAATTCGAACAGGTAAAAGAAGAATTTGCAATGAGGGGTTAAAATAGTTAGTTCATTCAGTGTTCCCTGTAATCTGTGAGGAGAAATAGCATGACACTCTTTTTTATTTATTTTTTTGTCTGAAAGAAAGGTGCTTTATCTTTCATACACTTTTTATATAATTAGCAGTTATCAGCACAGATGCATCACTGAATGATAGATTAATGAGAGCAGGAGGGACAAGAAAACTACACACAATACAATAGAAGTAGGATATAAATGAAATATTGAAAGCCTGATCCAATGGTCTATAAACAAGTCATAAAATTCCCATATTTGCATATTTATAATAGCAAGCAAGTTCTTCCCATGTACTGTGTAGTTAAGTATTTGCCTGTGGTCTGTAAAAACCTGTGAAGTAAGATCCTCTACTATTTTTACAGAGAGATCAACAACTGAACTACCCAAACATACAGGAAGCACAATCACTTATGCAGAAAATGGAGAAGAGACTTGAAGAATGGCAGAAAGAAATGTGTATGGAAATGAAGCAGATTCAAGAATTAAAAAAATTTCAAGAAATAAATAAGAAGATTCTTTCTGAGAAAGATGCAGAGTTAGTGGAAAAAAATAAAAGACTAGAAGACCTAGAAAAAGACCTAGAAGTTGGAGTTAAAACAAAATCAGACACAGTTGACAGACAGAGATGCCCAACTGGCAGACATGAGCAAAGAACTAGAAACAAGTAAAAATACTATTATGGAAAGAGAAATACGAATTCAGGAAAAAAATAGACTGATTAAATATCAAGAAACTAATCTCGTACAGGTAACAAAAGCATTGGACGAACAACATAGAGAATTAGAAGACAGTTGGCAATTTCTGGAGAACAAAGAAACACAGCTGGAGAACACACGTCAAGAACTGGAAACCAGTAAAAAACAATCGGTGACACTGGAACAGGAACTACAGAAGATGATGAACATAAAGGATCAACAGGAAACTGAGCTCAAAGAAAAAAACAAACAGCATGATGAGAAAAGCAGACGTCTGACAGAATTGACACAAAGACTTCAGATGAAGGACAAGACACTGGAAGAGAAGGACACACAACTCAGAGAGGTGAAAGAAGACCTGGGGGGGAAAATGGATGTTTGAAGACCATCAGACGGAGATGAAAGAGAAAATGAGACGACTAGAGAGTGCGGTAAACGAACTAGAACAGAAACTGATACAAACAGCCTCACAAAAAAAGACAAACTTCTGAATGAAACTACACAAACACTGCAGAAGAAGGAAGAGACACTAGAACAGAAGGACACACAGGTAAAATAAATTAGAGGAAAATAAGCCAAAAAAAGAGGCAATGAGACAATTAGACATGGACATGCAGTGTGTCTAATGATCTGTAAAAATAATATATAGATTTTCCATACTTGTTTGTATAACTTCCCGATTGATTCTTATTTTTATGATTACACATAAGAATCAATCAGGAATTGTGATTAGATGTTATTATACAGTAAGAGTGCTTATGTAGAGTCTGTTTCAAAGGTTTTGACTAAATTTGTCTTTTTAAAATTTTTTGTCTGAATGAAACATACTTTATCCACTAACTGCTTTTATATAATAAAATTGTTATATATAAAATAAATTTGCTGTATCAGCAGATGTGGAGTACAGTGACCCCTCATTGAATGATACATTAGAAATCATTCACAGCAGGATAGAGAATAAAAATATAAACAGTACAATATAAGTATGATAGTAATAAAATATAATACATCTGACCATGTGGTTTATGCAGAGGTGTCTAAAGGTAGTTAGACAAATCACAAAACTGCTATAAATGTTCATGTGTAAAAAAATATTAATAGGACACACTGTATTTGGATTCAGATATCTAGCATTGTGGCTAAGATCACTGTTTTATATTCACACTTGTCAGAAAAGTTTACAGATAACATACCTGCACAATGCACACAAGCCTGCTCATGGACAGGGTCGGTGGATGATTAATCAAACCCACAGAAAGTAACTTGTGTTTTCTGTTTTTATCAGTTATTTACCAACATGTTCTATATTTTTGATCAGTTACACCATTGTACTGTATAATGATTATCAAATATAAATATGCGAACATAAGAAGGGCATAAGAGACAGTTAAGGTTACTCAGGGCAACCTGCTAAGCCAAAATTGCAGTGTTTTTTTTTTGGTCTGCAGTAACCCTACACTGTGCCAGAGCGTAGGAGAGTCTCGATTCATGCTCGTAAAGCCGGTTTCCCAAACCTGTAATGACTCAGGATTATTGAATAAATATTCAGTTATAAAAGATACCAAGAAGTATTTGTTTGTATTACTGCTCAATTCGTAACCACAGTGATGCTACACTATGACTAAAGCAGACTTTCAATTGGTCCTCTGTGCTTCCATACGGATCACAGGTTTAAAGATTTGCAATGTAAAAATAAATCGTTAACAAATTTCACAGGTCATAAACGATGGTATATTAACATAAATCTTTGTTCTCAGTGAGTTCACATTCATATGCTTCAGTCTACAATCTAGTAATTGTCCCTATAATATTAGCAATTAGACATTTAAAACATTCAATCATTATGTGTGTGTGTGTGTGTGTGTCAGTCTGAAAGAAACTCTGCTTATAAATATAACTAATGGCTTGTGTAACCTCAATTCATGTACCGCAAGTTTCCCAGATTTGAAATAACTTGAGATTATTGAATAAATATTCAATTATACCGGATACCAAGAAGTTTCTTTTGTTTTTTTAAATAGTACTCACTCTAGTGATGCTAAACTATGAGAAAAACAGACTTTTACCTGTACCTCAGAGCTTCCTTATGAATCAAATATTTTTTGTAATAGTGTTTGATATTAATGTTTATTATTTTGCTATTTGAAATCAAATATTTGATTTTGTAAGTTTGCTTACTTCTCCTTTATCAACCAAAAATTCAGAAAAAGCACATAATACAAATTTTATTAATTGATTTGCATTTCAATGAGGAACATAAATGTTTGATTCTTAAGAAAAACCTGATTTAGTACATGGTAGAGAAACCCTAGTTGGCAAGAACAGAGGTAAGATGTTTCTTGTAGTTGGTTACCAGGTTTGCACAAATCTCAGGAGGGATTTTGGTCCACTCTTCTTTACAGATCTTCTCTAAATCCTTAAGGTTTCTTGTCTGTTGCTTGGAAGCTCGAAGTTTCAGCTCCCTCCATAAATTTTCTATAGGGTTAAGATCTGGAGACTGGCTAGGCCACACCATGACCTTAATGTGCTTCTTCTTGAAGGTAGTACGTTTTGGTTCATTGTCATGCTGGAAGACCCATCCATGACCCATCTTCAGGAGGTTCTCATTCAAAATTTTACAATATATGGCCCCATCCATTTGTCCCTCAATGCGCCAAAATTGGCCCTTACCTTTAGCTGAGAAAAAGACACAAAGCTTGATGTTTCCATCTCCATGCTTGACTGTAGGGATGGTGTTCTTAGGGTCATCGTCAGGATTTTTTTTTCCTCGAATCACAGTGAATCAGGTTGATTCCAAAGAGCTAAATTTTGGTCTCATCTGATCACAGCACTTTGTCCCAAGCCTTCTCTGTTCATTGGCAAACTTTAGGGCCTGTACATGTGCCTTCTTGAGAAGAGGGACCTTGCAGTACTGAAGCATTTCAATCCATGGCAGCGTATTGTGTTAACAATGGTTTTTTTGGTGACTGTGGTCCCAACTGCCTTAAGCTCATTCACAAGCTCCTCCTGTGTAGTTCTGGGCTGGTGTAGTTCTGATCATGCTCACTATTCTCATGATCATTCTTACCCCATGAGGCAAAATATTGCATGGAGCTCAAGATACAGATGGCAATTAATGGTTATTTTGTATTTCTTCCATTTGCAAATAATCGCTCCAACAGTTGTCTCATTCTCACCAAGCTTCTAGCTGATGATCTTGTTCCAGCCTTGTGCAGGTCTAAAAACTTGACATCTTTTGACATGGTGGTTAGGACTGTACAAGCTTATAATTACACCATGCAGTTGTTCTAAGTAGTTGTTAGCTAGTAACTGTAGGAACAAGTGGGTGACTGAGTTGTTTAGAAAACTTCCGGCCGGATCCTGGAGACTCTGTGTGTGTGTGTGTTCATGACTCCAAGGATTCGGTGGATTCTGAGAATTCGTTGAGCGCCCCTAGTGTATGGAGGACTAAACATGACATAATCATAAGTAAATAAATGTGTGAATAAATAAGTAAATATAGAAATAAATAAATACATAAATACAATAAGCCCTGGAAAATTGCTAAATATATTCCTACTTTTGTTTATTAACATATTTCTTCATTTATTTATTTCTGCATTTCCACATTTCTTAATTTCTGCATATTAAATTTCGGCATGTTAATTGCAGAGGAACAATATAAGGAAACATTCGGTATTATATATGTAATTATCATTCATTCCAATGTGTATGCTGATGTTTCTGTATGTTTGTTAAAAATTATTATTTTATCAGGAAGTACTAGTCTGGCATTTCTAGTTTCCAGTGCGGCAACAAAGTTGCTTTTTGATCCTTCGGGCGCTGAACAGAATGTAAGATCAATATCGTTCTACGCTTTTTGTTGGTGCGGCATTTTGCGATGATCCCTAAATCATTGTTGCGCTGTAGAGAATAATGGTGTTTATGCTTTTAAACATGTATAATTTAGGTGCTTAATCGAGAAAAAGACTGCTGCAGGTTAACTCTCCCCTCCATGCAGGACATCTACACCAGGAGATATAAAACCAGGGCAGCTCGAATCATTAAGGACTTGTCGCACCCCAATTACGGACTGTTCAAACTTCTCCATTCAGGCAGAAGGTTCCGGGTCACTATGGCCAAAACGGAGAGACTCAGGAGGAGTTTTTATCCACAGACGATTAGACTCCTCAACCATGATGGGCCACTCTCCCGTTCATAGGACTGTACGAGTTCACCCACACACTGCTGTGCTGACATTGCACACTGCACACTGCACTTTAGTCTGGACTGTAAGCATTACTTGCACTAACATTTTATCCTGCTCATATACACACTTTATTATTATGTTTACATTTGCACTTTTTTTTTCCAATTTCTATTTATAGACTATTTCTTTTGTTTCTTGTTATTTGCACAAAGTAGGAGCGGTTCAGGATACATTTCACTGCGTGTTGTACTTGTATAACTATGCATGTGACAAATAAAGAATCTTGAATCTCTTGAATGTAGCTTAAAGCCAATGCAGAGAGGAAATATATGTGGGTATCTTATTTGCGGGTTTATTTACGCAGCTATTGAAGCCGGAGATGTGAATATGCGAATATAAAACTAACTTTACTGAGGACACAAACCGGGTCAGTAGCGTACATGGGCATAATAACGTCAATGGATACATTTGTCGCATGGACCACAAAAAAGCAGGCGATTCAGCACGATCAGCCTAATCAACCAAAAATCCAGCCTGTAGATGCGGTCATATTATTTCACCAGTTTTGACGCGTAGCTTTGGTTTAAAGTTTCACTCACACGTCAGAAGTCCGATCTCTTTGTCTCTTGTAGTTTATTTTGTCAGCATCAAAGAATCAACACTTCATACAGTCGTCTTGAGTAAATCCACTGTGATTACAGACACCAGTTGCTGCATCTTGCAAATCTCTGACTTTTACAACAACCTGTTTGCTGTATCTTGTAAATTACAGTCTTAGCTTACGTATAGCAACACTCTTGTTGTACTGTATATCTCTACTTACGGGAGCTTACGGTTACAACAACCTAGTTGCTGTATCTTACATTTGTAGCTTACCGGGAGCTCACGAGCTTACGGTCAAAAGCTTGTGTTTCCGTAGCCTTCCGCATCTAAACTGAACTCTCTATCATACGACAGTCACACAAATGCATGTAATAGTAGAATGACATCACAGACCAACTTACGAGTGTCAAAATGGATGCATAACTTAGAAATTTAAAGTTTATGGCTTATGTAACAAACTTAATGCTTAATGCTTTACTAATGAATAGAACAAGGTAGAATAAATGAAATAACAACAAATAAAATAAAATAAACACAACAACAAATTCACAACAAGTTCGATATGGCTCTTACAGTACATAACACATTTATGTGTTTGTGTGAATGACAACAGTGCTTCAAAAACATGTCTTACTCATGTTTGAAAATGCGATAACCTGTGAACTTTATATTTCGGCAAACATGTTTCAGTCAGATGAGATAATGGATGGTTTTGAATGCTCTGCTTCAAGAAGATTGGCTGAAAATCTATTTACCAAATTAATAACCAATCAATCAACCAATCACTTCAGGAATGCATGCATTTACAGTATGAGTACAGTACATTCCTGCATAAATAAGTCAACAAAGAAGTGCAAATGGCCTTGGAGGCTAAAGATATACTGTCGCTTTTTTACTAATAATGTCAATTCTATATTATTTTGTTCACTTGCAAGACTATGTGTGGGTTTGAAGAGCTTTTAAAGCTTAAAGGCATTTAAAGCTGTTTAGAAGTGTTTGGACCAAACTGGGTTAAAATAATAGAGAGTGAGGCACAGTATGAGGAGAAAAACACTCAGTTTGACACAGACGTATAAACTTCAGATAAACAGGGAGACAGCAGAAAAGCAGGGCACACGCCTAAGTAAAATAAAAAATGAGATATAAAAAATAAAAAATATATAAAACCACAAAAAAACACAGAGGGAGGAGAAAAAGAGTGAATTAGAGTTGGAAAACAGGAAAGGTAGTATCACATCATGACTGAAATAGGAAAAAGGGGGTGGGAAGCAGCTAGAATGTTTGTGATTATCCTTTCAGAACAACAGACAACTGAATGTGCTAGTTGCATGCTAACTTCCGCGTCCTTTTCAATAGGGCTCAGTCAGTTCCGGTTTAGCAATGGCTACGTTCTACACCCGCTGTCTCCAGGATCTCCCACGGATTAACGTTACTGACGTGCATCGTATTTGCAAAACAACCATATTGTAGATGCGGTCATATTATTTCACTAGTTTTGACGCGTAGCTTTGTCTCAACGTTTCACTCACACGACAGAAGTCCGATCTCTTTGTCTCTTGTAGCTTATTTTGTCAGCATCAAAGAATCAACACTTCATACAGTCATCTTGAGTAAATCCACTGTGATTACAGACACCAGTTGCTGCATCTTGCAAATCTCTGACTTTTACAACAACCTGTTTGCTGTATCTTACAAATTACAGTCTTAGCTTACGTACTGTATATAACAACACTCTTGCTGTGTATATCCACTTACGGGAGCTTACGGTTACAACAACCTAGTTGCTGTATCTTACATTTGTAGCTTACCGGGAGCTCACGTTAGCTGACGGTTAAAAGCTTGTGTTTCCGTAGCCTTCCGCATCTAAACTGAACTCTCTAACATATCACAGTCACACAAATGCATGTAATAGTAGAATGACATCACAGACCAACTTACGAGTGTCAAAATGGATGCATAACTTAGAAATTTAAAGCTTATGGCTTATGTAACAAACTTAATGCTTAATGCTTCACTAATGAATAGAACAAGGTAGAATAAATGAAATAACAGCAAATAAAATAAAATAAACACAACAACAAATTCATAACAAGTGCGATATGGCACTTACATTCCAGCCCCTAATTGACAGGCATGGAGACTGACAATTACAATTTTGTGTTTTTTTTTTTTGATAAAGCCATTAAATCAAACATTCTTAACCTTCTAAACGTTTTAAATTTTTTAAGTGTATAATATTTATCTCAGGTGTTTATATTTGCATATCAAATTTCACAACATATTACCACACATTTAACAGTCCATTTCACATATGAGACACAGGTTGTCGATGGGTCTTTCCAGAGTGTTGGTCTTGGTTTTAACTAACACACGTTTCACAAGTCCCCTTTGTCGGGGAACACTTTCGTGATTCGTCCCATGACCCATGAATTTCTTGGAGAAGACTCATCAGGTATTAAAACTATGTCTCCAATCAAAAGGTTTTTTCTCTCTTGACACCATTTTTGCCATTCCTGGAGCAAGGGCAAGTATTCACACACCCATCGCTTCCAGAATAGGTCTGATAGGTACTGAACCTGCTTCCACCTGCGACGTGCATAGATGTCTTCCTTTTTGAAAAGTCCAGGGGGCAGGTTTGGCTGTTTTTTCATCAGCAGCAGGTGGTTTGGTGTCAGAGGTTCCAAATCTGTGGGATCTTCCGAGACAGTAGTGAGGGGTCGGTTATTCATTATCGCTTCTACTTCACACATGAATGTATGCAGGCTCTCGTCAGTTAATGTTTGTTCTTTCAGTACTGATCTCAAAATCTTTCTAACTGACCTGATCTGTCTTTCCCATATTCCACCAAAGTGAGATCCAGAGGGCGGGTTAAATGTCCACTGTATGTTCCTTTGAGTGAGGAAGCTTTCAATTTGTGAATTGAAGCCTCGCAATTAGCCTCGCGCAGTTCAGTCTTAGCGCCTATGAAGTTTGTTCCATTGTCACTTCGCATCACTGACACCTGACCTCTCCTGCTTATAAAGCGTCGCATGGCATTCACACAAGAGTCTGTGTCAAGCGAATGAGCGATTTCAATGTGCACGGCTCTTGTTGTCAGACAAGTGAAAAGTACGCCATATCTTTTAACGTTACTTCTGCCTCGTTTGACCTCGAAGGGTCCGAAGTAGTCTACTCCCACATTGGTGAAGGGTGGGTGGTCTGGTATTATTCTGTCGAGTGGCAATTCTGACATTTTTTGCTCACATGCTTTAGCTCTAGACTTCCTGCATATCACACACCTGGAGAGAAACTGTCTTAGGAGTGAGTTAGCAGTCGGAATCCAGTATTTCTGCCGCAATTCTGAAAGCATGTAATTTCTGCCACTGTGTCCTATCTTGTCATGAACGTCTCTTAATATTAACGCTGTGATATGTAAGTCTTTTGGTACAATGACTGGGTGTTTAACGTGCTCTGGCATTGCGGACCTGCTGAGACGTCCTCCGACTCTCAGCAGTCCATCCTGTAGTACTGGGTCCAGTTTGGACAAGCAACTGTTTCTTTTTACAGATGCCTTGCGTTTTTGCCAGAGGTGGAAAGAGTAATAAAATTTTGTACTCAAGTACAAGTACTGTTACTTCAGTGAAATTTTACTTAAGTACAAGTAAAGTTACCCTTATAAAAATCTACTCAAGTAAAAGTAAAAAGTAGCTCATTAAAAAATTTACTCAGAGTAAAAGTTACCTAGTTACTTTTTAATTTTTTTAACAGCGGGGGTGGGATGAGGCATTCTAGCGTAGTTCAGAAAAGATGAGCAGATATAAATCTCAAACTAGTTGTTTTTAACTGAAGGAACACCTTTGCATAATAAAGCTGTTGTCTTTCTTGTGCTTGAAAATCAAAGTGGTCACTTAAATATGGTGTTACGTCCCAGTCTAGGGCCATACAGCAAAAGAATGGTTCAGGGTTCTATTTTAAACTGTATGGAAATGGTGGCATATGGCAGAAAGAACTAGATCCAATCATTAACTGATGAAATAATGAGGTTTGTACACACACACACACACACACACACACACACCAGGAGGAGGAGGATCAGATTCAGCGTGGACCCAGGCCAAAATAATAAACAAAATGGTATTTATATTTAGTAGCTAGATTACCTGCAAAACAAAAAAAAAAAACACACAAACAAAAATACAGGTACCTTCCCGGACTCCCTAAACCAAAAACAGTGAAATTATCTACAAATATATACAAAGACCAACCAAACCAAAGGGACAAAGCAATAATCAAAGTCAATTGGAGGCAAAAAGTAAAAACCAGAATACACCACCAAATATCAAAACGCCAAAATCACAACCTCTTTCATCTTTCCCGCGTCTCTCTCCGGTTTATAGATGTTCGCGCTAGTCGATGACATCACTCAAGGCGGAAGCGGCCGTGTGGAAGGTCAGGTAGATGCCGATGTCAGAAAACCTGGAGTGGAGTCTGGAGCGGTGCGCAACCAGGACATGATACACACACGCGGCGCAACGGAGCATTTATACAAAGCATAATATTTTTATTAATTTAGCATTTTCATTCATTTATTTTTTTTACTCAGTAGCGAATATGATTTAAAATGTAGCGAATTACAATACTTCAAACAAAACGTACTTAAGTAAAAGTAAAATTACAGATTTTTAAAACTACTTTAAAAAGTAGAAATACACAAAAAAGCTACTCAATTACTGTACAGTAACGCGAGTAAATGTAATTCGTTACTTTCCACCTCTGGTTTTTGCTGTGTGTGAATTCCCTGTTTGAGTTCTGCTGCTGCTTTGTTCTTTTGCAACGTGAGAATTTCTTCCTTAAAATTTTGTCTTTGAGTAAATTTAATGATTTCGTTTTCTGCTCTTGTTAGTTCTTGAGCTTTTAGAGACTTGTGATTTTCTGTCTTTGGGTCATCTACTTGTGTTTTGACCCTTTCTGTTTTTTGTTTGAGCATGTCTCTGATGCGAAGGATCCAGGCAACGGATCTTTTTAACTTGTGCCAATCAGAGTGATGATTAATCAATTTGCTCACTGCGTCTGCGCATTTTGTAACGCTTACAGTATTCACTAAAGCTGAGAGTTTAATTTCATCATCATTTTGTGTTATTGATGTGTCATGAATATTTTCAGGCCATTTGCACTCTGCTTCTTTGAGAAAGGAGGGACCATGGATCCAGTTAACATTTTTCATGAACTTTTCACAGGATAACCCCCTGGAGGCAGAGTCAGCTGGGTTTTTTGAGGTATTAACGTACCTCCATTGCTGTGACTTGGTTGACTCTCTTATAATGCCGATTCTGTTGGCCACAAAGGTTTTAAAACGAAGTGTTTCGTTATCAATGTATCTCAAAACAGTTGTACTGTTAGTCCAGAACATAGAGTCCAGCAATTTCAATTCTAGCTGTTCTTTCAACATTTTGTCATTTTTTACAGCGACCACTGCCGCAGTCAGTTCCATTCATGGAATGGTGGTTTGTTTCAGGTGTGCTACACGGGAATTCCCCATCATGAATGCACAATGTGTAAGTCCATCAGCGTTTACTAACCTGAGGTATGAGACAGCTCCGTATCCCATTTCACTTGCATCCGAGAAGTGATGGAGTTGTGCTGTAGCTGTAACTCCGAAGTCGGCTGGTTTTATGCACCTTGCTATGCTGAACTCGGACAGTCGGTGCAGCTCTTGCAGCCAGGTTTTCCATGCTGTTGCAAACTGCTCGGGAATGTCATCATCCCAGGCTAGTTTTTCTTTACATAACTGCTGCATTGGGATTTTAGCTGGCGGTATGGCAGGTGGGAGAAAGCCTAACGGGTCGTATGTTGAGCTAGTGATTGACAGAATTCCTCTTCTTGTCATAGATCGTTCCTTTAAACTAATCTTAAACTTCAACATGTCTGAGTTAATGCACCACAGAACCCCCAGAGCTCTCTCTATGGGCAGTGCATCTTTACTCAAGTCTAAGTCTCTCATGCCTTTGATCCTTTCACTCTCGGGAATAACAGTCAGTAGGGCACGGCTATTGCTTGCCCATTTAGTGAGGTTGAACCCTCCGCTTGTACAGAGACTTGTGAGATCATTGTATAGGGCGACTGCTTGGTCATGACTCGAAACGGATTTCAGTCGTCTACATAAAAGTTTTTAAGCACTGTATTAACTGCCACAGCAGATGCATTGCTGCGGTTTTCTTCTGCTGTCTTTCTGAGGGCAAAGTTAGCAACACTAGGCGACGATTTTGCACCGATCAGATGAACTACCATTTTATATTCAACTAAGTCTTGGTTCACATCTCCATTCGGCCACCATAGGAAGCGCAGCAGATCTGTGTCCTTCTCGGGGACTTTCACGTGATAATACATGGCTTCCACTGTGTCACGCTTCTTGGACTTTATTTTAACGGGTACAATGGGGAGGATGCAATTACCTCCAGCCCCAGTGAGCGCATTTGATTCATGACTCACAGGAGGTGGTGTATTTGTTGTGTCACTTTCAGTTTCGTTTCTGCGGGCGCTCGCAACTGACTGCGCCGTGTCTGGCACTGCTATGTGTAGCATGCTTTGATGTGGCTTTGAACACAATGAACATATAATTTTTCTGGTACAGTCTTTCCACAAATGACCCTTTCTTAAACATCCGAAACAGAATCCGTATCTTTTTAAGAATTCTACTTTGTCTTTGTATGTCTTATCATTAAATTGGACGCAATCGTCTAAGATATGCTCCCCTTTGCAATGTGCGCACGGTTTAGTGAAGGCGCTGACAGGTAATGTACCGGCATTCTTCATTGTAATCAAGTCTTTGTGAATTTTACCAACCTGTCTGTCCTCGGTTGCGACGCTGACCCTGGGTTTTCCTTGGCCCCTTTGTTTGGGTCCTTGAAGGGATGTGTGACTGGGTTTTCTGTCGCTGGTTGCGGCGTCCAGGTCTGTAGAGTGCGCGCTGCTTAGGTGCGCGTTGCTCGATTCAGTGACTGCGCTTTTGTTCGCAGACTGCGCTCGGCTGTTACCTGTTGAGTTGGAAAGGTGAGAGTGCACGCTGCTCGATTCAATGAATGCGCTCTCGTTCGCAGGCTCCGCTCGGCTGTTGCATGTTGAGTTGGAAAGGTGAGAGTGCGCGCTGCTCGGGCACGCGCTGCTCGGACGCGCGCTGCTCGATTCGATGAGTGCGCTCTTGCTCTTGGGCGATCGGCTGTTGTATTTGCGATCTTGACGTTGAAGCACTCTTAATTTGGCATCATGCATAGCGAGCGCCGTTTTGGATTCCAGTCTTTCTCTTTTTGCTTTTAGTTGTGCTTTTTCCATTTCTAGTCGTGCTTTTAGGTGTGCCTTTTCCATTTCTAGTCGTGCTTTTAGTTGCACTTCCTCCATTTCTAATTGGAGACGTTCGTCCCCGGTTGCAGCCTATGCCAACAGCGTTGCTCTATCGGCTTCTTCTTTCTTTAGTCAGGCTGAGGATGATGTAGAAGTTACAGACCTTTTGGATGCTGCCGTTATCAGTGACACGCTGACACCCGGCGAGACATCTCCGTGTATTCGCGATGTCACAGAGTGGCCCTTAGTGTCCTTGGTGTCCGCTATCCAGCGACCCACCTTAGCTATGAATTCTGTGCGGCCTTGGGCCTCAGGTGCGCCGCAAGCGACCTGATCGCGTTTGTGTTCGTCTTTACGAGTGTACACAAGCACATCAACGTTACTTCTCATGAAGTTCTCTCTTCTGTACTCAGTTTCAACGATGTCTAACTTACGTGCATAGTTCATAGGTGTCTTTAATGCAGTAGACATTGCATTCAGTCGAATTCGCTTGCCTTTTCTTGCATCCAGCGCCTCGTTGAGGTTCTTTCTGTTCATCTCGTGGAGCGCCGTTAGGCTCCCCAGCCAAGTGCTGGGAGCGTTGTCCTCGTTGTTCGGCATGGTGAACTTCAAGGCGCGCTATTCTCTATTTACTTTCCCTTTCAGCGTTCACTTGTTTTCGTTCAAACAGCGGAAAAGCTTTTGACTTTGTGTAGATGCGATCATATTATTTCACTAGTTTTGACGCGTAGCTTTGTCTCAAAGTTTCACTCACACGACAGAAGTCCGATCTCTTTGTCTCTTGTAGTTTATTTTGTCAGCATCAAAGAATCAACACTTCATACATATATATAAGAATATATATGTATTATATACTATATAAGAAGTCAAAGTCAACTTTATTGTCAATTCTGCCACATGTACAGGACATACAGAGAAATGAAATTGCATTACTCTCAGACCCTTGGTGGATAACAGATAACATTAAATACATAAAGTAGAATAAAAAAAATATATATGAATAAATACAATTATACATATATATATATATACATATATATATATATATATATATATATATATATATATATATATATATATATATATATATATATATATATATATATATATATAAAACAAATACAATATACAAGTAAGGGCACATGGCAGAGAGTGCGAACCAGACAGAGTAGTCCAAATGCAGACATACTGTATAGTGCAAATAGAGCTTGTAAGTATGATAAAGTGATAGAGAGCAGCCCTGTAACAGACAATAGTCTTATGAGGTAGACTAAGAGTAGTATACAGTGGTGTGAAAAACTATTTGCCCCCTTGCTGATTTCTTATTCTTTTGCATGTTTGTCACACTTAAATGTTTCTGCTCACCAAAACCGTTAACTATTAGTCAAAGATAACATAATTGAACACAAAATGCAGTTTTTAAATGAAGGTTTACGTTATTAAGGGAGAAAAAAAACTCCAAATCTACATGGCCCTGTGTGAAAAAGTGATTGCCCCCCTTGTTAAAAAATAACTTAACTGTGGTTTATCACACCTGAGTTCAATTTCTGTAGTCACCCCCAGGCCTGATTACTGCCACACCTGTTTCAATCAAGAAATCACTTAAATAGGAGCTACCTGACACAGAGAAGTAGACCAAAAGCACCTCAAAAGCTAGACATCATGCCAAGATCCAAATAAATTCAGGAACAAATGAGAACAAAAGTAATTGAGATCTATCAGTCTGGTAAAGGTTATAAAGCCATTTCTAAAGCTTTGGGACTCCAGCGAACCACAGTGAGAGCCATTATCCACAAATGGCAAAAACATGGAACAGTGGTGAACCTTCCCAGGAGTGGCCGGCCGACCAAAATTACCCCAAGAGCGCAGAGACAACTCATCCGAGAGGCCACAAAAGACCCCAGGACAACATCTAAAGAACTGCAGGCCTCACTTGCCTCAATTAAGGTCAGTGTTCACGACTCCACCATAAGAAAGAGACTGGGCAAAAACGGCCTGCATCGCAGCTTTCCAAGGCGCAAACCACTTTTAAGCGAAAAGAACATTTCTCAATTTTGCTAAAAAAAAAAACATCTCCAAGATTGATTGCCAAGACTTTTGGGAAAATACCTTGTGGACCGGCGAGACAAAAGTTGAACTTTTTGGAAGGTGCGTGTCCCGTTACATCTGGCGTAAAAAGTAACACAGCATTTCAGAAAAAGAACATCATACCAACAGTAAAATATGGTGGTGGTAGTGTGATGGTCTGGGGTTGTTTTGCTGCTTCAGGACCTGGAAGGCTTGCTGTGATAGATGGAACCATGAATTCTACTGTCTACCAAAAAATCCTGAAGGAGAATGTCCGGCCATCTGTTCGTCAATTCAAGCTGAAGCGATCTTGGGTGCTGCAGCAGGACAATGACCCAAAACACACCAGCAAATCCACCTCTGAATGGCTGGAGAAAAACAAAATGAAGACTTTGGAGTGGCCTAGTCAAAGTCCTGACCTGAATCCTATTGAGATGTTGTGGCATGACCTTAAAAAGGCGCTTCATGCTAGAAAACCCTCAAATAAAGCTGAATTACAACAATTCTGCAAAGATGAGTGGGCCAAAATTCCTCCAGAGCGCTGTAAAAGACTCGTTGCAAGTTATCGCAAACGCTTGATTGCAGTTATTGCTGCTAAGGGCGGCCCAACCAGTTATTAGGTTCAGGGGGCAATTACTTTTTCACACAGGGCCATGTACAGTAGGTTTGGATTTTTTTTCTCCCTAAATAATAAAACCCCTCATTTAAAAACTGCATTTTGTGTTTACTTGTGTTATCTTTGACTAATAGTTAAATGTGTTTGATGATCAGAAACATTTTGTGTGACAAACATGCAAAAGAATAAGAAATCAGGAGGGGGGCAAATAGTTTTTCACACCACTGTATATATACACACTGTATTTCACACACCTTTTATATATATATATATATATATATATATATATATATATATATATATATATATATATATATATATATATATATATATAGTTCATTCACGTCTTCTGATGATGGCGACACATTTTTTCGTTTTAAATAATATATGTTGGCATATTCACGAATCAGGACATTCACATAATTAACACTATCAGATAGCCTACTATCAGGAAATTAAATTAATTTCAAGACCATTTAAACCGAGGCATGGTCATGTCTTTCATTTTTTGTAATGAATCTTTTTTCAAAAGAAAACTGAAAACACAAAATAACCAGAGCTCCGCCATCTATGCAAGAATGGACGGGATTCTGGAAACTAAAACAAAAAACTAAAGATGCACTCGGGACTTATGGCTTTACAGAGGATTTATAGGAAGAGAGAGAGTAGAGTTTGTGCTTTGTGCACTTTAACCCAAGAGCGCGCGCTAAACTGATGCGTGTTGCTCTCCCTCACTCTCTCTGCGGTGTCTTAGACAGACAGAGGCTTGGGCTTTGCTTGTGTCTTCTCCAGCGCGCTTTGTCTTTGGCACTGACACCTTTTACTGGTGCGACCGAATGATCAGACGGAGTGTCGCAGTATCACGACCCGGCCCGTTCTGAACAGCTTATGCGTGGCTCCGCCCCTCGCGCGAGCCGCGTCGTTACATACATATCCACAAATACTTTAACAACATACACTTATCACGAATTGCATTTTATATGAATGTTACATATGAGACACGCACACAAACACACACTTATATAATATATGTACATACAGTACAAGCACATGCACATTGTTAATTCATGTCTTCTGATGATGGCGACACATTTTTACGTTTTAATTAAGACATGTTGGCGTATTCACGAATCAGGACATTCGCATAGTTAACACTATCAGATAGCCTACTATCAGGAAATTAAATTAATTTCAAGACCATTTAAACCATGGCATGGTCATGTCTTTCATTATTTTGTACCTGTTAAGACATTACAAAAACTATATAAGAAACTTTTAAAGCACGAATTTGGGCATCTCATTTCATCATTATGAAAATAACATGAACCACATACAGTGGTGTGACAACCAGACTGCTCATTACCGTCGCACTCACCGCCGTGGAAACGCGGCAGCGGCCGAAATAAACCAGGAGCATTTCAAAATAATTCGTGAAATGACCGCCAGGTGGCGCAAATTGACATTTTCCGTCGTATCGGTTTTTAAATATATTCAGAGCTTAAGTCATAATAAAGTCAAAACAATATGTTGTAGCAAAGTAATACTACAATTATGATAATTTACACATCCAACAAACATGTAAAACTATAAATATAAAAAATATGAGTTAGAAAACATTGGTTTTATTTTGTTTAGACAGACTCTCTGTTTTTATCTGTTTAGTGTTATTATTAAAGAAAACAGCGCAAACAACAGCACTAGGGCTTTCAAAAAAATTATTTCGACAATACTTACAGTTGTTAGAGTTTAAGACATCAAGATTTAAATATAGAAATAACTAAAACAAATAGAGCAAACTTCCAGAATAGATAATAAAAAATAAATCAATAAAAAAGATGTATGCAGTATAATCGGGGCCTCTCATTACATTATATTTTGGTTCAGTGCCAGACGAAGTGCGAGCTAATATTGTCTTACATTTGTGAATAAAATATCATTGTTTTATTCAGAGATTTACAGTATTTGTGCAAAATAATAGTTATGACATAATTAAATATAAATATAATTACAGGCTCTGGATTCGTTTTTCGTTTGCAGTATAAAACCAAAATACATCTTACTATTTTTGAGAGATTCGTCGTAAAAAAAACTATTTTTTTTTTCAGATATTTGTCTGTACAAAATAATATTTATGCAATATAATCACGGGCTCTTGATTCGTTATTCGTTTGCAATATAAACCAAAATACATTAACCATATAATATAAACCAAAATATAAACCAAAATATTTAATTTGCTGTATTAAATATTTATGCCGTCTCATCAAGGATCCAAAGATTGCCTTGTACTAAATAATATTTTTGCTGATTTTTTTCTGCGATTCAGTTGTGTGATGTTTTAATGATGAATGATGTTTTACTGTATGTTTACTGTATATAAAAAAAAATATGAGTTAGAAAACATTGGTTTTATTTTGTTTAGACAGACTCTCTGTTTTTTGGAATTTTGGAATCCACAGACGCAAAAGAACATGATAATAATAATCAAAAGAATAATATTAATCTTTTTGCTGTTTATTTCCACCATTTAATAATGTTTTAATTATCAATAATTAAAGCTGCTCGTGTCGGCTCATATCGGGAGCATTTTTTATGAAAGATAAACAAACAGCTGTGTGTGAATGGAAAAGAGTGCGCTTTGCCGAGTTTTGATCTACTGTAAAGTCAGATGATCACATTTAAACAATTTATTCATACAGATGTACCTGTTTTACATGGAAAGTTACAGGTTTGGGCTACTGTTATCTACTTCAAATATTTGAAGTTAAAAGCTAAAACTTGAAGATTTGAAGCTAAAACTTCAGCCCTTTTCATATTTTCCCCGTGGTCGTTATTAAAAAATATATATAAATAAAAGTTTTGCCTTCCAAGGCAACAGATTATGGAGCTTCTTGAGCTGCTCAGACCTGCGCGTGCGTCGTACTTACACTCCCCGTCCCGATGTCCAGCTGCTCGCTGCTTTTTGTTTAAAATATGTTTCATTCATCATTAGCCATTATCCATAACTTTATGGGTTTTTCTTTTGACACGTTTTATTTTTATGAAATTTGATTTAGTTAAATGAGAAAATAACCATGGGAGTTTCAAACCCCGCATCCATTCATGTTTCTGTGTGATTGTAATGTTTAATACCCCTACAGTATTCACTTACTGTATGCGGTTTGACTCGCTGTGAGATGCGGTGTGTTATACCCCTATCGCACCTGCTCGGTCTCGCGCTGTGACCGTAGGCTTGATCATGATTCACCCCGAGTCTTTGCGCTGTGATTACGTTTCCATGCTTCCGCGTGAAAAATTCCGCGAAGATCTTCCGCATGTTAAACATGTTTATTTTTTTGCGTGGTAAGATGGAAACGTAATAACAGCACCAAAACTCGCACCGAATCATAATGAACCGCACTTATGGCCCCGCGTGTGAGATAGATGTATTAAACCTCCACTCTGTCATCTCATCGTATTCATTCCATAAGTGCGCTATACAACCAGTGTGTAAGTGTGTAAGTGTGTACAAACAACAGCACAATGCATGTATGAATGGCTGAAACGTTAAGTCAGATGAACGCGCGCGCCGATATGAGAGATTAGATCTTTCAGCACGCCGATGTCAGTCACTAGCAAAGAGCATTTACTGATCACATTTAAACAATTTATTCATACAGATGTACATGTTTTATAGGTCGTTTTTCGTTTGCAGTATGAAACCAAAATACATCTTACTATTTTTGAGAGATTTGCTTTTAAAAAAATCTAAAAAATAAATAAATAAAAATTCAGATATTTGTCTGTACAAAATAATATTTATGCAATATAATCACAGGCTCTTGATTCGTTATTCGTTTGCAATATAAACCAAAATACATTAACCATATAATATAAACCAAAATATAAACCAAAATATTTAATTTGCTGTATTAAATATTTATGCCGTCTCATCAAACTCGCAACTCACTCCGAAGAGCATCCTTCTCTGCCTTGCAAACTCCCAACTCACTTGAAATTTAATATCGTATATAATATTTAATATTGGCATAATATCCCTGCCCCAATTCTAACAGCTGTACAGTATGAGTTGAAATAATAACAGTAGTGTTTTTCTTTACTGAATAGGCAGAGCCTCTGAATAGGCAGAGCCGTTGATGTCTTTTGTTTCGGCTGTGAGTGGATGCGCTGTAGTAATCCACGTTTTATACAAATTACATAAACTTTTTTCAGTCATGATATACTAACATATATTTCAGTCATGATTTCAGTCATGATATACTAACATATTTTTCGCCGTGTAGTGCGCGCGCAACATCTAAAGGGCGAGCGTTCACACAGCTGACCAAATCGTCATTCTGCGTGCCCCTCCCCCAAACAGCGCAGCGAGGAGCATTTACCTGTTAAACAGGTTTTACAGGTGTGCTTTGCAAAGTCAGACACATACAAATGCAAATGATACTGAATAGCTGTTCTCACCTACAGTATACACTCGGAGAAACTAGAATGAGCAAGAATGAGATTTTTCTTACCATAACATGTAGTGTTATTAATCACTCTACACTGTTTTTAATTACTTTTAATTTTATTTATAAATAAACAAACCAAATAAAATTATTCCATGTGTATTTACCCTTTGTAAAATAGCATTAAAAATGATGGGTCGTGTATCGAGTGATTAAAAAACAATACAAGGCACGTTATGATAAGGAACCTTTCTACAGTACAGTATCTCTTCCATTTCAGTGATTAAAAAACGGTAAAAATGTCAATTTTGGAATCCACAGACGCTCAAACAGCAAAAGAACATGATAATAATAATCAAAATAATATTATTATTCTTTTTGCTTTTTATGTCCACCATTTAATAATGATTTAATTATCAATAATTAAAGCTGCTCACATCGCGCGCTTTCACTTTAAAAATGCAGTGTTTAATCAGCAAGTATATGTCGCCTCTCTTTATGATTGATAAATATTCTGACTGAAACAAATCTGCTCGTGTCGGATTGTTCATTTTTTATGAAAGAGGAGGGGAAACGTTTGCATGATCCTGCGTGTGCGCCTTTAACTTTGATCTAAAGTCAGATGAACGCGCGCGCGCCGATATGAGAGATTAGATCTTTCAGCACGCCGATGTCAGTCCCTATAGCAAGGAGCATTTACTTATATCTAAACAAAATCACTGATCACATTTAAACAATTTATTCATACAGATGTACATGTTTTATAGGTTTGTTACTGAAGAACTGTGGCAGCGGGCACACCTAAAAATAAACGCAGGATTATTATTTTTTTAATAGTTTTATATAAATAAAAAATGCTTTTATAAATGTGGGCTGTTATCTACAGTACTTCAGTACTTATATTTCACATCTGTGAGGCGAGTATACACGGAGTTTGGGTTCATTTTCTGACGCGCTCAAGTTCACCGAAAACAATACAGAACCCCGTTTAGTGTAATTTATTTCATTTAATAAATCTACTACAAATTTAAAGAACACAAAATATAAGATGACACAAGACCCTGGATTCGTTTTTCGTTTGCAGTATGAAACCAAAATACATCTTACTATTTTTGAGAGATTTGTTTTAAAAAAAAATCTAAAAAATAAATAAATAAAAATTCAGATATTTGTCTGTACAAAATAATATTTATGCAATATAATCACAGGCTCTTGATTCGTTATTCGTTTGCAATATAAACCAAAATACATTAACCATATAATATAAACCAAAATATAAACCAAAATATTTAATTTGCTGTATTAAATATTTATGCCGTCTCATCAAACTCGCAACTCACTCCGAAGAGCATCCTTCTCTGCCTTGCAAACTCCCAACTCACTTGAAATTTAATATCGTATATAATATTTAATATTGGCATAATATCCCTGCCCCAATTCTAACAGCTGTACAGTATGAGTTGAAATAATAACAGTAGTGTTTTTCTTTACTGAATAGGCAGAGCCTCTGAATAGGCAGAGCCGTTGATGTCTTTTGTTTCGGCTGTGAGTGGATGCGCTGTAGTAATCCACGTTTTATACAAATTACATAAACTTTTTTCAGTCATGATATACTAACATATATTTCAGTCATGATTTCAGTCATGATATACTAACATATTTTTCGCCGTGTAGTGCGCGCGCAACATCTAAAGGGCGAGCGTTCACACAGCTGACCAAATCGTCATTCTGCGTGCCCCTCCCCCAAACAGCGCAGCGAGGAGCATTTACCTGTTAAACAGGTTTTACAGGTGTGCTTTGCAAAGTCAGACACATACAAATGCAAATGATACTGAATAGCTGTTCTCACCTACAGTATACACTCGGAGAAACTAGAATGAGCAAGAATGAGATTTTTCTTACCATAACATGTAGTGTTATTAATCACTCTACACTGTTTTTAATTACTTTTAATTTTATTTATAAATAAACAAACCAAATAAAATTATTCCATGTGTATTTACCCTTTGTAAAATAGCATTAAAAATGATGGGTCGTGTATCGAGTGATTAAAAAACAATACAAGGCACGTTATGATAAGGAACCTTTCTACAGTACAGTATCTCTTCCATTTCAGTGATTAAAAAACGGTAAAAATGTCAATTTTGGAATCCACAGACGCTCAAACAGCAAAAGAACATGATAATAATAATCAAAATAATATTATTATTCTTTTTGCTTTTTATGTCCACCATTTAATAATGATTTAATTATCAATAATTAAAGCTGCTCACATCGCGCGCTTTCACTTTAAAAATGCAGTGTTTAATCAGCAAGTATATGTCGCCTCTCTTTATGATTGATAAATATTCTGACTGAAACAAATCTGCTCGTGTCGGATTGTTCATTTTTTATGAAAGAGGAGGGGAAACGTTTGCATGATCCTGCGTGTGCGCCTTTAACTTTGATCTAAAGTCAGATGAACGCGCGCGCGCCGATATGAGAGATTAGATCTTTCAGCACGCCGATGTCAGTCCCTATAGCAAGGAGCATTTACTTATATCTAAACAAAATCACTGATCACATTTAAACAATTTATTCATACAGATGTACATGTTTTATAGGTTTGTTACTGAAGAACTGTGGCAGCGGGCACACCTAAAAATAAACGCAGGATTATTATTTTTTTTATAGTTTTATATAAATAAAAAATGCTTTTATAAATGTGGGCTGTTATCTACAGTACTTCAGTACTTATATTTCACGTCTGTGAGGCGAGTATACACGGAGTTTGGGTTCATTTTCTGACGCGCTCAAGTTCACCGAAAACAATACAGAACCCCGTTTAGTGTAATTTATTTCATTTAATAAATCTACTACAAATTTAAAGAACACAAAATATAAGATGACACAAGACCCTGGATTCGTTTTTCGTTTGCAGTATAAAACCAAAATACATCTTACTATTTTTGAGAGATTTGTTTAAAAAAAAAATCTAAAAAATAAATAAATAAAAATTCAGATATTTGTCTGTACAAAATAATATTTATGCAATATAATCACAGGCTCTTGATTCGTTATGATTGCCCCAATTCTAACAGCTGTACAGTATGAATTGAAATAATAAGTCAGATGAACGCGCGCGCCGATATGAGAGATTAGATCTTTCAGCACGCCGATGTCAGTCACTACAGTAGCAAGGAGCATTTACTGATCACATTTAAACAATTTATTCATACAGATGTACATGTTTTATAGGTTTGTTACTGAAGAACTATGGCAGCGGGCACACCTAAAAATAAACGCAGGATTATTTTTTTATATAGTTTTATATAAATAAAAAATGTTTTTATAAATGTGGGCTACTGTTATCTACTTCAAATATTTGTTAAACAGGCTGGAAACTCACTCTGACCATTTTAATAATTCATTGATAAGATGATCATGTCATCTCGTCGTCAGTGAGCGCGCCTATACAGTAATTCACTTCTCATACGAATTACATAATCTAATATTTTTTTTTTCATTAGTTTATATTAAAGCAGATATTTCTCTTTCTATAAGTATATATTTTTCACATCTGTGAGGCGAGTATACACGGAGTTTGGGTTCATTTTCTGACGCGCTCAAGTTCACCAAAATCAATACAGAACCCCGTTTACTTTATTTATTTAACAAAATCATAAAGTTTTTTCGTCATTGTGAGTGCACCTAAATAAAAGTAGAGTCTTTGCCGAGTTTTGATCTAAAGTCAGATGAACGCGCGCGCCGATATGAGAGATTAGATATCTCTTTCAGCAAACACATATTAATGGTGTTAAATAAGCGCTATGCGGCGCTGGGAGAAACGCACGCCGATGTCAGTCCCTAGCATTTACTTACATCTAAACTGAGTCATTTACATAAATCACTGATCACATTTAAACAATTTATTCATACAGATGTACATGTTTTATAGGTTTGTTACTGAAGAACTTTGGCAGCGGGCACACCTAATAATAAATGCCGGATTATTATTATTATTTTTATTTATAGTTTTATATAAATAAAAATGCTTTTATAAATGTGGGCTACTGTTATCTACTTCAAATATTTGTTAAAACAGCGGGGGAAATTGACTCTGACCATTTTAATAATTCATTGATAAGGTAGTGATTCCTTTGGCTGTGCTGATCATGTCATCTCGTCGTCAGTGAGCGCGCCTATAATTCACTTCTCATACGAATGACATAATCTAATTTTTTTTTTCATTAGTTTATATTAAAGCAGATATTTCTCTTTCTATAAGTATATATTTTTCACGTCTGTGAGGCGAGTATACACGGAGCTTGGGTTCATTTTCTGACGCACCAAAATCAATACAGAACCCCGTTTACTTTATTTATTTAACAAAATCATAAAGTTTTTCGTCATTGTGTGTGCACCTAAATAAAAGTAGAGTCTTATGAGTCTTATGAAAGCTCCAAGATGACACAAGACCCTACACGTAGCCTTTCTACTATAATTACACAGTTTACAACGTTTACGTTGCTTAAATTCGATCCTAAAAAACTGAATTTAATTTTAATTATAAATTTGTACTGTAATGTTACTACTGTGATTATGAATTCGTTTATTTACAATGTTTCACTTTATTTTATCTGCAACGACGTGCAGCTGTGGACGACCTGCGCCTCATTAAGCCTGGAGAGAACGAGCTGATGCCTGAGGCGTCAGTCTATAGTTATATAGCGCCACTCAGTGGTAAAAGCCAGCAAACGCACAAACCCAAATGCTGACGCCATACGCTGCGACGGTAGAAGTCGCATACTGCCTGTGCACCCACTGTATACACACCTGTTCATTATGAAATATCTGTTGTAAAACAAAATAAAATTCATGTTTGCTACAGCATTGGAAACAATATTGTTTTAGGTTAACGGTTAACCTTATACACAATTCATTTGTACTTGGTCCGGCTTTTAGATAAAGTCCTTCCATGTGCCATCTGGCAGATATTCAGTGAAGCACAACACATTTATTTTAAATTCCTGAATGTTGCCTCCGGCAAGTCGCAGCATGCTGCGTGCTAAATTGCGACCTCTCGCGGGAAAACGCGCAGTCTTAAAGGCGACATCTGTAGTAGCGTAGGTCAGAGCAGCTTCTACTGTACATGTTTTGGATGAGAGATGCTATCGCCCTCTCCTATGAGGCGCGTGGGCTCACTTCGCCTCTAGGAATCAGGGCTCATTCAACCAGGGGATCGCCTCAGCTATTGGATTAGCAAGAGGTATTCCCCTGCAGCAAGTGTGTGCCAAGCAGGTAGACCCAGTCCACTGCCGAAAAGTTTCAGTGCTGGAGCTTCTGCAGGAAAAGCTTGTCCTTGGGCTTGTGCCCTAGTACCCTCAGGATGTACTTAACTGCATTGTTTGAAGCCTTCTGTCCTCCGCCTTTTACAGCCTTGGAGCAGGAGAAACTTCACTTACTGTCCAGTACGTGCTCTTCAGATTTACGTCCACCGCACCAGCCAGTGGCGTAAGTCAGAGTGCCACTATACTGGGTGAGAGATGCATATTGCCCTCTCCTATGAGGCGCGTGGGTTCACTTCGCCTCTGGGAAGCAGGGCTCACCCAACCAGGGTGATTGTCCCAGTCTGCACCAGCACGAGGTATTATGGGAGAAATTTTTATTTGATTTCATTTGATTTTACTTACTTTTGGGGATTAGAAGATACCTTATCTGTATATAATCGGGGATGTGCGTGCAAGCTGAGACATAGGCTTCTTTGTGTGTGCTTGCATATAGGAAACCTGAGCTTTACATTGGGGGGGCTAAAGAGGGCCCTTTAATGGGAAACAGATGTTGGAGGGAGATGGGGCAGGCACTGCATATGTACTGGAAGAAACAACGAGAAAATCCAGTTGTGTCCATGGTTCAGCTCCGGCCTTTATTACATGATAATAAAGGTCGTAATCTTCTGTAAGCAAAGCCTGACTCTGAGTATTTTTCCACAACAGTATCCCCTGCAGCAATTGTGTGGCGCGAAGGGTTGGTCCTCCCCGCACACATTTCTTACATTTATAATCTGGATGTTCATGCTACTCCGGGCTCACTGTCCCCGAGTTAGCTGCCCTGGCATAGTTCTGAGACCTTCTCGGCTTTGTGCGCACACACTACACAACCTTAGGGTCCAGACACTTGTAGTGCGGCGGCGTTGGTATTCTCGTTCCTATAGCGTTTTCACGCAGCATCGAGAGAAAGCCTTTGAAAGGGAACGTCTCGGGTTGCTGTGCTGTAACCCTGTTCCCTGAAAAGGCGGGAACGAGATGCTGCGTCCTAATGCCGCACTACCACGTGACCGGACGTCCGTTCAGACAAATTAATCTGTCGCCGGCTCACTAGAATTTATAACCTGCAGCTGCGTCTAATCAGATGGCGTCACCTGACCGAGGTTATATATAGCCAAAAAATTTGGCGTGTTTGCACACATGCTTCACAACCGGCAACAGGACAAATGGTTCCCATAGCGTTTTCAAGCAGAATCTCGTTCCCGCCTTTTCAGGGAACAGGGTTACAGCACAGTAACCCGAGACGTTTTCTAAGCGCAGACCCGCAGTTTGTGACATTTGCAATATGCGGTTTCAAGAGATCTGTTAAGTAAGTTAACGATTCCCTTGAAAACCGATAACGCTCTTTCAAATAATCATTAGGAAATGAAAAGACATCAATACATGGTCTGATAACTCTCTCCCGTATAATCGTATCATTTGTGCCTCCACGTCCACAGGATCATCATCAAAAATGCTCAATAACCTTCTGAAACTTACCCTGGAACATAACCTGCTACCGAGCAGGTTATCTTCAGAGAGTACGTTGCTATGGTTACATACATAACCAGAAAGCTACCTCCGTTTTTGGAACCGAAAGTTGAGGTTATCCACTAACTTACTCTTAAACTTACCCGGGTATGTAAGTTCTGCAATACTCCCCAGGACACAAAGATAAAAGAGAAAGAGTGTACACTGAAGTTGGAATCCAATAAAGTCAATTCAGCATCACAGGAAGAGGAGCAAGGGGAAACAGGGATCCAACAATTAGGTGATGACTGACAGATCAACACACAGCTCAGAATGAAACAGCATGAAAAGCAGCCGAGATCCTGAAAGTAACTGGAAAAATCATACAGCAGATTCAATCAATCAATCAATCAATCAATCAATAAACTGAAGCAACTTAATGTATGCTAATAAATAGTGTGTTAAGGCATACTATATGTAGGATAGATCTATACTACACTGCAGTGTAATTAATTCTTGTTATTATTAAGCATGAGGAGGTGATTACTCTTGTTCCTACACTAAATATATCTGTATCTATACTTATTATCAGTGAACCTGTAAGTGGGTCTGCGTCAAGGATCGGCTCTAAGCCCCTTCTTGTTTGCTCCGGTGATGGACAGGATGACAGATGAGGTAAGACCGGAGTCTCCATGGACTATGATGTTTGCAGATGACATTGTGCTTTGTAGCGAGAGCAGGGAACAGGTGGAGGAAAATCTGGAGAGGTGGAGGTATGCTGTGGAAAGCAGAGGAATGAAGGTTAACCGCAGCAAGACGGAATACAAGTGTGTGAATGAGAGGGACCCAAGAGGAATGGTGAGGCTACAGGGAGCAGAGATAAAGAAGGATTTTAAGTACTTAGGGTCGACGGTCCAGAGCAACAGAGAGTGTTCGAAGGAGGTGAAGAGGCGGGTACAAGCAGGTTGGAATGGGTGGAGAAAAGTGTCAGGTGTGTTGTGCGATAAAAGAGCATCAGCGAGAATGAAAGGAAAATGTGTACAGGACAGTGGTGAGACCAGTGATGCTCTACGGCTTAGAGACAGTGGCACTGAAGAAAAGATGGGAGGCAGAGCTAGAGGTAGCAGAGCTGAAGATGTTGAGGTTCTCCTTGGGAGAGACAAGGATGGATAGGATCAAGCATGAGTTCATCAGAGGAACAACCCATATTAGATGTTTTGGAGATAAAGTCAGAGAGGCCAGATTGAGGTGGTTTGGACATGTTCAGAGGAGAGATTCTGAATATATCGGTAGAAGGATGCTGAGGTTGGAACTGCCAGGCAGGAGGTCTAGAGGAAGACCAAAGAGGAGATTTATGGATGCAGTGAGAGAGGACATGAAGTTAGTTGGTGTGAGAGAAGAGGATGCAGAGGATAGGGTTAGATGGAGGCAGATGATTCGCTGTGGCGACCCCTGAAAGGGAACAGCCGAAAGACAAAGAAGTAGAAGACCCCCCCCCCCCCCAATATTTTTTTTAATTGTCTTAATCACTGGATCAATGTTCTTGTTGCCTCAACAGATTCAATAAAGGTGACAAAGAAAAGTTTATCATTGTGAATCAAGTGCGTCTCATTTGTTTTTAAAGCAGTAGTTTTGCAAATAATTAAATACATCCATCCACCTTTAAAGAAGACAGAAAGACCAAACTGTGTTTCTTGATTGTTGCTTTCTTTAAGTATCCATTAACTGTTTAACACACAGTACTCAGAGTTAAAGACACACATCATGCTCAGCTTAGAGCAGAAAACATCTGCGTTTTCATCATTTGTGCCTGGATATTTACATGTGACCAGATCATGAAAATGTTTGTTCTAGTACATATTGTAATGTTATAAATGATACAGCTATAATAACTGTGGAAACTGCTATGAATGTTCATGTGTAATAATATTAATAGGACACAATGTACAGTATATTGGAAATTAGATATCTAGCATTGTGGATTGTAAAATGCACTTAAGGCTAAGATCACTGTTTTATATTCACACTTAATTAGATATCTGTTTGTCCTTGTCTCAGTCAGTTTAGGTCATGTCAGAAAATTTTACAGATAATATATCTGCACAGTCCACACAAGCCTGCTCATGGACAGGATCTGTGTGTACAGAGGATGATTAATCAAATGCACAGAATGTAACTAGTGTTTGCTGTTTTAGCAGTTATTTTCCAACATGTTCTATATTTTTGATCAGTTACACCATTGTCCTGTATAATGATGTTATTAAATATAGATATGAGGACATAAAGTGGGCATAAGAGACATTTAAGCTTACTCAGGGCAAACTCCTAAGCTGATTTTTCTGGATATGTAATAATGTGTGTGTGTGTGTGTGTGTGTGTGTGTGTGTCAGTCTGAAAGAAACTCTGCCAACAATAGATCTAACTTTCCTTTTGTCCAAATATATTTTAATGTAATCAGCAGGTTAAACAGGTCCAGTTACTCTCTGACTGCAGTCACAAAGTCCAACCCAACACCATGCAGGAGCGTAATGGGAGAGTCTCAATTCATGCTTGTACAGCTGGTTTCCCAAGCCTGTAATGACTCAGGATTATTGAATAAATATTCAGTTATAAAGGATACCAAGAAGTATTTGTTTGTATTATTGCTCACTTTGTAACTAGTGATGCTACACTATGGAAAAAAACTTTTAGACTCAAACACTTTCAATTCATCCTCGGTGCTTCCATATGGATCACATGTTTATAGATTTGCAATGTAAAAATACAGTAAATCATTAACAAATTTCACAAGTCATGAACGCTTGTATATTAACATCAATATTTGTTCTCAGTCAGGAGAAATCTTTCTCATCTTTCATCTGCTTCAGTCTACAATCTACTGTAGTCATATTAGCAATTAGACATTTAAAACATCAATAATCATGTGTCTGGTGGAAAAGAAATCAGGTGGAAAAAAAAAACAAATCCAGAGTGACTCATATACTTTCCAGGTCATAGTATAGTTACTGTAGTTATTTTGTTGGTGATTCTTTTTGCATTGTCTAATACCTCCTTGTTTAACAGTTGTTTAAGAAGAAGAAGAAGATTCAATTATTGTCACATGTACTTTTTACAGCACAGCGAAATTTCTTCTTCGCATATCCCAATTAGGAAACTGGGGTCAGAGCGCAGGGTCAGCCAGCTTACAGCGCCCCTGGAGCAGATAGGGTTAAGGGCCTTGCTCAAGGGCTCAACAGTGGCAACTTGCCGATGCTGGGGTTCGAACCCCCGACCTTCCGATCAGTAACCCAGAAACCCACAGCCTTAACCGATTGAGCCACCACTGCCCTGCTAAAAGTTTAATATCAATGAAAGTTGGAATATTAAACCGTGGCGAATTTTTTTAAACTGTATTTCACCAAACATCACAACTTCTTTCGGAATAGGGTGTAAATCCAAACCAGATTTTTTTTTATTTTTATGTAGAATTATATGATGATGAGCTGATATCTGGCAGTCTGATGCAGATGAGACTCAGAATGAAAGTGAAAGATGCATGAGTTTGTGCAAAGATTCCTCGACAAACTTGTTGTAAGTATGATGACTATGTTTCATTAAGTGTGGGTGTATACTGTATGTGTATGTGTTCTGCTACATGTATGGAACAGAACATTTCTGGAGTGGTTGCAGGGAAGGTGGAAGTGAAAGAAGTTCAGGGTTTATTTGACACTTCCTGCGAAGCAGCGAATGATAAACAACTTTTGTGAGAACCAGCAAAGGTATGAAGAAGCAGTAAAAAGTTTAATTCTTCATTTTTCTCTCTCTCTCTCTCTCTCTCTCTCTCTAGTCTGAATCTAAAGGAAGATATAAAGACGAGGTCGTCAAGCAGCAGCAGTAAGTTTAAATGCAAAGAATGTGTGTACAATGAAAGGTCTTTATGGTGTCTATCAGCACCACACAACATAAACATACATTTTACCTTTCTTTGTTTTGTACAGATATGTGGAGGGTAAGTAAATGGCTATTCTTTGTTACTATGATAATGTCTCTTTTTTCCTATACATTAGCCTACATCCTCAAATCACAGTGTTGTGTTGTCAAGAGAAAAAATACACAAGTCATATAATTTAGCTAAAATGCCAGGATGTAAATAAATGTGACAAAAGTAATGCATAACTGTTAAAATGACATATAAAAATATATACTATGGAACGATATCGCGGACAATATTCAAATGCAATTGCAAATTGCATTTGCAATTGCGTTTCCCATATGTGGACGCACAAAGTGTGCCATAATTCAAATGCAATTGCAAACTTTGCATTACCGTTTGCTGATTCGCCTTTGCGAGCGCACACTGACTGCCAAATTTCAAATGAAAAAACAAAGTCCATTTGCATTTGTATTTCCCAGGTCTTACACATCATGAACCTGTCATATTTAAACAGCAAAATCAATCACCACATTTGCTTTTTCACTTTCTCTGCGCCGCGCGTCAAGCCGGCCAAAATTCAAACGCAATCGCTAATCCATTTGCAATTGCATTTCCAACACGTTACACAGAAACCTGTCAATCAGCGTCAGGAGCGGGTCTATACTGTGGGGCGGGATTGTATGGCGAGTGACGTCACTCGCACTCGCCGACCAAGAGGGGGATATTTGAGCACTGGAGGTGAACCGAGATTATCTCATTTGTTTATCAAGAAATAAACACACAAAAATGACAAATCGCATATTTTCTTGCTCCGGAGTGGACAGAGAAGTTTTTACAAATAAAAATATTTTTAGATCTTCTCCTGTTACGGCCTGCTGGAGCTAAATCTTTCAGAAACGCTGCGTACCGGTGTTATGCGCTAAAATGCCCCCCTGCCACTGATTGCACCCCCACAAAATCTCTGTCAAATATATGAGGACATCACAATCAAATATTCATATTATTATTATCAAATATAATATATGAATATTATCATAAGTAATATGAAATAAATAAATAAGAAATATAAAAAATATACATGTACAACCCCTGGCAAAAATTCTGGAATCACCCTCTCAGAAGATGTTCATTCAAATGTTTAATTGTGTAGAAAAAAAACAAGCACATACATGCCACAAAACTATTTTCACTCAACAATCCAAACTTCTGGCTGCATAAAACACTTTAAAAAAAAAACAAAGAAAGATAACTATAATCAACAACAACTGTTTTAACAACTCAAACAGAGGAAAAAAATATGGAATCACACATATCTGAGGAAAAAAATATGGAATCACCATGCACTTTGCATTTCTACAACTGCTAATTAGTCTACAGTTAAAAAAGAGTGCTTGCACACATTAGGGATGTGTTGAACCAAGATGATTGACATAACTCATAGCTCCAACACGAGAGATGTCAGTTGAAACAAAGGAGAGAATTATCAAACTTCTTGAAGAAGGTAAATCTTCATGGAATGTTGCAAAAGATGTTGGTTGTTCCGAGTCAGCTGTGTCTAAAATCTGGACCAAGTACAAATCAAATGGAAAGGTTGTAAAAGGGAAGCGTACTGGTAGACCAAGAAAGACATCAAAGCGCCAAGACAGAAAACTTAAAGCAATATGCCTTGAAAACAGAAATGCACAACAAAACAAATGAGGCACAAATGGGCAGAAAGTGGAGTCAATGTCTGTGACCGGACAGTAAGAAATCGCCTAAAAGAAATGGGATTTACATACAGAAAAGCCAAAAGAAAACCATCATTAACATCTAAACAGAAAAAAACAAGGGTTCAGTGGGCTAAAGAAAGACAATCTTGGAAAGAAAATGGTCCATGACAAGGCTCCAACCTGCAAAGCTGATCTGGCAACTGCAATAAGACAAAGCAGATGATGAAGTATACTGTTTGACATTAGTTAAATCCATGCCTCAGAGAATTAAAGCTGTTATAAAAGCCAGAGGTGGTGCAACAAAGTACAAGTTGTGTTTTTATTTGGTGATTCCATATTTTTTTCCTCTGTTTGAGTTGTTAAAACAGTTGTCATTGACTATAGTTATCTTTCTTTGTTTTTGTTTTTTTAAGTGTTTTATACAGCCAGAAGTTTGGATTGTTGAGTGAAAATAGTTTTGTGGCATGTATGTGCTTGTTTTTTTTTCTACACAATTAAACATTTGAATGAACATCTTCTGAGAGGGTGATTCCAGAATTTTTGCCAGGGGTTGTACATGTATATTTTTTATATTTCTTATTTATTTATTTCATATTACTTATGATAATATTCATATATTATATTTGATAATAATAATATGAATATTTGATTGTGATGTCCTCATATAAATGACAGAGATTTTGTGGGGGTGCAATCAGTGGCAGGGGGGCATTTTAGCGTATAACACCGGTACGCAGCGTTTCTGAAAGATTTAGCTCCAGCAAGCTGTAACAGGAGAAGATCTAAAAATATTTTTATTTGTAAAAACTTCTCTGTCCACTCCGGAGCAAGAAAATATGCGATTTGTAATTTTTGTGTGTTTATTTCTTGATAAACAAATGAGATAATCTCGGTTCACCTCCAGTGCTCAAATATCCCCCTCTTGGTCGGCGAGTGCGAGTGACGTCACTCCCCATTCAATCCCGCCCCACAGTATAGACCCGCCCCTGACGCTGATTGACAGGTTTCTGTGTAACGTGTTGGAAATGCAATTGCAAATGGATTAGCGATTGCGTTTGAATTTTGGCCGGCTTGACGCGCGGCGCAGAGAAAGTGAAAAAGCAAATGTGGTAATTGATTTTGATATTTAAATATGACAGGTTCATGACGTGTAAGACCTGGGAAATACAAATGCAAATGGACTTTGTTTTTTCATTTGAAATTTGGCAGTCAGTGTGCGCTCGCAAAGGCGAATCAGCAAACGGTAATGCAAAGTTTGCAATTGCATTTGAATTATGGCACACTTTGTGCGTCCACATATGGGAAACGCAATTGCAAATGCTATTTGCAATTGCATTTGAATATTGTCCGCGATATCGTTCCATAATATACAGTAATGCTGCCTGGAAAATTATCCTTTATTCAATTACAATCTGGGTCATGTGACTGAACAGTAGTTGCATCTCAAAGTATTGAAGTATAATGTTATACAATGGGCAGCTAGATTTAGCATTTATTTATATCAAAAATAGATCCACTGCTGTTTGTTTTTCCTTATAAAGCATGAGAATGAGAATTTATTGACCAACACACAGGACGGATTAAAAGACAGACAGAGAATACAAATGAAATGGAAAATTTCTAGGAAACAGGTAAAAGAGCTTCACATGAAACAGATGAACAACCAGAACTAAACGATACACTGTAGTCATGAATACAAGTGAAGAAAACAGAGAAAATTAATAAGGCGGAGTGTAACAAGTCAACTGAGAAAAATGAGCATCAGAACGATAAAGACAACAGCAGAACGAGAGACTCAGATAGTAAATAATCTTCAGAGAATAATAAAAATAGTATTTGTGAGGCCTGCGATGGATTGGCACCCTGTCCAGGGTGTACCCTGCCTTGTGCCCGAAGTCTCCTGGGATAGGCTCCAGGCCCCCCGCGACCCTGAACACAGGATTAAGCGGTATAGAGAATGAATGAATGAATATTTGTGAGGCAAAACCTTTTAATAGAAACAAACAAAAGTACAGAAAGTAAGCGAGTACCCGAGAGTAATCTACCTGTGGGTCAGACACAAATATAAAATATAAACAAAATATAAACTATGGATGAAAGGAATACAAAGATAAAAGAGAATAAGTGTGCACTGAAGTTGGAATCAAATAAGTTAAATCAAGGATTGTTTAAAAAATATATATATTTTGTCTTGATCACTGAATCAATTGATTAAATAAATGTGACCCGCAAAGTCACTGTGATCTCATTTGTTTAATGTAATAATTTATTTAGCAAAAATTAAAATGAATCCATCCACCTGTAAAGGGAGACAGAAAGACCAAACTGTGTGTCCTGTTTATCAGCTTCCTTTCAGTATCCTTTACCTGCTCTAACACTCAGTACGCAGAGTTAATGACACACATCATGCACATTTGGAGGCAAAAAAAAAAAACATCTGTTTGTGCCTGAATATTCATATGTGACCAGATAAAAATAATAAACCTGACATGAATATATTCCTGAGACCTGATGGCGTCTCTGACTGTAGCGCTGAAACCTCACAGCTCCAGGTTCCACAGTTTAATCCTGATCTACTGGCTGCCTGGAGTTTAACGTGATTTATATATTTATTTAGTTTCCTCATGTAATCAGTAAATATGTGAATGTTTGTAATATTACATACTGTAATGGTAAAATTAAATAAAACCACAATAACTGAGGATATGCTGAGGATGTAAAAAAAAAAAAAAAACATTAATGGGACACTTCATTAGATATTTCTGTGTCATATTTCTGTCTCTGTCTCAGTCATGTTAGGTCATGAGAGTGTGGAGAGAGAGAGAGAGAGAGAGAGAGAGAGAGAATTGTTTATTACCAAAACAAAAATAAATTAAGTGAATTTTATTTCCTTTTTGTTTTGGTACTAAACAATTCTGATTATTTTTCAATAATTTAATACAATTTCTGATTATATTATATTATAGTAACTCGTGTTTCCTGTTTTTGGCAGCTACTTACCAACGTGTTCAATACATAAGGGCATAAGGTATAATTTAATAGCCAGACAGGACCTTGAGGTTTCTGGGGGGAAACTTGCTGCTAAGAGGTTTTTTTGTTGTTGTTGCGGCCGCAGTAAGAGTCTACAGGTATCTGTTTAACTCAGGCATTTGTGATTGTGGAAATAATTCTGGCCTGTAACTAATCAGAAAGTTTTTTTGCTATCAAATGTAGTAATGCCTAGGATATGTGTGTGTGTGTGTGTGTGTTTGTGGTCGTGTGTGTTTGTGGTCGTGTGTGTTTGTGGTCGTGTGTGTTTGTGGTCGTGTGTGTTTATGGTCGTGTGTGTGTGTGCGCGCATTTGTGTGTGTGTGTCAGTCTAATAGAAACTTTGTTAAATATAGCTACAGTAACTTTGCTTGTGTGCAAATAAGTGTTTACTGTAAGGAGTTTGGGCCATAACAATCTTGGAGTAATATAATGTAGACTACTCTGGCAACCCTGACATCACCTCTCCTCCACCACAGGAAATGTCCATAAAGCAGGAAAAATCTTGATGTTAGAAGACACATTCACACATGTTGAAGTTCATACTTTGACCACTAGGTGAAATATTACCTCCAGAATATGAAAGCATAATGTTAATATTTGTGTGTTGTAGTGTGTTAGTGAGGTCATGCAAGAACACTATTTGACATTATTTGAATCTTATTTTAAAAACTTTATTTAGGAATTTTAATTAGGAAAGAGCCACATGGAGCTAAAGATCAAATTAATACACCTGAAAACTGCACATTTAATTCTGCAATCATTGATGCTACTTTTTAAAGGGATTTACATAATTTGAATATTTTTTTGAATAATTTAATAAAAATTATTTCAACTAAATGCAAATAACCAAAAAACAAATATTGCTATCATAATGCTTTTTCTTTCGTGTTCTAATACAGTACATTTAAATATGTTAGAATGAATTTACTAGTAAGGAACATTACATGAAGGCAAAAAAAAAGAATGAAAATAAATGAATAAAAATACACATAGTGTATGGGACTACCCCTAGAGGGCACTGTGTGCCCGGTAATTTGTTTTTTGTAATTTTTGTTTGTAGACTCAGTTTCCCAGAATGCACCTCGGTCACCTGAACCAAGGTAGCCCATTAGATCCATTAATAAAAAGCTGTTAGTTCTGGAACACTGGGTCGAGCATTAATGATGGTTTTTGTCATGTGGGTGTTTTGTTTTGTATTTTGTTTGAGTTTTGTTGTGTAATATCTGTTTAAGAAGGCTCTAGTTTTGTCATGTTTGTTAGTTTTGCTTTTGAGTTATGGAGCTGTTTTTGTTAAGTGTACCAGAGTTTGTCTGTTGTGTAAGTACTGTTCTGTGTGTCTCCAGTGTCTGTCTAGCTGCTTGCATGTCGAGCCGCTAGCAGGCTTAGCCACTAGTAGGTTTAGCCTCTAGTATGGATTAGCCTCTTGTGTGCCTAGCCTTTTGTGTGTTCGTTTCTACTTGTAGGTTCAGTTACTAACTCGATTTAGACACTAACCCCATTAGTTACTAACCCGCTTAGATTATCATCCTTTTCGACAATAACCAGATTAGATACTAACGTGACTAACTACTAACCCACTTTCCTGTCTCTGGTTCATCTTGTCTTGGTTTAGGTTCAGCTCCATGTCTGTTTTGTGCCGCTAGAAAGACTGCGTATCGCTAGAGAGCCTGTGTAAAGAGTTTGAGTTCTTTGTTTTAGTTACTTTATTATTCTATGTTATGTTATATTTTATTATCAAAAGACTCGTTATGTTTAATTATCCTCTGCGACTATGCCTGCCCTTTTTAGCCCACGGCTACAACACCAGCCAATACCACCACACTGTAAAAAATGAATACTGAAAATAGTTGTTGGAAAAAAGAAATATACTGTATGTTGGGCTAATATAATGCTGGTGTCAAAAAAGAAAAATATGCTTTCTCAATGATTGTATAAATTTCATTACTCAACTACGAAAGTTTCATCAAGGCAACGAGTATAACTGTGTTCATGAAACATTTAACTGCACAGAAACAATTTTATGTTGGACGAACAAGAGGGACCTCTGCGCATGCGCAAAAGCGTTCTTCCAGAATTTTCGAACTTCCCGCTATTTCTTCCAGTGAGTACTTCATGGAAACTAACTGTCCTGCCAATAATCAGCAATTTTAGCTTTATAACATATATATTATCCAGCAGCAAGCTTTAGAACATTATATTTTCGAGTGTTTATTTATATAATTTGGAGTGTTACAGTAGTTATCTGACAATGCACTCGTTTCAGCTCCTAACGCATTTTTTTTTTTCAGATGGTATGTACATTGACATTAATGTTAATCTATGAAACCGCTAAAGTTTACTTACGTTACATACATTTTAATAATTTTAATGACTGATAATTTCAAAGGCTATTTGAAAAAGACGTGCCGTTAGTGCGCCACTGAGGGAGCTTAATGTTCTCACTTCATCATTCATTAACCTTATAGTGTCTGAAAATGGTTATAATAGCTAAACGGACATTTTTTGTCTAGGATTTTTTAATTATTGGCACATTTCACTATGGTTGTTTTATGGTTTTGAACTACAAACGGTTACTTAATTAGTTATTCATATATTTTTCTTTTTGTATTTCAGGTATTAGGGAGAATATCTGGGAAACAGTGCTTACTGTATCTGCAAACAATCTTGGAGCTTGGCAAAATTATTTCACTTTTTTTTTTTCATCTTAAACCATTTCTGAGTTAAAGCAAATATTTTATTATTTTCAAATAAGTCACTGCACGTTTTTACTGAGAAATATCAGTATGTTTTGTTCTACAAGGCAGAAGTCTATTTATCCAGTATACTGTTTTGACTGAGTGTGATATTAGTAAGCTTTGTAACATGAATGTTAAGGGCACAGTTTCATTCTTGCATTTTGGAATGTTATTTGCATATTTTGTTATAACAATGCAGCAGTTGTTTATTTGTTGAAAGAGTAGCTGGATTGCACTTAATCAATGTTGATAGTCTTGAACAGGTGTTTAAAGTTTACATAAAAAAAAATATTCAAATTTAGAAGAATGTGTCATGTTATTTGAAATGTGGCCACAGTGAATAACCTACTCAAGTAAACTTTAAGATGTTAATTTTATAATTATGCAAGCATAATTTCCAATTCAAAATATACCTTTCAGTCAACTTGGAACATTTAATTGACACAACATTATATTTCAATTTGAGACTGCTTGTTGGCCTAACTAGGCATGTTTATTCAGCATAGAACATTTAGTTGACAGAATGTTTTATTTCAATTTGTGTGTACATTTAGAGGTAATCAGCACAGCAAAAACAAAATAGTTTATACAACTTAAATTGAGCCAACTAAAAATTTTAGGTGCAACAGGTCACTAGAAATTTTTTAGTTGGAGTAGCAAGAATTTTTTTACAGTGCAGTTCATGACACATACACATAGTGTGGAATGTTATATTGTACGTATGTATCCTACAGTTCAAAGACATGCAGATTTGGCTAATTGGCGTTCCCAAATTGCCAATATGTGTGTGTGTGTGTCCTGTGATGGATTTGCACCCTATCCAGGGTGTACACTGTATTTTCTTCTCACTGTTTCTCTCTATTTGCTTCGGATAACTGAGTTTAATTAATTTCTTTAAGCAGAAGGAAGTTATGCAAAATAATTATATGAGAGCATACTGTACAAGGATTTGTACAGTAAGTAATGTAGTAGGTAGAAAATGTCATAGGAGGACATTCAGGTCTCAGGAGTACAGTTCATCCCTTGTAGTTCTGCTATGTTTTTGTATTTAATGAGATTGCACTGTTCTTTTTTTGCATTGCCTCATTTCATAACTGTTTTTTTTTTTTATTCTTTTTTTTTTAAGGTTGATTAAAAGTTTAAAGTCAAAGAAAGTCAGCCTCCTATACCATGACTTCTGTACGGGACAAGATATTAGAAAATGCAGCTCTAGGGAGACCGTTTCAGCTGGGAATGCTGTACGACTGCAGAAGTGATGCGATAATACCAGGTACTGTATACCATTTAGTAACTCAGACTTGATTTTCTCTTTTATTGTTTTATGAATATATATTGCGTATGTACAAACAACCTAAACATTTTGAGGCCACACGCGCACACACACAACTACATTTAGCTTTGAGGACAGCTTGGCACACTTCTGCCATTCTCATCAGATTCAAGAGGAAGTCACCTGGAATGGTTTTCACTTCACATGTCTGTCTTTCAAGTGTTAATTTGTGACATTTCTTATTTTCTTGATGTGCTTTAGACCATCAGTTGTCTTATGCAGTCATATACAGAGTCAATAGCCCTATTCGTGCTACTATATACAGTATATAGACACACGGTAAAGAGAAAATATTACAGCTTGTATCAGGGGGTTTATGTTGTATTTACAGGTCAAGTAATAAGTTTGGACATGAAATTCTAATTAATTTTCTATATTCTGGAATAATACTGGAGTAAAAAAAACTATGAAAAAACACATAAGGTATTATATAATTAAATAATATCAACAAAAGCACAAGTCAGTTACTATTTTAAGACATCACGGTCAGCTATTCTGGACTAATTCCTTTAAGAACAGAATCAGCAAGTGTCTTTGCAACTGCAACAGCATTGGATTATATCAGGGATACATAGAGGGTGCTGTGCGCACAGAGACTTTTATGTTTGTTTTGTTCTGAAACTACATTTCCCAGAATACACCTTGGTCAGATGATGGTACTGCTCACCTGAGCCAAGGTGGCCAAGTTAGAATATAAACACCCAGGTTTTGAGTTAGTTTGTGTCTTGCATTGGTGGTGTAGTGGTTAGCGTTGTCGCCTTGCACCTCCAGGGTCTGAGTTCGATTCCTGGCCAGGTTCAATTCCCGTCTCTGAGTGCATGGAGTTTTAATGTTCTCCCCATGGCTGGTGGGTTTCCTCTAGATACTCCAGTTTCCTCCCAAAGACCTGCAGGTTAAGCTAACTGGTGGTCCCAAATTGCCTGTAGTGTGTGCCCTGTGATGGATTGGCACCCTGACCAGTGTGTGCCTTAATCCTTCTGCGATAGGGCCCCTCGTGACCCTAAATACAGGATAAAGCAATGATGATGAGGATTTGTTGGTTTTTCTTTATTAAAACATCTTAAGTCTTAACCTCTGCACCTATGCCTCGCACTTCATCCCACAAATGTGACAGTTTACAATGTAGAAAGAAATCTGAAGGCCATGGAATTGGAAGGTATGTCCAGATTTTTGACTGGTAGTGAATGTATAATATTATAAGATGACACAGTACTGTAGTTTATTTTTATTTTTAGATTAAGCTAATCTGTTCTGATGTATAAATTGCTTACAGGAATAACTCTTTGGAATCAAGAGCAGCTGCAGCAAAACAAAGATACTAGTTCACAAATTAACACAGAGTTCACAGTCACAATTTCAGACACAATCATAGAAAAATCAAAGCACCTGAAAGTTGATGGTGAACTGAAACTGAGTCTTTTAGGAGGAAATGTACAGCCCAGTGGTGCAGCCAGATATTTCAATGACACTAAAAAGTCATTTAAACAAAAGAGGCTGACGCTGCACTACAGAACAACCTGCAGATTCGAGCAGTTGACTATGAATCATCTGGCACAAGGAAGAATGGATCACCATGAGGTATTTGATCATGATGTAGCAACACACGTGGTCACGGCAGTGCTGTATGGAGCAGATGCCTACTTTGTGTTTGATAGAGAAGTGAATCTGTCTGAGGAGACAAAAGATGTGCATGGAGAAATAAAGATTGCCCTTGAAAAGCTGAAGGTTCTTTGTGATGCTGGAGCAAACATAGACTTAAACATGAATGAAAATGAAACAGCTGCAATAAAACAACTGAGTTGTACATTTTATGGGGATTTCATGTTGCCCTCAAATCCAACAACTTTTGAACGTGCTATGAAGGTTTATGCTGATCTTCCTGAGCTGCTTGGACAGAATGGAGAACATGCAGTTCCAATTAAGGTGTGGCTTTATCCTCTGGTTAAACTGAACTCAAGTGCCAGCAAACTTGAAAGAAACATCACCTCAGAACTCATTAGAGCTGTGGAGTCAGTAATCGAGGCTCTGAATGTCACAGACATGAAATGTGATGACCTGTTGCAAGATACTGTAGCAAAAACATTTAGTACATTTTATGATCGAGTGCAGGACTTTCAGAAATTCTGCTCTGAGTACAAGCAAGATTTCATGAAAAAACTAGGATCCCTCCTGCCAGAAATCCGTGGAGGTCAATCAGATATCAGTGCCATGAATGAACTTATAGAAGCCCATGAGAAATCTCCTTTTAATACCAAACATCTTGACCAGTGGATAACAAAGAAAGAAAAAGAATCAAACCAAGTAAAAGCACTGCTGAAGCAGCTCAATGAACTTGGAGTAGAAGTGACTGATGATGTAGACAAATATCTACTAGATTTGGATGTGGAAACTGTAGTTGCTTTTGCTTTTACTTGTCTTCAGTCCTCAGACCATCTCCTGGACACTCAAGAGATCTACCTGAAAAATCCCAGTGAAAATACAATTGGTCAAGTTTTTCAGGACAAATCATGGACGTCTAATGATCTCATGTGCATGAAGAATAATTTAAAGGTTTTTAAGGATTTGATCACTTCTAATAAAAGTCAAAACACTAAATTTATTGTCCAAAATTTGCCTGAAACATCAAATGATGAATGTTCCTGTATCTTAATGTATGAATGCAGTGGAACTGTCCGTTTTGTTCCTCCATCAAAGCCAAAATGTCCAAACCCTGAATCTGTCACATATAACAGTATAACAGTAAAGCTGAGCCCCCCATGTGCTGCTACACTGGAGAGGAAACTACTTTACAAAATGAAACAAGAAAACAACTGGAAAGTGCAACCTGTCAATCAAGATACGGTTAAACTGACAGATCTTAAACAAGGCACTGATTATGAAATTAAATGCGGAGCCGTAGGAAAACTCAGCTACCTCATTGAAAGTGATGCAATCATTGTTAAAACTACATCTCTGAGTGACCTGAAGTCAACTAAAAGTGAATCAACCCAGCAGGTAGCAGGTAAGTATAATGAATTAATAAATATAAATCTACCAAGGCAAAACAAACTCACAAAATTGTAGTAATGAAGTCAGACTGAAACTGGAATCATATTGATTACTGTACCTTTAACATGTTAAAATTTCGTTAAATGTCTTTATAGGAGTAAAATAAAACCATTTAAATGAAATTGCTAAATATCTTAATCAGTATAAATTTAGAATCCCAATCGCACTTGGAGGCTTCACATTGAGAATCTCTGACCCCTTTAGAGTAGAACGTCTGGGGTTACATTGCTGTAACCCTGTTCCCTGATAGGCGGGAACGAGATGCTGTGTGAAAACGCTATGGGAACCATTTTGTCGCGTTGCCGGTCGTTGAAGCATGCTGTGAAAACACGCCAAAGTTTTTGGCTATATATAACCTCGACAGGTGACGTCATCTGATTAGATGTAGGTGGAGGTTATAAAAACATGTGAGCCGGCAACAACCTCAGATTAATTTGTCTGAACAGCCGTCCGGTCACATGGTAGTGCGGCATTCTGACGCAGCATCTCGTTCCCGCCTTTTCAGTGAACAGGGTTACAGCAATGTAACCCGAGACGATCTCTTTCAAGGCTTCACTCGATGCTGCGTGAAAACGCTATTACGCTATTATGGGAGCGAGAATACCAACGCCGCCGCACTACAGGTGTCTGGACCCCAAGGTTGTGTAGCGTGTGCGCACAAAGCCAAGAAGGTCTCAGAACTATGCCTGGGCAGCTAACTCGGGGGCAGTGAGCCCGGAGTAGCATGAACATCCAGATTATAAATGTAAGAAATGTGTGCGGGGAGGTAACCAACCCTTCGCGCCACCCAATTACTGCAGGGGATACCTCATGCTGGTGAGACTGGGACGATCATCCTGGTTGGGTGAGCCCTTCTTCCCAGAGGCGAAGTGAACCCACGCGCCTCATAGGAGAGGGCAATATGCATCTCTCACCCAGTATAGTGGCGCTCTGACTTACGCCACTAGCTGATGCAGTGGATGTGAATCTGAAGAGCACATACTGGACAGTAAGTGAAGTTTCTCCTGCTCCGAAGCTGTAAAAGGCGGAGGACAGAAGGCTTCAAATAATGCAGCTAAGAAAATCCTGAGGGTACTAGGGCACAAGCCCAAGGACAAGCTTTTCCTGCAGAAGCTCCAGCACTGAAACATTTTGGCAGTGGACTGGGTCTACCTGCTTGGCACACACTTGTTGCAGGGGAATACCTCTTGCTAATCCAATAGCTGAGGCGACCCCCTGGTTGAATGAGCCCTGATTCCTAGAGGCGAAGTGAGCCCATGCGCCTCATAGGAGAGGGCAATAGCATGTCTCATCCAGAACATGTAGAAACTGCTCTGACCTATGCCACTAGCTGATGCGGTGGACGTAGATCTGAAGAGCACAAGCTGGACACAGCAAGTGAAGTCTCTCCTGCTCAGAAGCTGTAAGCGCGGAGGACAGAAGGCTTCAAGAGCAATAGGGTGCCTGTTGGGTATATATAGCTTTCGGAAGATAGTTGAGAGAGGATGCAGTCACGTACGTCCTGAGAGTACTAGGGCACAGACCCGAGGAGGGAAACTCCAGCACTGAAACAATTCGGCAGTGGACTGGGTTTACCTGCTTAGCAGATACTTGCTGCAGGGGAATACCTCTTGCTAATGCAATAGATGAGGCAATCCCTGTGGTTGAAAGAGCCCTGATTCCCAGAGGCGAAGTGAGCCCACGCGCCTCATAGGAGAGGGCAATAGCATCTCTCATCCAAACCATGTAGAAGCTGCTCTGACCTACGCCACTAGCTGATGCGGTGGACGTAAATCTGAAGAGCAGTAAAAGGCGAAGCATATCTTGGAAGGCAAGAGGTCCGCCTTGCTACATGAAAATCTCTCCCTGACTACTTCGGAGTGGGGTTCCCATTCCCCGTTTGTCAGAGATAGACTGGACAGTACTACTGCTCCCGCATCCATGCTGGAATGTAAATCGCTCTGAGGGACAGGAACCTGGTGCGCTAGCTGTTAGCGGCACGCGTACAGTCCGCCCTGGCGATAATATATGAGACTGCCATAGTGTTGTCCACCGCACTAGGACATGGCAGCCTCTCAACTGCTGGAGGAAGTGCTTTAGGGCCAGAAATAGAGCCATCATCTCGAGGCAATTGCTGTGCCATGCGAGAAGATAGCCTCTCCAGCTCCCTTGGGCTGGACGGTCATCAGAGACCGCACCCCAGCCTGTGAGGGAAGCATCTGTCGTTAGCCTCAGCGACGACAAGATGAACTTAGAGTGGGACCCAGAGTAGAGACCGGGGTCTGAACCACGTAGAAAGGGTACGAAGCACCTGGCGCGTAACCCATATTGGGGATTGGCCCTAGTGATATCCCCTGGTTCTTAGCCACAACTTGGAATGCTCTCATGTGCAGAAGGCCCATAGGTGTCACCGTGGATACAGCTGCCATGAGAGCTAGGATGGTCACTTTCTGGTCTAGCTTGTTTTCCTTGAGGGTGTTGAGAATGGGTTCGATACGAGCGGGAGACAGCTGTGCCTGCTTACGACCGAATCCCATATGGCACCCAATGTGTTGTCCTCTGCACAGGAAAGAGCACGCTTTCGTGGCGTTGGGTCCCAGTCCTGAGAACAGAGATGAGCTAGGACGACATGCTGATGTCGAAGCATTAGCAACCGGATGCCCTGGGACTCCCATAAGAACCAGGGCTAAATCCGTGCATTTTGTATGTGTGCGGGTGAGCTAGACCAATGGAAGGACGCGATACTGGTAAGCTTCGCCCCCGAAAGCGAACCTCAGGATCTTCCTGTGTTGTGGCAATGTTTCTGTATGAAAGTAAGCGTCCTTAAATCGATTGTCAGAAACAATCGCTTGGTAGGGTTGAGAGCAATCACCTTTACAGTCAACATTTGAACTGTATTATTGATTTTCAGGTAGCGGGAGAGCCTGCAGAATCTGAAATATTGGACGCAGCCCCCATTCCTCTTGGGAACCAAGAATACCAACTGTAGTAGCCTGACTCACTGTCTGGTGGGGGAACATGTTTCATGTTTCATGGAAGTGGAGGCCGCGCCATTGAAAACACAGATGGTGAAGTGAGAACTGTATCCTGTAGTTCCTCTCTCCAGTGCTTAGTACCCAAGGAGATATACTTGGCAGTAGCTTCCACGCTGCCAGTTTCCGGGGGGGGGATGTTAGATGTTCGGCATCCTGAAGCATGGCACGAAGAACCGAAGAACTAACAGCCTATTGGAGACTGGTGTTGCCCGAAACACCAGTGGTGGCGGAGCAAGAACACCGACCTCCTCGGGGTGCCAGGGAGAACACTTATTCGTTAGAAAGGAATTCTGGGTGTCTCTCCCTATTGGGGGGCCACCCCCATTTATTTTATTTTACACACACACACACATATATATATATAAAAAAAAATAAAAATAAAAAAATATATATATAATCAGTCTGACCTCCTGGGGCAGATAGTGAAATGCGGCGCACTCCAATTTTTTACGAGGAGGTGCCCGGGTCCAAAAAAAACCCCACATATTTAAATAAACAAATAAGTCGATGGCAGGAAAAACACAGCATGAATACAGCTTACTCCATGAAAGGGTTAACTCATATGGAGAGAGCTAAGAGGAGGGGGGAGAGCGTCATTGAGGCTCCACCCCCCGGCCACCCGACAGAAGCTGCCGTCTACTGCTTGTTTTTTTTTTTTTTTTTTTAAGTGCTTAAGGCTATTTTCATCTCCGGTAAACAAGAGAGAAATCCTCGTGATGACAACGCGGAAGAAAGGAGTTTTCTTACCTCCGTCTGCCGCAGCTCTGTCAGATGCACGAGTTTTAAGCCAGGAATGCGCGGCGGCGCGCAGCTTCTCACGGAATGCGCGGCGCGCGCAGCACTAGTCGAAGCAGTGTAGAGATCGCACTCCGATATGGATTATCACACAGGGAGGGATATCTGGTTTAAACTCGTCAAATTGGTGAGTTAAGACACCTTCTTATTTTGCTGGTTTATCACAAGCACGCTTCACAACAAGGCTCTGAAGACAAATGATCTGAGGTTGTTGCCGGCTCACCTGTTTTTATAACCTCCACCTACATCTAATCAGATGACGTCACCTGTCGAGGTTATATATAGCCAAAAACTTTGGCGTGTTTTCACAGCATGCTTCAACGACCGGCAATGCGACAAAATGGTTCCCATAGCGTTTTCACGCAGCATCGAGTGAAGCCTTGAAAGGGAACAGCATTTACACACCTGCTAAACAGTGAAAAAACACAATCATAAGTAACACTGACAACACTGACATGGTTGCTCTCACTATGCGTTGGGCTTTCCATTGCAGGAAGTTTCTTCAACAAAAGATGGTTTTATAAGTATTAGAAAGCTTGTGGGATTATTATTATTATTATTATTATTATTATTATTATTATTATTATTATATTGCCTTTCGACTTATTTAATATTTAAAAGTTGACCTTTTATTGTGAGGGGCTGGGAAGTATTTTGAACAGGTTAAAGTCAGAATCCATCATAAAAACTTATGATCGCAACTAGATGTCTGAGGCAGTGCATAATGTAGGCAGGATTTTAGGATCTTTTGCGTGTAATGTTTACTCAGCTGTATTACTGTATTTGAATGCATAATAAAAATCACTTTTTGTTTGTACCAAACTGTTGCGACAAAGTTGGAAGCAATGAAATAAAGCCTTTGCATCATGTACGTAGTACAGTAATAATAATTCCCTTCACTGTTACACACACACACATCCCAGAGGAAAAAAAGCATCCCAGATGAATGGAGGCTGCTATTAAAGCAAAACCAAAGGAACCAACTCTGTGCTAATGCCCATGGTTTTGGAATGGTCACATAGGAGTGTGATGGACAGGAGTCCATTTATTTCTGGCCGTATAGTGTACTTTTGGGTACATTGTGTACTGTATATAATTTTGACAGGAAATGGTAAACAGTTTCAATCTAGCTCGAAATTTGCTAGATATAATTAACAATAAATATTTAATGAGTAATAACTCATAATAAATAGAGTTATAAATAAATAGAGTTTACCTCTAATATATTCTTTTATATTCACAGAAAAGGCAGCACTGAAGTATTTTATTTTACTAACTGGATTCACACTAAATATTCACGAGACCTTCATGGTTCGGCTTAAACATGAAATCCCACAACTGCAGAAAGTGAATAAAGTGGATGAGTGTGATTTCATTCTGGCTTTCTGTCCTGTTGTGTCACGAGCTGGAACTGACATTGAAGCAGCACTGAAGAAGATTAATCATCAATCAGGTATTTAAAATAAACTTCTTTCAAAATAATTGATTATGTATACAGTGAGAACTCAGTTCATGAACGTCCCCAGTATAAACAAACCGGTTCACGACCAAAAAAATAAATAAAAATTAGTCGTTGTTAACAAACTCCTCCATGAAACTGCCATCGCGGATCGCACAAATGATAAAAGATTTTTGTGCAAGGTAGAGTGCCATTCACACCTTTGCCAAGAAGTATCATCTGAGCAAAACTCTGGCGAATAGCGTGCTACAGTCTATGAACAATAATATGGTGCCATACTTTAGGATAATAGTGCAGAAATTTTTTTTATTGAATTTTAGTGAAAAACGGCTGCAATGTATGAACCATAGGACAAGAAACAAAAAAAGAGAGAAACCCCTTAAGGCGAATGACCCAGTGATATTATGGAAGGGGACTCTTCCAAACACTAAACTCCTCCCCACCCATCTTCCTCTCCTCCATTCCTTCACGTCAGTGAGTCTCCCTAAGAAGTGAATTAACAGTACATGTACATGAAAAAAAAGTGTTCGTTCTCTCCTGTACATTTAAAAAAATATTTTGTATAATTAAGCCTTTTTCATACCTTTTTTTATTTTGTGATATAAACAAAATAAATAAAAATGTAAGTATAGTTCACATCGATTCACAGTGAATTTCTTCATGAAAAATTCATTCAGTCTACAACCAAATTGGTTCATTCACAGAAGTTTAGAATGAATTACCGCAGTTCCACTGTACTGAAGAATGTCATGAGATTTGTTATGAGTAAATGTCTCATTTCTTTCTCCAAGCCATCAAACCTGCAGTTCTGGTGGCGCTCCATCACACATTTAATCCAGAGTGTGCTGTACCAGACAGCAGCAGAGCTGTACACAGAGAGAAAACTGTCACAGTCGACTTTCTGTTTCATGATCGGGGATTACTGCGGTGTCATAGGAATGATGAATCACAGTCCAGAATTATAAATTACATAAAATCTCAGGTAATTGTTTGCTTGTTTCACTTGTCAGCAAAAATGTACAGACATTAAATTATGGATCTATATATCTGTATGTACTGTATAATACGAATGTTTAAAAAATATACAGTAATACAGTACATAGGGCTGTCTTTATACAAAAGCAAGTGTTCTAGGTTAATTTATCAAAAATGTTATTTGACCCAAAAGAATGTTTTAAAGTTTTAGATGCAGATAAATTGTTTAACAGGGACTGATTTACAGTTTAATATCTTAAGATTACACAACAGATGAGTTTTATATATATATATATATATATATATATATATATATATATATATATATATATGCTATATTTGTTATGTATATTTAATGTAATCAGAGATAATATTATTTCAGGTTGAAGCCCACATACATGTCTGCCTGTCTTTCTCTACAGTAGAACTTTCTAACTTATTAATTAAAAAAAAAAACACCTTGCTTAGGCTAAGTCATACTTCTTTCATCATCAGCCAAATACACTCCATGTTCGGTAATTGGAGCGTGAATCCGAGATGAGAAATTGGAAAAATAGATCAGATAAATTTTTAAAAGAAAGTTTATCTTAAAACAACTGCAGTGTGTTAAAATTCACTTGTACCACTTCAGTGCCGTTATCTTCAGTAATCCCAGTAAAAAAAATCCAGTCTAGTTTTTCTATTTAATATCTTTTGCTGCAGGTGATTATTTATTTATTTATTTATTTTTACATTGATCAAGTCACTAATTAGTAGCTTATTTTAAAGTAGATTATTAAATCCAGCACATGACTGTTCATAACATCGCTTTTATTTAATATTTTGGGCTCTTAGTTCAGGTATAAAAGCTCTCGCTACTCCCTCACCTCGAACTACGGCAGATATGTTTGCTCTAACAACCTGTGTTTTATCTTATAGTGGCGTTTCAATGCTTTGTCTTAACACCATGGTTTTAAAACATATGAGACAAATCAGTTTAAAACTTCCCTCAGATTGAATACTCGTACATTGATCTGTCCATTCATCTTTGAAGGTTCAGTTTTCATAGTCTACTTGGCTTTTTAGTAAACCATGCCAGGACTATGTCATACTTTTGTTTCTTTTTGGTAAAGATTTGGTAAAGATTCCGTTCCATCCACCCAAAAATTTATTACAAATATTACGAGTTTCCAACATTGTAATGAGATTTTTTCATATGAAAACAATCTAAATGTTTGGAGACACTAAGTAATGTAAATAAAGTGAAAAAAAAAAAAAAAACTAAACATAGATAAATAGGAATAGAATGTAAATGAAATACTACAGTATGTAAATAGAAATATAATGTATGATTCCACCAGCTAATTCAGGTTTAAAATAATAAATACATCTAAAACAGTATATGACACCAGTTACTTAAAATGTTTAAAGCATGTACGAGCACTTTAAAAAAATAATGCCTGCATTTACTGAACTTTTAAGTAATCAGCACAAAACAACTAGTAACAAAATAATCCTAATCTCTGGCTAATGTTAAATAGATATTAACATAAAATCATATTTATTTTAATCATGTATTGAATGAAGAATCAGATATACTGTCTGCCCAGTAATATGTAAGAAAAATAATATGATTGATTTTATATGGCCAGTTTTGATTCCATTGTTTACATTATTTCCTTCATAATTTTATTATAAATAGTCAGCTGTTATCAGGCATAAAGCTAATGAGCCATACAATGAAGCTGTGGGAAAGAGTAATGGAAGCTAGGTTAAGGGCAGAGGTGAGAATTTGTGATCAGCAATATGGTTTTATGCCTAGAAAGAGTACATCAGATGCAGTATTTGCTTTGAGGATGCTGGTGGAGAAGTACAGAGAAGGTAATAAAGAGTTGCATTGTGTCTTTGTAGATTTAGAGAAAGCGTACGACAGGGTGCCGAGGGAGGAGCTGTGGTGTTGTATGAGGAAGTCTGGAGTGGCAGAGAAGTATGTTAGAGTGGTGCAGGACATGTATGAGGGCGCTAAGACAGCTTTAGGTGTGACAGAAGAGTTCAAGGTGGAGGTGGGTCTGCATCGAGGATCGGCCCCTTCAGATGACAGATGAGGTTAGACAGGAGTCTCCATGGACAATGATGTTTGCAGATGACATTGTGCTTTGTAGCGAGAGCAGGGAACAGGTGGAGGAAAATTTGGAGAGGTGGAGGTACGCTCTGGAAAGCAGAGGAATGAAGGTTAGCCGCAGCAAGACGGAATACATGTGTGTGAATGAGAGGAACCCAAGAGGAACAGTGAGGCTACAGGGAGCAGAGGTAAAGAAGGTGCAGGATTTTAAGTACTTACTGTAGGGTCAACGGTCGAGAGCAACGGAGAGTGTGGAAAGGAGGTGAAGAGACGAGTACAGGCAGGTTGGAATGTGTGGAGAAAAGTGTCAGGTGTGTTGTGCGATAAAAGAGTATCAGCGAGAATGAAAGGAAAGGTGTACAGGACAGTGGTGAGACCAGCAATGCTCTACGGCTTAGAGACAGTGGCACTGAAGAAAAGACTCAAAAGAAAAGAGCTAGAGGTAGCAGAGCTGAAGATGTTGAGGTTCTCTTTGGGAGTGACAAGGATGGATAGGATCAAGAATGAGTTCATCAGAGGGACAACCCATGTTAGATGTTTTGGGAGGCCAGATTGAGGTGGTTAGGGTTAGATGGAAGAAGATGATTCGCTGCGGCGACCCCTGAAAGGGAACAGCTGAAAGACAAAGAAGAAGAAGTCAGCTGTTATCAGCACAGGTGTATGTTTGGCCACCACTGAATGATTAGTGACACTATTAGTGACAGCAGGATAGAAAAGAAAAGTACAGACAACACATTAGGAGTAGAATACAAATGAAATATAAAAAGGCTGACTCTATGGTTTATGTAAGATAATACAAATCCACACTAGCAAGCAACTTCTGTCTATATACAGTATTTATTATTTTGCCTCTGGTTTGCATAAACATGTGCAGTAATGTATTTTGCTATTTTTACAGAAAAGAGGACAAGAGCAAGAAAGTGCATGCAGAGGTGAGTGTGAGAGATTCATGAATTAATTATTCAATCAATCAATCAATCAATCAATCAATCAATCAATGTGTCTTACATAAATTTTTTCAGATAATCAATTTGTCCCAAAAGTCTCCATACATAGGGGAAAGTAACACTTTTTTTTTTTTTTATCAAAATGTACATTTATTTACAAAACTTCCTCCACATGATTGGCATTTATTTGTCCACTCTCACAGAGACTCATCTCTCCTGCTCATATTGACCTCGTGTTAACACATCTCATGTTGTTTATGTACTTGCACTTGCAATGACTTTTTTGTATTATCTTTGTGTGGAAGATACGGGGATCATAAAAGACAATCCACAGGGTCACCATGACCAAACCAAGAACCTACAAACTGTGGATCCTGGAACTGGAAAGAGGACTAATGAGGCAGAGGAAAGTCAGACGAAGAGGGACCAGCAACTGAGATCAATATACGAACGTCTACAGAAGGAACAATCTCTTATGGAGAGAATGGAGACAAGTCATGTGGAAAGGAAGAAAAAAATAGACATGGAAGAGGAACAGCTAAAAGAATTAAAAAAATTTATAGAAAAAAATAAGAAGCTTCTTCATGACAGAGATGCAGAGTTAGAGAAAGCACATAAAGCTGAAAAAGAAAAAATCTCACATCTGGAGAATATGAACAAACTGCTGAGTGAGAAAGAAACACAGCTAAAGAACAAAGATGAAGAGCTGGAAACCAGTAAAAACAAACTGGAGACACTGGCACAGGAGCTGCAGGACATCGAGGAGACAGACTTGATCGATTGAAACAGCACGAACACTGCAGAAGAAGGATAAGAACCTGAAACAAGGACACACAAATCACACAGGTAAAATGTAAATTTGAGGAGAAAGAAGAGAAAAAGACAAATTAACACAGACATGAATTGTGTCTAATGATCCGTAATAATCTAAAGATGTAAATCTTCCAGACTTGCTTGTATTTTTATGCCTTCCTGGTTTATTCGTATTGTTGTCATTAAGTGTGATTATATACAGAGGTGGAAAGAGTAATAAAATTTTGTACTCAATTACAAGTACTGTTACTTCAGTGAAATTTTACTTAAGTACAAGTAAAGTTACAATTACAAAAATCTACTCAAGTAAAAGTAAAAAGTAGCTCATTAAAAAATGTACTCAGAGTAAAAGTTACCGAGTTACTTTTTTATTTTTTTTAACAGCGGGGGTGGGATGAGGCATGTAAATCTCAAACTAGTTGTTTTTAACTGAAGGAACACCTTTGCATAATAAAGCTGTTGTCTTTCTTGTGCTTGAAAATCAAAGTGGTCACTTAAATATGGTGTTACGTCCCAGTCTAGGGCCATACAGCAAAAGACTGGTTCAGGGTTCTATTTTAAACTGTATGGAAATGGTGGTATATGGCAGAAAGAACTAGATCCAATCATTAACTGATGAAATAATGAGGTTTGTATACACACACACACACACACACACACCAGGAGGAGGAGGAGGATCAGATTCAGGATGGACCCAGGCCAAAATAATAAACAAAATGGTATTTATATTTAGTAGCTAGATTACCTGCAAAAAAAAAAACACAAACATAAATACAGGTACCTTCCCGGACTCCCTAAACCAAAAACAGTGAATAAATTCCCTCTTCCCACAATAAATGGCAGCCACACCCCTACTAATAGTGAGTGCAGAAACATACAATGAAATTATCTACAAATATATACAAAGACCAACCAAACCAAAGGGACAAAGCAATAATCAAAGTCAATTGGAGGCAAAAAGTCAAAACCGGAATACACAACCAAATATCAAAACGCCAAAATCACAACATCTTTCATCTTTCCCGCGCCTCTCTCCGGGTTCTACTGTACATGGTCGCGCTAGTCGATGACGTCACTCAGGGCGGAAGCGACCGTGTGGAAGGTCAGGTGATGCCGATGTCAGAAAACCTGGAGTGGAGTCTGGAGCGGCGCGCGACCAGGACATGATACACACACGCGCGGCGCAATGGAGCATTTATACAAAGCATAATATTTTCATTATTTTATCATTTTTATTCATTTATTTTTTACTCAGTAGCGAATATGATTTAAAATGTAGCGAATTACAATACTTCAAACAAAACGTACTTAAGTAAAAGTAAAATTACAGATTTTTAAAACTACTTTAAAAAGTAGAAATACACAAAAAAGCTACTCAATTACAGTAACGCGAGTAAATGTAATTCGTTACTTTCCACCTCTGCCTGTCACTGACATCTTTTGACATGGTGGTTAGGACTGAATGGAAGATAGGGATAGAGAAGATAGATATATATATTATACATATAATAAGTTGTTGAGGTTGATAGAAGCACCTTCTTAAATCAATCTTTGTACCACATATACCACATGACTGTGATGAGAATGATCGTTGGTTGGTAGAAGATCAAATACTTATTTTATTCACTGAAATGCAACTCAATTTATAACATTTATTTAATCATTTTTTTCTGAAATTTTTATTGATATTCTGTCGCTATCCTTTAAAATAAACCTACAATAAAATAGAATATGTTGATAAATTCACCTTTGGATAATTTGACAGTCACATACTGTATGTGTCCACTATATGAACATAAAGAGAAAAACACATCCTATCCATTTTCTTCTTCTTTAAATGTAGACATTTTCCTATTTTAAAAATCTTTTAGATTCACTGGGGTTTATGACGGTTAAGAAAAAAAGGTGGTAAATTGTTAAGAGGTAAAAAAAAAAATTTGTGATGTGATTTAGACGTCATTAGACATCTACAGCATGACAAAAAGAAATACAGACAGTTAGTGGCATTTAATAATAATAAAGCCTCTCTCTTTTACATACTAAATGAAGTGAGAAATGTACAATGGAAGTGTTCCTTTTGTTATCTTCAAAGTTGTATGTTTCATTTCATGTCTGGTTGCTTTGTGGATGATGAACAATTGTAAAGCTGGTGAATCAAGGACATCCTGAAGCTGTGTCCTGCTATTTCTTTAAATTACTGTAGCCTGGTGAAAGTGAACCAGCACAGGACACAGTAATGTCTTTCGGGGTTTTTTATTCTGAAAATAAAAATTGGTGCTCAATAAAAATTAAATAACAGGTAATGCTCCCCTATAAGCACAGACCCAACACATTCAGTGTTCTTCAATTAGTTCAACCTGAGAGTCTGTGCAAACGAGTCTCAACTTCTAGTACAAACAAATTTCAAATTAACTAACCAAAGTTGCTAGTACCAAACAGCAAATACAAAAGAAAACAAAATACTTTTTATTTAAGAAATACAAAAATAACTATGGTGGCTCTGATAAAACAACAGAAATGATACATTGTGGAAGACTAGAGTCACACTCTAAACATTTCTCGACATATCTGTACAAAACAATCAGATGAGATGGCTGGCCAATCAAGCAGCGTCAGCGAAATAGTTGGTGGTAGTGTTTGACCTTAAGGGGCTTATACTCCTTCTGGAAGGTGTAGATGATCAGCTTCTGGACAACTTGTTAGGTCAGCAGTCTTCCCCATGATCGCAGTGAAATATTCTAATATTTTGACATACTGGATTTTTGTGGAGGTGTAAGCAGTAATCATTTAAATGAAAACAAGAAGGCCATGAGCGTCATGGGTAATCAATCTAAAATGCAAGTTTTACTTTTTGAATAACAAAAAATAATTTTTGGAAATGCACTATAAGAAAATGCATGCAGAGGTGTTTGTTTTACAATTAAAGGAGTCCTTTGCTTTAAAACGTTTAAGAACCTGTTTTAACTGCTGAACATATAGCATTAATGTATTCATAAATATTATGGAATATGTTGTTCGAACTGAAACAGAGATGTCACTAATATCATCTCCAAGGCAGCATGCTTCAGTTAGCAGAACAACATTATGCTAAAATCACTGCACTATACAATCATACTGTATATAAGCTTGTAGCCTCACACAAGGTGCAGTAATGTATACTGTATATAAATCTGTACACTCACACAGAGTGGAGTAACATCGGAGTCTATTTAATGTCATTTGCAGCAATGCTTTACATGCACTTTAACTGTTTTGCTAAAGAATAAGCAAACTGGAAATAAATATCAACTGTAAATTACATTAAACACTTTATTTACAAATTAATAAAATACATGTACATATTTGTGGTGCAAGAAGGCAGATCATCAAGGGTCCGTCCTCTCCACGACAATCTACAACAGGGGAGAAATAAAGACATGTTAATATAAGTGTCTAGTAAAAAGACTTCATGATGTTACTATGCACTTCAACACTGTGGCGAAAAAGGCCCGACAGCGTCTCTACCACCTCAGACGCTTGAGAGACTTCAGACTGCCCTTTAAGACCTAATTTCCACTATGCTGGTGCTGGTGCCAGGTGCCGGTTCTGGTGCTCAGCCGGTGCTGAACTGGAAACCACAGAGAACCGGCCCGCGTTTACACTAGACAGGAGTTCAGCAGGAGCTGCATGATAATACGTCACAGGCCACGCCCACTAAACAGAAACGAACTTGCCCGAAATCAGTTTACTGGTTATTCTCCAAACTATGAAAATGTATTTCAGTATCCAAAAGCAGCTTATTCGACGTGTTATAACCGCTGAAAGAGATCGACATAGACAACTAGATTATTCACTATTTGGTCGGTTGTTCGTGTGAAGCCTGCGACTATTAGTTCTTAATCTCAATTAATCTCAACCGATGTTCAAATTGTTAAAAGCGCTTTTGTTTCGTCCGCGCTCCACATTAACGGACTTTGCATCTCCGCCATTTTTTTAACGCTCCCTGACGTCACGGTTTCTCGTGACAGACCAGCAGAGTTTAGGGGCCGGTGCTTGTTTTAGCACCAACTTTTTTCTGTGGAAAAGCGCGGCACTGGTTCCAAAATTGGAAACCGGCACGGGAACAAGAGCAGTGGAAAAGGGGTATAAGGTGCTCAGGAACTTCTACTCCTGCACCATATAGAGCATCCTGACGGGAAACATCGCGACCTGGTTCGGGAACAGCACCATGCAGGACAGACGAGCTCTACAGAGGGTGGTGCGATCAGCTGAGCGCATCATCCGCACTGAGCTCCCTGACCTGCACTCAATCTACAGCAAGCGGTGCTGGACCAAAGCCAGGAAGATTGTGAAGGACCTCAGCCATCCCAACAATGGACTGTTCTCTCTGTTGAGGTGAGGAAAGCGATTCCGCTCCCTGAAGGCCAACACAGAGAGACTGAGGAGGAGCTTCTTCCCACAGGCGATATAGTCTCTCAATCACAACACCACACAGGATTAATAACATCTTTTTAAACTCACAACACTGACTGGACAATCATGGACACATTCATACACACTTGCACTACATATTTATATATTTGGACCATTGCACAAGACACTTTAATAAGTCACTTTTTATGCATATTTGCACAACCACTGCCACTTTCAAATTATATATATATACTTTTTTTCTTCTATATTTTGTAATATTTTTTATTATGCCCTTATTTGTACAGTTTATTTTACTAGTTAAATTTATTTTCTTTAGTATTTCTTTTTAATCATATTTATTCCTTATGTACAAGTTTTTATTTTATTTTGATTTTTTTTTAAAGGTCACTGGCGGTCATATAAGCATTTCACTGCATACTGTGTATGTGACAAATAAAATTTGAATTTTAATAAACAGAACCTGAACAAAAGCCCCTTTTCTTGACTGTTACATACAGTGTGTAATCACATAGCTAACTACTCAGAAGAGCTCTAGCTATGATAATACCACTACATTACACTGCAGTATTATACACTATATGGCACTCATGAGCTCCAATAAACTGCATACAACAATTCATTAACCATCTGTAACATTTAACCCATAACAGGAGCAGCTAAGAATTAGCTCAGGGATAATTAGCAATAGTTGATAGACAACAGCTGACATTCTGCTATCTTAGCTCTTTTAGTAAACTAGCGCTTAGCATAATGATATTAACTTGCTTATGGATCCATATTTGGACAGGTGTTTTACAGAACCAATGGAGCTAACTGTTTACATCACGTATATGTGTCCAAATACACTATTAAATTAATATATGTTAATGAACATGCTAGTTTCCCCATGCTAAGCGCTAGCGGTTGGCATAGTGATATTAGCTTGCTTATAAATCCATATGTGGATGTATATTACAGAGATGGCATGGAGCTGATGGTTTATATCAGTGTTTAATGGGTTAGGGTTAATGGTCTAAATGAGATTATCTTCCTTTTAATCACTGACATTTACACTCGGCTCGGCATTTCCCTCAAACACTCCAAAAGTATTAACACTGCTACAAAGTTATCATTAGTGCCTAAAACAGTAACATTTAATTAATTTTATATATTAAACATTACCTGGTAAGTGTGTCCAGTTGAAAATTTAGTGAAAATTATAAGTCCTGAAGCTGATAACAGATGTTGTGTCGAAGTTGTTTCCCTCATCAGGATGCATTTTTAGCCCCACCCCCGTGAAAACGGCACAGGGAACGCGCATTTAGGAGAAGGCTCGTTCATGAAGGATTGTGCACGTGCCACTGAAATTCTACGGAGCGCGGTAAAGGCCAAAAATGACATTGTTAGCGTTTTTTTAAATCACTGAAACGAAAAAGACGGCGAATTTCACGCGTCTTGAAAACGAAAATTATCATAACATGCGTTGTATTTTTTTAACTGGTATACACTACCCATGATTTTTATGATATTTTCTCAAGGGAATTTTTTAAAATATATTTCATAAAAAAAATGGACAACTACCAGTGCTAATCCGTTTCATATGCAGTTTGGGTTTATTCAGATAGCTATGACCGAGTGAGTTGACCTCACGCGAATAAAATGCTAATTATCTAACAATGTAAATTTTGGCCTCTACTGCGCTCCGTAGAATTTCGGTGGTACGCGCATAATCCTGTGTTCAGTTGTGTTTTGACCTCAGTCCCATAGTCCTTTAGCTTTTGCATTTAGCTTGCAAAGAATACTCGACAAAGAGAGTTCTCACACGGGAAAAAGTAGTTGCGCACAAACAGGGAAAATCATACACGTACGCGGGAAAAAGCACACATTTTTTAAGGAAAAAACACACATACGGTATAGACCATTTGACCTTCTGGGGCACCGTAGATGGCGTGGCCAATTATTATTATTTTTCTTCAGGGGGCGGGCGGAGCTCTTACTCAGCGATTGCGGAGAAGGTGAAAGTGAAAGGAGTTCACGGTGAAACACGGCCTGTTTGTAGAGCAGCAAATAAGAAGTTACTACTTTTACGAGAAGCAACGAAGGTAAGCAGAAACAAGGCAAATTCCTGTTTAAATAATACACTTAAATATTCATTCAAAATAAGTCATGTTTTATTCGCTAAATGACAAAAAAATGTGTTTTATTCGAGCTGTCCAGTTACACAGTAAGATGACTCTGCTCTCTCTCTCTCTCTCTCTGTCTGTCCCTTTAGGACTTCTGTATATAAGACGATTAAGCAACAGCAGTGTCTGATACAATGGCAGGTATACAGAGATTTATATGTTGAACAGAATGTGGTTTTACAATTATTAAAAAAGCTTCTGGGATTTTGATTAATCATGTAAACACTAATAAGTGTATTATTATTATTATTATTATTATTATTATTATACTGCTAATATATTGCCATTCCCATATTACCTGGGGGTATTTTTGAACAGTGAAGTTAAGACTCCTGTGTGTGACCTTCTGATAGAGAGGTTTATCTGCTGTCACCAGTCACTCATTAACTGTTTAGGAAAATGTTTTATGCATGATAAATATACTGTATTATTGTAGTATGAAAAAATAATTATTTAGTCTAGCATACTTATTACTGTTGCATATCTCCACCATAAGTACAGTGCCTTGCAAAAGTATTTAAACCACATTTTTTAATGTTACAATCACAAACGTAAATGTATTTTAATGGAATTTTATGTGATAGACCAACAACACAAGGTGGCACATAATTGTGATGTGGAAGGAAAATGATAAATGGCTTTCATTTTTTTATTCATTTTTTACCAGTAAATAATTGAAAAGTATGGTTTACATTTGTACTCAGCCCCCCTGAGTAAATACTTTGTTGAACCACCTTCCACTGCAATTACAGTCTTTGGTGGTATGTCTCTATGAGCTTTTGCTCCTCTGGAAAGTGAAATTTTTGCCCATTCTTCTTTACAAAAATAGCTCAAGCTCAGTCAGATTGGATGGAGAGCATCTGTGAACAGCAGTTTTCAAGTCTTTCCACAAATTCTCAATAGTCATTCTAAACACCTGAATACTCTTGGACCTGAACCATTCCATTGAGACACCTTCTTCCACCGCTCCTGTGTCCCCCATATAGCTTGTCGCAAACTGCAAACAGAACTTTTTTTATGGCCTTCTTTCAACAATAGCATGTGATCTATGGATCTCTTCAGCTCCTCCAATGTTACCAAGGGCCTCTAGGCTGTGTCTCTGTGTAATGATCTCCTTGCCCGGCCTGTCAGTTTAGGTGGATGGCCATGTCTTGGTACGTGTAAAAGTTCAAAGGGTAATGAATACATTTGCAAGGCCTTGTATATTGTTGTTAGTCTTTTGCTTGCTCCCATCCAATCCGTGCTTGGCACAGGATTTTCTCTGGAAGCCCTTCCTGATGCAAACCTCCCGTTTTATGCAGGCGTATGGTAGATAAAAAACCCTACTACTGAGTCACCAATGCCCATCAACACCATAGTATAATGAGAGATAACTGCTACTGACTGCCACTTAACTGAAGCATAATGTAGGCAGGCGTGAATATACTGTACATGTGCATGTTGACCAGATTTTCTACCACAGCCACAAAGCAGGAATAAATACAGTGGTAATCACCATTGGCCTCCGGTTCCTAGTTGGAATATAGAGGTTCTTAGATGGATTGATGGAATGTGGTTATGTAAAAAGATAAACATTCCAGGGTTGTTGGCAATAATGGTTTCACAGACAGCACCCTAACTGGTTTAGCTAGTTTAGTTTTCTTCAGCATTAAAAATTATAGTTATTTTGCCAGTAAATGAGTGCAAGCTTGAGTGTAGAATAAAAAAACTTTATGGTTATTAGTTATGTCTATGAGCATGAAACAACACACCATAAGCATCCATTTCACCAGCACTTTCTTTGTTTTTACACAGCTTTTCTTTGGGTAAGTAAACAGCTCTACTTTGTTCTATTACAAATGATGTCTCTTTATTTCCTTGCTGTCAGCCTCCAGGATGGATTAGCCCATATATACAGTGTTATGATGTAAGGCTATTAAAAGAATAAACCTACAAGTGAACAGAAAATCACTGAGTACATGAGTGAAATTGGAGAAACAAATGTAAAACATAACGCATGCCTGCTTAACACCATGCAAAAATATTTACAATAAAGACAGTAATTGAGCAATGGTTGCATTTCAATGTGATACAGTAAAGTGATGAAACTAAAATGAAAGACAATATTTAATTACATTTAACATTTCATTATTTCAATAGAAATTGGTGATTCTTTCTCATTAAAGAGATAAAGCAACATGAGAGCAATGCCATGATGTTTGTGCTTTTCAGTGTGGCACATTTTATGCATGTCGTGAAAACAATCCTGTTTACTGTACTCTACTTAGTTTTAACCGTTGTGACTGGCACGAAGATGTTCTTTACAGTATGACAAGTAGTAGCCTTGACCCACTTCACAGATGTGCTATATAGTGGAATTATTCTGGATTACGAGCATAATTACTGTAGTTCCAGATGCAGGCTCATATTCCAAAATGAATTTCCCTATAAGAAATAATGGAAACTAAAATAATTCGTTCCACAGCCTAAGAAAAATAAATACATAAAAATAATTAACACAAAATATTAAGTAAAAATAAAACAAATTAACCTGCACTTTACCTTTAAAAAAGAGTCAAAATAAATCCCGACAGATAAGTGTTTCCGTGTATGCGCAGGCGCTCTGTGTGTGTGTGTGTGTGTGTGTGTGTGTGTGTGTGTGTGTGTGTGTGTGTGTGTGTGTGTGTGTGAATCTAAAGTAAGCTCCGCTCTCCCCCTTCCCATCTTACACAGTTACCCTTCCTCCACTCTTTTCACACATGCCTGTGTACACAATGGAAACACTGTTTTATCGGGGGGAAAAAACAATAAATCTCTCTAATGACACTGGATTGAGCAACACATTAACTGAATCACTGCTGTAAAGTTAAACAAATTAACCTGCACTTTACCTTTGAAAAGAATCGGGACAGCGCAGTGTTTCTGTGTAGAGCAGAGAGAAAGAGTGTGTGTGTGTGTGTGTCTGTGAAGGCAGGAGGGGTCTGTCTGTGCATTTCACTGCATATCGTACTGTGTATGTGACAAATACAATTTTAATTAGAATTTGTGTGTGTGGGGGGCGTCACAGTGTCCAATGATGCGTGTGCACACAGACACTAAGAGCAGACTGAGCCTTGAGCAGAGAGAGAAAATGGATTTTTAACCTCTCTAAGGAGGCTTGCTTTTGCTTTACATGCGCGCTATACACACACACATACAGACACAAAATAAAAGATGCACGGATGTTGATTATAACAGTAAGAAATGCGCACTAAGACCCAGCAGACGATTACCCACAATTCCACAGCACAAGAGAGAAAAACCGTTGGCTCAGTTGTGATCAAGAAGCGCATGCGTGATACATGATACTCGTAAACCAAGACTTGTTCGTTTTCCAAGTCAAAATGCATTAAAAATCTTTGCTTGTCTTGCGGAACACCTGCAAACCGCATTACTCGCAATCCGAGATTTCACTGTAATATTAAACAGTAATGATAATGTGATTACAAATAAGAAGTAGTGGTAGGGCTGGGCCGATAAACGATATCATATCGAATCGCGATTTATTTGATTTTAAAAACGATGAAAAGCTCTAGACATTTTTTGCTCGATATGGATTAATCTAAGAGCCAATCACACAGCAGAACAACACGACAACAACCAATCAGCGTGCAGCTTGCACGTGCCGTGCAGGTCAAAGTTAATTTCCTGCCGCACTTTGCGAAGCAAACTTGACACCAGGACGACAAAAAAAAAAAAAAAAAAAAGAGTGGAAGCAGCGACGAAAGTGAATCTAACCTCGAGTTATTATCCAAAGATGTTGAAATTGTCGACAAAAAAGGTAGCACGAACTCCGTTATATGAATGCATCACCCACACGACCACATAGAGCATGAACATGCGGCCCGATGCTACTCCGTCAACTAGCAGGGCTAGCAGTGGGGCTGTACCAAAGCAGATATCGCTCGTGTCGTCTTTCGTGGCCATTACACCTTATGAAAGGTGTCCAAAAGGAGCAAGAATATAACCAGGGCCGTTTCTAACTTTCTAGTGAAAGATATGATGCCCCTAAGCACACGAGGCTGAAGTTAGCTCCTTATTCGCAGCTTCCGGTTCGTTTGGCTCCTTATTGCACAGCGTCTCATTCCGCGGCTGAAGTTTAGCTCCTTATTCGCCTCGTTACTAACGGGAGTGTTCACGCTGGCCAAAGCTGCGCAGGTTATCATATAAAAGCAGCTTCCGATTCGTTTGGCTCCTTATTGCGCAGCGTCTCACTCTGCGGCTGAAGTTTAGCTCCTTATTTGCAGCTTCCGGTTTGTTTGGCTCCTTATTGCGCAGCATCTCATTTTACGGCTCGAAGTATAGCCTCGTGTTCACGTTGCCGAATGCTGCGCAGTTTATCAATAAAACATTATTTTCGTGGCTTAAACCATTCTGGCCAAGCAAATATGAACTATACAACACCTAGCAGGTACCCAACTATATAGTAAAAGTGAAATTGTCCTGGCCCAGATTGATAGCTGCATAATTCATTCCATGTTTGTTGTCATTGCATGCTTAAGCCATTACTGTATGTCAGTTTATTGGGGCCGTGTGAAATAACCTTCATTTAACTCTGAATTGTGGGATAAAGACAGCCCTAGTGTGTGTGGTCTAAATGTTGTTTCTCATTATTGTTTAAAAATCTCAAAACATTAATATATCACAAGATACTTTTTATCATCACAAACAAGTACTTTTTTTTTTTTTTTATAAAAATCTTTGCCTTGTAAAGATTCTGAGCATGTGCATATAGTATCTTAATTTTTAAGGCCAAATCTGTCATCTGTTTTTGTTAATAAACTATACTTTAAAATGTAATTTAATGAACCCTTTAATTTTTGTGGCTTCAGTTTAAGTTGTTCAACATTGATGTTCAATAAATAATCATAGATAGTAGATAGTGTGTGTTGCCTTCAATTAATCAATCAAGTAATGCAGCCTTCATTCAAAAATCTCTCAATTGTGAGCATATTTACTGTACAAAACCTGTCAGTGAACTATGAGGGCAAAAAAAAAAAAAAATCGTTTATTAATCGAAATCGAGTTAAAATGTTCAATTAATCGAGATTTTGATTTTAGGCCAAATCGCCCAGCCCTAAGTAGTGGTGTTGATAGATGTGGTGTTGATTGGATTTTTTTATCCAATACAGAGATAGTGACAAATTTGTCAGATATTGATAAATTAAAATCTCCTAGATGCCTTTTCAATCAGTAAACTGCAGAGTTTTCTGTGATACCGTATGGTACGTTGTACAGATATTCTTTTTTTTGTTTTTGAAATAGGTAAGTAGAAAGATAGGTCATTTGCAAATTAGATTTCTCAGTTTACAGTTGACATCATGCATGAAATGTTCATATTTTGCAATTTTCATCCATAGAGTCTCACCGGGAATAAAGACCAGTCAAGTAAGTATAAGCGGGTCAGAAGGGAAACAAAAGGGACTATACAGTATGTACTAATTCTGCCGGAATAAAAAAATATTCTGTAGTTTAACTATAGTTAGGAGCAAAAATTTACTACACTCATCATCAAAAATAAATATCATTGCAATATTTGCAATGCATTTTTATCAGCTGGTCTTTTTCTGTGGCTGAATGATTGAACAACATACTTTATGTTCATCTTTAAGAGAACCCAAATAATTTGATCCAGATGTTTTAACATAATTAATGTTTTCTGAAATCAACATAGAGTCAAAATTATACATCCAGGGTCTAAAATACACATATATCACACCTAATAATTAGTCGAATGTCCTTTAGCAAGTTTGACTTTCAGCAGCGGCTTTAGGTCACCATTCAAGAGCTTCTGGCAGAATTCTGAATACCACTCCTCTTGTGGTACCAGTTCCACTGCCACAAAGCATGATGCTACCACCACCATGCTTAACAGTTAGTATAGCATGGTTGGGGTTGAATTTATTACAGTAGCTGTACCCCTCCAAACAAATGTGATTACAAATAAGTAGTGGTGTTGTGGCTGCTTTTTTGATCCAATCAGATCCAACTTTTGATCACAGAGATAGTGACAAATTTGTCAGATATTGATAAAATAAAATCTCCAGAAGCCTTTTGAATCATTACATTTTCTATTAGACGGTATTTTCTTTGTTAAAACTTTCCTTTAGAAGGTATTTTTTTTGTTAATGTGGTCAGCTTCAAACATTAAACCAGCTTGAAGTTTTTTATTTAGGACCAAGGATATCTTTCTTGCACTTTCACTTGACTGTACATAGTGACATGGTGTTCCAGTAGTTTCCAGGTAATTGCAGGCTTGAGCCTTGGCATTTCCTGAGTGGATCCTGTGTAGTTCCTGAACATTCAAACACATTTCTTCTCAGCTAAGGGTGATAGTTTTGTCTACATGTATCTACATTTCCCAATAAATTGCGTACAATAGTTGAGCTGAATTTGCAATTTGCAGTTGTTTAGAAATAACTCAGAGTTGTTTCTGATGTTTGTAAATCTGCCATCCTCTTTATCAGATCGAACCTGAGCTGTGCATTTTTGTTTGACACTATGCTTTTGTTTTGTTTTATACAGGTACTCGCTCAATCGTAAGTCAGTAACTACAGTGTGCCTTCTATTCGCTGATTTTTATTCATCTGCTTATTTAGAAAGAATGTAAAACTCTGCTTCATTAAAGGCAAAATTTCTAAAGCTTGTTCATGTCAGTGAGCGTTTTTCTATTTAATTTACCAACATTTACCAACCAATTATTAGGTTTTGGGGGCAATTACTTTTTCACATAGGGCCAGGCAGGTTTGGACTTTGTCCCGTAATAAATTAAATCATAATGAAAACATAATAATTTATATTTACTCGAGTTATCTTTATTTAATATTAAAATTTGTTCAATAGACACAATCATTAAAGTGTGACAAATATGCCAAAAAAATCAGGAAGGTGCTAAATACTTTTTCTCATCACTGTATATTATAATAGTTAACTACACTAAAATAATATACAGTGGAACCTTGGCTCAGTTGTGATCACGTGACGCTCGGCATCAAAACAAGATTCACGAGCGTGCTACATGATACTCGATAGTCGTAAACCAAGACTTTACCCGCAATCCGAGGTTCCACTGAATTGTAATAATTGATTAGAACATAACTGTGTCAGGTGGATTAGTAAATTTCATTTAAATGTATTAAAAGTTTTTAATTCAAGCTGTTTCCAATAAATAAATAAATTAGTAAAGTGAGCAAATTTGGAATGACATAATTAAACGACAAAATTATTAATTAAAAAAATCAATAAATCTGTGCATTTGAAGATTTATGTTTGCTAAGTTGAACATTTCTACAGTATGTACTGATGTCTGCAGCTTCCACTGTTGCACCCCATAAATAAAACCTTTACATTGTTTAGATTTCTGTTTTTCACTTCTACAGGGTTCATCAAAGAAAGAAGAGCCAATTAGAGGTTTGTTAAATTCTCAAATGAGGTTTTGAGAAATTTGCAGACAGTGTTACAGTATATGCACATATTATTTATATGACTATTGTTGTTATTATTAAATATAAATGTTTTTTGTCATTATAGTTGTAGTAATAGTATTATGAGTTTTGGCAATGTTGAATGTTACTTACTAAAGAATATTATATAAAATCATTCTTCACTTTCTTACTCATGTTTGTTTATACTTTCACACCCTCTCTCTTTGCCATCTTTCTTTCTCCTGTGGCTGTCCTGCCTGTCACTGTGTAGGTCAATTAATTTTTTGCTTTAGGATTAGGCAGTGATGATGTCCTTTTGTAAGCTGCCATATGATTTACACAATGTGCATAAGATTAGCACCAGTTCTGAACAGACACGTCCGACACACTGCTGACTGTGTTACTGTTACAGGATTGTCAGGATAATTCACAGCAACTCAAGAACATTAAACATTATCATACACAATAACCTTCTGCAAACTGTAGTTTTACAAACACCCCATTGTGTCTCAAAACCCATTCTGATAGAATTATTATAAGTGCTTCATTTTTTTTAATGACCAAAAACCTGTATTCTTTTTTTTTAAATAGGAAACAAACCATTTAAATGCTTTATTCTACTAACTGGAAAAACACTGAATTCTCATAATGACTTGATGGATCGTCTTAAAAGAAAAGTACCAGATCTGCAAGTGGTGCAAACCGAGGCAGAGTGTGATATCATTCTGGTGTTCTGCCCCGTCATTAGAGGACCTGAACATGATATTAAAGCAGCACTGGGGAAACTAAATGATATTTCAGGTATTTAAAATATAAAAATGAGATATTGAATATACTGAGTAAATTATTTAGTGAGTCAATGACTTGTACGGTTTCTATAGATACCAAGCCTGCGGTCCTGGTGGTGCTTCATCACACGTTTGATGCAGAGTATGTTGCATCAGACAGCAGCAGAGCTGTGAGCAGAGGGAATACAATCATGGTCAACTGTCTGTTCCATGAAGATCTGGGATTATTGCAATGTCAAAAAAATGAGGAATCAATAGGCAGAATTGTAACACACATCACACCTCAGGTCAGTGTTTGGCTGTTTGTGTTTTTCATAGAGTTGTCGGAAATAGACTCTATGCATTTAATTAGAAATGTATTTATTTATTCATTTGTTTTAATTAAGATGTTATGTATAATGTATAATGCTATACATTTATGCAGACTTAAAAATCAATAATAATAATAAAAACTTTAAGGAGAAACAACACATTTATTAATATTCCTTGCCTAACAGAATCAAGACTTCTTTACTTAATTATGATTGATTAAACAAGAATTAAAACATTGTCATTTTAATATCTGAAAATTATACAACAGATTACACAGTTTAAACTGAGATATCAATAGTAAAGTGAACTGAGAAAGAGTTCACCTCTGATTTATTTAATTTCTTATTGATATTTCACAGATTCAAAGAATAAAATCCGCCGGGGAGAAAATGGAAATTGTTCGATCTTGTGGGCCAACTGGTGAGTAGCAAGAAGTTGCAAAATAAATATTAATAACTGATCAACTCCAATTATATTTAGCTCCCTTATGATCACGAACAGTCTACTTTATGGCTGTAAAATAAATTTATACTATACATAATTTATACTATACCATGCCATCAGTGTTGGGGGACGTTACTTTAAAAAAAAAAAAAAAAAAAAACAGTGCGAAACCGCATAGATGGCCGTAAGTATGGTTCATCATGATTCACCATGAGTTTTGTCGCTGTGATTAGGTTTCCATCTTTCCACACGGTCCTCACATAGTCAAGCTGCATCGCTGAGATAGGGGTATAACAGGAGGAATAACAGAGGGGGGGTGGGGGCGGGTTATCAGGGGAGTGGCTGGTAGGGCGACTTTCACACACACACAATAACGGAAACACTGCTGTCTGGCTCACAGATTTCATAAATTGTCTGAATAATGGATTACATTTTTGAAAATGCGTTAGATTAAGTACTCTAAACCATTACATTGTAACGTGTTACACCAAACACTGCTTGCCATGACATCTTACAGTTCTATACGTAAGCAGACTAGCTATGTGTGCTTTCCATACACAGTGAATGTCATGCTTTGATCAAGTTGTTGTATGGCTAGACTAAATCAATGTATTTTAAAATTTATGTAGTGATATCCCGGACATTATTCAAAAGCAATGGCAAATTACATTCGCAATTGCATTTCCCATATGTAGACGCACAAAGTGTGCCATAATTCAAATGCAATTGCAAACTTTGCATGACCGTTTGCTTTTTCGCCTTCGCGAACGCACACTGACTGCCAAATTTCAAATGAAAAAGAAAAGTCCAAAAAAAAAAAGAAAAAGAAAAGTTGACCAAGAGGGGGAAATTTGAGCAATGGAGGTGAACCACGTTAAAGTTGGTGCTATGCGCTAAAATGCCCCCCTGCCACGGATTGCACCCTCCACAAAATCTCTATCAAATATATTAGCACATCACAATCAAAAATTCATATTATTATTATCAAATATATTATATTATTATTATCAAATATATTATTACTAATATAATTAACCCTAGCACGTGACAAATTAATACACGAAAATTAATACACGTAAGTCTCATATAATGTTTATTTTGTGGCACATTTATTTTGCTGGGGTTTGTCATATAATACAAAAATGTTTCCACAAAATAAATATTGTTTATGATGAAAAATTACAGGAAACTATTTTTATTATAGATAAGCAATATAAAAATATACATGTATATGAAAAAATATATATAATTTATATATTTTTCCCTATACAACATGTCATTTTTTATATTGCTTATTTTATAATCAAATTTGTTTGGTGCAATTTGTAAATCATAAACCTATTAACTTATGTTCTAATATAATATTTGATAGAGGCAGGCCTTTTAGCGCATAACATTACAAAAAATATGCAATAGGTTTTTCGTTATGTGGATTACACATGTAAAACCAGTTGTACTATAATTCACTCTATCACTGCTAATAACTACAGTACAACATTTTTCTCATTCAATTTGATTGCAAGGTTGTAGTTATTAGCAAGGATAGAGTGCATTATAGTACATTGGTTTTACATTTGAAATTTCTATAGCAAAAAAGTTATTGAATTTTGTTGATTTAATTGTCATTTTTGCAACTCATAATAGACTGTACCAAAGTGCATTAATTTTCATACATATCTTTACAATTATTATTATTATTTTAATAACTCTCATTTAACAAATTATCTGTTTAATTGCCACAAGAATTGTCTGTGTAATCATTTATTTAAAAATGTACATTAAAATAATGATTAATCAATTAAACAAATAAATAAACTAATAAGCCATACTGTAGCCTAACAGTGTAATATGTTTGATGTCCTGTGAGGTATTTCTCTGTAATCTTGTGTATTCTTCTGTGAATAAACGGTTGGGTCTTGGTCATGCACTTTTTAGACGGTCCCTTAGTGACTCCATCGCTATAAAGTGCCGGTACGCAGCGTTTCTGAAAGATTTAGCTCCAGCAGGCTGTAACAGGAGAAGATCTAAAAATATATTTATTTGTAACAGCTTCTCTGTCCACTCCAGAGTAAGAAAATATGCGATTTGTCATTTTTGTGTGTTTATTTCTTGGTAAACAAATGAAATAATCACAGTTCACCTCCATTGCTCAAATTTCCCCCTCTCTGTCGGCGACTGCGAGTGATGTCACTCCCCATATAATCACGCCTCACAGTATAGACCCACCCCTGACGCTGATTGATAGGTTTCCGTGTAATGCGTTGGAAATGCAATTACTACTGTAGCTATCAAAATGTCATCATCAGTAAAACAGAAAAGACCGTATGCTGTGCAGATGACAAAGCTTTAAATTATTTGAATTTCAAAAAATAAAATCTACCTATAGGTTTTACTTTAATTGACGGTTTTCTGTAGGTTTTTTAAATAATATATTACTGTGTGATATATTATAAAAGCTGTACATATCCTTGTTTTTGTATATGAACCATTTGAGAGATCAAAAATCCTTTTGTTTTTGTGAATTCCATTGGGTGCATTTTGCAAAGAACTTAAAATAACTGGTTGCAGTTGACATGCAGCAGGAAAGATGTTCAGCTCAATTATATCTTGATGTGTACTTGGTTTTACACGTATACATGCAAGTGTGTATGAGCTATGCAGCAAGTTTAGAAGTACAAAATGCACCTACGCACCATTAGTACTTGGGCCCTCCCTAATTAGTAAAGACCATGGATTTAGGAGGTAGATTATATTATAATATAATATAAAATAATGTGATAGTATATTATATTAATATTAGGGCTGCACAATATATCGAAAAAATATCGTTATCACGATAATGGCATGCACGATAACCATATCGCAAAGAGTTGCGATAAATACTTTATTTGCCAAGCATTTGTGTGTCCAAATTTGACCAATCAGATGGGCCCTTACTATGTTTATACCCGCTTATATCTTATATATATATATATATATATATATATATATATATATATATTCATTCTGTCGCGAACTAAGCCCGGATGATCAGAAGACTTAGCGATTAGCCGTTAGACCTTTGTAGCGTGGACGGTAAACCCAAACGCGGAAGCAAGCGAGTCGGCAGGATAACCACGCGAATTAGTCACAGGACTCTCATAGAAGGGGAGCAAGGGAAAAACACACATTTAACCCGCGTCCTATAAACACACACTCGAATCAGAAAGTAAACAATCTGCACCGACATGCGTGAACTCAGTGACTAAGCTGTATGCGGTTTGTTTACTCCTCTTATACTTCCGGGTTCACGCCCGCATTACTTCCGGGTCCTAGTGCCGGTTGCGGTGCGAGTGCGTGTGTGTGTGCGTGCGTGTGTGTGTGTGTGCGTGCGTGCGTGCGTGCCTGTGTGTGTGACAAATAGTATTTTTTTTATTTTATTTTTGTTTAATAATATTTATTTTTATTTAAAAAAAACAGGCAAGCCAAAGAGAATATTTAGTTTAAAAGATGCTCTTGTTTTAAGACACTATTGATGAGTGTATGGTTACACGTAAATAAAAAGTAATGTTTGAAAGTAATTCATATTGTGTTGGCAGGTTTATAGTAACAGCAAACCAGAAGTCAGAATATCTGCTGATGGGTTTAAGTCATTCATAGTGTTTTGAAGTCTAAATATTTGCAACTTCCTTGACATATAGTTTCTTTTTAGCCTGAATTAGATTTAATTACATCAGACGAATATCTGTTACCTGTTTATTTTAGTATCATCATTACATATAAAAAAATGCATTTCTCTAGGGAAATGTTATATCGCAAGAAATATCGTTATTGCAGTATTCAACAACAATATCGCATATCGCATATTTTCCTAATATCGTGCAGCCCTAATTAATATCATGAAATAAAATCAATGATATTAGGTTAGATAAAATTTTATTATAAATCAGTTGTGTTGGCTGTAGTTATACAGTCAAACATTGTTAATATTTAATATAATTTATGTTTGTTTTGTTTGTTTGTTTTTTGTTAGCATATACAGATTCACACTCAGTGGTAAGTCAGTAACTCTGCTTTGACATTCTTTGACACTCAATTTAAATATAAATAATATGCAGAACAAATGCATCATGTCATTAAAACACACTACCAGACTGGATCTCTGGGACCCTGATATCTCTTGAAGCACAGATGGAGCAGTCATTAAAGCCAGCAGACTGCAGATCACATCACCATCAACTGAGGCTATTTATAGGAAATACTTCACTACACCTTAGCTCCTATACATAGATGATGGACAAGTGCTTATTTTAATGAATCAGCCACAACAACAGCAACAAAAAGTCTGGGAAAAAATTACAAAACAGAGTAAAATACAAAACAGCTGACAGCAGAACTTGAAGTACATCTCTATGTATATTAGGGGTGGGCGATATAACCAAAATCTTCTATCACGGTAGAAGCAATTTTCTACCTCGATAACGATATACATCACAATATAGCAATTTGTATCTGAAAATGCATAAATAAAAATTCAAACACAAAGAAACTGTTTTACGCATTTTTTTACTTTGGCCATATTCGATTGGATGTGTAACAGATCTACAGTAATTTGATTTTGTTATATTGTGCTAATGTTAGATGCACAGGCGCTCGTGAGGTGCATATGTGTGTGTGAGGTTTTTATCCCCTTGGGGCTTGCCGTAGAAGGGCAAAAGGCGCATGCGCACTTCCTGCTCTAGAGTGTCGCGTGTGTTGGAGTTTCAGTTTGTTTTTGTGAATAAAGGAGAATAAACAGTTGATAAGGATTTTGTGGGCTCTCGTTTTTATTGTTTTTACACCCGATTGAACCAAATATCTGTGCGGCCCAGTGGACAGCACAGCGCGCTTAAAATGTCAGGACTGTTTAATATTGTTTCCGCCTTGCCATGCCTGGTTTGTACGTGCGCATCCCAGCGGGGTAAAATGTATTTTGATGGTCGGAGTGGTCTTTTTCTATCAGCGTCGCGCAGGTTTGTGATTCGAGCAGCGCTGCTCAAGTTGGATATTTGTTCTGCCCACGCCGGCTCAATCGGGTGCCACGGTTTTCGTCCCACATTAGATGTGTTTGGCTTCCCACAGAAGTCAATGTGTACTGCGTGATCTCAACCGCGATTAAGACGATAGACCAAAATCTCTACCGGCTGACAAATTTCTACCGGTTAACCGTGTATACCGGTATACCGCCCACCCCTAATGTATAATATGGCAAACATAAATTTGCTGCGTAAATAATGATTTAAATTGTGGATTTATGAGGTTAGTTAGTATTGTTCAAATCATTAATCAAAATCCATATAATTACAAACTAAATACTTATGTAATTTATTTTTAAGGGTTCAGCTGAAACTAGTAATTGTTTACATTTATGAAGATGCTTTAAAATATGAAATCAAGAAGTTCTTTAATGAATCAAAAATAAAGTATTTCTTTTTTACCTAGGTGGTGCGAAATTAACGTTGATATACAAATTTAAATGGTTTGATTGTTGATTAGACAAGAATTGATTGATTTCACTATCAAATAATTATACAGCAGATGAGCTTAAATGTACACAGTTTATACTGTCATATTTATAGTGAAGTGATCTGAGGAAGAGTTCACCATTAAATAAATTGATTTATTTAATTTTATATTTATATTTCACAGATTCCAAAAATAAAAATAACTGTAACTTAATGTAAACATAATAAAGTGTGTATATGAGCAAGATAAAATGTAGTGCAAGTAATGCTTATAGTCCAGACTAAAGTGCAGTGTGCAGTGTGCAATGTCAGCACAGCAGTGTGTGGGTGAACTCGTACAGTCCTATGAACTGGAGAGTGGCACATCATGGTCGAGGAGTCTAATCGCCTGTGGATAAAAACTCCTCCTGAGTCTCTCCGTTTTGGCCATAGTGACCCGGAATGCCTGCTTATAGTACGGCAAGCAAACATAAAGACACTTGCTTACTGTAAATAATAATTTGTGTTGACTTGTTGTGTTGTTTTTTGACAATATGTGGATATTTCAGTGCGGTGCAAATTATAAATCAAAATCCAAATATTTACAAAGTACATAAGCTCTAAGGTTTTGACTTTGTTACTGATTTTATTTCATTTGTTTTTAAGGGTTCAGCTGAACATGTTAATTATTCAAAGGTATGAAGATCTTGTGTGATTTACTTTTATTTAACCTAAAATATAAAAAATTATTTTGATAGTTACAGAAAATCACATTCATGCCAATCATTTTACATCCTCTAAAATATTGTTACTTTTTATAATATTTTATTTACTTTTTATAATAATATTGTACAGTATGTAATATTTGTCACATCTCTCTAAATACAACTGTTCTACAGCTGACTCCTTTGTGACGCAATGTGTTCTGAAATATAACATAAGATTATAACAGCGCTAATCAGTATTAACTCTTACACTGAAATATTAGTTATTACTTCTTTACAATACAGTATAATCAAACATGGTTTACTCAATTTTACAGAATAAGGAAAATATAAAGCGGGAGCAAATGAAAAGGAAACATTCAGGGTCTGGTGAGTAATAAGAGGCTAAAAAGCTGTATAATTATTATTATTAATAATACTATAGTGCATGTAAATTACTTAGCATCAGGGTTTCATGTTATTAATGTGGAGTTTAAAGATGAAACAAAATCATGATGGACACGAATTAACCTGAATACAAGAACAATGGCTAGGAACTGGGGCTAATGTTAACCAACACAACAACAAAAAACAGTGAACAAAACAAAAAACTCAAAAGAACAAAACTTAACAAACCAAACAGGCGCAAGAAAAAGGAACCAACTCAAACAAGGACCATGTATATACAGACTAATGAGAAAACAATTACAAGCATTTGATGGAGGGTGTGGACATCTGATCTAAATAAGGGCTTCCCTATAACTGTTGTACCACTTGTCTAGAATGCCTTTGTATTCTCTGGCATTGAGATTTCCTTCTACTGAAGCTAAAGTATTAAGATTTATTTCATCATTGCACTGTTCCTGTTTTTGAACTGACACATGCAAGTGTGATGGTCAGGTGTCCGCATACTTTTGACTACATAGTGTACTCTAGTACTTTGGTTCTAAACACCTTGCACTATATATAATTTACTGGACATAATTAACATGAAATATTAAAAGAGTAATAACTAAACAGAGTTCACCACTAATTTATTATTTTATATTTGCAGAAAATACAACACTGAAGTATTTTATTTTACTAACTGGACGCACACTAAATATCCATGAGATCTTCATGAGTCGGCTTAAACGTGAAATCCCACAACTGCAGCAGGTGTCTACAGTGGATCAGTGTGATGTCATTCTGGCATTTTGTCCTATTGTGTCACGAGCCGGGACGGACATTGAAGCAGCAGTGAGAAAGCTTAATCAGGAATCAGGTATTCACAGAATCTCCTTTCAAAATAATTGATTATACATATATACTGAATAATGTGATGAGATTTGTTCTGAGTAAATGTCTCATTTGTTTTCTCAAGCTGACAAACCTGCATTTCTGGTGGTGCTCCATCGTACATTTAATCCAGAGCATGTTGTACCAGACAGCAGCAGAAGTGTACGAAGAGAGAATACAGTCACAGTCGACTGTCTATTCTATGAAGATGATGGATTACTGCAGTGTCGAAAAAATCAGGAGTCACTTACAAGAATTATAAACTACATAAAAGCACAGGTACTTGTTTTATTTTTACTTTTTAGGAGATCCAAAAGCAGCATGCTTTATTTATATATATATATATATATACATGTCATAGAGAAGATATAGCAATGCCTCTGCCTGATGTTTACACAGAGCAAGTACTGTAGTTTAACTAATCAAAAATGTAATTTAACTTAATTTACAGATTTGCACTGACACATGTACAGTAAGCATAACACAACCTCTTTCCGTTTTATACAGATTCAATCTGTACAGTCCAAAGAGGAAAACATGGAAAGTCATGAAACTGGTCGTGAGTAGCAAAAAAAATTACATATCTGCAAATAATTACTTAAAATTTGTATATTTTGTATATTAAATTGAATATAGTCTAATGAATTTTAAATAAACATCAAGCTTGGTCTGGCCAAAATTGCAAATGTGAATTTAAGTGTAAAATGATGTGATGCAATATTCTTAACATGGATTTGCTGACTACAGTATATCATTTCAGTTGCAGCAAAAAAAACATGCAAGTATTTTGTTTTAATGGGGGAAAATACACCAGATTCTTTCATGGACAAACTTGAAAAAATGTCAGACCTGAAAGAGGTGACATCAGAGCATGGTTGTCACTTTATTCTGACTTTCTGCCGAGATGTGTCACAAGATAGAACTGACTTTCGAGGAGAACTGAAAAAGCCTGAAAGCAGTTCAGGTATTCAATACAGTTTTATTACATATATTATTCTTTCTTTTATATTCTGAGTAATGGACTGTATGTAGTTAGTTAATGTCTCATTTGTTTCTACAAACATCAAACCTGACAATTTTGTTACAGAGCATGATTATAACTTAAAGCGAGATGTCCTTCTTTTCACCAGTGCAAACCATATACAAGCTAAGGTACCTATTTGTTTGTCTGCTTGCTTGTTTAAGTAAAGTTCCATTGTTGATCACTGGCATAATAACGCATGTTATATTAACCCTCTGGGTTTATTCACCAATTTACAGTATGACTTTAGGAAGCCTAACATTTTAAAAACATAGCACTTCCTCTTGTATATTTACCATATTAAGTGTATATAATGCACATGGCCAAAAAGATGATGTAGGATCTTTCAGTTATGTTTAGCAAGAGATCTGTATATGAGAGATCACCTTCATGTCTTATTTCTGTTAAAAAGTGTGATTCCCTCTTTCAGTTTGATGTCGAAAATGAACCTATGGACGCACAAGAAGAAGGTGTGGTTAAGAGTGTGTGTGGTGTGTGTGTGTGTCTGTGTGTGTGTGTGTGTGTGCGCGTGCGTGCGTGTGTGTGTGCACCTGACCAACTTTGTCTGTCTATGTGGGCTGTCTATGTCTAAGATTATTTGTACAGGTACAGTGGTGTGAAAAACTATTTGCCCCCCTCCTGATTTCTTATTCTTTTGCATGTTTGTCACACAAAATGTTTCTGATCATCAAACACATTTAACTATTAGTCAAAGATAACACAAGTAAACACAAAATGCAGTTTTTAAATGAGGGGTTTTATTATTTAGGGAGAAAAAAAAATCCAAACCTACATGGCCCTGTGTGAAAAAGTAATTGCCCCCTGAACCTAATAACTGGTTGCGTCACCCTTAGCAGCAATAACTGCAATCAAGCGTTTGCGATAACTTGCAACGAGTCTTTTACAGCGCTCTGGAGGAATTTTGGCCCAATCATCTTTGCAAAATTGTTGTAATTCAGCTTTATTTGAGGGTTTTCTAGCATGAACCGCCTTTTTAAGGTCATGCCACAACATCTCAATAGGATTCAGGTCAGGACTTTGACTAGGCCACTCCAAAGTCTTCATTTTGTTTTTCTTCAGCCATTCAGAGGTGGATTTGCTGGTGTGTTTTGGGTCATTGTCCTGCTGCAGCACCCAAGATCGCTTCAGCTTGAGTTGACGAACAGATGGTCGGACATTCTCCTTCAGGATTTTTTGGTAGACAGTAGAATTCATGGTTCCATCTATCACAGCAAGCCTTCCAGGTCCTGAAGCAGCAAAACAACCCCAGACCATCACACTACCTCCACCATATTTTACTGTTGGTATGATGTTCTTTTTCTGAAATGCTGTGTTACTTTTACGCCAGATGTAACGGGACACGCACCTTCCAAAAAGTTCAACTTTTGTCTCGTCGGTCCACAAGGTATTTTCCCAAAAGTCTAGGCAATCATTGAGATGTTTTTTAGCAAAATTGAGATGAGCCTTAATGTTCTTTTTGCTTAAAAGTGGTTTGCGCCTTGGAAATCTGCCATGCAGGCCGTTTTTGCCCAGTCTCTTTCTTATGGTGGAGTCGTGAACACTGACCTTAATTGAGGCAAGTGAGGCCTGCAGTTCTTTAGATGTTGTCCTGGGGTCTTTTGTGGCCTCTCGGATGAGTCGTCTCTGCGCTCTTGGGGTAATTTTGGTCGGCCGGCCACTCCTGGGAAGGTTCACCACTGTTCCATGTTTTTGCCATTTGTGGATAACGGCTCTCACTGTGGTTCGCTGGAGTCCCAAAGCTTTAGAAATGGCTTTATAACCTTTACCAGACTGATAGATCTCAATTACTTTTGTTCTCATTTGTTCCTGAATTTCTTTGGATCTTGGCATGATGTCTAGCTTTTGAGGTGCTTTTGGTCTACTTCTCTGTGTCAGGTAGCTCCTATTTAAGTGATTTCTTGATTGAAACAGGTGTGGCAGTAATCAGGCCTGGGGGTGACTACAGAAATTGAACTCAGGTGTGATAAACCACAGTTACTGTAAGTTATTTTTTAACAAGGGGGGCAATCACTTTTTCACATAGGGCCATGTAGATTTGGAGTTTTTTTTCTCCCTTAATAACGTAAACCTTCATTTAAAAACTGCATTTTGTGTTCAATTATGTTATCTTTGACTAATAGTTAACGGTTTTTCATGAGCAGAAACATTTAAGTGTGACAAACATGCAAAAGAATAAGAAATCAGGAGGGGGGCAAATAGTTTCTCACACCACTGTATGTGTGTTTTTTTTTGTGTCTGGCTGTTTGTCTGTATGGGACGTCTCTCTGTCTGATCATCTATGTTTCTGTTTATTTTTTATGTCCATCTATATGTCTGTGTCTGTATGTAGGTGTGTTTGAGAGAAAGACTTTGATAGAAACTACTTCTGTAAGAAGTTCTGCTAAATGCCAAACATAAATGTCTGTCTGTGAGACTAAATGTTTGTCGTTCTGTGTGTCTGTCCATCCCTATCACTTCACCTGCTACGGTTTACAGAAGCATCATTTCTGTCCATGAATTGTGCTGTTCTGAATGTATGTTTGTTTGTCTCTCCCAGGTGGAGCATCACAGTACCGTGACAAACTGGAAAACAGAACAAGCAAAACCACACCGGAGATCCAACTGCTGGAAAAGGAGAGACAACTTGAATTGAGGAAAGAGAACAACAAACAAAATAATGACTTGGAAGAAAACAATGAAGAATTCAAAGAGAGTCTTCCACACATGACACAGAGACATCTGATGAGAGAGCATGTGCAGGACGAAGGAAAAGACAGACATTTGAGGGAAATAACTCAGGCAAAAAAGAAGCTGATGCAGGTCAAAGCTGAATTGGACAATACAATAAGGAATTTAGAACAGAAAAAGTACGAATTGCAATTTGTGAGCAAATTGCTGAGTGATGGGATAGAGGTGTTTAAAACTAGTAAAAGTCAACTGGATTCAATGGAAAAGAAGATGCAGGAGGAAAACAAGCAAATACAGGAGATTATACATCCTGAATTCAACCAGTCTTTCCGACTCTGATAACTTTTAAATTTTAAATTCTATCAACAACATCTTTTTATTGACTAATTTGATTTTAAGAGTTCAATAGCCTGATTTTAAAATACTTTAATTGAAACAGGAAATGTGCTATACAGCCAGACTTGGCTTTTACTAAGATAAAAAGGCAAAAACATGAAAGGCAGATACGTTTATCTATTTAGGGATTTAAATGTTTGTCCCATAATTACTATCTAACTTGTAGCCGGTTGTTTTTCTCTGCATCTCTTTCTCTTTGCAGTGCAGCTCATCTTGATAAGAATGGAGATGGGAGCGTACAGTACATGACTGTTTGAAATCGACATAATGTGTAAAACTTATGCTTTAATCAATTTGTCAGACCCTGTGGGTGTGTGTGTGTGTTAATATATAAATATAATTAAATATTATAAATAAAGCGAACTTCAATATAACTTTAAGGTAGATAACCAACAGAGCAGAAAAAAACAATACTGTCTCAACTTCAGTTATTGTGTCACTTCTGTCTTCTATTGTTATTTATAAGGAAAATTTTACTGTTTTTAGCAAATCACTTGTGTGATCTAAAGGCTGTCACTATTGGCTTGTTCTTTGATTAAAAAAAAAAAAAAGATGAATCACGTTTACATTGTTTTTCCAAAAAAAAATTTTTTAACTGATAATGTATCTACAGATGAAAAATTAAATGAAATTATCATTATATTTGTACCATTCCCAGGTTTGTAAGTTTTGCTTCAGATTTGGATGTGCAATTGATTGATTCAGATGTATTCAGATGCATACATTTAGGTGCATTTCTGAGATTTTGCACCTACCTGACACACATCTGTAAAAGGCAATGTTATAGGACCTTGCAAAAGTATTCATACACTTTCAACTATAATATATTTTTTATATATATAGTAGATAACAATAATTCTACTATTGTCTCAGTTTGGTTCAAGGCAGGACTTTTGTTGGGATACTCCCTAACCATAGTTTTTTTGATTAAAAAAATAGATTGTTTAGCAACTATTCTTTCTATCAATCATAAGTTTTTGTCATTGTATTTTTTTTCTACACAGCATCTTCCTTACCAGTAATTAAATAACCTGACTTAACACTTGTTGTTAGTCTTTTAGCTCCTCGCATCAGTCAAAGACACTCTTCCTGTAAAAGACACAATAAACATGTAATATACTGTACATGTAGTTCTTTCAATGTTATTTATGTACTCGATTGGTAACCAACCCTCACACGAGCTCCTGATGTGATGGCATCATTGAGAGAGCCTGCCTCACAAAGCTAAAGCAATATAATTTAATTTCCAATTTTCAACCGTGTTGTAACATTCAGAAATACAAGAAAATCTTACAATTACACCTTGGACAGGGTGCCAATGCATAACAAGGTGTACACTCATTCACACACTATGGGCACTTTGTGAACTATGGGATGTCTTTGGACTGTGGAAGAAAACCAGAGCACCTAGAGGAAACCCACTTAGCACAAGGAGAACATGCAAACTCCATGCACACATAGACCGGAATCGAGCCTGGCCCAGACCCCGGAGGTGCAAGTGCTAACCACTACACCCCTTGTGATTTTTTTAATTAAAATAAAAGCTGAAGACATCTTTAAATGGAGGAGTAAATTCCAGGGGTAGCTCAGTGGTCTACAGGCATTGGACCACAACCACCAAGTTGCCACTGTTGGGCCCTTGTACAAGGCCCTTAACCTTCAAAGGCTCAGATGTGTAATGAGATAAAAATGTAAGTTGCTCTGGATAAGAGCGTCTGCCTAAATGTAAATTATGCATTACATACTGTATATCCACCACAAGAGAGAGAGACAGCAGACCAACTTGTGGTCAATAAATTCCTGGGGCCTAAAATGCATATTTTAGATAAATGGAATGTAAATTACACTGAACCAGTATCTTATTAACAATTACTTTATCACAAAGGGGGAAGAATTTGGGGAATCAAATTCTGTTACTTGAGAAAAATTAAAGAAGAAGCTTTGCCTAAACACGATGATAATGAGATCTAAATAATTACTTATATCTAACTAACTAAAACGTTTAAGTAGAACAGGAGCTTTGATGGTGGCGGGGATACAACAGAGAGCCGGGCTCTGATGGGGAAGGGAAAGACATCTGACGGGGGCGTGGTTCTAACAAACACCCGGATTATGAGGGGAGAGAAGGGAAAGTGAAAGGGGTTTATACTGAAATGTGATCTGTTTGTTGAGCAGCAGATGAGAAATAACTACTTTTACAAGAAGCAGCGAAGGTAAGCAGAAACCAGGCAAAGTCAAGTTTAAATAATACACTTACATATCATATAAAGTCATGTTTTATTAGCTAAATGATATAAAATTTATATTTGAACTGTCTAGTTACACAGTAAAATAACTGGTTTCTCTCTCTTTCTTGCTTTCTCTTCTTTTAGTCTAAATAGGAGTATATAAAGACAGCATCTTCAAGCAACAGCAGTATGATGGCAGGTACACAGAGATTTAAATGCTGAACAGAATTTCGTTTTATAAATATTTAAAAGCTTCCTTGTGGGATTTTGAGTAATCATTGCTGCTTTACATTTCAGTTGACATATAAATTTACAATTTATTTCAATGTTTTTATTAGTTTTGGGGCTGGGGGATATTTTGAATAGTGAAGTTAAGACACTTGTGTATGACAACTGTTTAGGAAAAACTGATTGATATACAGTATGCCAAATATGATGGATTACTGTTGTATGAAAAAAAAAATGTCTATCATATTTACTGTTGGCGGCATGGTGGCTTAGCACTGTCGCCTTGCACCGCCATTGTCCGGGTCCAAATCCTGTCCTGGGTCTGTGTGTGTGGAGTTTTCATGATCTCCTCGTGCTTGGTGGGTTTCCTCTGGGTTCTCTGGTTTCCTGCCACAATCCAAAGACATGCAGATTAGATGAATTGGTGTTCCGAAATTTCACATATTGTATGAATGAGTGTTGACTGGAGAACCTACCACAGTCATAAAAATTAGAATAAATACAGTGGCCACCATTGGTCTCCACAGTCCTTAGTTAGACTACAAAGGTTTCTAGATGGATAGTTACTGTTGCATATCTACACCATAGTATGTTCCTGTTGTTAGTCTTTCAGCTCCTCCCATCAAGGGTCACCACAGTGGACCATCAAGTTGTTGGCACAGATTTTTACACTGGATTCCCTTCCTGATACAAGCTCAGTACTTCATCCAGTACTTCATCCAGTGGCTGGTAATTTAACCTGGGCCTTCCGCATGGCAAGCAAGAAACCTACCACTGAGCCACCAGTACCCATCTAGACCCTAATGTAATGTGAAATAACTGCTGAGCGGCACTTAACTGAAGCATAATGTAGGCAGGTGTAAATGGGCATTTAAATGTTGACCGGAAGTCCCACCATGGTCGCAAAAATTTAAATAAATACGAGGTGGTATCAAAAAGTTTTGAGTTTTGTAAGACACCAACAAAGGGCAGCACAAGGCTGCATGCACAGTCACAGGGACACCGACTTTAATAAATCAGTGTGCCATTTCACTGTGTTGCTGCCAAGTTTGTCCCTAGCATGCTGACCCAGGAGCAGAAGGAACATTGTGTTGAAGTCTGGTCAGGAACTTTGTCAGCATGCCGTGGATGACCCGTCCTTCATGTCATGATTAATTACTGGTGACAAAACTCTTGTGTGTGTGGGTACGACCCCGGGATGAAGCAACAGTCTTCACAGTGGAAAAGCCCATCACCTCCATGACCGAAAAGAAGCAGGTCCACAGCTCATTGTCTTTTTCAACATTCACTGCATTATGCATCGAGGGACCAGATCATCAATAGAGAATTCTACTGTCAGTTTTAAGGGGTCTGAAGGAGGACATACTGTGAAAGAGACAGACACCACCCTGACTGGATGCACCCTGCATGCACTTGAATGTAGAGTAAAAGGGTTTTATGGTGGTTAGCTGTGTCTATCAGTATGAAGCAGTATACTATAAGCATACATTTACCAGAACTTTCTTTGTTTTTGCACAGGTTTCTTTGGGGTAAGTAAACAGCTCTACTCTGTTTTCTTATACAGTGGTGTGAAAAACTATTTGCCCCCTTCCTGATTTCTTATTCTTTTGCATGTTTGTCACACTTAAATGTTTCTGCTCATCAAAAACCGTTAACTATTAGTCAAAGATAACATAATTGAACACAAAATGCAGTTTTTAAATGAAGGTTTATGTTATTAGGGGAGAAAAAAACTCCAAATCTACATGGCCCTGTGTGAAAAAGTTTTGCCCCCCTTGTTAATAAATAACTTAAATGTGGTTTATCACACACAGTTCAATTTCTGTAGTCACCCCCAGGCCTGATTACTGCCACACCTGTTTCAATCAAGAAATCACTTAAATAGGAGCTACCTGACACAGAGAAGTAGACCAAAAGCACCTCAAAAGCTAGACATCATGCCAAGATCCAAAGAAATTCAGGAACAAATGAGAAGAAAAGTAATTGAGATCTATCAGTCTGGTAAAGGTTATAAAGCCATTTCTAAAGCTTTGGGACTCCAGTGAACCACAGTGAGAGCCATTATCCACAAATGGCAAAAACATGGAACAGTGGTGAACCTTCCCAGGAGTGGCCGGCTGACCAAAATTATCCCAAGAGCGCAGAGACAACTCATCCGAGAGGCCACAAAAGACCCCAGGACAACATCTAAAGAACTGCAGGCCTCACTTGCCTCAATTAAGGTCAGTGTTCACGACTCCACCATAAGAAAGAGACTGGGCAAAAACGGCCTGCATGGCAGATTTCCAAGGCGCAAACCACTTTTAAGCAAAAATAACATTAAGGCTCATCTCAATTTTGCTAAAAAACATCTCAATGATTGCCAAGACTTTTGGGAAAATACCTTGTGGACCGACGAGACAAAAGTTGAACTTTTTGGAAGGTGCGTGTCCTGTTACAACTGGCGTAAAAGTAACACAGCATTTCAGAAAAAGAACATCATACCAACAGTAAAATATGGTGGTGGTAGTGTGATGGTCTGGGGTTGTTTTGCTGCTTCAGGACCTGGAAGGCTTGCTGTGATAGATGGAACCATGAATTCTACTGTCTACCAAAAAATCCTGAAGGAGAATGTCCGGCCATCTGTTCGTCAACTCAAGCTGAAGCGATCTTGGGTGCTGCAGCAGGACAATGACCCAAAACACACCAGCAAATCCACCTCTGAATAGCTGAAGAAAAACAAAATGAAGACTTTGGAGTGGCCTAGTCAAAGTCCTGACCTGAATCCTATTGAGATGTTGTGGCATGACCTTAAAAAGGCGGTTCATGCTAGAAAACCCTCAAATAAAGCTGAATTACAACAATTCTGCAAAGATGAGTGGACCAAAATTCCTCCAGAGCGCTGTAAAAGACTCGTTGCAAGTTATCGCAAACGCTTGATTGCAGTTATTGCTGCTAAGGGTGGCCCAACCAGTTATTAGGTTCAGGGGGCAATTACTTTTTCACTCATGGCCATGTAGGTTTGGATTTTTTCCTCCCTAAATAATAAAACCCTTCATTTAAAAACTGCATTTTGTGTTTACTTGTGTTATCTTTGACTAATAGTTAAATGTGTTTGATGATCAGAAACATTTTGTGTGACAAACATGCAAACGAATAAGAAATCAGGAGGGGGCAAATAGTTTTTCACACCACTGTAAATGGTAATGTCTCATTATTTCAATTTAATTCAGTTTTATTTGTATAGCGCTTTTAACAATTGACATTGTCTCAAAACAGCTTTACACAATCAAAAGAATTATTTAAGTTTGTATGGAATGTGAACGTGTATGAATCAAAATGGTCAGATAGTCCCTGGTGAGCAAGCCCGAGGGCGACAGTGGCAAGGAAAAACTCCCTGAGATGGTAATAGGAAGAAACCTTGAGAGGAACCAGACTCAACAGGGAACCCATCCTCATCTGGGTGAAACAGATAGCAGGAAATTATCTGGATTTATACAGTGTTAAGTGTTAGGTTCAGCTATAATAGTTGATGTTAATTGATGTTAAAATGGAGTCCAGTAGTTATTGGAGACTCAGATAGACTTGTAGAAAGTTCCAGTCCTGAACTATCGAATTGTCAAGTCCTCAGAGAAACAGCTGACAACACCAGTCGAGGCCAGAACCACCTTCTAAATAGAGAGAATCATCCCCAGACACCAGACGCATCCCAAAGAGACACACTGGCATCCATGCGACGAGACCTCTAACCAGAAACGGGGCACCAGGATGGATCAGACAGGTCCGGAGGGCAGAGGGAGTCTGGATCACTGGCAGCTCAGGAATGACATGTGTAGCTCGACAGAGAGAGAGAGAGAAAGAGTGAAAGGGGGAGACAGGGGGAGAGAGGAAAGAGAAAGAGGGGGAGAAAGAGAAGAGGAGGAGATATGGCAATTAGGTATGGTCACAGTCACAATGTATAATGTGAATGTATATTTACTGTAGAGTGCAAGCAGGGACTCCGGCAGGACTAACTACTGTATGACAGCATAACTAAAAGGGAGAGCCAGAAGGAAACACAAACATGAGGGGGAACTGAGATGTAAAGCAAACAATCACCTCACCGTCAACAAACCTGAGTGATCAAATGAGAGTGAGGAAGACAGCATCTAAACATACCAGTTCACCATAATACTCTACGTCCATGAGTCCCCCAGATCTGCTCCTTTACCTTATGGCAAATCTATTTATAAAAATGCTTGGCTAAATAAATAGGTTTTTAGCCTATACTTAAACACTGAGACTGTGTCTGAGTCCCGAACACTATTTGGAAGACTATTCCATAATTTTGGAGAAAAAGCTCTGCCCCCAGCTGTAATGATAAAAGCATGAACTAGTTTTTCAGCATCGTTTAGCGACAATATATTTCTTATCTTGGCAATATTTTTGAGGTGAAAGAATGCTATCCTGGTAATATTATCTATATGAGCTTCAAATGAAAGGCTGGAATCTATAATCACGCCGAGGTCTTTTACTGATGCACTTAATGGGACAGAAAGGCCATCTAAAGTTACGGTGTGATCTAAGATTTTACTTCTAGCTGTATGCGGTCCTATGACTAGAACTTCTGTCTTATCCAGATTAAGCAGGAGGAAGTAAATTAGCATCCAATTTCTTATGTCCTGCACACATTATTTACTTGCTGTCAGCCTTCAGTATCAGTAATAACCATTTCATTATTTCAATAGAAATTTCTTGTTCATTCATTCTCAATATAGATAAAATGCAACCTGAGAACAATGCAATGATGGTTTTGATTGTCAGTGTGCACATTATATGCATGTCATGAAACATTCCTGTTTATGTACTCTACTTCACATGCTTTAACTGGTGTGATTGTTTTTAAAATGGCCTGAAGATGTTCTTAACAGTAGTATTCACAGATGTGCTGTATTCTTAAACAGTGGCACATATTTACAGTTGTGTGATTACAAAAAAAGTAGTGGTTTTGATGGAGTAAATAATTTAATGCAAATATCATTTAAGGAACTTCAACAGACACCAGTGTAATCAAACTACTGTAGTTGCTTAATGGCATGAAAGAGCATGAGGTAAATGAAAGAGGAGAGAGAACAGAGATCAGCCTCATGAAAAACAACAAAAATACTGCAGCGTTTTTTGTGTGATGCCTTTTTGTATTTTGTATAGAAATTCATTTTTCACAAAAAAAATTTCACTTTTTTTTAATTAATAGATGGATACCTATACAATTTGCAAATAATTTTTTTTAGTTTATAGTTGACACCATGCATTAAACATTCACACTCTGTAATTCACTTCCATAGCGCTTCTACCGGAATAACGACCAGCCAAGTAAGTATGAACAGGTGGGAACTGAAACAAATGTATTCACCTGCATAACTAGTTGTTTCAGTAGTTTAAATATAGTTGGGGTCAGAAATTTACTTACACTCCTTATAAAAATGATTGTCATGGCAGCGATTGGGGTTGCAATGCATTTTTGTAAGCTAATTGTATTGTATGTCTGAATAAGTGGATCATAAGCGAAATCGAAATGTTGAGTAAGTTACAGTATGAGCAGTTCTAGATCATCTGTGACAGATTACAAACTGGAAAATTTGACAGTGTACCCAGTACCCAATGAATTGACTGCTAGACAGGATTTATTTATTTATTTATTTAAAACTTTGGCAGTACTTAGATATATACCTAGTTTAACCTGTACCATACCGTAAGGGAAATCAAAATGTTGAGTTAAAATGATGTTCTGAACATTTATTTGCCGAATTTAATAATCTATTTTCAAATAAGCTACTAATAAGCTACTTGAACTGAAGTAGTATAAGTGAAATTTAACATGCTGGAGTAGTTCTTACACAAAACTTAATCTTTATCCAACCTACTTTTTCTATTTCTCATCTGTGATTCACTCTGATTACCGAACAGCGAGTGTATTTGGCTGACAATAAAAGAAGGACAACTTAGGCTAAAAAGGTGTAAGATACTCAAACTTACGAAATTGTCAGGTCCCGTCGGGTTCGGGGAAAGATCTACAGCTCTATACTATCTATACTAGTACTTGTCCTCTTTATAATAAGAGTTGTGGCAATAATAGTACTAATAGTAGTGTTGTAGTAGTATAGTATAGTAATAATAGCAGTAGTTCTTATGGATATTACAGCACTGAGAGAATAGTAAAAAAAATAAAAAAAAAGCATTGTATGGAATGTGATGCCTTTGTTCACTCTTCAGTGTTATTAGGGTGTGTGTGTGTGTGTTGTTATACTGCATGCCTTAATCTTGTACTCTGAGAGAATTCAATGTCACGGACAAATGTCACGGATTTGTCAAGGACAAATCATTGGACGTTTACCTTTCATTCATCCAAATTCCAATCCAAATATTTTTCCGGACTGAATACAGTTTCCTCTATAGTATAAAATCTCATTCTTCACCTTCTTACTCGTGTTTGTTTGCATTTTCACATCCTCTTTCGTTGCTGTCTCTCTTTGTCCTGTGGCTGTCCTGCCTGTCACTGTGTAGTTGAATTTGTCTTTTGCTTTAGATCAGGCAATGATGATGTTCTTTTGTAAGCTGCCATATGATCTACACTATGTGCACAAAACCGACACACTACTGTCTGTGTTACTGTTATGGGATTGTCAGGATCATTCCCAGCAGCTCAGGAACATATACAGTATCATCTACAATAACCTTATGCACACTGCAGCTTTACAATCACCCCTTATCCTGATCGAACTATAATAAGAGCTTCATTTTTTATTTATTTCATTTAATAACCAAAGCCTATATAATGTTTCTCTTTACATTTTTATAGCAAACAAACCATTTAAATGCTTTATTCTACTAACTGGAAAAACACTGGATTCTCATAATGACTTGATGGATCGTCTTAAAAGACAAGTACCAGATCTGCTAGTGGTGCAAACAGAGGCAGAGTGTGATATCATTCTGGTGTTCTGCCCCGTCATTAGAGGACCTGAACAGGATATTAAACTAGCACTGGAGAAACTTAATCATATTTCAGGTATTTAAAATATAAAAATGAGATATTGAATATACTGAGTAAATTATTTAGTGAGTCAATGACTTGTACGGTTTCTATAGATACCAAGCCTGCGGTCCTGGTGGTGCTTCATCACACATTTGATGCAGCGCATGTTGTACCAGACTATAGCAGAGCTGTGAGCAGAGGGAATACACTCACTGTCAGCTGTCTGTTCCATGAAGATCTGGGATTACTGCAATGTCAGAAAAATGAGGAATCAGTAGGCAGAATTGTAACACACATCACACCTCAGGTCAGTATTTGGCTGTTTTTTTTATATATACAGTAGTTGTCAGCAAAACGCTGCATTTAATTAGAAGCTTAATTATTCATTCATTTATTTATTTATTTATTTTTTATTACGATACCTGTTTCACATTTATGGATAATACTGTACATTTATATAAATATAAAATCTATAATAATACGAGTAATAATAATAATAATAATAATAATAAACATTAAGAATATAAACAAATATGAACAAATATTCTCTGTCTATAAAATCAAGATGTTCTTTATTTAATTGTTATTTTATTGCACCTGAATAGTCCAAAATTTACTTTAATGTATGAATTTAAATGGTTTGATTTCAAGTTTGTTGTTGATTAGACAGGAAGTGGTAGATTGTCATTTTATTATCTGACAATTACACAGTAGATGATCTTGAACTTATTCAGTTTACACAAACATATTTATTTTTTTTTTTTGCAAATATTTTTTATTGAAAAAAGGGAAAACAATACAGTACTTGCATTTACAGAAATCCAATTTACCTTTTCATTTTTCTAAATAAACAAATACACACACATAAAAACACTAAACAAAAACACTCAAATAACTAAACAAAAAAAAAAAAAAACAACAAGAAAAAAAAAAAAAACACCCCCCCTCCCCGCCCCACACGGCTCAAGACAACCACCAAACATATTACATAAATATCAGTAACAGGTATACATTTAATCAGGCAATACCTCTAGACTAGTAAAATAAGAAATAAATGGTTGCCAATTGTGGAAAAATTTGGCTGTACATCCTCTTAACGTATATTTAATTTTTTCAAGTTTTAAAAAAAACATGACATCTTTAAGCCACTGGGAGATAGTAGGATACTTAGCAGACTTCCAATGCAACAACAATAGACGTCTTGCTAATAAGGATGTGAAAGCTATGATATCCTTTTGTGTAGAATTAAGTGTAAGTGAGCGATCAGGAATCCCAAATATAGCAATCAGAGGGCAAGGTTGGAGAGTTACCCCAAGAACAGTGGACATAATGGCAAAATAACCAGTCCAGAAACCTTCCAGCTCAGGACACAGAAAAAACATGTGGCTAAGATGACAAGGAGAGCCATGGCATTTATCACATTTGTTTTCCACTTCCGGATACATTTCTGAAAGTCTAGACTTAGAAAAATGTGCCCTGTGTATGACCTTAAATTGAATAAGTCCAAGACGAGCACAAGAGGTGGAAGACCGTACCCTTGCTATAGCCTGTTCCCAGGACTCCTCCCGTATTTGAATTCCTAGTTCCCCTTCCCATGTACACTTAAGCTTAACATTTGAGTGGTTACTAAGAGACAGGATAGTATCATAGAGTTTCGAAATGGTTCCTCTATGATGAGGAATAAATGATAGCATAGTTTCCCACTGCTGTTCTGGAGGTAAAGAGGGGAAATTAGGGAAACGCTTGGCAACAAAATTTCGAATTTGAAAATAGCGAAACAGATGGGTAGTGGGGAGACCATAACGAGATGACAAATTGGCAAAACTATCGAAGACACCGTCCACATATAAATATTTAAATTGTTTTATACCCTTGTCACACCACACTGAGAACGACGAGTCCAGGAGTGATGGGGGAAACAAATGGTTATCTTTAAGAGGACCTGAGGAAGATGCCATTACAAATTTAAAGTGCCGTCTAAACTGGAACCAGATCTTGAGTGTGTTAAGAACCACCTGATTATCAGTATACAGAGAGGGTTTTATGGGTAAAGAGGAATAGAGCAGAGCCGGTATAGAAGATCCCTTACAGGATGATAGCTCCAATTTACACCAAGAGGATCCAGAAGATTTTAACCAGTAGCAAAGTTTATGAATATGAGCAGCCCAGTAGTAAGCCAGAAAATTAGGTAATGCAAGTCCTCCACTAAATCTGCATCTCTGCAGTATAGTTTTACGAACCCTAGGTGGCTTCCCTCCCCAAATGAAAGAACCACTAATTTTGTCCAGTGAGACAAAAAAATGTTTTGGCAAAAATAAGGGAATCGACTGAAATAAAAATAAAAATTTTGGTAAGATATTCATTTTTACTACATTAATCTTACCGATTAATGAAAGGGGGAGATTACCCCATCTTTGAATATCAGATGTGATCCTTGATATAAGGGGAGTAAAATTAGCTGATTTAAGGCCAGATAGAGAACGAGTCACATTAATCCCCAAGTATTTAAAGCCCGATGGACTAAGATGAAAGGGTAGATCGGACTGTTGAAGATGACATGCTGACGTATTAATGGGAAAACACTCACTTTTCCCCAAATTTAATTTATAACCTGAAAATGAGCTGAAATTCTCCAGAATACCTAAAACAGCCGGGATGGAGAGTGCAGGATCAGTTATATATAATAACAAATCATCTGCATACAATGATAATTTATGTTCAATTCCATTACGGAAGATTCCCTTGAATACGGAGGAAGATCTCAATGTGATTGACAGAGGCTCGATGGCGATGGCAAAGAGTAAAGGTGACAAGGGGCAACCTTGACGACATCCACGACCCAGATCAAAATAATCTGAATAAACATCATTAGTATGTACACTGGCTTTAGGGGACGAATAAAGAAGCCGAATCCACAAAATAAATTTATCGCCAAATCCGAATTTCTTTAACACTGCAAACAAGTACTCCCACTCCACTCTATCGAAAGCCTTTTCAGCATCTAAAGAAATCACAAGTTCAGGAAGTTCAGATAAATGCTTTGAGTAAATAACATTAAAGAGTGTACGGGTATTAAAAAACAATTGACGTCCCTTTATGAAGCCATTTTGCTCTTCAGATATAATACAAGGAAGCACATCCTCTAGGCGAGATGCAATTACTTTAGCCAACACCTTTGCATCGGCATTAAGCAGAGATAATGGCCTGTAGGAACCACAGGAGGTTGGATCTTTGTCATTTTTGAGAAGGAGCGCTATAGTGGCTTGTGTGAAAGTTTGTGGTAATGAACCCCTTTCCAAGGATTCATTAAACACAGATAAAAGCAATGGTGCCAATTTACCAATAAATGTTTTATAAAATTCTATTGGAAACCCATCAGGGCCTGGAGCTTTATTAGACTGCATAGCTGTAATAGCATTTGATACTTCTTCAACGGAAAATGGGGAGTCCAATTGCCCGGCAATATTAGTATCAATGACAGGGTTTGAAAGATTATGGAGAAATTTATTCATTTTAGCTTTGTCCGTAGGAAATTCTGACTTGTATAACGAAGCGTAAAATGTTTTAAAGGTAGAATTAATTTCCAAGGGATCTGTAGTAATAGTGTCATAAGTGTTTTTAATACTAGGAATTAAACGCGAAGTGGCTTGTCGTCGTAGCTGATGTGCCAACAAGCGACTTGCCTTGTCACCATATTCATAATATGAGCCACGACTGCGTAGTAACAAGCGCTCTGCCTCTTTAGTTGACATAAGATTGAATTCTGCTTGCAAATCAAGACGCTGCTTCAGTAATTCTGGAGAAGGGTTCAGTGTATAACATTGATCAAGGTTACTAATCGCAGCTGTAAGTTCTTTAAACCTGGCATTAATCTTTTTATTAGCAAGAACAGAATAAGAAATAATTTGACCTCTCAGGTAGCATTTAAGTGTCTCCCATAGCAAGGAATATGAAACTGAATCATTTTGATTGAAGGACAAGAACTCGTCAATAGAACTTGAAATAAATTCACAAAATTCTTTATCTGCCAGAAGAAGAGAGTTAAATCTCCAAAGTGGTGGGCTACGTTTATAGGTAGAAAGCTGAATATCCAATAGCAGAGGTGAATGATCAGATATTACAATACCAGAATAGTCGGAAGAAGTAACACACAAATCAAGAGCTCTGTCTATAAGAAAGTAATCAATCCTGGAATAAGAATGATGCACCTGGGAGAAAAAAGAAAATTCTTTGATTGAAGGGTTGCGAAATCTCCATGGATCAATAAGATCGTTCTGTTTCATAAAATCTGAAAATATTTTAGACATAGATGATGGAGTCAGATTACGAGGATTAGATCGATCCAAGATTGGATCAAAAACACAATTCAGATCTCCACCGAGGATCAGCAAATGAGTGTTCAAGAAGGGGATGTTACTCAGCAGTCTATTAGCAAATTCAGCATCATCAAAATTTGGGGCATATACATTTACCAACAAAACCTTTTTTTGCATTAGTGTACCAGCAACAATGATGTATCTACCATTCTTATCAGCGATAACATTGGTCGATGAGAATTGAACTTTCTTATTAATGAGAATGGCAACTCCTCTAGCTTTCGAATTAAAGTTTGAGTGAAAGACCTGACCTACCCAAGGGCAATTTAACCTATAATGATCTTTACTGCGAAGGTGAGTCTCCTGTAAAAATGCTATATCAGAATGTAGACGTTTCAAGTGTGTGAAAACCTTAGATCTCTTAACAGGATTGCCCATACCTCTGATATTCCAGCTAATGAATCTAAGAGGCATGCCTGACCCAGCATTGCTGGGATCTATATTACCATTAACCATTCAAAAAGAAAAAACAACCAAAATGCCAAAGAGCCGAAGTGGGACACCCTCCCCCCCAAAATACCCCTAAACACACACACCCAAAGTCTCCACATAAAAACAAAGGAGACAGCAGTGTTCCCCAAAATAGCAAAAAATTTATCCACTAAAGTGAATGGACTAACCGGAGCCCAAACAAAAACAAACAAGAGAGAGAGAAAAAAAAAAACCTCCCACCGACTTCACACTGTATAACAGCGTGCGTATAACAAACACGTTATATATACATATATATATATATATAAAAATATAAAAAAAACCCTGTACAAAATATTGTTTCCTCAGAAGATGAACATTCTAACAAAACAACGAAAATACGTAAAAATACCACAAAAAAAGGAAGTCCTGTGCAAATATTTGCAATAAGCCTAGAAAGGATTGTGCTGGACTAATCCGAAGTACAAGAGTATAATATACGATTTAGTCTTAATATATAAAAGTGAAAATACAAAAATAAAAACCGTACAGTAACTAGCGCAACATACTTTTTTAAAAAAAAAAGGAAAAAAAAAAAAACCCAATGCGCAGGTAGCGTTAAACCTAAAGAAACCGTAAACACCTAGCAGCTTTACAGCACCAACCTGAAGGACTATTGAGGCTCAACCCGAAATCAACGTTTTAACATAAACACTGGCTTCCTCCGCTGAAACAAAGTCCTTCTCAACCCCCTTATGTGTGATGCGAAGTCGCGCTGGATGAAACAGGCCATACCGAACACCCTCAATGCCACGCAGCTGCTGCCTGACCGTATTAAATGCAGCCCGAGCACGTGCGATCTTGGCAGTGTAGTCAGGAAAGACTGAGATGGTCTGGTCTCCAACTTTAATCTGCCGGCGTTCTCTAGCGCGTCGTAAAATGTCAACGCAGTCAGTGTGGTAATGAAACCTGCATACAATGGCTCGTGGACGGTCGCCGGGCTTAGGTGCGGGTTGGAGGGTCCTGTGGGAACGATCCAAAAGCGGCTCCTTCTCCAGATTAAATGCTTCCTTTAGCAAGGAGGCCATGGCCGCAGTAGTGCACGTGTTAGGCCCCTCCGGTACTCCCACTATCCTAACATTGTTACGCCGCGTCCTAGACTCCAAGTCTTCACATTTATTCTCCAGCTTGGCTACATTAGCTGTGAGACACTTGATAGTGTTTTTCATTTCGGCTATGTCGTCGGAGCACACAGTAAGCGCGTGCTCCATCTCCCTGACCGTACCTTTTAGCTCGGACACGGTAGCGTCATTAGCGGCTTTATCTATCGCCAGCTGCGTCTTCACCGCTTGCAAGTCGAACTTAATAGTAGACAAAGCATCACCGATAGTATCCTGAAGTTCTTTTTTAAAAATTTCGGCGATATCTTTCCTCAGTGAGGCCAACAACTCTACTTTAAGAGCGTCAATATCCGGATTAGCCTGGCTCGAGGGGGGCCTCACAGGTGACGACGGCTCACTCGAGGATGTGGTCGCGGTTTGCAAACTAGGCCTCAGTTGTGTTTGAATCGTACTGCGAGTTTTTATATTTTTTGCTGCCATTTTACACAGTCCCGAATAAACTTTTTAAACTCAACTAACTACAAAATAAAACAAGACTAAAATTATGGCCAAAAAGCGCAAAGGAATAACAATTGTAATGGAAATCGGCGGGAGCTCCCAAACTCACGTCCTACTCCATCAAAGCTCAACCGGAAGTCTCTACACAAACATATTTATAGTGAAGTGACCTGAAAAATAATTTTCTATTTATATTTCTATTCTACAGATTCAAAGAATAAAATATGGTGGGGACAGAATGGAAACTGGTCGATATTGTGCGCCGACTGGTGAGTAGCAATGATACAGAATAAATATTAGCAACTGCTCATGCCTATTACAGTACATTTTGCTTTCTTGTGATAATGAACTGTTTACAGTATGTTCGTAGTATAAACTTATGTATACTTTCGGCCCGAGCCGTGTGGAATCTGTGTGCATGGATATTCTCCTCATGCTTTGTGGGTTTCCTTTGGGTACTCAGGTTTTCTCCCACAGTCCAACGGCATGCAGATTAGGCTAATTGGTGTTCACAAATTTCACATTTGACAGTTTTCTGTAGAAAATTGTTCTTAATATATAACTGTGTATTTTTTAAATACTGTACATATCCTTGTTTTTTATACTAAACTTGTAGATTCTAATTCTAGCATTATTATCTTACATTACATTATGAATCAGTTAATATATATAAATATATATATTTTTATTTTTTTATTTATTTTTTTCTTATTTATACAGGTTCTCACTCAGTGGTAAGTCAGTAACTATTTGATACTGCTTTGATGCTTTGTTGATAATAACAGCTGATTTTTATCAATCAATTTAAATATAAATAATATACATAACAAACATATCATGTCATGAAAACACAGCTACCAGACTCAATATCTGAGACCCTGCAATCTCTTTCATTAATCAAAAATTAAGCATTTCTTTTTATCTATATGGCTGGTGCCAAATTAACTTTTAATGTACAAATTTAAATACAGTTAAACCTCGGATTACGAGTAATGCGGTTTACGAGTGTTCCGCAAGACGAGCAAAGATTTTAAATAAATTTTGATTTTGAAAACGAGCATTGTCTTGGTTTACGAGCACCGTGTATCATGTATCACGCATGCGCTTGTTTTGACGCCGAGTGTCATGTGATCACAACTGAGCCAACGGTTTTTCTCTCTCTTGCACTGCGAATTGTGGGTAATCATCTCCCCTGCTGGGTCTTAGTGCTCATCTCTTACTGGAATAATCAACATCCGTGCACTGTTTACTATAACACTGTGACCAGGTGTGTGTGTAAAAATATTTTATTTTGTGTTCGGAAGTGCGTGTGTACAGTGTGTGTACCGTTTCTTATAACACACGTGTGCGCGCGAGTAAAGCAAAATACATTTGCAATACAGTCACTTCTTTCTCAGCTCATCGCTGTGTGTGTGTGTGTGTGTGTGTGTGTGTGTGTGTGTGTGCGCGTGAGCGTAATTTGACACTGTGCCGGCTATGTGTGTGTGTGTGTGTGTGTGTGTGTGTGTGTGTCTGTAGCCTTCTCAGTGTCAAATTACGCTCTCGCGCGCACACACATGCACACACGCGCACAGACATTAAGGCAAGAGACACACACTCTGCTCTGACACACACAGAGGTAAAGTGCCATTCATTTGTTTGTTTGTTTTACTTTACAGTAGTGATTCTCTCACGCGAGTGTCATTAGTCATGTTTATTGCTATTTTTTCAGATAAAACAGTGTAGCGAGAGAGAGATGTTGATTTATGACCGCTGTTTATGGAAGTGTAGTCCAGTGCGGGAGATGCATTGTGGGTAATGCAGTCCGGTGTGTGTGAATGCGAATGCGAGATGTAAACTAGGATATAGAGCCTGAGTTTTGTTCTTCAGTAGTTTTTTTTTGTTGTATTTAAGTGCAGGATCCATCCGAAAGTTTGTACTATAGCCCGACAATGCAGCAAATAAAAGAACGGGCATCGAGCAGTTCGTCCATCTCATTATTACATGAGCATGAATTAACGGGCTTTTACGCTGTTACGTCTTTCCGTTGATGTGTGTTTTCAGACGAAAGGAGAAATTTTTACTGTGGAAGATGAGAAGGGGGAGACAGGAGGGTGTCCACTTACTCTAGTCTTACACACACACACACACACACACACACACACACACACACACACACACACACATACTACCTGCGCGCACAGCGGAAACACTTATCTGTCAGGATTTATTTTTACTTTTTTGAAAGGTAAAGTGCAGGTTAATTTGTTTTATTTTTACTTTATATTTTGTATTAATTATATTTATGTATTAATTTTTTTGGGCTGTAGAATGAATAATTTAAGTTTCCATTATTTATTATGGGAAAATTAAATTTGGTTTACGAGTGTTTTGGAATACTTCCGGAATGAATTATGCTCGTAATCCGAGGTTGCACTGTAGTGTGATTGTTGATTAGACAAATTGATTGAGTGTCATTTCACTATCCAAAGATTATACAGCAGATGAGCTTGAAAGGATACTGGTTTATACTGACATATCCAAAGTGATCTGAGGAAGAGTTTACCATTGATTGATTTTTTTGATTTATAATTTTATATTTATATTTCACAGATTACAAAATCCGTCAAAGAGAGAGTGGAAATTGGTCAATCTCATTGGCTGTCAAGTGAGTAGAATGAAATTACAAAATGAATATTACTATAATAGCAGCTCACATCCAGTTACATTAAGCTGTCTTATGATGATGAACACTTTTTTTCAAATGCATTAAAAAATTAATATATATATATATTTGATGGTTACAGGATTTGTAGAAATAGTTAAAAGGTTAAATCTAAAAATTTTCGGAAGAAATTTATTGTAATCATTGACATGATCATTTCCGGGTGTCTGCCTACGGTAATCATACCGTACATGTCTGCCTGTCTTTCTGTACAGCAGAAACTCTGTGTCTAACTTATTAATGGAAAGAAATAACATTTAGTGAGGTTTAGTATCTCGGACTAATATAATATATATGTTTGTTCTAACGATCCATGTTCTATCTCATATTGGTCGTTCCACATTACTGCATTAAATAACACAATGGTTTCTGAACATATGGGACAAACTGGTTTTAAACTTCCTGCAGGAGGAATAAACTGCTGCGATATAATCTGGCACAATAATAGTCATAATGTCCCTACTACTCAACATTCTGATTTAATTTATGGCGCAGATTTAACTTCAGACTTTATAAAATTCTGTCGAGCAAATTTTGCATCATGCTGAAACAAAATTTAAGTTCTGTCCTATGTCCAGGCAAAACCTTTATATTAGATTAGATTAGATTAGATTAGATTAGATTAGATTTGAAACCAGTTAAAGCATTGGTTGCAGTTATACAGTTAAGTTTATATTTATTATTATTAATGTTTGTTTTGTTTGTTTGTTTGTTTGCATTCATTTATACAGGTTTTGACTCAGCGGTAAGTCAGTACTGTAACTCTGTTTTGATGGTCAACCGTTGATTTTTTATCAATCAATTTAAATACAAATTATATATGGAACAACCCCATCATGTCATGAAAACACAACTACCTGACTGGATCTGTGGGACTCTGCCATCTCTTGCAGAATGGGTAGAGCAGTCTGTAAAGCCAAGGAGACTTGAGAGTTGTTACTTTTGTAATATGTCATATGTCTCTAAATACACATGTTCTACAGCTGTCTGCTTGAAAGTCTGTGTGTTACCAAACACAATATGAGAGTATATTATCTGTAATCAGTATTAACTCTTACACTGACACATTTGTCATTGTTTATTTACAATATTGTATAATTGAACATGAATCTTTCAATCTGTGTTACTTGATATTTACAGAATAAGCAGGAAAAGAATAACACAGAGCAAATAAAAAGGAATGATCAAGAGCAGTCTGGTAAGTAATCAGAGGCTAAAAAGATTTTTCTGAGTCTTAGGATATGTAACTACATAGCAACAGGTTGCCATATATGGGGGAGAGTGGAGTTTAAACATTATGAAACAAAAACATGATGTACTAAATATAGAAATGACCAATCACCATGCAATAGCATATTACATGATACCTAGGTGCTGATTCCATTCAAATTGCAATACAATAAATATAATACATACATTTGTTCGGAAGCATGCTTTAATATCTAAGCAAATTTCACCCGTAAGAAATGATGGAAACTCAAACGATTCATTCGACAACCCAAAAATATTAATATTGGTCTTGCAAGAGGGAGATCTGCAGGCAGCTATGCTGCAGAGTCTAAAGGCAAAGATCAAAAAAAGAAAAGAGAAAATTGAAAAGATAAGAAAAGAGTTTTGTTAATGTTGCAAAGAGAAACCCATCTCAGGGTGACCAGAGATGTCTTTGCCATGGTGTGTCTTTTGTGTTTGTTGTTGTTGTCCGTTTTTGTGTTTAAATTAATACATTTGCAGACAATCCCAATCAACAGCTCACTTTAAACAGCCCCCCTCCGAAGTCCTCCACAGGGGCTCTTTTATAAACCCGTGTAACAGAACGTTCGAATCCCTGTTGGCCTCGATGCAACTACCAACCCTCGAGCCATATGCATGAAAGGTGCAAAGTGTTCCTACTGAAGCGCTCATTGGTTTTTGAGATGCAAACCTCAAGATGGACAGATGGCCATTATGATCTTTCTACTCTAGAACCAGGCATTAGAATTGGCTGCTGCTGTATGGCAGAACACATTGTCTGAAAACTCCACTCAATACACCTTTGTGGAGGCACTCAAGGCCAGCTTCCACCATCTGTATATGACTGGAACAATTTGGACCTAATAGCCACTTACACAAAGGGGCTATGAAAATGGCATAAAAATTAATAAGCCACTTGGGAGCCCCCACCCTCACTCAGCGTGGTGACCGTCACGGCCCAAAGAGCACATTGTATAGATTTGGTGAAGTGATCCACAAGCCAAGTAGTGACCCTTCGGGGGGTTGGGGCTTGGAAAGCTCATTAGGAGGCATTCATTGACTTGCAACCCCCAAGTAATTTCATTGACTTGAACCTAGCCCAGGCGCTGGTCACACCAGTTCCCACTTCTGTCCTCCATTGTACTGGCACCCCCACATTCACTGGTTGATGCACCAGATACATCTCCAGCACCTTTTGCCCTAATAGACCTCTCAGCTGCCCGTCTGGACTACTCTGAGGGTTCTTTAAGGGAGAGGCTCAGAGGCCTTCCAATTGCACAATTAAAAATGTCTACAGTTCTCCTGTGTTATCAGATCATCTTCAAAATAGAAAAGAAAACAGTTGACCAAACAAGACCAGCATTCTTCTATGGTTTGGAGATGTTGCCGCTGACAGTAGCAGAGCTGGAGGCAGCAGAACTAAAGATGCTGTGATTAGCTTTGAGAGTAACAAGAGTGGACAGGATTAGAAATGAGTATATTAGATGGACAGTGTGGGTAGGAGGGTTTGGGGACAAAGTAAGAGAGGCCAGATTAACCGAATTGGACGTGCAGTGGAAGGATGAGGGGTATTTTGGTAGGAGACTGTTAGAGATGGAGCTACCAGGCAGGAGGAGAAGAGGAAGGCCCAAGAGGACATTTATAGATGTGGTGAGGGAGGACATGCAGAAGGTTGGAGATACATACAGTAGGAAGATGTGGTAGACAAAGGTAGATGGAGACAAATGAGCCACTCTGTAGACCCATAATGGGAGCAGCCAAAAGAAAAAGTTAAAGCTCTAGATGTAGTTATGCATTTAAATATTGTTTATATCTAATATTACTTTTTGCTTGTTTTTTTGTTTCTGTTAGTTTATACAGCTGCTCATTGGTAAGTCAGTAACTATGTTACTCAGTTTACTCTGTTGATGTTAACAGCTGCTTTTTATCAAGTAATTTAAATATAAATAATGTAAAGGACAAACACTCTGAGGTGCTGACTTTCTTACTGATTTTATTTAATTTATTTTTAAGGGTTCAGCTGCACATGATAATTATTCACAGGTATGAAGATGTATTAATATAAATTTATTTTAGTTAACCTGAAATATTAAAAGTAGTTCAATAATAAAATCACTTTTATGCCACTGATTTTAGATTTTCAAAACATACTGTTACTTTTGTAACATGTCACATTTCTCTTGCTTGTGAGCCAGTGTGTTACCAAACACAATATGAGATTATATCAGCTGTATTCTGTATGACCTCTTACACTGGAAATTATATTATTGTTTATTTACAATACAGTATAATCGAGCATGAAACTTTTATTCTGTGTTATTTTATTTTTTTACAGAATCAGCAGGAAAAGAACAACAATGAGAAAATGAACAAGAAACATCCAGGGCAGGCTGGTGAGTAATAAGCGACTAGTGGGACCTTGGATTGCAAGTAACTTGATATGCGAGTATTTTGCAAGATGATCAAAATTGTAAAATAAATTTCGACTTGATAAACGAGCTAGGTCTTGATCACAACTGAGCCAATAGTTCTTCTCTCTCGCACGCTGCAGGATTGTCAATAATCATTCCCCTGCTTGGTCTCAGTGTGCGTACATCATTACTATATTTGACATCTCTCCGTGCATGTACAGTTTACTATAACATTGTGACCATGTGTGTGTGTGTGCACGTAATTTTTCAAAAAGAATTGTTTAGTGACTGTTCTTTAGTACCAAAATGGCAGGATGTAGAGACAGGATGCGTTGTGATTGGTGCAGATGGTGATTTATTAACGTCGTGTTAAAACATCAAAAAACAAAAACATAGGATCATGACACAGGTTGATTGATTACAGATTGAATATCTTATATGTCATATAATATAATACGATATGCATGGTCAAAAATTTGTGGACGTTTTGCTGAAACATATAACACTTGTCTAATGCCTTTGTTTACTATAGCATTATGATTTCCCTTCACTGGAACTAAAGTACCCAGATCTGTTTAATCATTGCAGTTCTTATGCTAATGGCCATGGGTTTTTCAAATGAGTGTTCACATGAGTGTTATGGTCAGGTGCCCACTTATTTTTGGCATGTAGTATTTTTGGCTATATACAGTAGTGTACTCTGGTAATGTTGGCATTTTGTTTGTAGACAACACAGTGTTCTGTATATAATTTCAGCAGGAAATGGCTAGCTAGAGATTTACTAGGTATATTTAACATGAAATATTAAAAGAGTAATAACTAAACAGAGTTTACCACTAATTTATTATTTTATATTCACAGGAAATACAACACTGAAGTATTTTATTTTACTAACTGGACGCACACTAAATACTGACGAGATCTTCATGAGTTGGCTTAAACGTGAAATCCCACAACTGCAGCAGGTCTCTACAGTGGATCAGTGTGATGTCATTGTGACTTTCTGTCCTGTTGTGTCACGAGCTGGGACGGACATTGAAGCAGCAGTGAGAAAGCTTAATCAGGAATCAGGTATTCATAGAATCTCCTTTCAAAATAATTGATTATATATATATATATATATATATATATATATATATATATATATATATATAGATACTGAATAATGTGATGAGATTTGTTCTGAGTAAATGTCTCATTTGTTTTCTCAAGCTGACAAACCTGCAGTTCTGGTGGTGCTCCATCGTACATTGAATCCAGAGCATGTTGTACCAGACAGCAGCAGAAGTGTACGAAGAGAGAATACAGTCACAGTCGACTGTCTATTCTGTGAAGATCAGGGATTACTGAAGTGTCGAAAAAATCAGGAGTCACTTACAAGAATTATAAACTACATAAAACCACAGGTACTTGTTTTTCTGTTTTATTTTATTTATATTTATTTATTTATTTTACTTTAAGAGTGTCAGCCAAAAGCAGCCTGTTTTTTTATGGAGAAGCTATAGCAATGCCTCTGCCTGACCTTTACATAAAGCAAGTACTGCAGTTTAATTGGTAAAAAAAAAAAAAACTTCATTTTACTAATCAGAAAGGTTTATTTGAGGATTAATTGTTAAATGAACAAATATTTTAGAACTACATTTTAATATCTTAAGATTTTACAATAAAGCAGCTGGATTTCGCTCAGAATTACGCCAACATATGTAGAGTAAGTTAAAAATAATACCCCCTCTGTCCTTTTTTTGTTTTCTACAGATTCAATCAGTACAGTCCAAAGTGAAAAACGTGGAAATTCACAAAACCCCTCTGTTGGCTGGTGAGTAGCAAAGAAAATGAAATTTTTGCAAATAATTACTTAAAAATATCATATTAATATAGTCTAATGAATTTAAAATAAACATCAAAGTATTTGTCTGGCCAAAAGTGCAAATGTGAATTTACTGTATGTATATTATATTATATTATATTATATTATATTATATTATATTATATTATATATAAATGTCTCATTTGTTTCTACAGACATCAAACCTGACAATTTTGTTACAGAGCATGATTATAAATTAAATCAGATCAATAAGAAAGATGTCCTTCTGGTCACCAGTGCAAACCATATACAAGCTAAGGTACCTATTTGTTTGTCTGCTTGCTTGTTTAAGTAAAGTTCCATTGTTGATCACTGGCATAATAACGCATTGTTATATTAACCCTCTGGGTTTATTCACCAATTTTCAGTATGACTTTAGGAAGCCTAACATTTTAGAAACATTTACCATTTAGTATATTAACCATATTAAGTGTATATAATGCACATGGCCAAAAAGATGATGTAGGATCTTTCAGTTATGTTTAGCAAGAGATCTGTATATGAGAGATCACCTTCATGTCTTATTTCTGTTAAAAAGTGTGATTCCCTCTTTCAGCCTGATGTAGAACATTGTGAGCCTATGGACGCACAAGAAGAAGGTGTGTGTGTGTGTGTGTTTATGTTTCACTGTCTCATATTGTAAACGTAAATGTCTGTCTGTCAGACGAACGTCTTGTTGTTCTATATGTCTGTCCACTCCTATCACTTTACCTGCTATGGTTTACAGAAGCATCATTTGTGTCCATGGATTTTGCTGTACTGAATGAAGATCTCTTTGTCTCTCCCAGGTGGAGCATCACAGTGCCGTGACAAACTGCAAAACATAAAAAGTGAAACCACACTGGAGATCCAACTGCAGGAGAAGGAGAGACAACTCGAGGAGATGAGGACAGAGCTCAAAAAACTGAAAACTGAGTTGGCAGAAAAAAATGAAGAGCTTAAAAAGAAAGAGAGTCTACTACCCTTGTCAGAAGGACATCTGATGAGAGAGCACGTGCAGGACAAAGGGAAAGACAGACATTTGAGGGAAATGACTCAGGATGAAAAGAAGTTAAAGGAGGTCAAAGCTGAGTTGGACAATACAATACAGAATTTAGAACAGAAAAAGAAAGAATTGCAAATTGTGAGCAAACATCTGAGTGAGGGGATAAAGGTGTGTGAAATTAATAAAAGTCAACTGGATTCAATGCAAAAGAAGCTGCAGGAGAAAAACAAGCAAATACAGGAGATTATATCCTGAGTCTTTCCACATCTAATAACTCTGATCAATTCTAATCTTTTTCATTGACTAAACTAACTATTAAACTACAGTATTTCTTTAGATTTTTTTTCTACTTTAAATTTTTAGCTGTTTGGTGATTTAAATCTTCATGACATAATTACAGTACTAGCTAACTTTCTCTTTGCAGTGCAGCTCATCTTGAGATGGGAGCGTACATGAGATCGACATAATGTATAAAGCTTATTCTTTAATCAATGTGTCAGACGCTGTGTGCGTATACGTGTTTAATCAAATATTGCAAATAAAGGGAACTTCAATGTATAGTGGATAACCAATGAAGTATGAAAAGTAAAGAATACTTAACTTTTTTATTGTTTCACTGTTACTGTCTGGTATTGTTTACAAAGTTATAAATTGTTATTTAAACTGTTTTTGCAAATCACCTGTTTTATCTCTAAATGGTGCCACCTAGAGGCCGTCACTGTTGGCTTTCACTTAGAAGAAATAATTTTTAAAACATTAATCAATGGACCTTACAAGGTTTTTTTTTTTTTTTAATGGATAATGTATCTACAGATTAAAAATTAAATAAAATGATCATTATATTTGTGTCATTCTCGGGTTTTTGAGTTACCATATCTACTTGTTCTTTTTTTTTTTTTTTACAAGAGTTTTTGTTTAAACTGCCAAAGAACATTAATCAGGATATTCTGATTAGGGTTTGTGAGATAATTGTCATGGATGAAGACATAAATATATGTAAATATAAATATATAATACTCTGTAAAGTGTATCAAAACACAATGCCCAGCCCAAAAAAAAAAAACAGTCACACTCTAACATTTCGTTAATATTTCATAAACTGCATTTTGCTCTTATTACAGCTCACCATGTCATTATTTTAATAAACTTGTGCAATGTTACAACCTTTATTTCCTTCCAGAGTCACATTACTTTCTTTCCAAGTACGAGGGGCAGGCATACAATTTGTATTATCTTATGAAAATAATATCTCCCCAAATTATGTCTCTGGAAATGAGTACGTCTATGAATATTTCTTCTTGTTTAAAAAACCCGCAGTAAAGCTCCACACAATGCTGTTAGGGTCACAACCAAAAAGGCGCAACTGGTTGAAAAAATTATGACAAAAACTTGTTGCCATGTATAATGACCCTGTAATGACATGAATCTTGCAAAGGGCATATCCGCGAGGTGACATGCTGCACTGTTCAGAATGAGCAGAGCTGAGTATTTTTTTTTTTATCTCATTACACATCTGAGCAGTTGAGGGTTAAGGGCCTGGCTCAAATAGTGACAACTTGGTGGTTGTGGGATTTGAACCTGGGATCTTCCGAACCGTAGTCTAATGCCTTAACCACTGGCCCTAGGGGTCTTCTAGGGTTCTTCTAGGGGTTCATCACTTGAAGAAGCCACTTCTGGCTGGCGTTTCAAAGACGATGACAAGATGATTACCAAGGTGAAATGTTTCCTCAACAGCCAAAAACAAGGTTTCTTCAAAGAAGGTCTCCACCAGTTCCTCCATCATTTAGAGAAGTGTGTTGCCTTAGGTGGAGGATATGTAGAGAAGAACTAAGCAACACTTGTTTTCATTACATGATTTTTTTCTTGGCAATAATGCCAATTCTATGACACATTTTGCATATTGCTGATTGAAGAGTCCAAGAGTTTAGACTGATACTGTTTGGGGCAGATAACATTGCTGAAACTAGAGTAAACCAACAGAAGCAACCCCATGTCATAACACTGCTCCCACAGGCTCGTACCGTAGGCACTACACATAATTTCACCTGACTTCTTCTTACCCTGATGCACCATCACTCTGAAACAGAGTCAATTTGGACTCAGCAAACGTGACCTTTGTTCAATACTTCACAGTCGATTCTTTATGCTCCCTAGCAAATTCAAGCTTTTTTTTTAGATTAGTCTCACTGATAAGTTTTTTCCTAAGACTACACAGCTGTTTAGTCCCAATTCCCTGAGTTCTCTTCAGATTGTGTGTGTGGAAATCCTGTGTTTAATTTTACCATATGTTTAATGAACTCTGATCATTTATCAATTTGGATCAATCAGAGCTGCTTCCAGTGAACGAGTCTCCATATTGCACACTGTTGTAGACTGTTATATACTGTAGTATTACAATATCTTGAATAATAACAACAACAACAACAATAATAATTATTATTATAATAATAATAATAATTATAATATAGTTTAAATAGTTACACTATCTTAAATATAGTAACATCTTAATTTTTTATGCAGTAGCAATGGTGCAATAACACCATTATAAACTGTTCAATATTATCCTAGTGCATTTCACTGGACCTAGTGCAATTTGATTGAAAGTGTAATTATTGTATTGTTATTCTTTTTATTTTTCATTTCCCCAGTGTGAGACGAAAAAAAGTATATCTTGTCTTATGTGATCATTGATTGAATTGTTGATTCTGACCACAATCATAAGATAATTGTTCATAATTGACAATCAAGGACAATTGCCCTTCAATGTTTAATTAATAATGCGGTGGACTGTTATTAACCCAATTTTAGTAGTTTCAGCAATCTCTTTAGTTGTTTTCTAGATGCAGGACAATAATTTGACCCTTCTGAAACAGAGGAATATATTTGCCATGACCACATGCTATGTCTTCTGACATGGTTGTTTAAGATATGAGGGTGTTGAGAAGCTAGAGTGCAGTGCATAATATAATATAATATATATTATATATCTATAATATAATAATAATATAAGGAATATATAGGAGGATTAGTATGTCTACTGTAGAGGGAGAAGAGTTTGAATTAGGTAATATGTATAATACATCAGTAAGTAAAGAAAACTGTTAAACTAGAACAGAAAAAGCAGAGGGGGGCGGGGGGGCTCTGACAGGGGCTCAGAGAAGGGGGCAGAAGCCTCTGAAGAGCGATACTCTCAAATTGAGGAATGTGCAAGGAGTTTAGATTGAATTTGGCCTTCTTTTAGAGCAGCAGATGAGAAAAAAAACAATGTTTATGAGAAGCAGTGAAGGTAAGAAACAAGACAATTTTTGTAATATAATTTATATAATACACATAAATATCCTGTGTGATCATTCATTCATTCATTCATTTTCTATACCGCTTAATCCTGTGTTCAGGGTCGCGGGGGACCTGGAGCCTATCCCAGGAGACTTCGGGCACTAGGCGGGGTACACCCTGGACAGGGTGCCAATCCATCACAGGGAACACACACATACACACACTCACACACCCAATCACACACTACGGGCAATTTAGGAACGCCAATTAGCCTAACCTGCATATCTTTGGACTGTGGGAGGAAACCGGAGTACCCGGAGGAAACCCACCAAGCACGGGGAGATCATGCAAACTCCATGCACACAGAGACGGGAATCGAGCCCCTGGAGGTGCAAGGCGACCGTGCTAACCACTACACCACCTGTGTGATCATGTTTTATGCGATAAATGACAAACATGCATTTTATCCGAGCTGTCTAGTTACACAATAAGATTAATCTGCTCTCTCTCTCTCTCTCTCTCTGTCTGTCTTTACGTTTAGTCTAAATAAATGTCAGCAGATAGGTCAGGTATACAGAGATGTAAATAGTTATACTAATAAAAAAAAGTTATACTATTTTTAATATTATTATATTATTATGTATTATTTATATTATTATTATTATTAATAATAATAATAATATATAGTTGCTATTTTTTTTTCATTAGTTTATGGCTTGGGGGGGGTTGTGATTTTAAACAGTGAAGATAAACCACCTGATCTTCTGACAGACTATTTTATCTGCTGTCACCAGTCAGTCTACTGTTTCTAAAAAGTGCTCATGCACAATATGCATGACAAATATGCAGGATATCCGAACATATTTCCTGTTGCATATCTACACCATAGTAGGATGTTAAATAACTACTGACCCCAACTAGATTTCTGTTCTAACTGAAGCTGAAGTATGTAATGTACTGTACGAAACTATGTAATCGGAAAAACAGCGCAGGATTGTTGGGAGTTATGGTTTCACAGACAGCAACCTTACTGGTTTAGCAAGTTTAGTTCTTTATGGTTGTTTATCTATCATCATGATACGACACACCTTAATCCGTACACCGTGCATTTCACCAGCATTTACTTTGTTTTTGCACAGATTTTTTTGTGGGTAGGTAAACAGTTTACTTGGTTCTCTTATAAATGGTAATAGCTTATTTTATATAATTGCTGTCCATCTTCACTATCAATAGTCTGTACAGTATTAAACTGTGATGTAATCAAGAGAAAGATCCTTACTTTGATTAAAAGTTAAAAGTCACTTTTGTTAGTCTTTCGTTTCTTCTTTCGTTCCATACTAATTTAATGATGATAAGCTCATACCTGGAGAGAAAGATACTGTACGTAACATTTCATTATTTTTGGGTGTGCTATTCTTTTAGTTATTAACCTTCTTCTGTTTTTTGGCATTGTCTCATTTAATACATGTTTTTAAGGTTGATTAAAAGTTAAAAGCCAAAGAAACTCAGCATCCTGAACCATGGCTTCTGCACAAAAAATTACATTAGAAACTGCAGCTCTGGCGAGACCGTTTCAGCTGGGAATGCTGTACGACTGCAGAAGTGATGCAATAGTACCAGGTATGTATGGAATTATGTAGTGAAGTGAATGAAAAAGGGTTAAACCCAGAATATGTTTTATATTTTAGATGGCTATTTTAGTGGCCAGCATTTTCTTTGTTTATTTATCTTTGAGGACATCTTAGCACACTCGTGCCAGTCTTTCATCAGATACATGAGGTAGTCACCTGAAATGGTTTTCAGTTCACAAGTGTGCCTTGTCAAAAGTTACTGTAATTTGTGATATTTTCTTGCCTTCTGAATGAGGAAGGATGAGTAAAGAGTCAATAACCCTATCAGAGCTACAACAACTACTGTAAAAATCCATTCTCTATTATAGCAAGACACTCAGTTAAGTGATGACAAAGTACTAGAATTTTATTTTATTTTTTATATTAATCTAATCTATTACAATGTATAAATTGCTTACAGGAATAACTCTTTGGAATCGAGAGCAGCTGCAGCAAAACAAGGATGTTAGTTCACAAGTTAACACAGAGTTCACAGTTACAACTTCAGACACAATCATAGAAAAATCAAAGCGCCTGAAAGTTGATGGTGAACTGAAACTGAGTCTTTTAGGAGGAAATGTACAGCCCAGTGGTGCAGCCAGGTATTTCAATGACACTAAAAAGTCATTTAAACAAGAAAGGTTGACGCTGCACTACAGAACAACCTGCAGATACGAGCAGTTGACCATGAACCATCTGGCACAAGGAAGAATGGATCACCATGAGGTATTTGATCATGATGTAGCAACACACGTGGTCACGGCAGTGCTGTATGGAGCAGATGCCTTCTTTGTGTTTGATAGTGAAGAGACAAAAGATGTGCATGGAGAAATGAAAGGTGCCCTTAATAAACTTAAGGTTCTTTGTGATGGTGGGGCAACAATAGACTTAAACATGAATGAAAATGAAAATCTACAGTAAAACAACTGAGTTGTACATTTTATGGTGATTTCATGTTGCCCTCAAATGAAGGTGCTATGAAGGTTCACGCTGATCTTCCTGAGCTGCTTGGACAGAATGGAGAACATGCAGTTCCAATTAAGGTGTGGCTTTATCCTCTGGTTAAACTGAACTCAAGTGCAGGAAAACTTGAAAGAAACATCACCTCAGAACTCATTAGAGCTGTGGAGTCAGTAATCGAGGCTCTGAATGTCACAGACATGAAATGTGATGACCTGTTGGAAGATACAGTAGCAAAAACATTTAGTACATTTTATGATCGGGTGCAGAACTTTCAGAAATTCTGCTCTGAGTACAAGCAAGATTTCATGAAAAAACTAGGATCCTTCCTGCCAGAAATCCGTGGAGGTCAATCAGATATCAGTGCCATGAATGAACTTATAGAAGCCCATGAGAAATCTCCTCAGACCATCTCCTGGACACTCAAGAGATCTACCTGAAAAATCCCAGTGAAAATACAATTGAAAAAGTTTTTCAGAACAAATCAGGGACGTCTAATGATCTCATGTGCATGAAGAATAATTTAAAGGTTTTTAAGGATTTGATCACTTCTAATAAAAGTCAAAACACTAAATTTATTGTCCAAAGTTTGCCTGAAACATCAAATGATGAATGTTCCTGTATCTTAATGTATGAATGCAGTGAAACTGTCCGTTTAATTCCACCATCAAAGCCAAAATGTCCAAACCCTGAATCCGTCACATATAACAGTATAACAGTAAAGCTGAGCCCCCCGTGTGCTGCTACACTGGAGAGGAAACTACTTTACAAAATGAACCATGAAATTAACTGGAAAGTGCAACCTGTCAATCAAGATATAGTTACACTGACAGATCTTAAAGAAGGCACGGATTATGAAATTAAATATGGAGTCTTAGGAAAACTCAACTACATGGTTGAAAGTGATGCAATCACTGTCAAAACTACATGCTCTGCAGTAAACCACCAGAGGGACCTGAAGTCTAAAAATGAATCAACCCAGCATGTGTCTGGTAAGTATCAAACCTGTAAGAATGAATGAATGAATGAATGAATGAACAACAATCTACCAAGGCAAAACAAAGATAATGTCAGACTGAAACTGGGATCATGTTGGTTAAATGAAAATGAAGGGCAAAGGTAACCTGTAGCTTTGACACTTACTTATATATGAGAAAAATAACAATTTAAATTGAACTGTTTAATGACTAAATTAGCAGAAATCTAGAATCACAATATAATTTAGAGGCTTCACGTGGAGAATCTTTGTCACATTTCAGCTTGACATCAGTGAAACACCAGCCAAAGAGTAGTGTACTTGTTATTTAGATTTTGTCTAGATAACAAATTCTAAAGTCATTTTCTATAAACAGCCCTTTTACAATAATTTAGCTAGTTATTTGTAAGGTTAACTGTTTTTCTTTATTAAAAAGAATCAGTGCACACACTCAGACATAGTAAACCAGCCTCACTATTGCAAATATATTGGGTTATTTTATGTGGAAAAAAAACATCTCGGGTTACTTTGCTGTAACCCTGTTCCCTGAAAAGACAGGAACGAGATGCTGCGTGAAAACGCTATGGGAACATCTTTAAATGTTGCTGGTTGTGAAGCATGTGTGTATCAAACATGCCAAATTTTGGCATATATAACCTCGGTCAGGTGACGTCAACTGATGAGACGCACCTGCAGGTTATAAATAGGAGTAAACCGGAAAAATTCCTCAGATTGATTTTGTCTGAACGGACGTCCGGTCACGTAGGCAGTGCGGCATTGGAGCTCAGCATCTCATTCCCGATTTTTCGGTTGTCAGCAGAACATTGTATGCATTTAATTAGAAATTCATTCATTCATTCATTCATTTTCTATACCGCTTAATCCTGTGTTCAGGGTCGCAGGGGACCTGGAGCCTATCCCAGGAGACTTCGGGCACTAGGCAGGGTACACCCTGGACAGGGTGCCAATCCATCGCAGGGCACACACACATACACACACTCACTCACCCAATCACACACTACGGGCAATTTTAGGAACGCCAATTAGCCTAACCTGCATATCTTTGGACTGTGGGAGGAAACCGGAGTACCCGGAGGAAACCCACAGAGTACACCCGGCCATTTTGTTCAGTAGGTAATGGCAAGGTTGGAAATTAAATTAGACTCTTTTCATCATGGCCAATAATAAGAAAACACATGTATATCTCCATAAATTTATTTGCTAATTTGATAAAATAACTATAAACTAAGAAAATATTTGTAACCATAATGATGACAAACTATAAAATAAACACTTGGTACCGCCACATTTTCTCTCAGCAAGGTGGATAAAAATAAATGCATACAAACAATAAGTATCCATTACCTTAGACTGTCTTTTATATCAGGTGGCTCTGCATCTTCCTCATCATCTTCCTCATTATCATTCACCTCAGCACTTTCACCATCAACTTGGTCACTGTAGCTCAGCTGTTCATCATCTTCATTGTCTTCATCATCAACATTACAGCATCTTTGGTGAACTGTGACTCTAGTCTGTGTGAATACTTCAATAATTTGAGCATTCATTAAAAATAATTTACTTCAAAATATTCCTTTTCAACCAGCAAAATGGTGAGATAAACAAACATTTTCCACATCTGGCTCAAGTCAGTGCAATAATAGTTCAAGTTTTACAGCGCACACATTTTTCTCCAGATGAAGAAAGTAAAGACAGCAATTCAAACAGTAAATAACCTGGCAAAATTGTTAAATGATATGTTTCACATGCAAACTACCTTAGTAAATACAGTATATTCGTCAACCACATAAACATACAAAAATGTCCTAAAGCAAAACAATGACGTGCATTACCTGTAGGGGGCAGTCGTGTGTCAATCTCAGGTATTGCGTGTACTGAAGCCGATTATTATTATTATTAGTATTATTATTATGGTGGCACGGTGGTGTAGTTGTTAGCACTGTCGCCTTGCACCTCCAGGGTCCGGGTTCGATTCCCGTCTCTGTGTGCATGGAGTTTGCATGTTCTCCCCGTGCTTGGTGGGTTTCCTCCAAGTACTCCGGTTTCCTCCCACAGTCCAAAGACATCCAGATTAGGTTAATTGGCGTTCCTAAAATGACCATAGTGTGTGTGTGTGTGTGGTGTGCTCTGCGATAGATTGGCACCCTGTCCAGGGTGTACCCTGCCTCGTGCCCTGAGTCTCCTGGGATAGGCTCCAGGTCCCCGCTACCCTAAATACAGGATAAAGCGGTATAGAAAATGAATGAATTATTATTATTATTATTATCTTTGCTTTTGATATGAATACTGAAAACACTATATGAATTAACTCAATGCAAATATGTTAAAGTCATTGTAAATAATTATTTACAAACTTAAATAATTCTTTTGATTGTGAAAAGCTGTTTTGAGACAATGTCAATTGTTAAACGCGCTATACAAATAAAACTGAATTGAATTAAATACTGACATGATATGGACAAAGTGGAACCAGCTTTGCCAATCCTTTTTTTTTTCTCTTTGCAAGTGTTTTTTTGTAAATGCAATGATATTGTTGCAACCCAGAAAAAAAAAACATAAAAGATTCAGGCCCCAAAAAATCCTTAATGACCGTTATTGTAACGTTATTTCAATAAAACGTGCTTATTGCACATGTTCAAAAAACTTTTTAATAGTATTTTTACATATAACGAATAGTGCATTTGTTTAGTGGAATACAAGGGTAATTTTTATGTGTTTTTTGTTCTCTCGTTGAATAGTACAGTAGCAATTGAATCAGACTTTTCTTTTTATTCATGAATAGATGTAGTATGCTTTCTTTGGAGAATAAACAAACCTGGCAGATTGATTTGAACACAGAACTGTGTTAGGTTTCATTTCAGGATTTTTGTCGTTTACTTTATGCCTGTGTATTTGTAAATGGGTTACTTCCCTTTTTCTGCTAAAATAATTCTGACCACAAACTTCATATTCAGCATATGTCTTGTCTAGAAGGCCTTTTTCTTGTTTTTCCTTGGTGAGATTGTTGGTGCTGGTGAAATGGGTGGTAGTTTGTCTTCTGTGAATCTGAGAGGCTAGATCATTGTTATATGATTTACTCCTATTGTGTCCATATGGAGCAAACAGTATTTAGAAAAATATTGTTTTTTATTGTTACATTTTGTCATCCCAGAAGAAAGTCATCTGTTTTCCTTGTGTAAGTGTAAGTTATAAGTGTAATGTGTATGTAATGTAAATGTAATGTAATGTGTAAGTGTCGTTATAGACTGTCACAATTTAACTCTGACACACACTTCCATGTGCCATCTGGCGGATATTCTTTGAAGCACAACACATTTTATTTAAATTCTAAAACGGTGCTTGCAGGATCTGGCGGCACTCTGTGAGACGAATCGCGGACTTACTGTAAATGGAACAAAATGTGCATTCTTATTGGCCACATCTTTAACGACATGCTTTTCATGTTATCACCACAGATTCACAACACGCACAATGAATTTAACATTTATCATTTTAGAAAACATAAAATAAATGTAAAAAAAAATTGCGGTCTTATTTTAACTGTTACACCTTATAAACTGTACCACAATGAACTTTATAACTATTGTTTTTAGCTGTCTTAACTGCATATTATTTTTGTATGTACGTACATGTAGTTTTTACCTTTTACACCTTCATCTATGAAATTTAGCCATAAATAACAACAGAGAAAACAGAAATGAATAACAACACATTATCACCAACGTTTAGCTGACATCATAGCAAATCCATTTAGATGTAATTAATGATAATAGAACAATAGGAATTACTTCCAGTAATATTGTTTTGACAGCATACAAAGTGTTTGTGTTCAACACACGCTAGAGTGCATGAGCGATAATAGGCAAGTTGTTTCTTTGTCTCGTTCTCTTGAAGCATTGCATTTTCTTACAAATTATTTAGTTATCGTGGATCATTAAATATTTATAGTTCCATAGGTAATATTTTTTTCAATACTCCACAGTCCATTCGCTATGCTCCTTAGCAAATTGAAGCAATCTTTTCTGCCTGATAAAGTGATCTTTTATTATTCATACTGGAATTAAAGTTGTACAACTTACTAATGTACAGTACATACTGTATATGATCATGTGCAAAGATTGGTTTTAGCTAGTGTTTGGTGCAAGTAATTCGATGAATCTAACATTATTTACTTGGTTCTTTGGAGAAACGGTAAAAAGCAAGAAAGTTTCTACTATGGATTGCTGAACACTGCTTTTGTTAAATTTTTATAAAAAAAGACAACACACAAGCACCAGAGTTCGCTGTTTTAGGTTTCTAAACGCCTTGCTATAGGAAAATACACGAGAGTACAAGGTGACATTCAATAACGAGAGCGCTCGCGAACCTGAGCATAATGATGCATAACCATGAAAATAATGAAGCATAATGAGGCTAAGTTCATCAGTACGGTCATATACTCACAAAGGTTTCGTAAGCACTTGTGTCATTGAACGCAGCCCTGCTATACTTTTGTGCGCGGCTGTACTCTCGTGCTGTCCACAGTAAATTAACTTGGTAAAGTAAATCATAAAAAACAACAGAAGAGATTAATTTAACACTTAATCTGGTAGTAATTACATCCCTTTTTATTGTCGATAGTTTTTGAAACTTGTCCAGGTTTTGAAGCTAACGGATGTGACGTAGCTTACCTGACTAGCTATCCAATTTTCGCTAACATTAGTCAAGGAACATTGACAACAGATGAGAAAACTATACGGCCAAATTAAAAATCTATGATATTTTTCACACCCTGCCACCTCTACATAAGATGTCATTGGTAAAGAGACTGAGTGGACCAGTGAAAGTTCTCAGGTTAGTTATAGTCATCCAGCTGAACTCAGCAGGTAACACTAGCAAAGCACAGCTAACCAAGATAAAACCATGTACATCAGCACAAGTTCATCTGGATATACCATGAAGAGGGATCAATTTGAGATCCTAAAATTTTTTATTATTGTGGGTTTGTTTGTCTGAAGCCCTGTACATCACATGAGCTAAGGTCAATTTACAGTCATATTTTTAGGCATCCAACACATTATGACTTCTTAAATAAAGACTTTATATCTCCTCAGTGTAAAATATCACAAAACACACTTACTTACTTTCAAAATACCTTACTTTAATTGGAGGTTGATATGTATGTAAACCACACCAGGTATCATACGAGGGTGAGTCAAAAATGATCCGCACTCTGGTTAGATTAATATTTCTGTTGGCCTCACTGTCTTATCAGCACTTTCGGTTCTAGGCTACTGACTCCCCAGTCACTGCTGTGTAGGTGTGAACGTGTTATATCAGCTCATTTATAAGCAAAAAAATGGCTCACAGTAATCAGTTTTTTTTTTTTATATAATTTTCTAAGGGTGTACCTGGTGCCATTATTTATAAAAGACTTTGTTCCCAGTGGGGGAAAAAGTATTTTTGTCGTAAAGAAGTGTAATGGAAAAATCATATTTTAATTATATGTATTAATTCTATTTGATTCTTGTAGTAAGTGTGTAACGTAGGCCTTAGAAGTTTGAACTTAGTTGTCGAAGCTTAGAGACACAAGGCCGAGAACAGAATAGAAACAACCTGATTGTAGTTGTCCCTGAATAAATGATAAGGTATGGACATCTAGTCTGGGGCAGATAAAGAGTCATGAGTTTGAATGTAGGAACTTCACGTACGGGGTGTTGATTATGTTAACAGAGATGTTTGTGTATAAAATAGGTCAGCTAGAGAAAGAGATCACCTTTCTCTATGCTGCAACTGTTTGCTGTATGAGACTGGTCCTTCTGCAGAAGTTTAAAATAAAACCTTTGTTACTTTGCTCTTACCCAGTGTATGGATTACTTGTCTTTATATTGGTTTCAGAATTTCCACCACAACTTGGCGTTGTCGGCAGTTCTCCGTGTTTGAGGAAGGCATTGGAGAATCCCGGGGAGGCGTAAGCGCTGACGCCTTGAAGGCTTTTCACTTCATCTCAAACGCTTAATTGGCAATCGAGCGTGAGAGGACCGGGGATTCACCATGTCACCTCAACACCGGAGTTAAAAGAACTAAAATAGTGTGGTAAGGAAATTTTTTAAGTTGTAAGTCTTTAAGTTGTAATTGTTAAAGTTAAAGTAAGTTGTAATTGTTAAAGTTAAAGTAAGTTGTAATTGAGTAAGAAGTGCACTTTCTCACAGTGGCTGGGATAGATTTAAACTTGGATCTATCACACGAGTCTGGGATTCGTGAAAAGTACCCAAAAAAGTGCAAAGGCGCACAAAAGAGAGAGAGATAGGGTACTGGTTTCGCCTCGTTTCCGAAAAACTTGGCCCCGCAGCAGACGTGCTCGGTGTGAGGACCTCCGGAGGTAAAAGCAAGTCAGAGTGCAGGGTTGCAAGGTGCACACGTAAAAGTCAATAGGACTTTACGGGAAAAACAGTCAAGGGGACTGTTGAGGTAAATTAAGGTAGAGTGTAAAGTGCACCGGTAAAGTCAAGAGGACTTTATGGCAGAGTGCAAACCGCTGCACCGGTAGCAGTCAGGGAGACTGTGAGAGCTCACTGTGAGTTAGTGGCACGTGTAAATTGACAAGTAAAAATCATGGGTAACAGCAAAAAAAAAAAAAAAAAGATTGTTACGCTTGTGGGGTTCCTTGGTAAAGATAACATCTAAATTATGTTATGAGAAATGTTTGAGAAATGTGGAAATCCAGGGAAAACAAAAGAAAAAAAAAAGAGAAATGTAGAATTATTAATTACTGAGATTGCTTTTGAGTTGTGGATGTGTGAATCATGTGTAGATAGATAATTACAATAACAAAAAGAATAACAAAGTAAACATTAATTGGGTAGGATTTAATATGTGGAAGGCAAAAGCAGAACTTAGAGAAAAACACATACAACCTAAAATGCAAGCACAAAACATTGATTCTTTTCAGTGTGTTAAGTCTATTTCAGATCCCGACCTGGACGGCTGCCCCCCGCGACCCCCAGCTCTTAGACAGATAGCCCCTTCAGCAGATCCAGTATGACAGCATGGACAAGAGACTTCTCGGCAGGCCCAAGGCCCCAGCACAGCAAGCACGGCTCTGTCTCCAATTTCGTCACATACTCGAACCAAGGCTCAGCTGAAAAGAGAAAAGGCTGATCGACAACCACCACCTGATGACAGCGAGGACGAGAGAGAGGAACTCTTAGGAGCTACAGGAAGTGTACATCAAGAAATCACTGCTCCAATGATGGACGTAGCAGGGGCGGATGGCACAGCGATGCCTGTTCACCGACCATGGACAATAAAGGACATCGAAAATACACATGGACAACTCCCAGACCCAGAGGACAGGAATTCGGTGATGAAATGAGCAGATTTTGCTCAGAGTTTCGCCCGACATCTTATGAAATGCGAAGACTTTTGGGGAGAAAACTAGGTGCGGACTTTGCAAAGATTAAGTATTCCTGGCCAACGGACAATGTTTTCGCACGGCGAGCTCAGGCTGATCATGAAGAAAACCAAGCATTTAACGGTTTTGTGGTGTGCCTTACAGCAGCGTGTAAAGAAGCGTTCCCAGCAAAAATGGATATGACTAAAATATCAATGTGCAAACAACAACCAGGAGAGAGCGTGTCACACTATCTCACCCGTCTCACTGAGGTACATGATGCAAACAGCGGGTTGGAGAGGCCTGCAGACACCGTATGAAGCACATTTGAGGAACAGTTTCATGAATGGATTACAGGAGGACATCGCTCAGAAGGTGAAAAACACATGCGTTGGATGGGACACTGGAAAACTTAGTCTCATTGAACAACATGCAATACACGCAGAAAAGCTGGTATCACAAGAACAAGATAAGCGCAACAAGAAGAGAGAAGACCAGAGTGACAATGCACAGCTGGCAGTGTTGCAGATGGTAAGACAAACTGCGGATGTACAGTACAGGAGACGTGGAAGAGGACAAGGAGGCCGTGGACGTGGACGTGGAAGAACAAATGGCTGTTATGCATGCGGAAGTGAAGACCATTGGATTAGAGACTGTCCGAGAAGGAGCAGAGGAGAGGAATGGATTAGGAGAGGTGAGGATCAGGGTGGAAATTGACAGAAAAAGGCCGGGGGAGTGGGGAGCAGACCCGAAGGAGAGGGTGAGTCAAAAATAATTATTTTTCCTACTAACACTTCTTGCTCTGATCGCAATGAAGAAAAGCTTGCTATCTTTTTCAATGATTCAATTCACGTTTGTATCTTAGAAACATCCACACATGCTACGTATGATCTTGAAGTATACAGTATCAGTAAAATGCCAACAATGGAATTGCAGCTCCATGACAAACAAAATTCATTTTGCTACATTCCATGCAGGTCATTCAGTCATTAAAGTGTGTGAATTTGACAGTTTAGTGAAACAGAGTGGCAGATTCCTGAACTCTGTGGGCACTTCAGGACATGCAGCTGAAAAGAGCCTCATAAAGACAAGCGTGTGGCTTTTTCCAGGTGTACATGATGATAAATTTAGATTTTTTGCTCTTATTGCTGCCCAGTAAATCTATTGGGGTGAAGATTTCATATGTAAATTAGGTATAAAACTCTTGAGACTAAACCAGTATTGAGCCTGAGGATTTCACTCTTGTGAAATGTGATCCGTTGCCCCTGTTGTATGTGTATGAATGGAAGCTCTGCACTTCAACTGTGAGTTCAGTAAATGCTACAGTGATAGACAAATATATACCAGTAAACACATTATGATATTAGATATGTGTCACATATCTCTTTTTTTTAACGATAAGCTCAGATGTGTAGTCAATGTAGAGATAAGCAGTGTGCACATGAGAAAATGTAGCACAAGTGTCACAGTAATCACAGTAGGGACACCCCTAATGTGTTATTGGATAAAAGTAATAAGGATGAGGGAAAAAAAAATAAAAAATAAATAAATTATTGGGCCTTTGAGTGACATGTGGTATGAATGAGAGTGATTGAGAATGAACGTCTTATCTGACATTACATTACAGCCACAGAGAAACAAATGCTGATGCAATGCTGAAAAATCATGTGTTAAAGTATAAAAGAACTGTATATATTACAGTACCTACAGTCACAAGACCTGGTCAGGCAGAAAAAATTAAGTTATCAGCATGCAGAACTTTTTCTTTTCTTTTATAAAAAGAATTTATGTTTATAATTACTCACTAAAATGTATGGGCAAATGGCAAGCACGATGTAGGTTTAATTAAGGGAAGTGAACTGGCGGTGATCACCCCAAAGTAAAATGTAGGCCCTACAAACTTCATACTGTATCTACCCGAGTCTTTAACTGAAATAATTCCAGTGTTTAATTCTTTATTTTAAAGCTGTTGTCATGGTAAACATCAGCAACTTCTTATTGTCCAGCAGAACAAGGTCATAAAGCAAACCATATAAAAGCTACAATTCGCACATACGTCATATCTTAGGTCAAATTGTTTTGGGACAAGATAAAACTTTGGATCCAAGTACAGTAGTAGTCCAAAATATTCTAAAACAAATAAGAAAATTGACGCTAAAGTAGAAATGTAAAAAGTAAAAGTGTTTTATTACAGAAAAGTTATTTTGATCTATACAATCCTCGAGGCCCCAGTGAGCTATACACTCATGGGAAGGGTCTACTGGCCCACAGTGCACTTAGCTGAACTCCGGAAGCAAGAACAATCTTTAATTGAATCAAATTATTGGACATTTCAAATTATAAAAGGCCTTTTACAAAAACTGTTGATGAAAAGAATTGTTGCATGATTTCAGACTGGCTGCAGAGAAAAAAAAACAGAGAGAAAGAGAGAAAAACAATGAGATCTTTATCTCACTTCTCAGCCAAATCAGATCCTGTAGCAGCAGCATCACCCATGTGTTTATGTCCAGTACAAGAAGCTGAGAAGGCAGGTATAGAATAAAGATATATAGTGGGCTACAGTAATTTGACATTTCTAGTTCATGAAGTTTCAGTATCTTTTATACAGAGAAGAATCACACTTATTTGCAACAGAGTGGTTAAAGTACAATACTAAATTATAAATATCAATGTGGAAAGATGTATAGTTCTAACCCTCTAACTCCTTTCTTTCACTGTTAAACAACTTTGTTCCACTAGGATTGATCCACAGTAAGCGCCACTACAGAATCTGGATATAAAATGAATGTGGATGGAACAATATTTTGTGATAGAGAAATAGGTGCTAACAGGAGTTTGTCATAGTTATAGCACATGAAATTTAAATAGTGTAAATGTAATGCTCAAACTAACAAATTATATTCTATTTCAGAAAAGCAGATGCAGCAGTGAAGGCCGTGGCCAAACTTCCCCTTTCCTATAACCATAACATGTGTGTGTCTAATGCTCTCACCCCCACAGCTAACCTTGAAGAGCTTCAGAGCTACAGTCACTCCAGGAGAGGAAACACTCTGGAGAAGAGCGGGATGTGTTTTGACAGAAGGGGTTTGGTACGACAACCAATCACAAGCCGTGTCTGCCTATAAAGCTATTTCCTTTCTATGCTAAGTTGACACACGTGTAAGGACCATGTGTCAAAAGGGGGAATAAGCATTTGTGTTTCTAATAACATACTGTACTGTAGATAAAGGAATTAAGATGAAGCCAGAGCACACGAAAAGTAAAAGGACATTGTGAAGATGAAATGTTATGTTATTGTGCAAAACTCTTTGAGGATTTATTTTTAATACAGGCCCACTGACAGTGCTCCTAACTCCACAAACAGAAGTCAAAGTAGTGGAAACAGAGATGAGGGTACACGCCAGCACCCCAAACATGTTCCAGAACCGAAGAGAAAACAACACCGAGGTCACCAAGGGTGAACAGTGATGTGCTAGTAACCTCTCCTGTGAACCCCAACAGACCCTCACCTGCACGCAAAGTGCATGGGTCAGAAGAACCAACTAGAGTGACAGAAACAACGCAGAACCACAACTCTCCAATCAAATTCATCACAACAATAAGTACACTACATTTGAGGACAACACATGAAGAAATTGTAAGGTGTCAAAGTAGCAGTAGCACTGAGTAACATTGGTGACATATAAAAGTAATTAGAGTTAAAAGTAAGTGTTGTAACTACTGACAGGATAGAAGACTTGATACATACTTAGAGGACGGAGAATATTAGTGACTGAGATTATTCACACTACAGACATTGAATTAGCTGGACTGGACCCTTGGTTACAAATTAGAAAACACCCCAAAGCAATTTGGGTAACTTTAGGAATAATAATAGTTATCGTTACCCTGGCGTGCCTACTTATTGAGAATTCGGAGAGAAACGGCGATGGTAAAGTCTATTTAACAAACTCAAGCTACATGCATTTAAATAGAATAAAGAGAAGAGACAGCATGATAAAAAGGCATAACACTAATCTCAATAGATGTGCAGGGAAATTGGGAATGTGCCCTATCATTAGACATTGCTGATAATATAACAGACATACACAACCTCTTGTGTTGTGTATGCCATGTCATGTCCTCGGGCTGGGTAGCACTGCCCCTAAATAATGTCACAGAAGCAAATGCAGACAACACGTCTTGTATTATACCGATAACCACCATGGCCATCTTACAGATATCAGCATAATACAAACAAACAGGGAGACCAAACCCAGCAGTCCCTGAGTGTAATTATTCCAATAACCTATGTTTTGATGCCCCAGGGAGCTATTGTTCCCCATTGCCTGTTAAGAAATATGAAGACAATTCTACTTATATGGTCCCATGGCAAAAAGGAGACACTTGCATTGTGCAAGATCAAAATGGAAAATTGGGAACCTGACTTAGGATGGTCTGAGTGCACCACTTACGTTCGTATAACCAATCGTTCAAAAGGTAGGTCACCTAAATGTAGTATAGATGGTAATTATTTTCCAAATGATGGTAGTTGTCCGTTCATAGAACTATCGTCAACACAGTAATGTGGGTGTGTGGGTCAGACGCATATGTGACCTTACCCAGGTATTTCAATTGAACAGGCTCATGTTATCCTGCATATGTAACTCCTAGTGTGTCAGTACACACAGAAAATCCGTGGGGGCCACGGATGTCAGAGAATAGAAGAAAAAGAGATGTCCCTATTAAATTTCATGGTTACACTTTAGGAAACCCATGGACTAGCCCAGGAGCAAATGTAGGCTGGTCACTCTTCCTCGGCGGAGGAGCAGCTGTAGCCCTAAACAAGGTAAATGGTTTAGCATACATGTTACTAATACTAAAAAATGACACCGTAAAGGCCTTTCACGCCTTTCAATGACGATCATCAGAATATCAGCAACATCATAAACCGCATGAAGAAGGCTTTGCAACCACCTCCCCAAGTAGAGTCTTGGATCTCGTGGTTAACGCAATTATGGGGAGGCTGGGGTTATTGGCTGGTTTATAGTGTTCTACCAATTGGGATTATAATCTTGTTAGGCCTCTGTATAACACCCTGTATTTGCAGATGTATACAGGGACTAGTTCTGAACACAGTAAATTATTAAATGTTAAGACAGACTGACAACATAGAACGGAAAACGGACTGGGACGACCCGACTTCTGACAGAGTTCAAAATTCCGGTGACTATCATTTTGAATGTTTAGATCATGATATGGAAGAAGACATAATGTAAATCTTTAGAGAAATGTCAAGCATGTATATTTAAGTAGGTTGCAAAATTTTTTTTTATGCTTTTGTGTCGGGGGTCTGTCCCCATAAAGACAGCTGTAGTGTCCTCTGTGTGCATTAGAGTGCTAGTGATGATGTTGTTAAAAACCCAGGTGGGAGAGAGAATATCTGATGAAATTTACCTAATGCATAGCTTATTAGTATTGTTTTGAATTGTAGAATTAAAATATTTAGGTTGTCATAGAATGACAAAAGGGGGAAATTGTAATGGAAAAATCATATTTTAATTATATGTATTAATTCTATTTGATTCTTGTAGTAAGTGTGTAACGTAGGCCTTAGAAGTTTGAACTTAGTTGTCGAAGCTTAGAGACACAAGGCCGAGAACAGAATAGAAACAACCTGATTGTAGTTGTCCCTGAATAAATGATAAGGTATGGACATCTAGTCTGGGGCAGATAAAGAGTCATGAGTTTGAATGTAGGAACTTCACGTACGGGGCGTTGATTATGTTAACAGAGATGTTTGTGTATAAAATAGGTCAGCTAGAGAAAGAGATCACCTTTCTCTATGCTGCAACTGTTTGCTGTATGAGACTGGTCCTTCTGCAGAAGTTTAAAATAAAACCTTTGTTACTTTGCTCTTACCCAGTGTATGGATTACTTGTCTTTATATTGGTTTCAGAATTTCCACCACAGAAGTTAGCCATATAAAGGAGTCAGACTTTCGTCCACGTCCAGGGCTGATGACAAACATCCGCACACATCTTCCCACACTGTCGACGATATCAAAAACTTTGTTTTGAGGTGTTAAAGCTTCCCTGTAGTCCTGATCTCGCGCCATTGGACTTTCACCTGTTTGGTCCACTGAAAGCAGCCCTACGAGGACTAATAATAAAGATGTAAAGACAGCGGTGCATTCATGGCTCGCAGTTCAGCCTAAATTTTTTTTAATGACAGAATACGAAAGCTTGTTGATAGATGGACAAAGTGCATTAAAAAGCACTAAAAATTATGTATCTGTCTTTTCTAAAAGTTAATTAAAATAAATTCTATAGCCAGAGATTAAAAAAAAAAGATCATTTTTGACTAACCCTTGTATTTACTTTTTTTATATGTTGTATTTAATACTTTCGTAAAATTGGCAACACCCAAATATAAACCATGTAAACAAAACCGTATTTACAATAAGTGTTAAGGCACTTAGAATTTTGAGGCTTGCTGTGTAATGTCCAGTTCTTAAAACGTCTAAATACAAGCTTTGAAAAGTAGAGAAACTTCTAAAATACATTAGTTTAAATTTTAAACACTGTACACAACCTCATGATAAAAATAATAATTATAATAATGCAATCCTCCAGGCGATGGTTGTAAAGATGCACACGCCCTACTTAGGCATCTTCCTTTTATCCATCGTGTGTATAAAATATCACTGCATTCAGGTCTTGCAGTTGGATTCACTGGAGAAAAACAGTTCGGCCTGATCCTCTTCCTCCACCTCTCGCTCTTCCTCTTCCTCCTCCTCCTCCTCCTCTTCTCATAGCCGGTCCTTCTTTCATCACACCTCTTCCTCCGCTCATTGCTCCTCTTCCTCTACCTCTTCCACGGCCTCGTCCTTGACCCCTCCCCCTTTCTGTGTATATTCTTGGGCCTTGCCCTCTTGTCCTCAAACTAGTGAAGCGATCATTTAATGATAGCTGAGTCTTCCAAAAAAAAAAAAAAAAAAAAAAAAAAGCAATTATAACATTTTTCTTTGTACACAAGCCAAAGTGTTTTATCTGCTAATGAACATGACACATTTGTGAATGATAAATGCAAATCTGGCACCAGCTGTGGAGACTAGGGTTATGCGGTTTAATTGGTATGATGGTAGCTGGTAATGGAAAAAAAACTGGAAATGTGTGTGTGTACACACCTGATTGGTGGTTGCTTTGTAATTGAAGTGCAGAGGGATGCCTTTGGGTGTTGGTCTGCTGCTCTCCGCGTCAGATGACCTGCCCCTCAATACTGAACCACCCCGCTGAGGCCTCACCCTTCAAAGCAAACGAGAGTTAGAATACTTTTAAGCATGCAACTGATATACAATCATTTTTTTGCACAAAATAAAATAATCATTTAGAAAGGAAAACAGTTGCGATAAAGTGAGCTGGATTCAGCAGAAGAGCATTACTCCTCTTTGACACAGGAACAGAAGAGGTCAAATAGGAATGATAACACCAGGAGGATCCCTCACGACATCTGTCACATGGACTCTGAACCCAGTACTCCAACATGGCTGCAAGCCCACAGATGTAGATATGTGCAGGCATATAGAATGAAGGTTATGATTGGCTGATGAGACACTTCATGCATGTAATCCTGTAAAACTCTATCCAAGACCTGTTCTGTGACCCTGGTCTGTGTACAATACACCTTGGGAGGTAGCTGGGTCTTTTAACCCATGTTCCAGTGTCTCAAATTTACATGCATGCAAGTAACTATTGGGAACCCCACCTAACTCATTGTGGCATTATCTATAAGACTTCTGGGAAACCTAACTAGCTGCTTGATATTTCCCCTTAAATAACTCTAACAGAAGATAAAACAAAAGTGTATCCAGTTTCCAAAGACAAGATAATGGTAGGCTAAATCTAATTTCATCATTTCTAGCAGAAAAGAGAAGCTTTACCCAGGATCAGAAAACAGATAAAAAGACATTTTACCCAGTGGTGCAAAACTGATCCTACAGAAGTGTCAAAAAGTCTGAGGAAATGTTGAAAATGTTTCATTTTTGTTTGATAGTTTAATTTAGAAAAGGCAATGATGTGAGCATTGAATTCAATTATATTATCACCAGGAACCACAGTTAGAAATATTAACCCTTTGCTTCCCTTTCCTCACTTTTGCTTTTGGCATAAATACTTGTATAAGAAGCGTTCATGGCAAACCGGGACATGTAATAAAATTTCTGGTGAATGAAGGCGTAAAAGAGATAGACATCCGACAGACGCCTATCCACAGTGAAACATCTGAATAGTGCAAACGTTTTAAAGAACGATGTACGTCCATAAATGACAATTCGGCCGAGGTGGCTCGGAGCCCACTGCAGTCATTCAGAATCAGATCCTTGAAAACTGATGGATGAATTGCCGCCAACGCATCTGTTTGTGTGAACTGTATACACAATCATTCATCAATACCACTTGCATATTACAGGAACTTGACTGGAAGTTATTGCCACATCCCCCATACAGTCCTGATCTCGCTCCAAGCCATTCCCACATGTTTACACCAGTAAAGGAGTTCCTGGCAAGACAGTGTCTCAGACGTGAAGCAGGCTCTGAAAAAACTTGTTAATTTAATGATATCCAAGTACTACTGATAAGTGCATTAGCATAACAGGGGATCATATAGAGAAAGAAAGGAAGGTTTTACTCTCATAACTGTGTTCCGGTATTCTGTAAAACTAAAAGTCCTGCTTTGACTTGAACACGTCTGGTTGCTTTAGTAACCACGACAAAACAAAGGACTGAGATGACTTTCACTTTCTTAGTATCTGATATTTTGTCCACAAGTTGGTACAACTGTTTGACAATCCATGTTACAACAACCTGGAGTGTCATCTGAACACATGATTGACATGCTGACCAAGAAATGGTGAAGGATTTTGAATATTATATTTCAAGATACTAAACATTACTTCTTGGTTTTTGGAACAAACTATTTCTCCATGTCTAACTGGGGCAACCTCCTGTGATACTACAACCAATCCTACCATTGTTGCCAGAGAACTTTGCCTTTTGGAAGAGCCACTGGCTACTGTTGTACCTTTTAATTTAGTTAAACTGCCATTGACATGAATCACACTGGTTGCTTGAAGTCCAGCTTGGCATCTGTACAACATACTGCACCCAACGCCATAAACCACTTAAGAACGTTTATCATCTTTTCAGCATCACATCACCAACCACACGCCCACCTAGTGAATGGCTCGAAGAAAGCTCTCTTGAAAGCAGAAAGAAAGTGCTAACAGGACTCAATCAATCACTGACTGCATCAACAGTACACAGTACAAAAAAAAAATCTAGTCTTTATCTTGGTGACAAGATCTGCAGGGTGGCAAAACCAAACATGTTCTTTTTTTTTTTTTAATGTAAAATTTTTAAATGATGGAGGAACTCACGGAGTCACAGGTGGAAGCTTTGCGTTGGGCAGCGACACTGTTAATGTTGTCCCGGGAGATGTAGTCCTCTGACTTTACACAGAGCGAGAAAGCGAAAAGAGATGTCAAAAAATATGAAGATGAATGGAAGAATTATGCACTGGTGTCCTTCACATTTGCTTTTGTCTAAATATACTGTACATACCTTCTTATCTTTTGATATTGTTCCAATTTTCCAGTGCCTCTCACAGCTGCAAACTAAAAATGAAAAAAAAATTAAAATTTTCAAATAAAAATAAAAAAACAGCACGTCAATCCATCAAATCGATTTGCATTTGATTAGTGTGAAAAAATTAAGATTAATAACTCAACATGGACCAACTTACTCCTCTGTCTAATACAAACGGTCTTCCACCCCTCTGGGGACCTCGCTGTCCTCTGGCTGCCAAAGCTCCTCTATAATATAACATGAACAACACCATAATTAAATAAGCTTTGAAATGATTGCAAATGAGTCTTATGTGTGTTACATGTCGCTTATATACCTGCTCATTCCTCCTCGTCCTCTTCCTCTCCCTCTTCCTCGCCCACGGAACGAGCCTCTACCTCTACCCGAGTCTACGCTTTGACCTTGCTCCTCTCCTGTCTGTGGAACAAAAAGAGAGAAATGAAAAGAAAAAAGAAAAAAAAATCACTAACTTTTCATGCAGTTGCTAATTTTAACATGATGTTAATATAATATATGGTACACCTTTTCTTTACTCAGTTCATTATATTCATACCACCTACTCACTCTCTTTAATACTGTACATGTTTTTCAAATATTACACAAAATCTTTTTTTTTTTTTTTTGAGGTCATGATGTGATGCATTCTACAAACCATAGCGTCAGGTCTGTTAAGAGGACTCAGGCCACTTTGTCTCCCCAAACCCCTGCTCCTGTTCAGCCCACGTGACCTACTCGGCCCTGTAATAGAGGGAATAATTAGTACTCCTTTTTCATCAAAGTAATCTGCCAAAGTATGTCACACAATAAAATCATAAAGCAATACAATCATAAATGGTTTGGGGTTAAAAAGTTCTCGTTTTCATTTTTAAACAGCAGAGATACAAAGAATGCACAGCCAAAGTAATGTCGTTTCAGTACCCTGATACTGCAGCGAACCGCGTCTGAGGCCTCTCCGTGCCTGTGGAGTCTGGTTAAGCTTCTTCAGGACATTATTCCTGTTCATAACACGCCTGCTCCTTGCCCTGTTTGCAGCTCTGTTGGCTTTCTCCTCCTTTTTATTCAGCTTGATGATCTCATCTGGAGAGATAAAAGAAGAAAAAACTCATTTTGCATTAAATACCACGTTACAGTCTGAAATTAAAAGTGGTGTAAGATATCTCCTTAATGTGAGAAAGATCTAAAATAATGAAACATTATTATAATGAGGGTAACCATTCAACAATAACGCATACAAATATCAAGACACCTCACAAAACATTTTAGTTTTTTTAACAATAGCAATCTGCGTTAATAATATCTTAAGTATCCACCCATCTAGGGCCTACTGTACTATTGTAGTCCATCCAGGGACCATGAAGACCAATGCTAATTTCCACTGTATTTATTCTGATTTTACAACTTTGGGGGCACGTCCAATCAACATTCATGTGCTCATTCACACACTACAGGCAATTTGGGACATCAATCAGCTTAATGTGCAGGTCTTTGGACTGTGGGAGAAAACCAGTGTACCTGGAGGAGGAGGAGAACATGCAAACTCCAACACACATACAGAGCCCGAGACAGGAATTGTACTTAGACCCTGGAGGTGCAAGGCAACAGCTAGCCACTACACCACTGAGCTGCCTTATTTTAAGTATACATGAAGTGTATATGAATAAGATTGTCTCAATTCAAAATGTCAGCAGAAATAGCAGAACTTCCTCAGGAAGTTATAAATTATTATTAAAATATAAGAACAACAACATACACCACCCCATTTGGAACTTTCAAACAGGCAATGTTATCTGGACAGGCAAGAAAATAAACTTGCTGAACTTTACTGACAAGTTTTTTTTTGAAGACGAGCTCTTGTTTTTTCATGTGAAATGTGTAACCCAGGATAAAGATCCTCAGGAATAAACTTAAAAAAAAAAAAAAAAAAAACTTTTAACACTGAAACGTTTTAACACCATGTCTTCTGTGGAGATACTCTACATGCTGAACTTTGTCCAGAATGTTGTTTCAGGAGTCGTGACCCGAGTCACGGATAGTTGTTGACTGTGACAGGTGTGGGCTATGTTGCGGGCGAGATAAATCCTCTGGGAGGGAGTGAATCAAGGCTAGATACTGTGTATAACCTTATAACACATATGGAACGATACAGTTTAAACACATGCAAATTCTGGCAGAAGCTTTGTGAAAAAGTCTGATCAGCTATTAGTCTTTCAGCTTTTCCAGTCGAGGGGTTGCCACAGCGACCATCCCATCTGCACAACAACTTGGCACAGGTTTTACGCTGGATGCCTTCCTGACATAAGCCTCCCATTTTATCCAGGCTTGAACCCGGCACTGCTTTCAGTAGACACTGGGTGGGAATTGAACTCAGGTCTTCCACAATGTGGGCAAGAAACCCACCACTGAGCCACTAATGACCTCACCTCAGCTATTAGTTGCCAAAAGTAAATAAATAAAAGGGCTGCAGTGGTTTTTAGGAACAGGAAACAGTTTCTGATTGACAGTAAATCGAAACGGTCAGTGTGAAGGGGACATGGCATGATGTCTCAGAGCAAATGGTCTGAACAGCTGAGTCACCAGAAGCTGTTAGTTGTTGACTCAAATGACCTGAGACAGGTGTGGGCTGCAGTCTGTAGTAGAGCTACACGCTGAACAGACCGGAAGTACGCAATGGCGTGTTTCAGGATATGTCTTGTAAAAAGTGCATGTTTAAACACACAGTTGTTGTTGAAGTTGTTTTGTTTTTTCTCCCTCAGCTTTAATAAGGGCTCGTGCTCACCCCTGAGGTATTAAACTACAAGCTAACAGAAACAAACACGGTTACTTATAAACGTTTTCTTTGTTTGGTAGTTTTATTTTAGTTTCTCCACTCAGTATGTCTTCCTTATCAGCCACAAAAAAAACCCTAATGAGTTAAATTCCTTAAAACAAGCAAACAAACAAAAAAACATGCACGCGAACAACACAAACAACCCGGAACAACAGAGGAGCCGTGGCGCGCGTGCTGCGCTTTACGGAGTGACGGTTGATTATTGCCGCTCTTTCTGCGGAACAGACCGAAAACAAAACTCCACACTGACCTAACGACATGTCAATTTTGTCCGCGCTGTTGTCGACCTGAGCCTCGTCCATCGGCTCTGCTGAGAACTCGTTGTCTCCCATTCCTGCTCCGGTGTGTGACACCCGCGGTCGGTTTTTTAAAATAACTTTACGCGATTGTTAAACGTCGTTTGTTTTTTTTGTTTTTTTTCACACAGAAAGAGAGAGAGTCAAAGCCGAGAGTTCTCCCGCAGGGTGCAGCTCACTGCTCCTCACGTCACGTCATTGAAAAGTGAACGTGTCGAGCAAACGCTTCTGTAGAAATGCTTCGCCCTCATGTGGCGTGAATTAACACACCAGCGTGCCAGGAGCCCCAAAATAGCTCATGCTCTAACAGCTGAGGCGTCCATCACAGGGGGACCGAGTCTATATTTACACTGTGTGTAGACCCGGACACTGGGAAGTGCTTCTTAACAGGAAGTTGTGCTCCTGAGCACCATTGTAAGGGATCCCTGATGTTAATGTGTTAAATCCCCCTTGCTACTACTACTTTCCCGTCTCCCCTTACATCTGTTCTTAAGGTGATAACTCTCCCACGCTCACTTACTGTCTCATCTAGGTGAAAAGAAAGTGCATCTTCACCCTAACACCGTTTTTCAAAACACTGAATGCTTCTTATCTCCCGGTCCATGCTTCAGTTTTTGCAAATATGCATACATATAATATTTGTATCAGATAAAAAGAAACACAGTTGCTAAATACAGTTTCATGCCCTTTGATGTGGTGTCGAGCTTTTTGAATTCAAATCTTTCAGTGATCTTAACTGTCATTCAGATGTAACTTGGCCAAATTAGATTTCCAATGAAAAGATATAAACCTAAAAAAAGTGTATTATTCTAAAACGCAGCATTGTTAAGATATCACAAAATAATTTTGACATGGTTATGGACAATATAGATTTTTATAATTTTTTTTGCTTTTCATGCTTTCACCAAAAACACAATTTAAGCATATTTTCTCTTTTAAATTTATGCAGGTTATATGCTTCTAGAAGCGTAAACCAAGTATCAAAAACAAATATGAATAATTTGTATTTTAAATTATTATTGTTTAAAGTAAAACAGTATAACGCTGAAAAAAGGTCAACATTTCTTACAATTCTTATACAGGAAGATTTGTGACTTCCATGTTGCATAAACTTCAGAATTAGTTTTTTTTGGCACACAAATTTTCTGTATTATACGTATAACAAACAAAAAAAAACTAATAAGAAATCCACACCAATACTGTGTTTTGGTCAACTGGAAAGTGATTCTTCACAGGAAATTGTTGGTCTGCTAATTGCTGAAACCTGAACATTCACTAGATTGAACATGTTTTTTTTTTAAAGTCAGGGTTAAAACTTTAAGATTTCTAACATGTACAGTGCAGTGGGAAAAAAAGCATTTCCCTTTTTCTTTTTGCATAATTGTCACACTTACATGATTCAGATCACTTACTCACTATATCCCTTTATACAGGGTCCCTGAAGTCTATACAAAGAGTTTTAATGCACACACTACAGGCAATCTGAGAACACAAATTAGCCTAATCTGCATGTCTTTGGACCCCTACCAAGCACAGGGAGAACATGCAAACTCCATGCACATGGACCCGAGGAAAGAATCGAACCCAGGACCTGGAAGTACAAGGCGACAATGCTAACTAAACTACAATGCCGAAGATTATCCAAGTAAATACAAATAAATAGAACATGAAGTAAAAAAGTAATTGCTCCCTTGCTAAATCATGAAATTATCTTGCCACACCCAGACCTGATTAATGCCAGATCAAGAAATCACTTAAATAGAACCTACTGTATCTGATAAAATAAAGCACACTGAAAGATCTTAAAAAGCAACAAAATCTACAGAAATTCAGAACAGATGAGAAACAGACATAACTGACATGTATCAGTCTAGAAAGGGTTACAAGCCATTTCTAAGGTTTTGGGGCTTTTAAGCAGACCATGGTGAGAGCCATTAACAACAAATGGAGAAAACTTGGAAAAGTGGTAATCCTTCCCAGGAGTGGCTGGACTACCAAAATTACTCCAAGGGCACAACAATGACTCATCCAATCTAAAGACCTGCAGGCGTCACTTGACTCAGTTAAGATCAGTATTCATGATTCAACAATAAGAAAGAGACTGGGCAAAAATTATATCCATGAGAGAGATTCACTGCTGATCAAAAAAGCTAATCTTACATTTGCCAAAAAATAAATAAATCTTGATTATCTCCAAGACTTTTCGGCAAATATTTTGTGGACTGATGAGACAGAAGTTACGTTTTTTCCCTTAATAAATGAAATCATAATTTAAAAGCATAGAAAATGGAAGGGGGCATATACTGTATGCTGTTACTAACGGCACTGTAAGCCACTAAACAGTGATCGGTTATAATGTCATAGGACTTTGACCCTCCAGCAGTCACTGAGGACACTAAATTCCAACCTCTGAAGCACACACACATGATCAGACATTACAGGCAATTTGGAATGCATCTTTGGACTGTGTCGAGAAACCAGAGAACGACCACATGCACAGGTCACATGTCAGATGTGCAAAGTGCTAGCCACAATACCAGTTTTTTGTTGTTGTTCGCTAATGTCTTCCATTCAGCAGTATATTTTCTCTTCTGTGGAAGATTCTAACTTGTGGAATGCTCAAGTATCCAACAGTGGCATCTTGGTGGTACTGAGGGTCAATCACCCCTCACACACTTTCTGATTAGAAAGTGACATATGACACACAGCTTGTAACTCCTGAGATAGCACTCACCCACTGTTGACACTGACATTGGCATTGCTGCCTTGCTGCCTGCACTTTGACACACAAGCTGGCATTATGTATCTTATAGGCTTCTTGTTTTACAAATTAAGGGTTGGATTAAACCTATCCAGTTCAAGTAACCAAAAGGGTAATTATAAGAACTCCACTATAAATTTAGCACATTTTATCATGTTGGTTTGTCATTTCCTAATCTCTAATGGTGTTGACCAGCGGTGATTTTAGACACTTTTATGGTTTTCAGCCAGTAGCTCTAAGGACAGAGAATTGACTGATTGCAACAAACCCTGACTCATTTTAAATGTGTTCTATTTTAGATGCACATTCAAAAGGCTATTAATTAATTAATTAATTAATTAATTAATTAATTAATACATTTATTTATTTGTTTGTTTGTTTTGAAGGAAAACAACCCGTATTAGGTTAAGTGAGAGAGCTAAGGGGAAAAAAATGTTACCTCTCTCCATTGCCATTGCCCAGAGCAATCCAATATCCAGCTAAATTGAATTGTTATAAATTGATATGTACAATTTCATGGATAATTTTTTGTTGCTAACTTTTCTTTGACAGCACAAGCACAAAGAGAGAGAGAGAGAGAGAGTAGTCGGTAACCAGGTGAACCAGGTTCTAGTTCATGTCAATAGCGAACCTACTAAGAACTTGTTTGTTTTTCCAGAGAGTCACGTCATTACATAACTGTATGTCAGTATACATCTCTACTTTCCCAGCATTATTTGCATAATGCCAGCAAAGATGCTAGCAGAAAACACAGCCATAACAATGGCAAACTTCAATATGGCTTTGCGAGCAGTTCTCTAGGTTTTATCATTCCTAAAAAGCATTCGAGTTTCCATTTGCATATTGAGTACATATTTTCCACAATGGCAATCACAAACTTTTAGTTTGTTGTAATAATAATTAAACCACCAGTACCTGACGTAAAAAAAACTCGCCCCTGGCGTTGACAAGGTTGCATCTGCCATCAAGAATCTCAACCGTCTTGTTTGTAGTTTGCATGCCAGAAATAAGCTTAAAATGAACTGCAAACATGAAGGGATCTATTGAAGAAAAACTGTTTCAGATATTTGACCTTCTCTGACCTAAATCCTGTTTGGAACAATTTTAGTATCATCTGCTGGTTACAATGATAATCACACATAAATCCTATTAAAAAAAAAACCGCTTACATCAAGGGCTATGGCGTCATCATCACAACAAGCTATGACCTTCATCTTTAAAAAAAATGCATTCAATATGCAATGGGCAGATCAAATTCTTTCTAGTAATGATACAACCAGGAGAGCAGCTTGCAAAGCTATGTTGCACAAATCGAACATCTGGTACTGTATATTGTGTAAAAGCACCACCATGCTTCTAACAAACTCTCTACATGCACATTACATCACTACTACTTGCTATATTGCACTACCTGTTACAGTACATGTGATGCACACAGGGCTATTTGCCCTACTTTACACTCACTTTACCGTATGTACTGTACACTTTACTGCACATACCCCAACCCAACATTATTTAATCTGTAAAGTTGCTAAATGTTGTGTATAGTGTTTTTGTTCAGTGTTTTTATGTTAATCTGTACTCTGAGAGCTACAAACAACTGGAACCAAATTCCTTGTGTGTGTCAACATACTCGGCAAATTTATTTTTGCCATTAACAATAACGCTAGCATAGCTGCTTCCATTGCTGGGATAATAGAGACATATACAGTGACGTAATGATGCAACTCTCTAGCCCATGGAAAAACAGAACCAGTTTTTAGGAGGGTCGCTATTCAACCAGCAACCTGTTCACTTTTTTGGAAAAGGGGCTCTATACATTTAAGCATTTGGTAGATGCTCTTATCCAGAGCGACTTACATTTTTATCTCATTATACATCTGAGCAGTTGAGGGCCTTGCTCAAGGGCCCAACAGTGGCAACTTGGTGGTTGTGGGGTTTGAACCTGGGATCTTCCGAACTGTAGTCCAATGCCTTAACCACTGAGCTACCCCTGGCCCACCCGCTATAGGTCATGCGTCTTCTATTTTTCCACAAATTGCCTGCTTTAATTAAAACCAAATTGGAGGCAGACTTGATATTTGACAGGAGACTAAATTACCCTGATTTTAAACAAGTAAAATAAGCTGTGGCTGCTGCTTGAACGGAATGAAACCATGCAGCAACCCCTAATCATTGACCCCTGCTTTATGTGTCGCTGCAGAAACACGGCTCTCCAGTGCCTCTAGTGGTAAAGTAGTAACACTACATTGTGTACTGTCATTGCTTTAATATGTTTAGACACCAGATGTCGCCATAAATCCTGTGCGGCTTAAACCGCGAGCCACATAAAAGGAAATGAAACGCCTTTGCTCAATCTTCACTGCAGTTAGGTGTCATTAAAATAGCTGGGCGGTGGAAACCACACCGGAATGTACCTAGCGCTTATGACAACCACATGCACTCTAACACGATCAAAGAAAAATAAACTGTGTCATCAGATAATAATTATAATAGAAGGGGGAAAAATGGTGCTTGTGGTAGGACGTGATGTAGAGACAAGCCTATGATGCCATGCACATCACCATGCACAGCACCTGTCCCCCTTCCCTCATCCCTCTCTCCGCCCCCCCACCATCCTCCAGCCCCCTCCTCGTCCTCCTCGGCGCACACACGCGGGGCGGAGCGGCTCTCTCTCTCTCACACACACACACTCACTCTCTTTCTCACACTCACAAAAAAAAAAAAAAAAAACACCCTCGTTATTATCTTGAGCATTTATTTCCTTTAAGAAGATGGCGGCGAGTCAGGGAGGAGCGGGAGCCGCGACGGTCCTGCAGGGCCATCACTATCCAGCCGGACCGCACTGGAGCGCGAACGGCGCGCCCGCGCACCCGCAGCCGCCGCACACCGCGCGCAGCCTGGACCGCGCGCTCGAGGACGCCGCGAGCTCCGGCGTGCTGAACATCAGCGGCAGGAAACTGCGCGATTACCCCGGACTCAGCTACGATCTCACGGACACCACGCATGCAGGTGGGTCCGGTCCTCCTCATACTCATCTGGATGAACCCGATCCACCCCACTGCGTGTCTATGTGTGTGTGTGTGTGTGTGTGTGTGTTGATTTATTTATTTATTTCTGGTTTTGTTAGCCTGTTAGCACGCTTAAACACAATAGAATGATGGGAAACCCATCATTGTCCTCTTTTCACTGGCCACCATATAGTATAGAAGAATAGATTCATCATCCTGGACCGTATAGGATTTAAACATCAAAGGATTTGGAACGTTGCACGTTGCCGCTTGTTTCTGCTGTTGCGGCTCAAAACCGTATCATCATCGTGCGCGTTATTATTCCCGTCGCTTCCGAATTACGGTTACAATGTAGCGCGAGGACATGAATGGAGAAGCACTGGAGCGAGCGCGCGCGCACGCACACACTATCCGTGCACGTTTATCATGGAACGCAGGACTTGAACCGCGCGCGCGCGCTTCCTGCCTAACGGGAGACAAAAGATGCTGCTGCTGCTGCTGTCTGTGTAACGGCTGAGGCGACGCGCCATCAGCGCCTCTTCCTCGAGCAGCACAAACAGCCAGCACTACCCCCCCCTCTATCTTTAAGCCGTGCACACACACACACACACACACACACACAGTGTGATGCATTGTAATGAGAGTTAAGCTGTCGCATGACCCTAATCCGGGTTAATAGACATGTACTCTATTAGAGATGGGAGTCACCTCCTGATACCATATTATCACGATACCTCAGTGCCGATTCGATTAATATTGCACTTCTATATTTATCACCATTTTATAAATCTCCTGATTCCATATTACATTTCCCTTTTGCTTTTGTTCCAATTTTCAACCTTTAAAAAAGTTTAATGAGTAATTAAATGTAGCTCGTTCCTCATGACATTAGTTTTCTTATTTAACGCAAACATTGTAACAATACAAACTCACATCAAATACAAGAGTGTAACATGTGATTAAACAGCGTGTATCTCGGTCATCCTCCGAATTTATTATTTCTAAACCGTTCTAATCAATATTATTAGTAAACAATTCACCCAGGATATTAAATGTGTAAATAGTTCAGAGTGCGCCACCTGTATGAACGGCAATGCGTTGCCGCCTCCAAACTCAACTTGACAGGGCTTGACAACACACAGGGCCCACTGCATTTAATTAGCGTGTGTTTTAAGACTTGTGTAAGCGTGTAAGTGTGTACTTCCATCACACACACACATACACATCATGATATGTAGGGTTTCTCTTCTACTGTAAACATTGCAATTTAAAATGTTATTTTCCTTAAATTTTTATTATTGCTGAATTTTAAAGAATAGTATATAAAGGCCCATAGGTCCTTTTCATCTGTTTGCCTTGGTTGTAAACATTCTCACAATATGCATACTATTATTATTATTATTATTATTATTATGCTTGTGATGCATGCTGTTAGTAAGTTTATGTGAACGTTAATGTTATTAATGCTGAGTGTGTTTGGGTTGTACACCAACTCTGGACAGAGCTTATTTATCTTTTTGATCTCAATTCTGATTGGTCAGAAGGTTTTGAATAGTTTTCCCTATCAGTACCTCTGACTGTCGTTTTCCAGCAGTATGGTTTTGCATTTTATGGTTTCTTGGTAACATATTGTGCATATTCTGTAGAGAGAGGAAAAAGACAGAGGCTGGTGACCCTGGGAATGATGGGTTCTAGGTGATAATAATATGAATAATAAAAAGGAACTAGTTTTGCACAGTAACTGTAAATTGATATAATCACAAGTATTTTAATCAATAAAAAAAAGACCAATTTTTGTGGATTAAGGGGAATAAAACACTTTGGGATCTGTTGTTACAGGAAGATAATCATGTTATAGGTGGTAACAGTAACTTGGTCTCATATCAGGCTCTGTCTCAGCATCCCGTCGTTGGTTATTGTGTTATATCAGCATGTCCCAGAGTGTTTTATTCCATTAAGGCTCAAGGTCAGATGTCTGCATGAATTTATGTTGTTCGGGGTTACACCTCAGATCAGGTCTTAGCCGCTGTAAAGGACCTGCCAGTAACTAGCAAAACATAATAAGGATGTCTGGCAACTGTGTGAGCGTGTGTGTGTGTGTGTGAGAGTTTAGAGGAAATGATGATAAATGTCTCAGTAGACCAGACTACCAGAAGAGGAAGTGATTTCATGAGAGAGGAGCAGACTGACGCTGACTCAACAGCAGCTGAGAGTTTTCAGTGCACACACACACACACGCACACACACACATATATATAAACACACACACGCACACACATATATAAATATAAGGGCATTGGTTTAGGTTAAAACCATATGAGGTGGACTTTCTAATTGTGTTTATGTTTTTCGTGTACTTGTTACTGCAATTGTTTGGAGAGCATTACAATCTCTATGTAGTTAGACTGTTTGTGCATGTGTGTGTCCCAGTGACCTACTTAGTACTCTTGGCTGGTGGGAGAGAGTGTTTGGCCAACAGTTAACACTAATCAGTAAGCAAACGCACATATAGCTGACCTCACTATGTCACTAAACAGCTGCTCTCGAGGTTATTAATTAAATTGCCAGAGCGTCCTAACGGACTTGTGACTCAAACAAAGTGGCGGATCATCGTAAAATGCTACTGTTTTAATTTGTGTCTATTTTCATTACAGTTTAACTGATTTTCTTTCTAATGTGGACAGTAATCATGCATACTCTATTCTTTAGATCGAATGCAGTTTAATAAAGAGATGTTTAGTCACCTAAGTGAGTCTAACACTCTTTTAAATCTTTTTCACTCTTGCAGTTATATGATAGTATTATACCATGTACATATGTCTTTATTTGAGTCAAAAGGTGGTCATATAGGTATGCGTGGCCAAAAATAAAAAAAAAGGTGAATAAGATTTTTTTTATATCACCTGTAGCTTTGATGTGGTGGCCAGTTCATGTGTGGAAATGATTCCTCATGCACCCAGAACCACTCTTTAGCAATAGAAGAAGAATATTCAATTATTGTCACATATACTATTTATAGCACAGCAAAATTTCTTCTTCGCATATCCCAATTAGGAAACTGGGGTCAGAGCACAGAGTCAGCCAGCTTACAGCCCACCTGGAGCAGATAGGGTTAAGAGCCTTGCTCAAGGGCTCAACAGTGGCAACTTGGCGCTGCTGGGGTTCGAACCCCCGACCTTCCGATCAGTAACCCACAGCCTTAACCGACTGAGCCACCATAAGCATACTGTAGATGTGCTAGTCTGTTGATTCAGTACATTCAGGTCCTCATTATTGCAACATAATGTTGCAGAACCAAGATCTGACCAACTGAAACAACCTTAGATCATAAAACTGCCTGCAAAAGCTTGTACAGTGACCACGTTGCATGATCTGTATGATGGAGCAATGGAAAAGTGTCATGTGATCTAATGACTCCAGATTGACCTTATTCCAGAGTGATGGGTCCATAAAGGGTAAGAAGGGAAGTGCCTGAAGCGATGCACCCATCACTCTGGAATAGGGTCAATCTGGACTCATCAGATCACATGACCTTTTTCCATTGCTCCGAAGTCCACTTTTTATGCTCTCTAGCAAATTGAGCCTCACTAACAACTTTTTATAAACATTCACAACTGTTTAGCTGTGCAAATCCTATGAGTTCTCATTACATAGTGTATGTATGTGTGTGCTAAAATGCTCTTACTTTCACTATAAAAAAAGCCTATGGTTTTTACTGTTGATTTTGTTTTTTACCATGTGACTCCACCAAGCATTTAAGGTGATCTCAGTTCATGATTTGTTCCAGATTACGTTTCTTTCACAAAGTTGATGGTTCAGCACTGGCCTTGAAACGATGAGGTTCTCTGTACGTGTTTTCCATGGGAGAGGATATTACACTTTCTCAAGAATATAACTAGGGAGAAAGGAATTGGAAGGGAATAAGAATTGTCCCAACTTTAAAAATGTTCTCTGCAGTGATCAAAGGGTAGAGGTCAATTACAAATCAGAAACCTGTGTATCAAGTAAGTGATACTGATCTTCGTTATGTGCACAAACAATTATGGGCAAAATTTTAGAGCCTTCTGAGATCAACTAAATACAGCGTAAACACTGTAGCTTGCACACAGAATCATGATGTTATCATACAGATGGATAGAAACGTGTAGCTGTTTTGTGCTGAGCTTTAGAGGATTTTGTAGTTAATAACAAGATAATAAGAAAGATTTGTGGTTTGGATTGGAATCAAGTCTGATTTTTATTAAGTATTGTTGTATTGGCAGTTAATGAAATAGTACTAGATACATGGTGCAAGTTCTATGCACTAATATGCTATGATGGTATAAATTGCAGCAAAACATAATTTTGGTCCTGCTATCAATCTGTAATAATGCCCAGTAGATTAAGCATTTAAAATATTTGTGTTATATGTTTCGTGGCCACGGTTTAGTGGTTAGAACTGTTGCCTTGCACCTCCAGGGTGTGGGTTCGATTCCCGCCTCTGTGCATATGGAGTTTGCATGTTCTCCCCGTGCTTGGTGGGTTTCCTCCTGGTACTCCGGTTTCCTCCCACAGTTTAATTGGCGTTGACAAATTCAGTGTGTGTACCCTGCGATGGCACCCTGTCCCGGCGTCTTGTGCCTTAAGTCTCTTGAGGTAGTCTACAGGCCCCTCGCGCCCCTACAGTATACTGTATATGGGATTAAGCGGTATAGACGAGGAGTGAGTGTTATGTTTATTTGAGCAAACGTCCTTTCAGTGACTCACTGCTGCAGAAGAAGTAAAAAAAGTTTTGAGGAAGTGTTTACGGCCTAAACAGGAACTATTCCATGTCTATTTATTCTAAGGGGATGTTTCTAAGTTTTGCTTCTCTGAACATGCACTTGCTAATAATGCTTTTTTTCTCTCTCTAATTCAGTGTTCAGTTCTATCATTTGGAACTATTTAAAAACTTGCTATTTGCGATCACTTCCTAAATTTGCAGCTTATGGTAAAAAAAGATAGATAATTTTATTAGTCAAAATAAAAACAAAAGATGCTAAACATGCTGCCAGACAGGATGTGTAATGCTAGCTAAATTTAAACATGATTCTAAGTCAGTACCTGTATATAACAGCCAAAACCTGATGTTAGCCGTTAGCATGTTAGAAGCCATTTTCCCCCAAGTGGTTACCTCAGCAGAATAATGCTAATTTCCTAGCATTAGCATTAGCACAGTTGGGATTAGTGTCTGTGCTGTTAGTTTATCATTACTGTTTCAGATATAATCTTTTCTCTCATAAAAATAAATTAGATAGATTTTCTCAGATTTTAAGATTTTGTTAATCTTTCTTTTTGTTCATGCTTTTAAGTAAATCCCACAATTGTATCAACAAACATTTCAGGGTTTTAAGCCACTGATATTTGCTGTAAATGGTGTTTAAGGAAAAGCCTTGATGTAAAGAGATGCATGAGGATATGATTTAATGATTAATTATATAATTCATTGCCAATATGAATTTAACAGGTTTGTTTCGCATGTAGTGCTAACCATGACAACCCAGTGACGTTAGCTTAGCTTTCTTTACTTTTATTTGCTGGTCAATGCTGATGTTCTGGGGAACACTGGATTGTGTCGCTCGAGCTGTTTAAATAAAACTTATACTGAGGGGAAAATGCACATCTGGTGTCATTAATTATCAACAGTTAATTAGTTATTATGTGGCACAGCTGCGTGGTGGCTGGCACTGTGGCCTCCAAGGTCGAGGTTTCTGTTCCCACCTCTGGTCTGCGTGTGAACTTTGCATGTTCTCCCCATACTTAGTGGGTTTCCTCTGGGTACTCCGGTTTTCTCCCAAAGATATGCAGATTAAACTAATTGGTGTTCCCAAATAGCCTGTAAGTGTGTGATTGAGTGTGTGTGTGTGTGTGTGTATGTGTGTGTGTGGGGGATAGGCACCATGTCCAGGGTGTACCCCTCCTCGTGCCCTAAGTCCACATGGGGTTGTCTCCAGGCTTCCTGCAACCCTGTACAGAATAAAGCAGTATAGAAAATGAATAACAGGTTATTGATTGGTAAAGAAAATCATTGTAAAATGTGTAATCCTTGAAATTGACTTATTGGTTAATCCCAGTTCAGCAGTACAAGCTGCTGTCAGTAGTTTGTAGTTTTATAAGTACTAGTACTACTTTTGCAGTTGGAAAAGATCATTTAACCAAATATATTTTTCAGTTTATTAATTTTTTTAGTAAGCATTCAAGTCCAATAAAACGTCTGTCTATACTGTAGGGATTGTTACCATCTCCATTGTCTATAAATGGACTTAACACACAATTTCATGGCAGACTTGTCTCAGCTGTGGCCTGTTTGACCTTCATGGGCCAACACCCACACCCACTCTCAGACACACAGACGCACACACACAGACACACACACAGTTTGGGGGTCTCTAGGGATTGAGGTAATTACGCTCCATTGGATATGCTTAGCCAATCTGTATCATATCACCTTTGAACCTGAGCACCGAGCGTTACGGTCTTTATAGTCGAAATAGCTGATGTAATCAGAAGGCTGTCATCTTCTGAGGAATTTTTCTTTTGAGACAAATTTGAACCTCGGCTTTGCTGCGATCGCTGCTGAAGACAACATTCCTGTTGCTCTATTCACCGGTTGAGTGTGCAGTGAGTTAAAATGTTGAACAGAGACTATTTACAGCTTGAGCTCCCAGGCCTCGTTGGCGCAGTAGGCAGCGCGTCAGTCTCATAATCTGAAGGTCGTGAGTTCGAGCCTCACACGGGGCAGTGTCGTTTTCCTCATGTCTACTGCGAAACATGAGGAGAAAAAAATATCCAGACACATCCTATAGGTGTAAGTTTAAAACAAAGAGGTTGTTTTAGAGATGTTTTCTCTCCATCTCCATTACAGTTCTCCTACACCTCTCCCCAAGTGTGTAGAAAATAAACCCTTTTTATTTGATTTCATTTTATAAAGGACGATAAGTATCTAGAAATGAGCCGGCCTAGAGAAAACGTTCATTCTGTAGCCACACTGCCACAGGGACTTCCTGCTAATGTCAACACTAAATGCTATAAATCAAAGCAAAATTAGAAATGGATTTCCTCTCTCTCTCTCCCTTCCCCCTTTTCTTTTGTTTTGGGAACATAAGCTTCCCTTTGTAATCTGTACTGTATGTCTGATTCTGTTTTGAAGTAATGTACAGATGACATATGACTGGGCTAAAACGTTTTACACGACACACACACACACACACACACATACTGTACACGCTGATAGATCTGTAAGTCAAAGTTTTCAGATTTTCCGAGGTGCCTGTAAATCACTTGTTAAAATAATTTTTTTTGTCTCCTTTATTAACACATATTAATCTCACATGTTAATCAGACTGTCTTCTTGCTACTGGAAAGGCTTCTCTGTTACACACAACAACTTGTTCCTTTGTTCCATTTATTGCTTCTAAACGTAACATGTTCAAAATAGAAAATAATTTTCTTAATATCGCTAATCAACTCTGCAAAACAGTTATTAGTCAACATCATACATATGCATGGAAATGCGACAAATACAGTCTGGCGTGTTGGCTAACTACGCTCTACTATCAGTATTCATTACAGTATTAAATCAGATACAGTAATGAAACTAAGGAAAGTTGTGTTTCACTTGTGTACATGTTCTGTAGAATTTCTGTGAAAATCTCTTTGACATGATTGAGCCACAATCATGCCACAATCATGCCACATTGAAGCCACATATCTATAGAATCAATTTATACAGTAACTTAAACTTTGTAATTCTACAGAGGCTCTAAAGATACAGTGTTTAAAATATCTAGAAAAAAAAGTCATTTTTCATTAAAATGTTGCAAAACGTGGCATGGTGGTGTAGTGGTTAGCACTGTCGCCTTGCACCTCCAGGGTCTGGGTTCGATTCCCGGCCAGGCTCGATTCCCGTCTCTGTGTGCATGGAGTTTGCATGTTCTCCCCGTGCTTGGTGGGTTTCCTCCGGGTACTCCGGTTTCCTCCCACAGTCCAAAGACATGCAGATTAGGCTAATTGACGTTCCAAATTGCCCGTAGTGTGTGAATGTGTGTGCCCTGCGATCGATTGGCACCCTGTCCAGGGTGTACCCCGCCTTGTGCCCTAAGTTTCCTGGGATAGGCTCCAGGTCTCCGCGACCCTGAACATAAGGATAAAGCGGTATAGAAAATGACTGACTGACAGAAATGTTGCAAAACGTGACCTTTGACTCTAATCAGTGAAAGAATATCTAAGTCTGTGTACCAGATAATTAAAAAAAATAAAAAAATCTACACCAATCAGTCAAAATGTTCCCACCACATAACATTACCATATTAACACTGATTATCAGTTATACACCAGTAAGCTGGTGACGGGATCATGGGCACCCAAGGCTTACTCATACCTGCAAGAAACAAAGACCCCTTCCTGGTCCAATCCCACAGGAGAGCCAATGCAGGACAACTTGCCAAAAAAAAAAAAAAAAAGTCAGTGCTGGCCGTGATGGAAAGGCACAGGAACACCCAGGTCACCACTTCCAGTCATGCATGAGTTCAGCAGGCAAAGACCCCAATACGGCCAACTTGGCCTCCAGACTCCCCAGATCCCAATTTGAACAAACATCCATGGAATGCACCAGACAAAACAAGTCTGATACATGAACGTTTCACCCAGCAATCCACAGCGTCTAAAGGATCTGACCAGTGGTCTTGTGGAATCATGTCCTGAGGGGATAGAAATTCCACAGTGGCACGAGCAGAACCTACACAATATTTGGCATAATGTTTTGTGTTGTTGGTGCAGTGGCTGATCGGTGTATATTTCACTGTAAATCAAATAAAAAAGAATGATTGTCAATCTGTCAAGTAATGCTTTCAGTTATAATTGGTTGCAAGAATTTATTCTTCTCTATGAATGGCTAAAACCTCACTGAGAGTGAGTTGTGAGCCAGTGAAGCTGGGAATTGAACATAGTCTCTTTAACACTGTTTAGCTCCTGCCATGCCATGGCTATTTATCCAATCTCAGAGTCAGTGTCAGTCTAAAACGCTTCTACTTACTTTTATGTATAAGTTATTTCGAAATATTATTCAGTTAACAATTGAAGTTGTTAAAGAAATGCTAGTGTACTCACTTAGCTATTTAAAAATTACCTGGAAGTTGTTCTTATGTTGTTCTTCGGTTAAGTGGTTACCACAGCATTCGCACATTTACTTGGGACGAGCACTGAGGCGCTGTGCGTCCAGTGGCTAGGTTTGGCCATTGGCTGGGAATTGAACCTGAGCGTTCTGCTTCTTTGTCTTAGATGAAATTGTACTTGGGTCTAACTTTTGCAAGTCTTTTCCTGATATATCATTGGAATTTTGTGAAATTCTAATTATAGCAGACTTGTAAATTCCATAAGGATCTTATGATTACATACAGTACTACTGGAAAGCCTTTTAAAACAGTAGAATTATCCTATAGAATTTTTGTACAACGTTCTTAAAGAAAAAGGAATGGAGGTCTTTGTAGTGCTGTATATTAGGCTGCTCTCGCACTGTTGTCAGGATGGCCGAGCGGTCTAAGGCGCTGCGTTCAGGTCGCAGTCTCCCCTGGAGGCGTGAGTTCGAATCCCACTTCTGACAGATTCAAGATATTTTGGGGGCAGTGCTGGATCAGAGAAAAAATGTACAGGGTTCATGCCAAGCATTTCTAAGGTGCCACTTTTGGGCCCTTGAGCAAGGCCCTTAACCCTTTCTTATCCATGGTAGCTGTATCATAGTTGGCCTTGCACTCTGAGCCCATCCGCCTATCAAGCTGAGATATGGGAAGTAAAGAATATTACTGTGCTGTAACGTACTGCATATATGACAAATAAACGCTACTTATTGCATATAGTAGCCTCTAGAACTGAATATAAAATTATAGATCCAAGTTAACTGCCGTAAAGTGACACGGACACAAGTTTTCAGGGGTTAAAAGGATTTCTCTGTTTTTTTGCTGGAGGAAACACATTTACTGTGTTTCCTGGCCTAACACACCCAGATAGCAGAGAACAAAATGTTTGTGGTAGTTTAACTTTCGGGGTTGTGTGAAGCTGCTGTTGGGATGTGGAGTCACTTGAGCTTAGCTGAGATTGCGCGTGTTTGTGTGTAACAGAGGAAGTTACTGTTGCGAATTTGGGAACAAGTGCTTTGATATGGACTGTCGGAGCATGTGATCCGAGAAGAATATGCACACAAAGAGCCCAGTGAATGTATTCAGAGAGACTGAATTGCTGTAAAGCATCTACATTCAAAGAAGGGTTTTGATGCTGATTCCTGACTACATTCTCAGCTTTAGAGACTTTACAAAATGGCGAATAAGGAAAGAATTCAGCTTCACGGTTCTTTCATGTAGAAGGAAGGATTCTGAAAAGGTCAAATAAGTGAACCTACTGTAGAGTGGCAAGAGAAAGTATGTGAATCTTTTAGAATTTCATGCCATTAATTTGTCAGAAAATGTGATCTGATCTTCAATAACAAATATAATGTGCTTAAAATAATAACACAGAAATATTCTGATCTTTCATGTTTTTTATTGTGAATAATCATGAAAACCTCATAGAGCTAGTGGAAACCGTATGTGAATGCTGGAGTTAATGACCTCAAAAAAGCTACAGTAGATCTGATGCTGATGCTGATCAGCATCATGTCTGAAAAATGACATTTTATGACAAATTTATGCAGAAAACTTGCTCAATTATTATTTTCAATGCAGCAAAATCATAAAAATGTATTGTAATTGTTCAGTCCAGCATTTAGTGACTATGATATTTATTATAAGTGGAATAATAATAATTAATTTTAAATTCAATATAATCATCTATTAGAATATGTTCAACACACACACAATCATCTTTTTTTTTTTTTTTTTTTTACCTATTTTGTGTTTTTTCCACACAATTCATGCTTTAAAGATTTCCTACTTTGCATTTACATTGCGTTCACTTTGTAACGCATTAGAGTATAACGACTAATCTAACGCGTTAGGTCCGCCATTTAACTACTTAGTTATTTAGTTACTTTTTCAAGAATGTAATCCGTTATTCAGACAATTTATGCAATCCGTGAGCCAGACAGCAGTCATTCCCAATAAGCTATTGTGTGTGTGAAAGTCATCCTACAAGCCCCGCCCCTGATAACCCCTCGCCCCTCTGTTATTCCTGTTGTTATACCCCTATCCCACCTATGCGGTGTGACTATGCGAGGGCCGACACGCGGAAAGATGAAAACTCGTGGTGAATCATGATGAACCGCACTTACGGCCACCGCGCGAAACCGCGTAGATGAGATAGGGGTATTAGTAGTTAACAGATTAGCCAAACTTCGCTGACTGATGATGGTAAAATAATTATGCATGTTGTCTTGACTAAAACAACATGCATGAGGAATCACAAAGGAATGTTTTATTTTCTGCAATGGAAAAGTACTCGAACTAGTTACTTTTATCAGAAAGTAACGCTGTAATGTAACTGATTACTTTTTAATGACAGTAATTTTGTAATGTAATTAGTTACTTAAAAAAGTAACGTCCGCCAACACTGACGGTCAGTAGAATTTAAATTATTAGTATTCTACAAAATAATTTTTAGAAATTCAGATGCATCTCCAAATTGCACAAGCAAAAAAAATTTCTTGCTTTTTGTCCTTATTTTCCATTTTTGTTTTGACTGCATCTTAAATAAGCTGATTTAAATTTCCCACCTCATGTGACACTAGAGTATATAATAAGTAGATCCTTTCCTTAAGCTTGGGGCGTGACTTAGCTGTAGCGTAGACACTGAAACAGTGTGTGTGGAGGAGGAGTGAGGTGTTTGAGGTGTAAGAAATTGAGAGGTGATCATGCGTTGGTGGTTTAGTGGTTATCAAAGGACAATGGTTTGATTCCCACCTTGGGATCCCCATGCTTGGTGGGTTTCCTCTGTTCCCACAGTCCAAAGACACGCAGATTAGGTTAAGTGGTGTCCCTAATTGCCTGAAGTGTGTGAATGTTGACCGGAGCTCCTACCACGGTTGTGAAAATGGGAATAAATACAGTGGTAATCACCATGTTGGACTACAGAGGTTCTGAGATGGATATCATGCATTATCACACACTTTGAAGGACAATATTTATTATAGTAATTATAGCAGTCAGAGCAATTTGTGTTATCGCGGTAAGATGCAGTGAAATTCTCTTTATAAGTGTGTAATTTTATTAAACAAATATTTATAACTGGTAGAATTCAGTAAAAATTCATATCATAATTTTTCATTTAATAGTAAAATCAATATTTATGATATCGATAGATGGTAATGGTTCTACTTATAAAATAATCATAGAATTTATTATAATATAATCCAGTACAACCCTGCTGTATTAATGACTGCAGAACGGAATTCTTTATGATAACAATGGAATTAGAATTTAATTCAGGAATACTGCTGTGGATTTAATATACTGTGCAGTGATTGTTTCACTTCCTTTACGTAATGCAATAAACAGACTTCAAGGTGGCCGATATATTTTTATACAGTAATCAATTAGAACGAACCGCATTAGCCCGGGGTGTAACTGTCTTATTAGTTTCTTATGTGTTATTTGGATGTAATATAGTTGGATATTAGGCAATGCCAGACCTAGAAGAGGATCTGCTGTCTGTGTGTGTGTGTGTGTGTGTGTGTGTGTGTGTGTGTGTATGTGTGAGTGAGTGGGTGGGTGCATGTGTGAGCCGACTGGGGCTGCGATAAGTAACGTCTTCATGTTATCTTCAGCAGCCGGAGTGTAGAGACTGAACGAGCTGGCAGCAGTGCACACCATGTGTTCATGTTCCAACTGCATCCACACACACACACACACACACACACACACACACACACACACACACACACACACACACACACACACATGCAGGAGATACAGTCTCAAATTCAAAGTGACAGCCAGACACCGTGTGTGTGTGTGTGTGTGTGTGTGTGTGTGTGTGTGTGTGTGTGTGTGTGTAGTATCGTAGACTTGTTAATGCCAGCAGTCGCTTAACAACCAACAACAGCCCTCAGGAACATTTAGAGATGCACCATCACACCCGCACACACTCCTCGTCTCCCGTCTCTGTTCCATCAACACCCCCCCCCCACACACACAACCCCCACTGTACTTCTCTCTCCATCTTTCTTGTGTTACTGTGGATGGAACAAAATCTGATTTCAGACATTTACAAGAGATAAAATGAAGCCCGGTGGGCCTGCGTTGTTTGCAGTGTTATCTTCTACTGTTAAAATCTTAAGCTTATTTGCGCGGAAAAGGAGTAAATCCCTTTTTTTGTCATCTATTTATTTATGCAGTTATGTACAAAGATGCACCGATTGCAATTTTCCTGGGTGCTACTGATCTGCTGTTATGAGTTTTGGCTGATTTTGGCTGATTCAGTTATATGTCTAAACTAATACATTCCATCTTACATTTACAGCATTTGGCAGACGCCCTTATCCGGAGCGTTCCAGAGTTTCCATCAATAAATATATCCTTGCACTAGCATAGTGGTTAGCACTGACGCCTTGCACCTTCAGGTTCCGGGTTTGATTCCCGCGCCGGGTCTACTGTATGTGCATGGCGGTTGCATGTTCTCTCCGTGCTTGGTGGGTTTCCTCCGGGTGCTCCAGTTTCCTCCCACAGTCCAAAGACATGCAGATTAGGATAATTGGTGTTCCCAAAGTGCGCGTAGTGTGTGAACGAGAGTGTGTACCCTTCGATGTATTGGCACCCCTTCCAGGGTGTACCCCGTCTCATTCCCTAAGTCTCCTGAGATACTGTAGGCTTCAGGCGCCCCTGTGACCCTGTACACAGGATAAAGTGAGTAAGGGGTTCGCTAGGTGACCGACTAGAAGTAGCATCTTTTTTTGGTGTTAGTTCCACATTGAAATCCCTTAAAATAAAAAAAAAAATCTTATAGTCTATTTGTGGAATGTTACGGTGAACGTGTGGTGTTTAACACCGCAGAGTTCAAATGTCGGCTAACTGGTGCCAACAGGCTTTCACATGGAAAAGCGCGAGACTCCTGGCATCTTCTGTCGGTGTACATGAGGTGAGAATGTCACGATCCAAATGTCCTAAGGAAAGGTCAGTGTCTCCGTCTAGGGACCACACCTTTCTTGGGCCAAGGGTTTAGTCAGCTGATTGAAGTCAGACAGCGCCATCTCTCAGACTAGGCCGCTGTGTATTTCGCCCCGTCTTCAGGCCGTTCACATGTTGTGTCTTTTGTCTGCTCAGTTTTGTTTTCAATGGAGATGGAAAGTCCCAACCTTTCAGAATGTTGAACTGATCAACTTCACTCATTCTGTCCTCCTGCATCAGCTGGTACAATTGATGTGTGACAAGTGATGAAGGATGGGAAGCACCCAAGCACGTTATTTTTGTGACTTTAGTTTTTGTTTAAGATTTTATTCTTTTTATTCATTAATATTCAGAGACTGGGTTGTGCGGGAGCGTGCTAAAAGAGCACAGTTAATTGCACATGCTGGTATTTCAGTAATGGGGGAACTGATAGGGTTAGTTTGCCACAAAAGAAAGTGAACATGAGCGTAGTTAACCTGCAGGGGGTAAATGTGAGCGGCAAAGGATTTCCGAGTTCATTAGATTTATAATATTGCTAATATTCTGTGAGCTGAAGAAAGAATTTCTCTCTCTCTCTCTCTCTCTCTCTCTCTCTTTCTCTCTATTTTTAGTCAGATTAGTCAGAGATGGAGCGAATCAAACGAACAAAGAAAGAAAAAATTAAAGAAAGAAATAACATGAACAAAATGGTTTTTGGGACTATAAACTTATAAACAAAACAACTTGTCAGCTTTATTATATAAATCTGCTTTCAATTGAAAACGTTTCAATTTGATTTTGATTTCGACTTTAAGGCTTTAAACAGGCAAATGTTGAAAAATAAAACTAAAGATATGTACAGTGGAGCCTCGGATAACGAGTAACTCAGTTTACGAGTGTTCCGCAAGTCGAGCAAGATTTTTAACAAATTTTGACTTGAAAAACGAGCGTTGTCTTGGTTTACGAGCACCGAGTATCATGTATCACGCATGCGCTTCTTGTTTTGACATCAAGCATTACGTCATCACAACTAAGCCAATGGTTTTTCTCTCTCTTGGGCTGCGGAATTGGAGGTAATTTTCTCCCCTGCTGGGTGAATACAAACACACACACACACACACACACACGCACGCTCTCTGCCTTACACATAAACTCTGCAAGCACTAAGACCCAGCAGGGGAGACGATTATAGTAATAATCGTCTCCCCTCGTAATCCGAGGTTCCACTGTAATCTGTAATGCATTTCTCTTTTTATTAAAATTGATCTTACAGTATCGGTATCGGAAAATGAATGTATCTTGCAGGAACCGGTATAAAATTTTTGAATGATTCCCAGTCCTGCGCACAAGTTACACAGTATGTTAATGCTTATTAAATACTTTTTGTAGTTTTTAATACTTCGAAAGCCATAACACATAGATGCTTGAGACAAATCAGAAAGTAAACATGAATGCTATTGAATGGAATTGAAGCACGTAATGCACAAAAATCGAATCAAGCCGTCTGTCTACTGAGGATTCCCAGCTCTCTCCGTGATGCGGATTCAGTTAGCCTTGATGTCTGGCAGCATCCCTTCAAGCAAACAAATATCTCGGCATGCTGTATAAAACTCAAGAAAAATGCCAAATGCAGTTGCTTGGCAGTCTGGAATAAACAACATTTCATGGTAAAAAAGAAATTAAAAAGAATAAAAAAAAGAAAAAAGAAAGATGTTCACCAAATCAAATGCATATCTCCTGCCAGCACATCTCTCTTCTCAGTCTGTCTGAGGCTCTCTATTGATTTTCTAAAGCTTTCAGCAGGAAATATTCAGTCGGTAGATGAGAAAGTAGACGTCACTGCATAACAGGAACCAAAAGCATTTTAAACATATTAATAACCTCAATAACTATCTTTATCAAACACCTGGCTGACTCATATCTCGGTTTCTTTTCATCGAGTGGTTTTTGCGGCAGACCGTGCTGTATAGAGGGAATTGCGCTAACATAGACAGACAGACGTCTGGAGTCTGAAACACATCGATCATTAGTTTTACTAATTGACTGCTTCTTCTCCACTGAGCGAAGGATAGAAATTAATGTCAATGTAACGACCTTTTTATGGGTTTCCTCATATCTGCTATGGGTGTGAATCCAGAATCCTGCTTTTTGAACCTCGGTTTCATCATCAAAATGCTTGATTTCGAATCAAGAATGGGTGTCACTTCATCACCATGACACCTTTATGACTGGCACTAAAATGAGTAACTTCAGGACATCCTAAAAATATTTTTAAATGACCTGCTCAAGCAGAACCAACGCCTGGAGTGGTATAGCATTAGTCCTACTGATGGAATCGCCGAATGCCAAGATGGTGTTTGAAGTTTTGTTCTTCTAATGTGACATCATAAGAGAAGATCCCCTCCCCCAGCTCGTTGCTCATCCCAACTGCTGATCTCTGGTGGGTGTGGCTCAGGAGTGACTCATTTACATAGACACTGAAATGGTGCGCTTGGAAGAGGAGTGAAATAAAGGGAGTTTACGGCATTACAAACAGCGGGAGCATTAACACACACTTCGCAGAAGCTCTGAGGCCTGGAATAACCTGTTAAAGAAACAGTATAATATGGAACCTTTAAATAATCACATTTACATCGTATTGTAGATTTGTATTAATTATCATTGTAGCTTGAACTATGAAGCGAAGTTTGTGCTGCCATGGCGATTTGTTTTGCGCCGTCACTATTAGTGTCTGAACCGGTCCTTTAAAGTGTGTGTTGGTTTTCCGGACCAGCACTGGATCTTTATTAGCGGAGAACAGGTTGAGCTAAAGGTTGAGACGCTTTATGGTGAGGGATGGCGGAGGACTCGTGAGAGGTTAAGTGGATGTTCGGTGGGAATGAAGTAATTACCTGATCGTCCTCCTCCTTCACTTCTCATCGCTTATATTAAGTGTGTAATCTCTTCGCCAGGGTCGGCGAATGCGGTTGAGCGAATCACAGCGAAGAGGACGCTCACTGTACGGACTGTACAGTATCTGTTCCTCAGTAGAAAAGCACAAGATCAGGGAATTAACACTATTTTTCCATGCAGCTTGACTTCATTTACTCTTTCACATCCTAGTTTTTTGTTTACGCTCCTTTTTTATTT